>OY978215.1:17602295-18225936 GCA_963854785.1 Vaccinium vitis-idaea
AGAGCTAACCGAGAGAGAGCTAACTGATTTGACTGTCGGCATTCTCCAGCAGCACAACATCAGCAACAATCGGTTTGAAGAGGTGAGAGAACAATTTGGGGATTTAGGGTAAAAAGTTAAAAACATTCAAAACAATTACACTGCAGCCCCAAAAATTTAGCAAATTCTGTTTTTTTACCCCAATTTTTCCGATTAGTCGCCGACTTGTCCGATTTTTTTTGATTCGCGACTTTCCGATTAGACGACTTGTGCGATTAGTCGCCGACTTGAGCCCGACTAAGTCGGCCGGCGACTAAATCAATCGACTAGGCCCTAGTCGACTCGGAGAGCCCCCGACCCCGACTTAGTCCCCGACTTTTAGAACACTGCCTGACATGACTACTCTCTTATTTTGGTTTTTGGATGTGGAAGTGTACGAGGATATTTTTTTTTTATTTTTTTTTTTCTGCATTTGCCTGCATATGTAGATTGTAGCAGCCTGAACATCACATTGTGTTGATATATTACTTTTGTGAACATGATAAAGACTGTAGGTTTCATTGTTTGTTTTGGTTATTTTTCAGGGTGAAGAAATTATTGTTGTAATTCCTTGGGATGAATGGTGGGAATTGGCTCTTAAGGATAGTTCCAATCCACAAATAGCATTGCTGCCCTTGCATCCAGATGTGCATGCTAATTTCAATTCCACCGCAGCATGGGAATATGCTCGGAGCATGTCAGGGAAACCATATGGTTACCACAACATGATATTTAGTTGGATCGATACAATTGCTGACAACTACCCACCACCTCTTGATGCTCACTTGGTATGTATGTTTGTTAGTTTGACATAACAAAGGAATGTACGTTCTTTTGGTTGGTATTATTCTAATGCTCCAATGTTAGTCACTTTTTGATGGACTTGTAACAAACGAACAGCCCAGCACGACTTTGATTATTGTGTCCCCGTTTCTTATGATTTTTCCAGATATTTTTATTTGGTGCTTTAGCAGTCATGGTCATTGGTTTGTAATTAAAGGGGAAACAATTCATCGTCAGTTTGTGTGTTCGTTCAGTTACTTGTGCTTATATCATTTGACGTTGAGAACTTTGTTAACATTCTAACTAGCAGGCTTGTTCACAGGTCACTTCTGTCATGTCTATGTGGACTAGAGTGCAGCCAGCATATGCTGCAAACATGTGGAATGAAGCTCTAAATAAGCGGCTTGGAACCGAGGTACTTTTCCTACTTGCAAATGGAACCCCCCCTCCTTAATCCTCCGCGTGCACTCAGGGAATACGAAGAGGCCTCGTTTGATTCAGGGATTAAAATGCTTGGGATGGGACACCATCTGTCTAATCCCCGCATAATCCTGCGTTTGGTTCCCGAAAAGCAGCTGGGATTACTAATACCGGTACTAATTTAGTACCTATATGGGGGGTATTATATTATCCCATGGGGGGGTGGGACTACACAGTCCCGGATAAAAGAAGCACGGAAGCCACATTTCACCAAATTGCAAAACTGCCATTCAACCCTATTAATCACCTGCTCTTTTCTCTTTTGATTGCAACATTCTCTCTCTACCTCCCTCTACACCACCAGGCGACTCCATCATCAATCTCGAGCAGCTCCATCGACGGAGGCCAATTTGTAGTAGCTCCATTTCTTAGTACTTTTTCCCCTTTGTGATCTCTTTTTATTTGCTTTCGTGAACAAGTATTGGGTTTGCCCATAAAAATTCAAAGGATTAACATGTGCCCACTGGGTTTGCCTTTGGTTTGCCCATAAAAATTCAGGCGGTGGTTGTGGCTGATAAGTTGAAGCTCTGCCGTGGTTGAATTTGTTGTTCGGTGGCATATCTGATAGTGGTGGTGGTTTGCTGCTGTTGACTCTGTTTCCACAAATTATTCCCTCACAAATTATGTGCATAGCTAAAGCAATTTGAACTCATACCCACAAGAGTGAAGTTCTTCTCTGCTCTTTGGGAAACAATTCTCAAGCATGGTGTTTGTCAATTTAACCGCCCAAAAAGGAAAAAAAAATTGGTGTTTGTCTAATTTTTCAATCACCACAGCATATGGAACTGGTTTGAAAAAATGCTTTGAGAGTGCTAGAAAAATTTCAACTTGGTTATGAAAAATTCATGTTAAACTTTTTCAAGAATCATTATTGTATTTGATTTTGAAAAAAATAATGGGTTGAAATGGGTTTGAGAGAGAGAGAGAGAGAGAGAGAGAGAGAGAGAGAGAGATAGTCCTGATATTAATCCCGAAATTTTGTTTAGGGAACCAAACAAAGGATTAGCCAAAACATGGGATATCCTGATGTTAATCTTGCACGAATCAAATAAGGGATTGTGTGAGGTTCAAGACTAAATTAGTCCCAAGACAAATAGTCCAGGACTATCAATCTTAGGATTATCAATCCTACTTGTTTTAGTCCGCGAATCAAACGAGGCCAGAAAAGTAGGATAGAAACAGTGAATACAAACCAAGAACAAATACTTATTGCTTGAATTTTCTAATTTTGTTTAGTGTGTCCTAATAAACTATTTTTCCTCTGGTTAGATCTGTCAATTAAGTAAGATTCACTAGTGCCAGATTGAAAAGCAATAGAAATGCAACCTCTAAACTTGCCATTTGGCACTTCACTATAGAAGTTTCAGTTGTTTTGTGCTTGGTAATTTGCTCTTAGTGCGTTAAGATTTGGTAACTTAGTTTTCATGGGTAGTTTTTGATGTTAGGACAGAGTTTTGAAACTAGTATTAACACTGCCTACAGGTGGTTGTGCTGGGTTTATGCTGTTAAGGGTAGGAAGATTGAAAAGATATGTATTGTCTTGACTCTTGATTTTCTTAATTTGACCCAAATCACGACCCATGGCCTTGGGCAACCTCGATAATCCCTATTCTTCACCCAGTAAACTACGGAATCACTGAAATGCCCTGATTATTGAAACTTAATAAACATGGAGATAATCATAGTAGTAACACACGAACATATAAAAATGTGAAACAAGAGTAGATTAATCCTTACCATACTTGTGTAAAGCCCAGAGGTGATTAATTCTATATTCTAGGTTTCGCCGTTGTTATTCTTTTTATGCTTTTTATGCGCTAGATTGAATTAATAGTGTCTGTTAGGCAGTCGACTCTCATATGCCTCCAAGTTAGCATTAAAGCTAGAGTTTTTAGAGATGAACATGTTTGGTTGATGGGAGCATTGCGACCTACGAAACAAGGAAAGATGCTAGAATTTTTCGATGAACATGTGTTATTCATGGGAGCCTTAACACCTAGGGAACATGCTTGCAACGTAGACCAATTTAGTTGATTGGTCTTTGATGTTGATGAAAATGAAAAGGTGGACACAGCAATTGTAGGAATAATTTGATCCTGGAACCAATCTTAAAACAAAAGCCCTTCTATGGAGATGCCTGTATGATGCTAAACATAATGGTTTTTTGGTGCCATAAATATATTTGTTGTATTTTTGTTCAAATATTTAGTAGGATCTAGATAAGTATTATCATATCTAATAAGTATTTTGTTATATTTTGGTTTAAATATTTATAGGATCAGATAAGTCTTATCATTATCTAATAAGTATCATTAGGATTAGTTATATGTTAGTGTTATCATTATCTAGTTTCTTAGCTTATAAATAAGATCTTATTCATTGTAATGGGCAGATTTGATTAATGAGAATTTGTTTTCAAGGCTGTTCCTGATCGTGTCGTTACCGTATCAAAATTGCTTGTTAAAACAGAACAATTACAACTGCTCCGTAAAATAGTGTCCGAGTATCGTTCCACTGGGACAAGAACCTGTCTTCTCGGTTTCAACTAGCTTCATTCCAATTCAAGAACGAGTTTTGGGTTTTGGTATGAAATCTTTAAAACTAAGAAAACAAGAGATTGTAGTTTTGGTTAACAGTTGGAAAAAGCACTAGGGTTTTGAATTGGATTTCCCCTTCGTAGCTTGATTTTGCTTTGTCAACAACTATCCATTCAAATCAATACAAGATATTCACGAATAATGGGTTGGCATAGACTATCTTCGCGTAGACGAGCCGTATCTAAGTACGGTTCGTTTAATAGCGTGCCTTGTCTTATAAAGTATAACTATCTCAACCAATTCCGTGAGTCAATAGCAAACCATGATGGAGTACAAATACAAAAGATTGATAGAAAACGTTCAAACCTTTCATTAGAAATGAAAATATCCTTAGTCATACATCATAAGATTTGACTGCATAAACCTTAAAAGCACAAGCAAAACTCAAACTACTTGGAAGAAACCTTCATCTAACGGTCTAACCGTAGAGATGGAGTCTAGCCGGACATGGTAGGAGGAGAGTTCAAGTTCTTTGGTTTAGAACTCCTCCTCATCTCGAATCTCCTCCTTTTTTTTCTTCTTCCTTCTTTTTCTTCTTTGGTTAGCCTTGAAGCAAGCCTAAACTAGGTCCAAGGTAAGTTGTTCACCTAGGTTAGCCCCTCCAAAAGCTTATATATGCTCAAGAACCGGAGTTGGCGCTTTAAAATCCAAAAAGTCAAAGAAAGTGGCTTGAGTTGGCTAAATCCGTCCGGTAGAATGAGTGCAATCCGTGTGGACACATGAGTAAATCCGTCTGGACACATGAGGAAATCCGTCTGGTTGGATGGACCGGACACATGGCCCAGCTAAACAATCCGAGAGCAAGCATTTGGTATGTCTGCCTGTCTGGACACATTGAAGACTTGTCCAGACACATGGAAGACTCGTTTGTGGGATTTTCACTTCAACTTGACTTCGAGCCTCGCTCATTGCTCCTAGCTCCCATCCACAAGTTATAACTCTCGCCTTTTAGCTCCAAATCCAACACAATCAGCTCCCAATACCTGAAACGCAAACCCATGTACAAATATCTGAGTAGCATCAACATGGACGTATAAAGCATAAATCAGGGAGCTTAAATTTGAACATTTGAAGCTCCTATCAGTTCCCTTGTGTGTGAGGGTTGTGGTCCGATCCTTCTTCCGTCTCTCTTTTCTTTCTCTTCTCACCCCTCCCGTTCTACATTACTGTTATTTTCTCACACAAACTAATGCCAGCTTAGCTGTAATCTTCACAAGATTTCTAAGATCAAGAGAAACAAGTAGTGGTTGTTGCATCAGGTTAAGCTGACAACTTCTGGTGGTTGTTGCATCAGGTTAAGCTGACAACTTCTGGTGGTTGTTGCATCATGATATTCTTTTTATCTCATGTTCTGTTGCATGCTAACCTGACCTGTATTATCTGGGGAATGAGATTCTGCGGTGAGAGTTGTTCTGCTCATCTTGCTGCAATTCAAGGTTTCAGTCGTTTTATTGTTAACGTTTTTCCCCCAATATGCTTGATGCCAAAACAATTTGCTGGTGGTCAACATATATTCTGAGCCACGTGTAGGAAACAGGATGAAAAACTGAAGCATTATAGTTGTTTTAGTAGATGCACTAGTGTAAATTGATTTTTTAACTTCTATTGCTTGGAATTCAAGGTGTTTTAATTAATAACCTTTGTATTTTATTAATATTTTTTAAACCTTGTATTTGTCCTTCTCATTCCCCTCTTATGTAGGATTTGGACTTGTATGGAATTCTAGAGGAGACTGAAAGGCGTGGTTTAACCTTTGATCAATTACTTACTATTCCGGAACAAGATGACTGGGTCTACAGTGATGGGAAATCGACGACCTGCGTGGCCTTTATTCTGGAAATGTACAAAGAGGCTGGTGTCTTTCATCCTATTCATGACTCCATTCAAGTTACTGAATTCACGGTAAGTATCTCGCACCCTATATTTTTTAACCCCATATGCGAAAGACTTGTTTCTCTAAATGGACCTTTTCCTATTGTAATCACATCATCACCATCGTCTTGTCTCTACATGACATATTTTATTCTTTACTATGGTTCCCAGATTCGGGATGCATATATGCTGAAGATTTTTGAGAATAACCAAACACGCCTACCTAGTTGGTGCAACAATGAGATCGATCAGCTGCCATTTTGCCAGATTCTTGGCGAGTATCAAATGGAATTGCCACTGTATAACACCTTAGAGCCGTATGCCAACATGAATGAGAATTGCCCCTCTGTACCGCCAATTTATGAGAGGCCTGTACGTTGTTAAAAATTTTTTTGAACTCAAGCTACATGTTAGTGTCCTGAAGCTCTCAGAGATTTTTGCTGCTGCCATAGCTTGTGTGACATCATTTGCTCTGTTACATCATGGTCATTGGAGATGTGTAAGCAATGTATTCTCTTCCTCGGATTCCAGTTGAAATACAAGTGTCTGTTCATAAGTTGGTATTGCATAAGGACATCTCTCTGTACTTAATGGCAAACCATTGATGTTAATTGTCTATATCTCCTACGTAGTCCTTTTCTTGTGCTCCTGATGCAGGCTGAGCGCCAATTGTGTATAGAATCAACCGTTTTTTAAGTGTCCAATGACTTCCTAAGTATCATATCCTTTTGATATTCTGGGTTGTATAATTTGCTGATATGGATGTTTAATGTATGGATTTACGAGCTTTTAATCTCTAAACTGGAAATGTTTGAATACGTGTTGGGATATTTATATTTTCATCCTCTGCTCTTGTTAAAATTTACTAAACTTGAGCCTCCTTGCGTATTTTAGATTGTTGAGTTCCAGGTTCTATCATGCTTATTCTCCAACATCAGGTAGTGTGGCTACCGTGTCCCGTTAACATTTTAAACCTGTGGTCATGAATTGTTACATCTGTTTTCTTGTAACTGGAATATGATCAAATCAAAGTTCTCCATCCCAGAGTTGCTCCACCTGACTTCATTAGCCCATTGACTGAGAAGGCGAGAAGTATTGCCCTCCCAATATTCTGTGTCTTATGGGGATCTTACTGATCCTTTTCTGGAGCCCTCGTGGCTCTGTGCGCATTCAAATTTCTCAAAAGGTACTGTTTCATCCTCTTTCTCGAAACTTTTTAGCAAACATGGCAAACCCTTTGCTTGTGTCATATACCTTAGACAAGATTTTGAGTCTTTGACTTGACTTCACAAAAAACAGTGCACCACACATTACAATCGTGTGTGTTTTACTTTTTCTTTTTATGGTTTACTGTGATGGATGTGGACTGGTTTGTCCGTTTTTTGTTCTCATGTTTGTTAAGTTACGAGTAGTCCTAAAAGCTTAAGCTATTAGGAAATGGGTCAACAAGATAACAATGTATATCAAGCTATCTAACACGAGAACATGTCCAGCTATTTTAGTTATTCAAGAATTGAAAATGACCTGCAACACGCATACACTGAGAGAAAACTAGCTTATATATTGGCATAAACTGCTATGCAGCTGTTCTCCAATATTATTGTACTATAATGACATAAACTGCTGCTGGTATTATTATAGAAACATTTCTGTGAAAACCGAGTCTCTAGTACTCCCAATCGATCAGAGTTCTCCGTCCCAAACCTCCTCAATAGTCTTAAAAGGGCCATACTCTGAGGTATAATCCTTACCAAGACATGCTCTACCCTGCGGGATTTCAGCAATCTTCTGAGATTCTTCCTTGCTCAATGCCCAGTCGAATATCTCCAGGTTCTGCTTCATTCTCTCTTTGTTGAAACTCTTCACCACTACAGCAATCCCTTGCTCATATGCCCATCTAAGGCAAACCTACATTCAAAGAAAGATACTTTTGTTTCAGCGGAGAGAACTTTTTCTGCTTTTTCTGGTGTTCGGTTAGACAGGAAACATTTAAAAGTGGAAAAGAAAAACAAAGCTGAGACAACGAGATCAAAAAAGCACCTGAGCAACGGTCTTTCCTCTAGCCTTTGCAATTTCCTTCAGTGTATCGGATTCCATTACTCTGTTGGTGCCATAAAAGGTTCCAATCGAGCCTAAAGCAGCATAAGCCTCTACAAGAATTCCATTCCCCTTGCAGAACTCTATCAGCTTCTTTTGTTGCCAAACGGGGTTCACTTCCACCTTTCAAAGTTCAACAATTTCACTACCATTGCCTTAATGTATACAAAACGATAAAGAAGAGAAAGGGATAGAAACTTAAAAGAGTGGTCGTAGGAGTAACTCAGCATTTACAAGGAGGATAGCATGTTGACATGGTCACCCGATTCAATATAGAGCACCGGCTCATGAGATAGATGGAGCCGAACTTATTCATCTTGGTTCGGTGGGTCGGAGAAAAAGTTGGCCCCATCCATTCTCTTTACCCGACTTGAGTGGTACGGAAATAGCAGTGTTACATACCCAAAAAATACACCCACAATTTACCAAAGTGAATTTGGGCCACTAATTTCAAATTCTGGACAAATTTTTGGGTACTTAGACTTTTACGAGTTTGGTTTATGCGCCCCTAGGAGTGCTGTTTTCGGCGCCTTTAAGACTTACTTGATTGACGGCAGGAGGAATAGTGGCAGTGGCAAGGACATCAGCTAGCTTCTTGCAAGAGAAATTGCTCACTCCAATGGCCTTAGTAAGGCCAAGTCTCTGGCACTCTTCCATTGCAGCCCATACAGACTTATAGTCCATGGGACGGAAGTCTTCTTTCTTGATGGGATATTCATAAATTCCTGCCTTCACGCTTACAGGCCAGTGGATGAGATAGAGGTCAATGTATTCCATCTTCAGATTTCTAAACAAGAAAATAAGTAAAATCAAGAAGAAAATTGTGCTGGAAGCAAGAGAAGAAAATGACATTGCAGTGACATGTGGAATGCTATATATTTGAGTGTGTGCAAATTACAAGAGCTAAGTATCAATCAATCTTCACTCCAGTCCTTGAACTTTGAAGTTGTCCAGTTCAGTGTATTAACGGTTGGTAACACCGCTTCAGGTAACAGAAGACGTCAAGTTGTACTAACCCAAGCCACTATACGGGAGAAAGTGTAAATAGTTGACAGAGATGCCTCAAAGGCTCAACTACTGAACTACTTAGTCCAGCGCGAGAAAATCTCCATATATTCCATCTTTTATAAGGTCTTAGCCATCCAAAGATTGACCCGATAAAACAATAAAGCTCACCTTTGATTTTAGGCACGAGGTTATGAGATTGGACTATTTTGAAATTGCCTGCATGAGATTGGACTAATAACTTTCATTTCTCACATCCCTGGCTTTTTACACTCCCATGAGTATGGTTATCTCATCGGGCTAATCTAGATACGTCAGGATGGGCCTCACTTCTTAGCCCCATCCTCCTTCCTACCGGTATCGAACATGATAGAAATATTGTTGATTTAGAGAACAAGGCTATGTTTGAATCCTGAATTTGAAATAGGGATTTGAAAAAGGAAACGGAAAACAAATGAAATGATAAATTGTGAGCCCTTATGTCATTTGCCTTTTCCCTCTACTTCTCCTTCCCTCCACAAATCACACAAATTCATGATCCAAATACATCCTAATGTCTTTTTCAACACTCCAAATATATTAGTGAACAGTTTTTTACCTACTCACGTCTTTTTCAACACTCCAACAATACTACCCATATTATCTATCCACTATTAAAATACTATTTTTTGCTTTTTTAAATATTACTAAAGAAAGGAGAGAGAAGGAGAGAGAGAAAATACTAAAGAAATGGTTCATTTATTGAGGCACTGTAGCACAAACTAAATTGTTGAGGAGTTCGTTGTACCTTGTATTTTGGTTTTTCACATGGTAAAGTAACTAAGTTTTGAGTTTGAGGAGTTTTGCTTTGGATGCTCTAAAATAAATATTTGAAGACAAAATCTGAAGGCAATTCTATGCCATCACTCTTGGGGACGGAGTCAGAACTTTTGCAAGAGCGAGCTATATACGTAAATATGTGAAAGAGGGGCGAGATAACATAATTTGATAATATATATATTTTTTCAATATAACAGTAGGCTTTTTCCAAATTGTAGCAGAGGGGCTAGCCTGGCTCCATCCTTAGGTCCACAACAAATCCAACCTAAGGGCCAAAAACAAAAACAAAAACAAAAATTCCGCAATAGTTTAATTGTTTCATTTAAGATTGCGTGCTGGGTACTACCACGTAGTACCCAGTCGGCACCCAAGTTTTTCTCCATCGGACGATTTTAATATATTAATGCTGAATCAAAAAGGAAAAAGATAATAATAGTATTTACCCAAAAAAAAAAAAAGATAATAGTATGTGAAAAAAATGATTACTTGAGAGTCTTGTGAAGTGCGGGCAGAACACAGTCCTCATGACCATCGCTGCACCAGAGCTTAGAAGTAATGAAAAGCTCTTCCCTTGATTTGATCAAACCCTTTTCAATCGCTTCTGCTATGGCTTCACCAAGTGGCTCCTCCGTATAGTAAAGCGCCGCCGTGTCGAAATGCCTGTAACCCACCTCAATCGCATCTAGCACCGCCCGTTTCGTGGTTTCCGCCTTCACCGGTGGGTCGGACGCCGTGCCAAACCCCAGCACGGGAATTTTCCCGCCGGAGCTCAGGGGAATTTCCGGAATTTTGGAGAAGGGGACACCTGGGTTGGGATCCATTTGTGTAGGGACAGTTGATGTGGACTGTGTTTTTTGGGGGTGATGGAAGAGGTTGTTTTGGTCCTATTTATAGTGTCATTTGGAGCATCATGCTTCATGTTATGCGTGAAATTATTCGGATGAGTACCGCGTAGTTATGTGGTACCCGTTACTCCGCTTCCTAGCCGTCCAAAAGTGTAATAAATGAACTACTGACTACTATTACCATTTAGCATTGTCTCGGGACTCGGAGTGTCATTTAGTACTTAAAAATGTTATGGGTATGTCACTCATGTACACCAAATGCACGTTAGGCTGATGTGGCGGATGAGGAGAGATACACTGTGGAGGCCACTAAAAAAAGGTTCCTCCTAATCCGCCACATCAGCTTGGCGTGCATTTAATTAGTGTGCATGAATGGTGTACCCATAGTTTTCTCCCTCAGTATTGGCACGTGATACTCCCTACAGATAAAAGAACGTTACCCCCCTGTGTTCCGCTTTGTCTCTCAACTATCTAACGAAAGTGAATGATAATTGTCCCGACCGGGTAACTCATCACTCCTTAAATGATTTGGAGTAGCGATAAATAATTACAAAAATGATAGATACACTCCCTCCCCAACCACTCCCCACCACTCCCCCTCTCACATGTGGTGGGTCCTACCGTAGGTCCCACATGTGGTGGATCCCACCACATGTGAGAGGGGGAGTGGTGGGGAGTGGTTGGGAGGGAGTGTATGTATCATTGTTCAAATAATTATTCCTTTTGGCGTATTTTGATGATTGATATTGAAAAAATTGTATTCTTTTCAAAAGGTTGTTCGGATTTGGGATGCATACCCTCTCCCCAAATCCTCCCCAACCATCTGCCAAACCATTTAACCCTGAGCTGCCAGCGGATCACTAATGACTGCATCGGACGGTTGAGATGAAGCCAGCACCACCACCACTTCCCAATCATTAAATAGCACGACACCGTTTTTTTTTTCTTTTCTTTCTAAACGAAAGCATCAAACGGCAGCCTGACGTTGCACTGGTGCAGCCATCTCCTTCCATTTACAGAAAACAGAGCCCTCCTCATTCCAAATGGAAAACCAAGTCCTAAGCTAAGCTAAAGTTTGAGATGTGACCGTTTTAGGTCTAAATTTTTTTTACTATTCTTACTTTTGTACCCCTTATAATAGTTCGATAGAATTGGGAGTAATTCTATGGAATCGGGGGGCTTGCAGTGAGGGGACTCACTCCAGGCAGAGGCGACTCCAGAATTTTCATTCAGCGCTGACAAAAATACATAGCATGTCTAGCTATGAGAAAAGGCTGTATAAAAAAATAAAAATAAAAATAAAAATCTGACTAGGCAAAAGAGATGCTCCCTCCGTCCCATTTTGAATGTCCACTATATGAATACACGCAATTTCAAACACCCAAAAAATAAATCTCCATATAATATGTTCTATATCAAATTAAAGTGCTTATTGAGCACTTTAATTTAGTGCAAATTTTTTTAAAAACATTCTTTGGAAGTACATTTTTTTATGTCTACAAAAATACATGTTTTTCAAAGGGAACATTTAAAATGGGACAGAGAGAGTATATAAATATACGTTACATCGTTTGACAAAAATAGATTTTTACATTAAGAGAAAATGAGTCTTTAAGTTGGCTTACTAAACTTTGCCAAGTCTATCACACTAAGAGAAAATGACCTTTTAAGTAGGTTTACTGAACATCCTTAATCAATTGCCCAAGTCTATTTCTTCTTCTTTTTTCGAGTTGTTCTTATTACCTTTTTTTTTTGCCGACACAGAAAAAGAAAAAGGAGCAGTCCACTATCCTTAATATATATTGGGTTCCTTAGGATATGGGCTAGACTTGTTTTGTTTTGTAGATTCTTTATATCATTTAAAAAAAAGAATTTGAGGGTGATAATCTTAACATGAAAATATGATTAAATGAGCGCAGATGTTGCTTATGCCCACACATTTTCGGCTTTGCTTTATAATTTTTGTATTTATAGATATCTCACAATTCGGTTCAGTTAATCTACGATTTCATAATAAAAATCTGTGGAGCGGATCGTATCTCAAAGTTTTATAAATTTTTAATCCGCATCCGGACCATTTATCCACGAATCTAATCCAAAACATATGAACCACTTCGGTTCGGATTGGCTTCACGGTCCCGAAAATGGCTGTAAAAAATGGAGTAAATATCAAGGTGGTTGTCGAGAGTGAAGTTAGGCGTCGCCTCGTCAGGTTGCCTTTTGGAGGAAATATTTAACGGTGTCGTGCTTTTTGCAGATTGGTGGTGCTGGCTTCATCTCAGCCGTGCGATGCTGTCATTAATCCGCTGGCAGCTCAGCCTTAAAAAGTTTGGCAGATGGTAGGAGAATGATATGGCGAGAGGAATGTTTTGTATACTGGTGGGCTCATTTTTGATGATTGATATTTGTTTTTTATAATTAAAAAATTGTACTTCTATAAAGGTTGGCTTATTTATATATTATTTTGGTAGGTTTTAATCTTTTTTTTAAAGATTGTTGGATTCTAAATCGTGGAATTTATATGCATGACATATTAAGTAACATTTTTAATCGATACAGCTTTACCTCGATATAACTGTATTTTATATATATATATATATATCCTTTGGAACATAAAGTGTTTTTGCAAGATAAATGTGTGTTGTAATCACATGAATCGCGAACGATCTACATAATTTTTTATATGATTAATGGTCTTAAAGAGGTTTAATATAGTACGGTTCGGTTTATTAAAATATGCCTGGAAAGAGCACACAAATGAGAAAATTAAACCGTTTAATTGTCCTGTGACTGTAAATTTTCTAATATTTCCCTTTTAATTACGAAAAAGTAAACAAATAAAAGGATAACACTATAAATTTACATGCACAATGATAAAAAGGAGAGTGTCAATATAAAAAATACGAGTGTAAAATAAAAAAAATACTCCCTCCGTCCGGATTTGTTGGTCCACAAACATACTTTTTCAAGTTCGAAAATGTTTGTCCATTTTCAAAAGTTAAAGGCTAAAATATGGAAAAGTTACACAAAAAGTAGTGAACAAAAAGTAATGGAAAAAAAATTAGAATCCCCAAAACGGACCAACAAATCCGGACGGAGGGAGTAGTAAAATTCATGTTTTTGGCAGCAACATAAAGATCACGAGGGTTTAGGGGAAAATGCACACCTTGCCCCCACAATTCGCTCAAATGCCAATCACATGACTCATTTGCAAACAAGAAGCTGTTGCTTACTTGCTTTAGCAACTCATGTTGGGAACTGTGTGGGGTGGTTCTAGGAACTATTATTGTCAACCCCGTACAGTTTCAGCAATAAAATAATATACGTATCTAGGTGTTTCGTACCAGCCTATACCAGTTGATATTGGGAGTACCGGTTTGTACTTGAATCGCAGTCTGTATAAAAATACCTATTTATTTGTTCTCTTGCTAAAAAGAGACCTGAACTTTAAGGGCCTTGTTCGGTTGGGAGCTTAGCTCCGGTTTTGGCACTATTTCAGTTTTGATTACATCATCACTTTTCTCTCTATCTCTCTCCACTTATTACACCTGCTTACATCATCAAAACTAAACTAAACTCCCTCAAAACTCCCAACTAAACTAAACTTGTAATATGTTAATCATCTTAATTTGTTATTAGGACTAATGTCAATGTATATCATTGCGTCAGAATTTGCTTAATTTCTCTACTTTAAAGTTTTTTTTTTTTTTTTTGGTATTCTAACATATAAAAATATATAAATTGTATGTTGTGGTCAATCTGAACCGATACCGAGATACACCCGACTCGTACTTTCCCAACAGAAAAAATGGTACGCTTGCTGGTACGAGTAATTTTCTCTCTGTGTCATGTCTAGGGAAAGCCCACCCCTATAACGAGAATGATTCTGTGGTTAACATTATGTTCACTCTGATTGGTGGAAAAATTATGCATAAACAATTGTCACCGATTAAAATGAGGGTGAACAAAATCGGACTCCTGATATTACCATATTCTACACCCAATTAAGACCACTCAAACCAACGGGGGCTAGCTCAGTTGGCCAGGACTCTTGCATCTTACTAGGAGGTCAGGGGTTCGAATCTCTCTCCCTGCGTGCAGATGCGTTTCTTTTCTTTGTTTCTACTCTGTAATGGGCTTATTTCTTGTATTGATTGTTGGGCTTGGTTGTCTCGTGGACTCTCACAATTCATGTAGTGTCCCGGCTTAGTACTTTGTACTTCATATGTGATGTAGAGTAATTAATCTCTCTTCTATCGATTGACAAAAATAAAATAAAAATAAGACCACTCAACAGAATCTATTAAGGAAGGGTATTTTATTTGAGGATTCAGCTGTCCTTCAGTTTTGAAAAGGGATTGGACCGTCTAGTTGGCCTGATTTATGTTCGAGGAGATAAACGTTGTAAATTAAGTCGAGAAGATTAATTCACGTAAAAGAATTAGGTTGATTGAAAATTTAAAATTGATAGTCACTGGATTGGATCCTATTTGTTTAAAAGTGAACAATAGATTTGCAACATCATTTTCATGTCCATATCCAGATGAAATTTGAGATCCGCGATCTGTGTAACTAGCGGAACCGGGGTGCTGGTGCGTGGCACTGAAATCCGAGATCACCGGCTTGGATTTCATCTCAGCAATGGACAATCGGGATCTGCAGAGTGCTGAGATGAAATCAAGACCGTTGAAAACACATCCTATGGCTCGGCTGCTGCACACCACAACCACACTCCAGGGTTCCCGTTTCCGAAACTAGCTCTCTTGAAACTAGACCTTCGGTGGATTCCAAAAGGGATTAGTCATCCATATATCTCTACTCTATCATTAGGGTGTGAGCTGAACAAATCCTTTCTCACACGACATCTGGTTCATAGGACTAATAAAATTATAGCATGAGCGGTTTCGACACTTTAAATCACATGTGAGAGTGGAATCTCAAGTATAATTGCTTTGCCAACTCGTCTACCATCGAGGTTTTTGGGGGCTGTACCCCAAAATTCATTCTCAATTTAACTGTTAAAATGTGCATGTGACATACATTTGTCCGATGCTAGTAAACAAATCTTGATGCCCATGAAGATGATTCTCAAATTTAGATTTAAAAGATGTACATTTAGCCCCTGTTTTGGTTTTTTCCATATAGTGTTTTCCTCTGAAAAATGTTTAATTGCTTAGCCAAAAAAAGGAAAAATGTTTAATTGCAAACATTTTTTGAAAAAAAAAAAAGAAAAAGGAATTTGAGTTGTTTCAGAAAAATTCCAATTCTCTGGTTATTTTTCATGGCATGGTACTTGAGTTTCATCCGATAAGCGCCGGACTCAGTGGCGTAGCCAGGATTAGACATCAGTGTGGGCGCGCATTATAAATTAACCACGAGGTCTGAGAATAGCGAGGCATCAACAACAACCTAGACGCCCACGAGTTGATGGTCGTTGCATGCGTCTTGCGGCGTGAGAAATTATTGATAGTTTCAGGTTTTGTGTTACTGTGTAGAGTGTGATTTTTTTATTCACCCCCCTAAAAGTAAGTGAATACTCCTACTACTAAGTGAAGAATTGTTTAAATAATGATAATTGTTTGGTTGTGTGAAAGAGTCTTCCAAGAATCTTCCTGACAACTAAAATTCGTGAGAGCGAGGATTGAGAACACGAGCGTTGAGTGAGAACTGAGAGCGGGAGCGAAAACCATTTTGAAGGATTACGTGACTAAGGGTTCAAGTAGCAAGTAAAACTAGCAAAATAAGAAACCCCAAGGGGTAGCTCAAGTGGCAACAAGGATGATTTGAGTTGTAAACCTTGACATCTTCAAAACTTGGCAACTTCTTGGGGCAAGGCCATAAGAGAGATATCTTTTGTGAATCCTCTAGTCCCAGAGTGAATGACCTGCCTTTGACCGGATTGGGAAGAAGAATAGTTGAGGTACACGTAAGTTGGCTCAAACACCCCTTACCGTTGAAAAAAAAAAAAACCCAACAAAATAGAAAAGGGCAGTGTGGGCACGTGCCCGCACTGGCCTCAAGGTGGCTCCGCCACTGGCCGGGCGATGCTCTCCGTCCTTAATTCATTCCTTCGCGCTTTCTTCATTCCCATGGCCATGGAAGCCGCGATATTGGTTTTCTCAAACTTTTCGCTGATCACCTTCCTCGAGATTTTCTTCTCCTCGAACAACCCAGGCTTCTTGCTCTCAGGAGGATTCACCATTGGATTCTCGTTAGAGCCTTTCGATCTCCACTCTTGTTCTCTGTCGCCCCAAGAACTAGGGACTTGTTTTTATTTCTTGGGGAGGATTGAGAACGACAGGGATGGGTTTTTATCGCGCATGGTGGTTTTTAGGTGTTTGTTTGATTGTGGGCATATGCACCCTTTTAAATGCGTGCTTGAGGCTGCTTTTGCGGGGTTTTTTTTTGAAACAGTCAATTCATATCATGAACAGCCGTTCGACAAAGATTACATCATAGAGAATACATGGATGAACCAAAACTACCAAAATCTAAAACCCGAGCTACTGAAAAAGCACACAGGCTGCTTTTGCGTTTAATTAGCACTTTACGTAGATGTTTGTTGCAGCTTGAAAATGGCATAAACTGATGCAGGTGCTATTGTAGAAACATTCTTTGTGACATAAAAGAGTCCTGTTACTCCCCAGTAGCAGATCAGACATCTCCATTAAAAACCTCCTCAATATCTTGAGAGGGCCATAGACTGAGGTATAATCCAAGACTTACTCTACTCTGTGGGATTTCGCCAATCTTATGAGATTCCTCCTTGCTCAATGCCCAGTTGAATATCTCTAGGTTCTGTTTCATCCTTTCTTTGTTGAAACTCTTGAGCACCACGCCAATCCCTTGCTCGTATGCCCATCTAAGGCAAACCTACATTCGGAGACCAATAATTGTGTTTTATGTTGTTTGGTATGACAGAAGACACTAAAAACGGAAAAGAACACTTTAAGTGGAAAAGAACAACGACTTGGAGTAGAATGCGGGGGCTTTACTGTTCCCAATGACGGCTCCCGAAATTTGTAGTAGGGTGTAGAGAATTGCGTTAATTATATTATCTCCATTATCCAACAATATGCACAAAATTTCATATATCAGTATAAATAGTGCAGTCAAAAACGAAAACTTTATTCCAAAAAGATTGTGTACTACGCAAAATGAGAATATAATTCAACACAAATCAAACTTTTTTTAAGTTATCGTCTTGCGCAGTAGACAATTTTTTGAGAATGGAGGGATTGAATATAATTCTATAGTTTTCTGGAAGAGGTTTCATATTTTAAATCAATGTTACACATATTAGTACCCTTTTGAAAGGAATTGTGGTGATGTAACGAGATTTTCTATCACAGTTTTGCATTCGAAGAAAGATTGTTATAGTTAACAGGTTTTGCAACGTAGTTGAATTTTTTTAAGCTTTTCCATTATTCTATAAGTTAAGCTAAACAAACAAAAAATTTAGTCCGCATAAGTTCATGGATACACACATACTACACTTAGACCATGTGCAATGGACAGAGAGAGAAGGGAGAGCACGATACCTACGTCAATAGATTTTTCTTTTTCTCCCATGTATTCCCAAATCTCTTCTATTATGAATGTGAGTTTTGTTTGGGCTAATGTATTAGGTGTTCATCTATGAATTAGTTGGATTGATAGGTGTTTATAATGGATTAGCTGAGTGTTCAAATACAACGTAAACTAAAATTACCAATACTAAAATTCCAACAAAAAAAAATTAAGGGTGTTCTGTTGCACACCCAAGGTTGGGTCGGCAGACCCTGCCAACCCCAATCCGGACCGTCTAAAAGTGTTTTGGATTGTTCAAATTTAAATTAAAACTCTTTTGGGGAAGATCATTGATTGCCGAGACAGACGGTTCCAGATGTGGTTGGCAGGGCCTACCAATCCATATGGATAGTAGAGCCCCCGCGTCGCTCAAAGTATGCCTGTCAATGGATCTAAGGGCCAAAGAAAGAAAAAAGAAAATTTGACAATAACAAGTTCTCTCTCATTTTTTGTTGTTGGGTCATTCTATTGACAGTTTACTTGGCTGACAATAAGATAAGAAGAAGACAAAAAAAAAAAACACACTCTAATGTACTTTTTCACTTTTCATATACTCTCACGCGTTACTATATATTTTTCACACATTTCAATACACTATTTAAACTTTAGCGACAGCCCGATGAACTGATTTTAGAATTTTCCTTTTTCAAAGCATCTGGCACAAATCTTATCAGAGATACTACGGGGCCGTTGAGAAGGGTATAAAGGAAGCCTGAGTCATATTGTCAGTCTGAATGCGCACTTGCGGGAAGGGAAGATCCCCGATGATGGAGTCTTGCGAAGTGCAGGCAAAACAAGTTCCTCCTGAGCATCGCTGCACCATAGCTTAGAATTAACGAAAATCTCTTCCCTTGATTTGATCAAACCCATATCAATCGCTTCTGCTATGGCTTCACCAAGTGGCTTCTCCGTATAGTAAAGCACTGCCGTGTCGAAATGCCTATAACCCACCTCAATCGCATCGAGCACCACCCGTTTGGTGGTTTCCGCCTTCACCGGTGGGTCGGACGCCGTGCCAAACTCCAGCACGGGCATTGCCCGGCCGCCGGAGCTCAGGGGAATTTCTGGGATTTTGGAGAAGGAGACACCTGGGTTGGGATCCATTTTTTCTAGGGACAGTAGAGGTGGTTTAGGTTTTTTTGGCAATGGAGTTCTTGCCGTTTATATAGTTTTTTTTTTTTCTTTCCTGGGAGCATCTCTGTTCTGTAGTGTCTGGGCCGTCCTGTATTGTGTAGTTGTGGGTCTTTTTCGGATATATCGACAATGTTCAAAATTATTACTCCCTCCGTCCCTTAAAGTTAGACACTTTCATTATTCCAGTCCTGTGAAAAAATTGATTATTTCTTTTAAACTGTAATGTTTTATATAAGTAATATAAATCTCGTTTGATAGATTTCAATTAGTTCTTTTAAATAAAGTTTTGAAAATCACATAAGACATTATGAATTGAAAGATATAGGCAATTTAAAAATGACAAGCACCCCGAAAGTGTCTAACTTTAGGGGACGGAGGGAGTAACTTAATAGAACTCGTCGAGACCAGTCTTCACTCGTTAAGTCTAAAATTTGTTGAAATGTGCCAGCACACATTAATAGAATGCTAGTAAAGAAATCTTGACTCTCAAATTTAAATTTGACAAGATAACAAATCAAAACCCCTAAAGTATATATTATAGCCTCCTTTGGGTAAAAAACTGGTTTTTGGGTTTTTGGTTTTTCTATTTTGTCCTTATTCAAATTTTTTTTGCATTCGTTAGTTTTGCATCAAGATTTTGTGATTTCTGGATTACTCTCGACGAGACGAATCTAACAAGTATAAATTTATGGTCAAACCAAATATTTTTTTGAATAAAGCCAAAATATGTGGATTATTGGATCACAAAATCTTGATGCAAAACTAACGAATGCAAAAAAAAATTTGAATAAGGACAAATGAAAAAACCAAAAAACAAAAAACTGGTTTTTTACCCAAAGGAGGCGCTTGTCATTTTACTGTTGAACCTTTAGAGAATTCTTAGAAAAAGACATTTTAGAATATTCGGGACCAGTTCCAGTGCTAGCCAAAAGTCAACAAAAGATTTTGGAGATTATAAAAGAATGTTTGTTTCCTTGTTGAGTTTTAGTTTTAGTTTTGATGATATCATCATTTTTCTCTCTATCTCTCTCCACTCATTATATCTGCTGACATCATCAAAACTAAACTAAATTATCTAACCAAATGCAGCTAGTTACCATTTATAGGTAATTAAGACTGAGGAATACTAAACCAAAACAAGGGGTCATTGTTATTAGCAGAGGAAATTCATTTCATGTTGTGGTTTGATTAGGTCTACAATTATTTATGTTTTGCCATAACCAATGGATTTTCTGTTTTCCACATTTGGATAGGGAATTATTTGTGAGAGTACTCTCAGTCGCTTGTTGTAATACTTATGTTTGAAATATCAGCCTTAGTGGCATGAATTAAATAATGTGCTTGCGTAAACGAGAGTGGAAATGTGAGCGTGAACGTATATTTTGAAATCATTTCAAATTAATAGAACGACAATTAAAAAAGAGAACATAAAATAAAGATTTGGAGCTAAAGCGGAATGTGATACTTCCGTCATCCCATATTGCGATAATTAAAAATGAAAAAATATAAAAATAGATTTGGAGCTAAAGCGAAATGTAATACTCCCACCGTCCCTTGTCCGTTTATTTTGGGATGTCCTAAAATGCTTGTCTTTTTTAAAATAAAAAAAAAAACTAAAAACGTGATTAATTTTTCACCAAACTAACCATATAACGATTAAAAATAGTTTTTAATGATAATAATAAGAGATTGTATTGAAAATTAAATTAAATTTTCTGAAGAGAAATGCATTAATTGCATGCTCTCTTAAAAAATTGAGTTTCCGGACAAATAATATGGGCGGAGACTACTATGTGACCTGAATTTCGGCCAATTAACCGATTTACATAGATCTTTTAATTTTATTGATTAAAACACATCTTTTTAAATTTTATTCTCAAAATATGTGAAATCGTGTTTTTGAAACACGCTTTTTGCTTTGGTTAAAACAGATTAAACAAAAAAACTAAGTTAATTGCAATTTGCCTTAAAAACGTGTTTTCAAAACACACTTTTAAGTTTAGTTCGGTCAATTTTGAAAGACTTATGTTAAAAGTGTGTTTAAAAATACATTTTTAGAAAGCGTGTTTGGAAAACACGTTTTTAGACACACTTTTATCTGGAGAAAAAAAAAACATTTTGGCTTGAAAAAACTCATTATCCCTTATCCCTTTTGGCTTTCTCAAAAAAAAAAAAAAGGATTATGTTAATATATTTTTAAACATGAAACTAGAAACGGGACAAAAAAACACGCCAACACGCCAAGACATGTGACCACATAATGACATCGATATATTAGCCTTTATAGCACGAAAACTACTAGAATCCAATGCTCCTACAAAACACACCAAGACACGTGACCACAAAACACACCAAGACACGTGACCACACAATGACATTGATTTAATGCTGGTTTCTGATCAATCATATACAATTTTATTCATATATACTGTATTATTCAACCTTTATACAACCTTATTCATATGTCTATAAATGGTCCCCCACTGACTTTGTTCGGTTGGCTTCCAAGAAGGGTTAAATCAAGATGAATAAAGTATCACACAAGTCATTTGTCTATAAATTAATTTCAAACTTATGATATTTCTATAACACTTCTTAGTTGTGAGTTACCTATATTACAATGGCAAACAGAGGATCATGTTCTAGAGTCTGGATACTTCCCAGGTTCAAGGACCCATACTGGAAAGGAAAAAAATCAGCCCAAAAGATTACTACGTTGGTCTTTGAGAAGAACGGAAGTTTAGTGTTCAAGAGCAAGAGAGATTGGGTAATGTTTGCATAATGATTGGGCAAGATTCTAAAAAAAAAAATGATTTGCGTAACATGGGAGTTAGAATTCTTCATCTTCCCCCGCTAAATATGCAACCATTGGGGACTACCACTTGTCATGCCAACTGCTTGATGACATGGAATTGGGATGTTAAATGATCGGCAATCGAATACTAGAACTTCAGATAGTTCAAATCCATATTGATACGCGCGTCGCATTTCTCTAACAACAGTGGGTGTGTAGCGCATGTTAATCGGGTTCAAAGGGTATTCAAAATCACCATCAAGGTGCTAATGACGCCCCGTTGCTTCAAATATGTCACGCACTATAAACCTCATAGTTTGGTATAAGTTGTATAATGAAATAATGAAGTAGCAAATTAGACTTCTGTCTCCTTTTTATACATAAGAAATCAATTATTGAATTATTCATTTAATGAAATTGGAGATAAATTAAATTTTTTTTCCATATTTCAACCAAAATTATTGGAATCCAATGCTCCTACGAAACAAGGCAAGACACGCGACCAGACCATGTATACCGCTTTTAAATATTGGATTCTGACCAATCATTCAAAGCCAATCTATGACTCTAATTTCCACATAGCTGGATTCTACTATTCAATGTCACACCGATCGTCACTTTTGAATTCATTGTTCATAGTCATCAGCCAGGCATTGTGCCTCCATAAAGGCAAAGAATAAAAATTACAGTCACAAGCAAAATTCAGACTGAGCATCTAACTAGCTACACAAAGCATTTCATTAAAGGGAAAATTTTAAAAAGACCCCTGGACTTTCTGACAACTCGCAAAATAACATCCGGACTTCAGCCGTCAACAAAATCACACTCGAACTTTATATTCCGTCAACAAAAAAGCCCCCGCCGTCCAATTCCGTCACGTTTTTAACATAGGAGACTTAACAATGCTTTTGGACGTTGGGGTTCCGTTAAGTGCCCCAAAAAACAGAAAACAAAGCACTTCCGCTCCCTCCCCCCCCCCCCCCCCCCCCCCCCCCCCCCGTCTCTCTCTCTCTCTCAAGAAAACAGAGCACGTTGAAGTAGAAGCACTTGGGCTGTCGTTTTTCTCTTTGAGGCAAGTCAACTGGGCATTAAGCTCTGAACAATCAACCCGAACTCCTAACTTTTGCATCTTGATCTCAATAGATCGAACCAGAGAGGATAACCTCTCTTCTGAATCCAATCAGTTGCCCTCCTCCTGAAAAACCTGTTGGAGTTTGCGTGAGGGGCTCGTGTTAGCAACCATAGGGCTGTGAGAACCAAGGCCTATTGATGGTTTCCCCCAGGTAGAAAGTTTAGGATCGTTAACGGTGGAGGGTTTAGGGTCGCAATCTATGGTAGTGCGGTCCAGATCCAAAGGGATGTTGGGAAGTAGGGTTTGGTTCGTTGGAATGAGCTCCTGCCGAAGTACCATCCCATCTTGTTTAGGGCTAAGGGCACCTCACACATGTAGCGGATTGCTGGGTTCAATAGCGTTAGGGTTTTCTTGATGTGGCGGAAGCAGCTTCTGCCTGGCGAGGAACAGGGGCAGAATCGCAACAAGGCGGCACCGTTTTCATAGTTGGGGCCATTGTAGAGGGTTAGCAATCTCACCAAATCCACCGCAATAGCGAGTGCAATCTACTGACATACAACAATCTCTCTGGTGCACCACCACCACCACCACTCTCTCTCTCCCCTCTCTCTCCTCCGCATCAGTCCCCCTGATTTTCTCTCTATATATATGTATATGCAACTATGTGCGTGTAATTAAATCGAGTTAGGTTAAAACCCAGGTGGAAACAAGGAGAGAGAGAGAGAGAGAGAGAGAGAGAGAGAGAGAGAGAGAGAGAGAGAGAGAGAGAGAGAGAGAGAGAGAGAGAGAGAGAGAGAGAGAGAGAGGGCTTTTTTTAGTTATGCCATAAACGACGTCGTTTTGGGCACTTAACGGAACCCCAATGTCCAAAACCACTGTTAAGTCCATCCGTTAAGTCTCCTCCATTAAAAATGTGACAGAATTGGACGGCAGGGGCTTTTTTGTTGACGGAATATAAAGTTCGGGTATGGTTTTGTTGACGGCTGAAGTCTGGGTGTTATTTTGCGAGTTGTCAGAAAGTCCAGGGGTCTTTTTTAAATTTTCCCTTTCATTAAAATGTTCCAGCAGAGGCACCATATAGCCCTAACATGAACACACTCCTTACCGTAAATTACAATTGATCTTATGCTCCTCCATTCACTAAAACAATACTCACCCAATAATACAACTATAACCTGTTTTCATTTTAGGATGTCAAATTAGTTTGCTAGGACCTTTGTTTTCATGGATTGATGGATGTTGCAGATACTTACAAATAGCAAAACTGGACAATTCAACAAGTGAATTTTCGTGTAAGTAAAGATGAATATGTAGTACGCCCATGCATTTGGTTTCATTATTATCTAGTTTATCAGATCCTAGTTGACCTTTCGGAACAAATCATGAGGACAAGAGGCAAAAAAAGTAATATATATGTTAACATATACTTGCTCCTAGATCGCTCTTATCACGACCTCGACAACTCCTCTCATACTCTGGAAACCTTGCTCAGCTTGGCGTGAAAGATTTTCTATTATCAAACGTGTGTCATTGTGTGGTCACGTGTCTTGGCGTGTTTTTTGGTCTCATTTCTAGTTTCTTATTTAAAAATTTAAGCACAATCTTTTGTTTGAGAGATATCCTTTTTAGAAAGCCAAAATGTTGTTTTTTGACGGATAAAAGCGTGTTTGAAAAGCAAGCTTTCTAACATAAGTCTTTCAAATTTCAAAATGGACCGAATCAAACTTAAAAGCATGTTTTGAAAACTTGTTTTCAAAGAGCGAGTTTTGAAAACACATTTTTGAGGCGGATTAGAATTAGTTTAATTTTTTTGATTAATCCGTCTTAACTAACACGAAAAGTGTGTTTGATAAACACGATTTCACTTCACGTACTATTTATGAATAAAGTTAAAAAGCCACGTTTTAATTAATAAAGTTAAAAAAATAAACGTAAATCGGTTAATTAGCCCTGAATTTCAGTTCAAAGAAATTTCTTTAATTTTTGTAATATATACTCCCTCCGTCCCAATTTCTTGGTCCTTCTTTCCATTTTGGGATGTCCCAAAATATTTGTCCCACTTCTAAAAACATCCATCAAAATTGGGTCACTTTCCAATTTACCCTTAAAAAGTACTTTTTCCATCTTAATTGGCTAGTCTATTATCTTTTATTTTATAACGGTTTTTATGATTTTGAAAATTTTGTATAAAAAAACTAATTGATATTTATCAAACAAGATCCATATTGAATATGTTTTGACTTTCATATAATAAATTAGCCTCACAAATTTGGTCACAGTAATATTGACTGGATATAGGGACAAAATAGAAAAGTCAATACAAAATTTTCACACCCCTTAAAACCCACTTTCCCAAAAGGGGCAAACAAATTGGGACGGAGGGAGTATATATATATTTTTTTAATCTTCAGTTTCTCTCATAAAAAAAAAAAAATCCACGCGCATTCTCTATCTCTCACTCTCTCTCTCTCTCTCTCTAACAAACACACACACACACACACAAATTCGAGGTCGTCTAGATATCTCGTTTACCGCTGGATCACTTTTTTATTGAACAGAAGTAATTGATTGATTGATCAATCATTCGTCTAGGGTTTGGAAGCCTCCGAGGCTCCATCAAAAAACCCATGGCAGAGACTTCGAGGTCTCAATTCACGATCACTTTGGGCCGCAGTGGTCAGGTTCGTGTTTTCATCTCAAATCTAGGTTTTTAAAAATGCTATAATTAATTGGACACGCTGTTATATATTTTTTGAGACACGCTGTTATATTCCAATTCATTGTTTTTGTTGGCACGAATGAAAGTCCAAGTAATTGTTTGCCCAAGTTGAGCAGATGAGCCTCAGTTATCCCAGTTAGTTTTTGGGTTTGTGAAGCTTGATTCGGTCTAATTTGCTCAACGACTATTCAGGGTTAGATCAGTGAAATAAGGGTAGTATTACGGTATCTGATGATATAAAGTATAAACCAATTATAAATACTTGCTATACGCAGTTAGATAGGGTATTACGGTGGTTGATGATATAAACTCTAGGTTATAAATACTTGCTCTACGCAGCTGGGGTAGCTCCCACTCCCTTCTTCATTCGTTACATGGTTGAAATTGGTGTGAGCCATGGTGCTGTGGATGTTCAACTACACAGTTGCGGAACCACGCAAGAATCTACGGGTCTCCTTGTATGTTTGTTGGTTTAACTGATTACTCAATATTAGTAAGTTGGATAAGTATTATTTAAACGCAGTTAACGAGCAGTTTCCTTATGGTTAAATGTTTGTGATTAAACAATGGCCCTGTTGCCAGCTATAGAGGTCCTGTTTTCTGTTGATGAAATCTGTAATTACTCTATACAAAATAACCCCAATGGGTTAGGCCGTGTGGGCATGAGACAGCAAGGCTTGTCCCAAAAGGTTGCGAGATTGAAAATCCAATGAAGACCAACTGTCCAAACCTTGGGGCAATTAGATTGATCGAGGTGCGTGCAAGCTGGCCGGGACACCCTGTTGTAGGAAAAGAAAACACTCTATTCGAACTCTACCGAATGTTAGACGGCTATTTGATTAGCATTAAAGATACGAAGGATTTTTAGTGACACTAGCTGCATTCGTCAACATCTGAAATGTTTGAATAAAGGGTTCCAAAATGTTGATTTTTTTTATGCCAAGGAGTGAACCGAATAGTTTAGTTTGTAGATTAACCATGCTCTTCTGAGGCATTGATTTACAGGTTGTGAAGAGAGCAGGAGCAGTGTCAGATCGTGGTTTTTCTGATTCTCAGCCAGCGGTTGGGGGCAAGCGATCTATTAGAGATAGGCTAGGAGCCAATGTTGATGGATTCCACCCCAACAACAAACGGTGCGTTTCTCTATTTTATTGTTTTGGTGAGATAGGTTGTAATTTGATACTATGTATTTTGCAATAGGTATACGCAATTAGATCTCAGTTCTGAAATAACAACGATATTTTTACAAGTCACACTTTGCTTCTGTAATAATGGTGATACTAAAGCTTGAAAATAATGCTGGTTATGTTTGCTGTTTGGACATCATACCTGTAGCATTGATATATTCTTGAGTTTGACTTACCGGTTTAGTACTTTTTACCTTTTTGGCAGGCAAAGGGGAGATAGTAATAAATTGAACAATTGGAATTGCGTAGAAGGTAATAAAGTTTACTCGAACTTCCTGCAACAATACTGCATTTTTTGTACTTTGAACTAATCTTGGTGTCTTTAAATATCTATAGATGCACAGCTTTGCAAAGACGACCTCAGATTTAAACTTATGCGGAAAAACAAGGTAGGGAGAGTGCAAAGTGATGTGCAAATGAATAAGGTGGATCTACGTGAAGCGCCTTCAAGTTCAGTTCGGCATTCCATGAGAAGTCTCAACTTGCAGCCCCGCATGCCTGAACGAAGAGATGCTAGGGATCTTGTGCCTGAGCGAAAGGGTGCAAGCATACCGGGTCAAATTCCTTATATGAGAAGTGCAGATGCCCTGCCCCGGATGGACTCGTTGAGAAATTCTTATTCACCTTGGACCTTGGATAGGATAAGGAAAAGATCTCCGGATGTCGTCTTACGTACTTCTAGAAATCTCTCGCCACAAAGGAATGATGTAGACATTACGAGAGGGCCACTAATGAGGGCCTATGATGATGCCAGGACAGAGTCGTATATGAGCAGGGATATTCTTGACCGTGGAAGGTACTTCGGCACTCCATCTTATATGAAAAAACCACCAATTGCTTCTGCACCTTTGAAATCTTACGCGTCATCGCAAGCTTTACCGTCTCAACCGAGTGGGATTGTGCATAGAAGTTCATACATGGTACAAATCTTTCCTTTTTTTGGTAACCGCATGGTACAAATCACGAACCTTGATTGCATTTTTCTTTCCTCCTTTTTCCCTGAAATCCAATGCCGCAGCTGCACATTGGTTCGAACTTCATATGATCCCTTGCAGCCCTTCAAGTAAGCATATTGGCTTGTTTCATGCATTCATTGTCTTTCTGCTATTGCCTAGTGGCATGATAGATGGTGCAACCGTGTTTTTCCTGGCCTTTCCCCTTATAGACACGTTCTTAAGTCTTAGTGGAAGTAGAAATGGTTATATACTTCTATTTTTGCTTTAATGAAATTCAACTAATTGGTGCTTCAGGGGATCCCCACCATGTTATGTTTTTATCAGTCTATCCATTTCATTTGTTGGTTTTTCATTCATGTCTTGATTTTTCTTTGTTTTGTTTGCTTCATAGGGAAATGAACATCTTACTGTGGAAAGCTTGTTGTATACATTGGGCTTGGAAAGATACTCCATCTCTTTTCAGGCTGAGGAAGTACGTGTTTATCTGTCGCGCCCTTCTTTTAATGCTCTTTCGGTAGTTTTATGTTGAAAATTGTTTGAGTTTTCAGATGATTTATGCAGCATAAGTCAGTCATGAAGAAGTATGAGTTTTCATTCATTTCGATATGTACCTGAAAAAGGAACACCTAAAACGTGTCCATCACTGCACACTTATTTCGTACCCCTTTCTCCGCTTACCCGATATTCTCCTTTATTCATCACACTAGTATACTGATTTCTTGATTTTTGGTTGTGTAAAGCAAAACTGAGCAAAATCAATCTGAACTGTAAAGCTTATTGTTATGGCTGCTTTATTGGTGTGGTAACTAACTGTACTGGCGGTGCAATGTGGAATTCTGAGACGCTTTACTTGTACAATATTCAACCCCAATATAATAGTCAACATTCTTGATTTATATATTTGAATTTCCTTTTGTATAATACGATGGAATGGGTTCTCAGCTGAGGTGGCATAGGCATATCCATATTCAAATGTGATTGTGGTACTTCTCTTCACTGCAAATAGGAAACAGGGGGAAGCTACCTGGTGTAAAGTATTTAGCATTTTGGACCAGAGAAGTACCTCTCACTTGGAACTAGACCACGTTTACGTACCACAATTTAGATACCCAAACTATTGTCACTCACTAACTGGTGTAAAAATTATGATATGTGTGCACCAAAAAAAATAAAAAGATTGCGATATGGATGTAAAGAGAATTTGTGTCCTTTTTACCTGTTGACACTTGACACATTACTTTGAAAGTTGGGAAGTTGTTTATGGAAAATGCTAAACATCCTTGGGTGATGGTGAAGGTATAGAAAAGTGTTGAAAAATCTGAAAATGTATGGAAATCTTTGGAAGGTAGTGAAATCTGTGGAACGTCTATTGAACTTCAAACTTTTTTTTCATCTAGTGGCCCGTCACCAATGCAAGTGTGGGATAGCTAGGAAGACTCTTTGTTTACTCGGCGATACTATCTATGAGCAACCCTCAGTTGAAGTAAATTTTATGGGACTGCACTACTTTCCATTCTGTCCCTGCTTTGGAGGCAGTTATGACAAGCATCATGCTGACTGAGTTCTCCGCATCATGTCCTGTCTCTTGGTCTCCGCATATTTCAAGCATCTGCAACTATATTGAACGAGGACATCTTCTGTAGTCCTTAAGAATGTTGGCGAAATTAAAGTAACATATGGTAGATAAGGGAGATTATATATCTTCTTTCTAATTGCGCTGAACTGTGTCGCATTTGATTTTTGACTACAGGTGGATATGACTGCGCTGAGGCAGATGGGAGACACTGACCTCCAACAATTGGGAATACCCATGGTATTTTTCTTATGTTTCCTCTTAGTTGACATTTGACATCTGGTTGTGACTTCGTGTTCTTTCTAATTTTGAAATTGTTTTTATTTTTTTTATTTTTTAATGTTTTATGAAGTTCAATTTGTGATGCTTTTTCCTTGAACTGTTAATAAGCTCATTGTGCATTCAATTGCTATCATACTGATTTATGCTTATTGTCGTCCCAATACTATTCAATAGGCATCTTAATGCTCAATATTTATCAGTTGATATGTGACTTCATTCTTTTGTGGCAATTGAGTGTTGTGCCATCTTTCTCCCATATCACGAGTTATGAATTGTGAAGGTTGTGGTGACAGCATAAAAGCGGATCAACACGTAGGCATATAATATCCTGTGATGAGGTGCCATTTGCAAATATGTACCAATTAGAGTATGAGATCTTGCCCAACCTTGATGCAATGTTCTGAAACTCGATAGGCGCTAGTTGTATGGAGAAGGGGCGCCTAGGGCCTATGCGCCGACTAGTCGGCCGCCTAGCTCCCTAGGCGGGACTATGCGTCAATTAGTCGGCTTCCTATCTTGGCATTGGACCACCGCCTAGCGCCTAGGCAGGGACTAGTCGGCCTAGGCCCGCCTAGGCAGCCGACTTTTAGAACACTGCCTTGATGTAGTTGGAGCTAGGAGGAGGTAGTAATTGTGTGATTAGCTTGATTTTGAATATTTTCCCTTTTCTTGTGTCTGATCTTGCTAGAGATGCTGAGATGGCCTTCATTGCAATATTTTCTAACAAAACTGATATATTATGGGCTAGTTTGTGGATGGGATTCCATAGACAGCTTCTTTGGCAACTCTCAGAACTAGCTTATAGTTGCTGTTCATGAGACATAGCTATTTTCTTGCGATAGGCATTTGGATATCTTTTGGAATTGACCATTTACCTTGTGTCGTGTGAAAGTAAATGCGCTGTGCACACGGTACTGCTGTCTGGATCCAGAAATTTGTCTTAAGAGCGACAACCAACGAAGCAATAGACACTGGGAGATCAGAAATAGAAAAGAACATGAAATGATGTAAATGGCTTTATCGTGATTCAGTAACCACAAGAATTTGTTCTGTTAACACAGCAGCAGGAATTTGGAGAATACCGGATATTTTGTTGAGGAACTTAATGATATCATTCTGAATTGCAGGGACCAAGGAAAAAAATTCTGCTTGCCCTGCTGCCGCGTTCCAAGAGACCATTGTGATCAAGTCATACTTTCAAAGGCTAAGGATATCCATAGACCCTTTTAGTGCCATTATTGCATGGGAAGACTTCATTCCAAAATTTCTACATCCAATTGATCCTACATTTCCTTCCAAGTTTGGTCAGGATCGATGCTGTGGATCGGCTTCTATGTTCGTACTTTCTAAAGTACAACTGTAAGGTTTAACATTATTGCACTGTAAAGAAGTTTTGTATTCTTTTGTATGGGGAAGCACACTTGGAAAAGGATTTAGTGATTTCAGAATTCGGTTCACTTAAATGGTGAAGAACCTGATAATTCCGGGTCGCTCCTGTTACAAGGGAAGGTTTCTATTCTCATAGTTTGCCTTTTCTTTTTTTCGTCGTAAATATGCCCAGATTTCATTTCTGCGGGAGAGATTTCAGGGATGCAAAGCAGATCGAGCTGTGAGTATTAGAGTGTTTGAGTTCGGCTCGTTGAAAAGTTATTTTACTTTGATCTTTGCTCTAGATTGCAAAGCAAATTTGACCGATAGGTTGAGCGGAAAAATGATGATTCTGAACAAAAGACGAGACAATGCTCTCAAAATAAGTTTCCTTAATCAAAATGTCTCTTATTATACTAATTTTATTCTTGTGATAAATGAAATTCTTTTTTGCCCAGGGAACAATGCTAGAGACACATCACCAACCACACCAGCCTATGTGGCATTACACGATTGGTGATTGCAAACTAGTTTCAAAGTGCTTATTCTCATATCACCAATCATGTAGTGACACGTAGGCTGGTGTGGTTGGCAGTGTGGTGGAATGATGTGTCCCTGTAATTTTTTCAAAACGGAAATGTTAATGTGAATGAAAGTATCCACGAAATTCTAGGTAACATGAATTATATAACCTTGTATTCAGTCTCCACTTGAGTCGGGTTACCATGCTTGATCACTAAATAACTAAAGAAGCCTAAAAAATAAAAAATATGCTAGAGCTCGTTTGTTAGGCAAATGAAACATTTAAATAAGTTATTTTAAACTTATTTTATCTTTACGATAATTTTTCTTCAAATTTACTCATATTTCCAAAATTTTCAATTTAACAGGAACCTTCAGAATTATTAAAAAAAAAAGTTCTCAATTTGGATGAAGTTCTAAAATTCAATAGCATTTTGACAAGGAAATGAATCTCTCCGGTTCATAAAAATGGACTAAACAATCAAGTTTTCCCATTTTATGGGTCTTTACAGGGCACAATTTCATAATCTAAGTCACTTATATTTTAGAGCTCGTTGAGAGTATCAATCACACCAAATATCACGTAGACCGGATTTATGATTTTAGAATACAATTGTCTACTAATCTATAGTTCTATACCCAATCATTTTTAGTTCGATGTGTTCTAATCCAAAGTTACAATCTCCTTTTTGTAACATAAATAGTACATTTGTAAATCATATCAACCGGTGTCCAATCCACGGCCAGACAATGACCAAGAATGGATATCGGACTATCCGGTCCAAGAGCCGAGAGAAATAAAAGAATTGAAGTTGGGGCAGAAACCCGAGCTAGCGGATCTGATGTCCCAAACTTCATGTTTTGTCCATTTGAGCAATCAATGGCTCAGAATCCATCTCACCCCAAGTAAATCTGAGTCATCCATGTTCATTTACGAATCTGAGCTGTCGATTGCTCAGATGGACGGGACACAGTGGCGGAGCCAGGATTTTGACCCGAGGGGAGCCGATTTAATAGACATTTTTTTATTATCTAAAACATATATTTGCTATATTATATTTTTTGTTTTTCAACGTAACACATTGGTACATTGAAATTGTTCTAGCATAATGCATTAAAAGTACATGAATTGTTTTGCTCTATTCTTTGGGCTGCTACAACACTCACATCGTTATTTTTCAAGCGTGAAAGAATTGAGAAATCAAAATATATAATAACTTGTTTTTTATTCATTCAAACCAAAATTATTAAGATAATAAGGAATAATTATATTGATAATACTTAAAATTAGTATTATATTAATAAAAAAATTGAAAACCGGGGCCGGGGCCACCCCAGCCCTATGCTGGCTCTGCCAGTGATGGGACAAGTAGTTGGGACAGGGTTTTTGGGACAGCGGATCCACTCACAAAACCCGATGCAAAAAAGGCAAAAAGTACTTGGGTTCTGTACTACACCTCTAGTGCCTATCTAACAATCTATTTCGAGCCGAACGCCTTGAATTTAATCTTGGCTCCTAAAAATTTGAATCATCTATATTAAATTCGAGCCGTCTATTATCGAAAATAGATGTTTGGGCACTGTAGTGGTGGCACAACATGGAGGAGCAAGTTTCACGTTGGTACGATGGATCTAAGCAGATATGGCAAATGGGAGATACACGTAATGGGAAGCTGGAAATAAAGGCAAAAAGATAAGCAAAAGCGTCACTTTCAAATCTTTTCTGCCTTTGGACGATTCAAATCAGTGTAAGCTCTTTGCTTTGTCTTTATTCTATCATTATGGATGCAACGTTTATCTTCTTGCTTTCTCTCCACTGTTCTAAAATAGCAAACCACTAGAATCCAAGTTGAAGCACAAAATCATGTCATTGCCATGGAAGCGTCCAAATGGTATATAAAATTCAGCAAATTTGTGGAAATGGGTGGGTTCAGAATGCGGTCAAATCCACGAACACACAACGCGCAAAGAATAATCAAGAATAGAAAACAGGGAATACAATACATAAAGATTTTACGTGATTCAACCAACAGTTGTTGAGTACATCCACGGCTCACACCAAATATTGTGATTCGAATAAAGTAATTAAGAAAGAGTACTAGTTCCATCGGCTGTTGTGCATAGCAAATATTTATAACCTAGGGTTTACATCACCAATTATAGTAATTTCTAGGGCTATTCACGGATCGGTTCGGTTCTTAATCCTACCTGCTCGTGGCGGATTGTCGTTTTGTGCATCTGCAACCCGTCCGTGAGTGATATACGGATGGGCCGGTTCGGTTGTGGATTGAGCGGATTGGGTGGATTTGACCAATCAAAGAAGGATTAAAGGCGGATTGGGCGGATTGAACCCAAACAGAACCGAACCGCATCCGCCAAAATAAAAATATTAGGATCCGCATCCATCCGTAACATACCTCGGGTGGGTTCCCGGACGGTTCGGTTTGGGCGGATTGGGCAATCCGCTGGGCAGCCCTAATAATTTCCTTGTTTGGGTTGGACCCTGACCCGTCGGCAAATGGCGACCCATATCGAATGAATCTTCACAAGCCCAACAGGATGGATTGGATTACACATTGCATTTCCCAAAAGTAGCTAGTTATTGGAATTTTGGTATTTACAGGTAACTCGAATGACTTATTGTTCTTCTGATGGGAAGTTTAGGCTGTCATGTCTCTCATGAGAACAAGTGCAAGTGATAAGGTTTCGCTTTTTTGATGTCCTTTCCACTTTGTGCTTAATCCTTTCACTCTTGGGTTGTTGTATACATGCATTTTCTGCGAACGTTCCTTGGGAATATTAGATCGTCACAAATAGTCTTATTCCTTTGCTTTCAGAGAAAAGGGAAAACATTAACATCCTAGATTCCCAATAGATGTTTGTTGAACAAGTGAGATGGGAACCTCCAAAAGAGTAGGTTCCGAAAAGAGAAAATTCCCCTCGGTCACATGTGTGGTGGGGCCCACCCGGTGGGTCCCAGTGGGCCCCACCACACATGTGAGAGAGGGTGTGGTGGAGAGTGGTTGAGAGGGTGTGTACCTATTACTATTGCTCAAAATAAGTACTCCCTCCATCCCCAGTTGTTCGTGCATTTTGGAAGGTCCAACTTATTAAGGGGTCATGATCGTCATACTTCGTATATTTTGACCATTCATAATTACTGTTTAGAAGTTTCGTTTGGTTTTGAATTTTGATGCAAAAACAAATTGAATGTATTATTTTCAGTTTCCAAGGCACTATCTACACATTAGATAACCTAAATCTCAACTGTTGCATCATATCAAAAAGTGCTCATGAGGCTGCAAAATTAGGTTTACCAGCCACCTTGCAGTTTTCACCCCTTCCTCTGTTGAACTCAATTTTGGATGTATTCCTTATTTTCCAAGGTCTTTGAATGTGTAGTAGTGTAGTACAGTCAAGGACATCTACAAGCATGAATATCTTATTTGTTTATGATTTGAGCCTTGTTTTGACTTTTGCCTTAATCTTCTATTCTTTATTAGTCTTATTTGAACCTTTATAATATCTTAGTACTCTGAAGTTGTTTTTATAACTTTGGAATGCACATCCAGAGAAAAAAAAAACACCTGATATCATTATTTTAAACAAATAATTGTTCATTATATGTGAATATGAAACTTGAGTCTGCTGACGGCGCATCAAATCTCTTCCTAAATCTTCTGCTAATTGTTAATTGCAAAATGGTTGACAGGTGGTGTGTGCTAATAAGTAACTAATAACCCACCATAAAAGATAAAATTCTAAGTGCTTTTCCAGTAAATCTGTATCCGGCCCACTAGACCTACTAATCTGCGGGGCCAGGCCAATCCTATCTTCCACTAATGGGGGACCCGATCAAAGTCGGCCATAGCTCCCTATGGACTGCCTAACACAGCAATCAATAACACGCGGATGAGAGTCGAACTCCAGACCAAAGGCTTCTGAGGCCACGTATTCTAAGTGCTTTTCTTTCTACCGTTGTTGTTTTACCTTAACACTTTATCACCAGAATGATATAACTGATGATCAATTTCCCTTTGATATCTTCGTCTCCTGACTATGGAAACAATGATCAACAGTTGAATGTGGCATGATAATGGAGAAAAAAAAAAAGTGCGAAAAACTTTGTGATACATAGCACTTTGAGCTCATAGGCTAACTTGGAACACGAAACTCATTCGTGCCATTACTCCTACTATAGATTAGTCTTGATGTAACATCTTTATACTTTGTTTTTGGTCCTTTTGGATTATGGAGTGCTGAAAAGACCATAGTTGGTGGGGAAAGGCTTGGAATCTCAGCAGCAGACATAGATCAAGGTTTGAAAATACATCTGAATTGCCATTATTATACCAAAAATGTGCGCCAAATGCGGTAATTACCCATGAAACTTCCAAAATAACATACCCTCTTTCAAATTACTGTCCCATCTCATATATTTTGGAATCTTGGAAATTATTGATTTGTTCAGTCAATTTTGGCATTGTTTGTTTGTGAGTGGAGGTTGTCCCCTTTGTCTTACTCTATGAAGTGTTTGAAGTTTGTTTTCTGTCCACAAGTAAGCAAGATGCAGTGGATGGAATGCGGTTTCCGGCATTGACAGATTTACATTGTATATGCTTACTTGCACCCACATGACATGTATATATAAGTTATAAATTTGTCTACCTAATATCACTTTGACTTTGAACGTTTTCAATAAAAAAGAAACAAAAGGCTTTGCAATCTATCTTCTACAGTATCAAGGTTTAGTAGAAGTCGTTTTCGTGCACATTTTTTTCAGAACTCCTCGAAGCTCTATTCTCTCCTCTCTTATTATTATTATTATTTTTTGCCAATAAATTTTTTCAGGTGTTAGAATTTTGCTGCCAATCCATTGAATATTGATAATATTTGCATGTGTTTGACCTACTTATATTGGTGAGAACGCATTGAATACACGAATAACATATCAGTAACAAAGCCACCAATCTGTCAATAGCTTAATCTTTAGATTGGTGATGCTCTACAATACGGATCCGATCCGCTCAGAGCGGATTATGGTTTTTAAGATCCGGAACCGAACCGAACATTCACGGATCGGTTACGGATCGGATCGGATCGAGTCGAATCGGGCGGATTTGACAGATTAAAGAAGGATTATTGAGCGGATTGAGTGGATCCAATCCGATCTGGATCCGGAACCGTCAGATAAGAAATTCTCGATCCGGAACCGAACCGAACATTCACGGATGGATCAACGGATGGTTCGGATTGGTCGGATTGGCGGATCAGATGATCCGCTGGACAGCCCTATTCTCCGCACAACTCATGTACTAGAACGGAGTGGGTAACAATGATATATAGGTCAAGGAACAACTGTCATGGTTCATATCAAGGTTATGGTTTGGGTTTGGAGAGAAGTGCGGGAGCGGAAGGATAGGGTATTTGTTAGAGTTGGGGTACGCCATAGAGGTGGGGAATATTATCTCCATACATCATCCTTGACCTAAACGGTCTCTAAACCAAACCAAACCAAACCGAGCATTAAGTCCCCCTTAATTGTGAGTTGCCATATGAATTTGTTTTCTTCATTGAGCTGACCTTCATAGTGCTCATTCTGGGCCAAATTCTGACTCCGTCGCTGAATTAGAGCGGCTAACCATAGGGATCCTCTACCTAAGCCAGTGATGAATGAAATGAAGACAAATCAATCAGTCATCCTACCCACCCACCAAGCCACCATAATCCAATCTACCCCACCCCAGATTGGTTTCAATTTATTCCACATGTAAGGATAGTGAAAAATGCATGATGACAGCATGCCTATTTGGAATTCTTCTTGTAAAGCAAGAAAGCAATTTGAATATGGACTAGAAAGAAAATTTAAACAAAAAGGAGTGGGAATGGGTGAGAATGAGAGATCTATTGGTGGGAAAGAAGTCCACCAATGAAAGATCAAATAAGAGACAATGGAATAACAACACAATCTAATAAGTTTCTAACATGTCTCCAAAGGTAGCCAAAGTGGGGTCCAACATCAACAACTGTCCAACACAAGTGCTTTACTTAAGCTTTGATTAATATTAGGCTAATGACTTGAATCACATAAACAAATGCTTTTGGGTATAAAATATAGGTTTGCCTGACCCTAAGAAGATTTGCTCAGATCTTCTTGAAGACCTGTTATTAGTATATATGCTTACATCATTATCCACTTCTTATATTCCTTTGTTTAACAACTACTCTCCTTTCATATTATAATCATTTTTATTTGTATTTTGGTGGATGGATAATCACAAAGAAGCTTCATTAAGTGCTGAATAATCAGAACTCTACACAAATTCAACATTGTAGTACTAATTCAACTGTAGTAGATGGGACTGGGCACCTATAGATATAAATATATAATATTTAGTTGTATTAATATAATGATGGGTTTTGCTAGAAAGAAGAATACATGAATCCACTAATTAGTTGGTCAAGCAAAGTAATCTTTAATTAAGCAATTTAAGTACAGTAGTAGCTAGATTTGTTGCTTTGTCATAGCCCCCCATCTCTTTCCTTCCAGGTGATTACATCCCAAATCTTTCTTTGACTTTTGTTAAATACAGTTGATATAATACCAATTAATCTCTTTCTTAAGGATGGAATATTTGTCTTTAATGGACAAGTGGCATTATAATTGCATGTTTTATATGCTTTAGGGTGCTAATAGACCTTGGATTTATTTGTTATTTAAACCCACTGAATCCTCTTTGATTGGCAAAAAGTTTCAAGTGTATCTACTACAATATTTAGACGCCAGCTTTAAACCAATATTGCATGAAAGATAGCTTCCTCTTCTGACTTTTCTTCTTTTATACTTAATTTTTTAATTGACCCTGTACTTTTATCCTTCTTAGGGTTTTAATACTGTTCATGTTTAGAGGTGCAACGCATAGTCAAAAAGCCCATTGGGTTTTACTATAAAAGGAAGAGAAGCGAAACAAAGCTTGGTACATTAGTCCTAGACTAGAAAAAAGAGAGGGAAATAAAGCTTGTTTTTTTTTTCTTCTCGTTTCCAGAGATATGGAGAAAGATTTATCTAGTAATCTTCTTTCTCCAACATGGGATGGAGATAATGAATACTCTTCCAAATCCTGTGCTGAGAAGAAGCTAAGATTGTTTGGGTTCGAGCTGGACCCAAATAAGAATAGACACGCCGCCCTGAGGGGCTCTGTGGAAGGCGATGAAAGTGTAAATTCATCGACCACAGTTTCCTCAGGACGGGAGAAACTTTCACCAAAAGAGAAAACCTTGGCATGTGAGCCGGGGGAGAAGAAGTTCGAGTGTCAATACTGTTTTAAAGAGTTTGCGAACTCACAAGCATTGGGGGGTCATCAAAACGCCCATAAGAAGGAAAGGATGAAGAAAAAGAGGCTGCAGCTTCAAGCTAGAAGGGCCAGTATAAACTATTATCTTCAGCCTCATTTCCAAAACGGCCATACTTTTAGTTTCCATGGCTCTTCCCCGTTTTTTTACGATCCCTCTTGTTATGCTCCTGATTTTAGTCCCCGAGAGTCCCAAATTAGCTTCAGTCAAGTCGATCACGAACATGCTCATCTAAACGGGTCCCATTTATCGGATTTGTATTCCCCACCTGCCGAAATTCCATTCCAGGAGGATACAAGTATGTTCACCTTGACATGTGCTGAGCGATCAAGGGAAAACCGGTCTGTGATCTTCAAGCCTTCCCCCTTACCCAGTCCAAATCAACAGTGTAAAACTTTGGATCTTCATTTAGGGTTGAGTTTGCTTTCCAATAGTAGCTGAAGCTCGTTCGGAAGTGGGGTATGACATCTTCCTGTACAGCTGCATGGGGTCATATATTCTCGGTCAATTGGTGGTTCAAATGCCTGTGTTTTGATCACTGAACTCTGGAGGGATCCATATACCTAGTGAAAGGAACTGAAAAGGGAAATCGACAAATTAATTTAGCTTCTTCGCTTCCTTATTTTTTCCTTTATCTTTTCTTGTCTCTCCATTTATCCATCCTTAAATACAGGATCATGATTTCCATACTATGAGAAATCATTCTCGAGTTTGTTATATTATCTTTAAGTCACAGAAGTCTTTGATAAACTCTAGCAGCCCTTGTACAGCAACCATTTGTAATACTGTTTCTTCATACATGTTATACAAATTAAGGTTGCGCGTGCACTGACAACGAATAATCAGAATGCTACAGAACCAGAAATTTTTGCAGGAAGTTTTTAGAATACAGCATGGCAGCACTGCGTTCATTTTGGTGGGTCGGGAGGCCCACCCCGAAAGAAGTAGTGCTGCCAGCACAGAGTTCTGGATGCGTTTCCTGAAAATTTTCGGTGTGTGCTGTTTTCTAATGAATGATGAAGTGAAGTTGGTGTATTACAGTATTGCATGGACAGTCAGTTCCAGGCAGGGGCAAAGGGACTAAAGCTGGTGCAATTACAAGTTTTTTGTTTTGTGTGTTTTATCTGAGCCAAGTACAAGTTTAGTTGTTTGATTTTGTTGATAGAAGCTTTGATTTCATCTCAATTTGCTGACAACATTTGTTATGCTGATTGGATATTGTGTCATTGACTGTTTCTCTTCAGCCTAGAAACACACGGGCATGTGTTAGCCGTAGGTGTCGAGTCTGCTTCGGCAGGTGTGTCTAGGAGCCGGTGGCCTGTGTTAGCCTAATGCCGTGCTTGTTTCATCTGTTAGTGTTAGTGGATTTGGTTTTCATTCCTGTCTTTGATGTAATTGTTGCCGGATGGCTTTGTTATGGAATGTCTTGACGTGTTTCAAAAAAAAAAAGAAAAGAAACACACGGGCATAAGTTTATGGTCCCATAATTTTGGTCCTCGAAAATCATTCATGAATTTACTTGGGTATGTATGTACTACACAACCAAGTAGTGGCAGAGTCTGGAATCAAAGTTGGAGGGGGCTAGATTATGCGATGATTTTTTCAAGACTAATCCAGTAATTTAGGTTTTAATGGGATGGTTTTTATGAATTTCGAGTATTTTTGTTATCATATCACTCGACGAACGCAGTATCATTATTGCACGGTATCATTCACCCTATTTTAGTATTCTCGAAATGAAAATTGTTCGTTCTTTTTAACTATTTTTGAAATTTTATAATTTTTCTAAGAATATCTATAAAGAAAAATTACAAAATATACTCCAAAATAGGAAATTGGAGGATTGGAGCCACCCCGGCCCCTATTTAGCCGCCAAGCGAGTCAAAACCACATGATCTGAATCCGGAGGGGTCCAGATCTTTCCTCTCAACACATGATTCATGAGGAAAAACATGTTTTTAGTAATTTCACCAGCATGTTAATTACTTGTGAGAATTTGATGTGGGAAACGAATAGTCAAATCATCATCGTTGCAAAAGGAGAAAAAAGAGAAATAATTCCTAGTGAAATTGATGGGGTTTTTTTTTTTTTTTTAAAAAAAAAAAAATAGTGAAATTGATGTATCTAGGGAAGATGGATTGGTAGTTGAAGTTTCACTATCCCATATCATGCCATATCTAGGTAATTAACATCTTGCAATGATTTGGGTTGTCTCAAGTTTCCATAGGCTTCATATTTTGGTGTATTCTTTTTGATAGGCAAAAAATAATAATAATAATAATAAAAGTAAATGGAACAATTACAATGATTAAAAGGATTACGCGAACAGGCACACAACCTCTCAATTATGCTGGCACCTATGGCAATGATAATTATATGCCTCTCGAAACCCAAAAGCAATTGGTGTATTTTTGTCCGTTTTTTGGTGGTAACTTGCTTTTCCCTCTTGCTTTTTGGCTTGGCATATTGGGGGACGTTTGTTAAACTTTGTCAGGACAATCTTTCTCTATGATCATGTGTTTTAGCCATTTTCTTTTTGACTCGTACTTTGTGTCCGAGTTAATAAAATCTTTTTCGCCAATTCAAAAATAGAAAAGAAAAGATATGCCATTGGTAATTAAGTACCATGCAAGAAACGAGCTCAACTTATTCAACTTGATCTTTCATTAAAAAATATAAATCACGAAAGAAATGTATGAAATTGCTAGTATATACTCCCTTTTCCTGCAAAGATAGTCCACTACGAAAAGACGTATATTTTAAATAAATAAATAAAATACTTTTGTGATTAATATCTAATTAGTAGAACACACACAAAAAAAGTGATTTTCTTTAGGGATGTGTTGACTTTTGGACATACCGAAAACATTTTCTTCGGAATTGGCTCTGCTTGATGTAGATGATGATTTCTCAACCCACCCCTACGAGCGGATCAATGGATTCCCACACAGAGGCCAGTTTTACGTGCTTTTCTTTTTTGGATTTCGGTTTAGCTAGCGCTTCTTGTATTTGCTTGTACCTTTGGATTCTTTGTTTCATTAATATAATTGCAATTTATGTGTCCTAAAAATAAAAAAAATAAAAATCACCAACTATGGAATAGACTAGTAGACCAAATATAGATTTCCATAGGATGCCCTATTAAAGCAACTTAGGTGAAAACAAAGAAATGATGGCTACAGGTAATATCAAATGGTTGAAAAGACAAGGGAGGTTAATTAGGGAAAAGATTGATTAGTAGCCCACTAAAGAGGATGATTCCTTTGCTTCAAATTGAAGCAATTGGTAAGGCATTATTGGGTGAAAGAACCAATTTTTACACAATCAAACTGTTATTAGTCCAGGTGGTTGAGAATTTGGATTAGCTTTATTGGTTGAGTTGAGTCACATTGATTGTCTTTCAAGGGTCTACATATAGGTAATTAGGTATTATTCCAGCCTAATCCCAATTTCATAAATTGTCATTATCTTAAGCTAGTGGCCAAGAAAAACAAAAAAGCACATGTTTAATAATTAATACCATCTTCCAAAAATTGCAATTTATTTATCCAAAGGTTAAGCTAGTGGCCAAGAAAAAAAGCACATGTGTTTAATACCATCTTCCATTTTTTCAATGAATTTTTATTTTTCTCATGGGTGGAAATTGACGTGACCCGTTATCTGAAAAGATTGTTTTTGCAATTATGCATTGATCTCTTTTTGGTGCAAGAAATAGAAGTGCAAATATAGTACCCGTCACCTCCGCCAGTTAATATTGCCCCCAGCAAAGGAGTCAAGAATTCAATTCGGAAGTGACACCTAAAATCAATGTACTTATTATCAAAAAAACTACGCTCGTTCTAAGGGCACAATTGTTTATAACACTAAAAAGATGCACATATTCATATGTTAATCATCTATCAACATACTTAATATCTAAAAAAATACGCGTGGTCTAGGATTAACTTTTCATAACATCTAAAAATGTACAGTTTTTGTTTCGGTTTATCGTTCATAATTAATACCCACAACCAGTACATGCATTCTATAGAATAACATTGTTTCTATAAGATTAAAGTAAATTTTTTTTTTAATCCTAGAGTGGTATATATGCATCATCCCGTCTCATTTATTGCCTCCGCCCTTGATTCACATCACACCACTATCAGTAGAGAATTCCATCGCACTTATGTCGGAACCAAATTTAAACACCCATTACATGTGGATATGTTATAAGTATGTTTAGCCTCAAAATAAGAGGATATGGGCACTCGTTAGTCGTTACCATGCCATGTCCAACTAAATCCGAGTTTCCACCACTGAACCAACCACTCCTAGCGGTAAAATTACGTGTTCACAAATCTAACAATCACTACAACCAGGACGTTAATCAAAGTAAGATGTGAGCAGCAGCTATCAAATCTAACAATCACTACAATCAAAGTAAGATGTGAACAGCAGCCATCTGATGACACTTCTTGCTTGGAGATCCAATGACTTTTGGCCACATAAGTTGCATTAACCAATTTTACATGAGTAAAACTTGAAAACTTTATGATCTTACTAATTGATTCTTCCCTTAGATACCACTACAATTTTTTTTTTCTAACTAAAGGGTTGGCTGGAATTAAATTAAACAGCGTAGCGAACCCGATCAACTAGGAAACCCGCTCGACCTAGATTGTTTAGACTTAAGCTATTGTTGACCCGGTCAGGGAGAAAATATTGATCTGTTATCACGTTTCGGACTCCTTCACCAAGCCATTCTTAAAGTGCAAGTTAAATTAGAACCCCCTTTTCCAATCATCTAGTTTCAAGTATCGAACTCAAGACTAGTAAGAGAGGAGTAACCTTATATAAGCTGGCCCAACCACTTCAACTTCCACCTCGGCGGTCGGAGATACCACTATTAACATAGAAGCTAACTAACTCCTTGACATGGGCCAAAATCAAACCCACTTATATCGCACTGAAGTTAGGCTTTTGGTCGTTCAGATATGGATAATGGGCTCCCAAACTATTACTACATCCAATCTATTACTACATGGGCTTCTTCAATGCAAAATATAGAAAGGTTTTCAGTGTCGAGCAGGTACTACGTGACGTGCAGACATGGTCTCTGTAGCCCATCAAAATACGCAGTCAATTGGCGTGGGGGCTTCCATTCTGTATAGCGTGGCATGTGCCACATGGGTCGCATGGGCCCTGTTCGTTACAGCGTGGCTCGTTTTGATTGGCTGCAAGGTACCACGTCCGCGCAACACGTGGTACCTCTCGGCACCTATTTTTTTTTTCCAAAATATAGAGATTAGCTGAGGGCTGCAAGGTACCACGTCCGCGCAACATGGGTCGCATGGGCCCTGTTCGTTTTGATTGGCTGCAAGGTACCACCCCTCGTTTTGATTGGCTGAGGGCTCGATGTATTAAATTCACCATCTTGCCACCAAATCTAGAAAAACAATGGCTTTGTTCGGTTTGGATTTTGAGGGAGGGATTTTGAGGTAATGAGTAGAGAGAGATAGAAAAAAAATTTATTGGGACCGTACAGGCTGGATTTTGAGATCCAAACCAAACAAGATGAATGTATCCTACATTTCGTAACAAGGCCTTTTGGTTTCCATAACATCTACCAGAAAAATAAAGTGCATAGTACTGGGCTAACTAGTCAATTGGTACCAAGAAATATTGATTGGACCCGTACTAGCACACTGCCCTAAGAAAATGGTTTGCAGCTGTGAGGTCGGTGTCTTCAGAGGGACACGGAGATGCTGCTGTGCAATCCCCGCACAACACCTGTTGTGCACTATCCGAGCCGTCCGTTGCTCAAATGGACGGTCCAGATTTCACCTCAGCACCTTTGCATCCGAACCGTTCGTTGTCGTGCGTGCAAGATGAAATCTAAGCCGTCCATCCGAGTAACGGACGGCTCAGATAATGCATGATAGGTACTATGCGGGGGCTGAACAACAGCAACCCCAAATCCGTCTTTTCTGAGCACGCTACCCCAGAGAGAAGAATCATGATTATAGCCCCAGAGAGGTAACGATACACCAGCGCTTCAACTAATAAGCGCTTTCAAAGTGTGTGTGGAACTCACACACCATGGAAGTGTGTTGGAGACTTGTTGAAACTACTTGTTGTACATGTATAATTTTTGGAGATTAAAAGCCTACGTTTTGGGAAGCGCCGATAAGGTACTCCGACGGCCGCGTCCACGGCGTCAGTCAAAAAGCGTCACTGAAGGAATAGACGGCGTTTTTCGGGCTTTTACTAGCGCTTTACAAACGCCGGAAAATTCATACTTTCCTGTAGTGAGCTTAACTTCTATTAACTTCTATTCGAGGGCTTGATCAACTGTTTAGCTGATGATGGTATACGATTAGGTACGCAAGTTGATGATGGTATACAATTACGTACGCAGGTGATGATGGTATACAATTACGCACGTAGATATGAATGATCTTGTCAAACTACATAGGCCTGACTATGCAAACCATCTAGCGAAAAAAAAATCAGGTTGATCCGATAATCGTAGCTATATGATTTCAGCACATTTGTCTTCACCATACATTTTTTTACATGTAGGATACTTAGGATTGGAAATGAGTCTGGTCAAGCGGATGTTTTCTCTTTAATTTAGTCTCGGTTAAGTTGTTTATCAATTGCGATCAATCTCAAATGAATTTCTAGCGAGCGGATTATAAGGTAGTTGAATAGCTTGTTTATTAAGATAGTAAATTTCTCGAACATTGTAGTAGGTTGTTCAAATATATTTACAAAACGAGTTTCAAAATTTTGTTTAAGTTTAATTTGTTCACAAAAAATCAATCTCAAAAAGTTCTCCACACAGAGAAGACGAGTTTTCGTAGGATAAAACGGGAAAGGGGCTGTGTCGTGCCTTGTAAGAATATGTATGATACACACGCCCATTGATTTTAAACCCATCCTAGTTCTGTTTACTTAATTTTGAAGCGTTCGTTTTCTTCCTCTTGCCGAGAATATTATCCACGCATAGATTCAACGTCTAGAGTATATTTGTCTTCAAAGCAAAATCAGAATATTAGGAAGAATGGTTTTCAAAATAAATTGCACAAATAATGTGCTCCGATCACACATGTATAAATCAATGTTCGATCAACTCTGAATTTTCACTTTTGAGTCGTATTTGAGCGACGAAGAAGGTGAAAGGTGTCAACAAAAACAGACCAAGGATGGACCGACATGCATTGCGCACAGAATATGCGTAACTCCAATTACATCATGTAATTCACATGGGACGGGCGCTAAAGGACTTCTTTTTCTACTCTTGTTTGGTGAAAGCCGAAAGGGCACTCAAAAGGACTTCACCCTCTTTTGGGGTTTGTGGTGTGACGGCCTTGACATGAAATGCTTAAAAATGTGGTGCGACAGCCTTTCACATTAGATGATTCATTTAGGGATTTTTATTTGGACGAATGGTAGCAATGCATGAAAGCAAAACATGAAATGGGACATGAGAATGCATTCAACGGGTCTGGATGAATCTCACGTGTTGAATGCACTTTCGTGTCCCATATCATGTTTTGTTTTCAAGTTTCCAACACTTTCCCTTTTATTTGACGAGGCTTTTTCTAGAAACTAACTATCAATCAAGTGACTTTAGCACCCAATTACAGAGCATTGCATGCATGGATAACACCTCATGCAACTAAATGGCAGAGAATCAACTACAGCGCGGAAATAAATACAGAAAATAGAAGAAAAATCGCAACCTCAGTTATTGAAACAAAAACTACTAAATGCAAGCAAACAAACTACCACCGAACAAAACTCCTACCTAATCACCCCCAACCCAAAATTACCACCACCAAACCCCAACAAAAAAAAACTAAACCAACCAACCAACCAACAGACCAACCAGGAGTTATTTCCCTTAATTTTTTAGTGTGACGTTTTACACTTTTTAGTTTTGTTTTCATTCAAATGTTTTTTTTGAATTTGTTAGTTTTACGTTAACTTTTTTATGTTCGATGATTCGTCTCGATGAAAGGAATCAAAAAAGTACTCCCTCTGTTCCATTCCATTGGTCCCCTACGAAACTACGTGTAATTTTCAAACTAAAAAATAATGTACTTATGAACATAATTTGTTCATCAATATGAATCTTGTTTGATAGATCTCATTGTGAACTTTTAAACGGTGCGGAAAAAATCCAAAAATTATTTTACAGATGCGTTATTTTTTATTTTGAAAATTGCACGTAATTTCGTAGGGGACCAATATTATGGAACGGAGGGAGTATAAAATTATGACTGAAACTCAAATATTTTTAAAAAAAAGACAGAGAGGGAGAGAGAGAGAGAGAAGAAGAAGAAGCAAAACTAACAAATACCCAATTTTTTTTTTTTTTGAGAAAAGACAATTAAAAAGTGCAAAAAATCACACTAAAAAGTTAATGGGAACGATCACTAACCATGCATCACCACAAACGCTGATCCGCACCTGTAGTTAAAGAATTATTGGACCAAGAGAAAAGCTTGTTTCCAAATTACCCTTTTGCTTTTCCCCTATAACAACTACTACAGTATATTTTTGAAGGGTCCTGCTATCCGGTGCTATATGGCACGTTTAACATTGTCAAGTTGTTAACTTTGTGTCTTTTCCTTGCCAACCTGTCGGCCTTGTTTGTTTTGGTTTCCAAAAACCGGTTTTCTCAATTATTATTCAATTATTATCCTTATTTTTAAATTTTATTTTTATTTTTCTCTCTATCTCTCTCCAATCATTAATACCTATTTTTTAATTATTATACCTATTTCTCCCTCTAATCATTACAAAAACCAAAACTCAAAACCAAACCAAACACAACCGTCATGTACGAGTTTTGAACTCTCAATTCGTTTGGTACTCATCACCAAAAGGTTTGACAGCCACATGTACTATCTATTTCTTTTCCAAATTTACCCTTTCAAATTTAGCCTTTCTTTTTTCATTTTTTTTCTTTTTTTACTTCCAATGTTCCAACTTAGGCCTGATTTGGTTAAATTGAAAAAACTGATTTTTTGGTTTTTTTTTCGTTTTGTCCTTATTCAAAAAAAAATTGCATTTGTTAGTTTTCGGTTGATTTTTTGTGGTTTCTTGGCTTGTGTCGACGAGAGGAATCTAAAAAGTATAATATTGTTAGCCAAACTTAAAGTTTTGTGAACAAAGACGAAAAATAATTAAAAAACTGATTTATTTTGGTTTATTTTCGGCTTTATTCAAAAAACTATTACTTTTGACAATTTTATACTCTTTGGATTCGTCTCGACGAGATAAATCCAGAAACCACATAATCTTTACGCAAAACTAACAAATGCAAAAAAAAAAAAATTGAACAAGGACAAAACAAAAAAAACCAAAAGATCAGTTCTTTCAATTTAGCCAAAAATTGCTCCCAACAAAAAGTCTTGCCATTTTGAAGATCTAATTCCAGAATTTTTGGTTACTAACCTGTTTAACAAATTTCTACAAATTTGTATGAGAGCTAATGAACCGCTTTTATGAAAGCATTGATGCTCTCCGATCTCCCTGTGGTAGTCATCCCTCCAAAGAAGTAATCACGAAGGTAAGCTGGCACCCAAAAGTATTTAATCTCATACAAACCCATGACATGCTTGTTGGAATGCAAGTTATACTTGGAAATGACTTGGTCCCAGTGATCCTCAAACTCTTGAGGTGTTTGTAAGTGGTATAACTTAAAAAAATCAGTACACCATGTCTGATATTGGTTGTGAAGAATAGCCGTGAACCAACCTCTAAATTTACTTGTAATGTGTCATATGCAAAAGCTATGCTTTGTAGAAGGAAATTCCTTTCTAATCGCTTCACTCATCCATGGGTCTTGATCAGTTAGGATTGTCTTAGGTTGTTTCTTCATTAAAGTCAGAAAAGTCTACAAATCACAATGAAACAAGTTAGAATGTCGAAGCAAGTATAAATTTGAGAAGAGAAATTTTTTTTTTGTCTTACTAATTACCTTGAACAACCATTGAAAAGCACTAGTAGTCTCGTTTCGAAGAAGTGCGCATCCAAATAATATTGTCTTTCCATGATTATTGACTCCCACAAAAATACCGAACGGCATTTGATATGCGTTAATCTTGTAAGTGGTGTCAAACACAACAACATCTCCAAATCTTTGGTACCAGTCATAACAATGGGCTGATGACCAAAAAAATATGCTCCAGCTTTCTATGTTCATCTACTATGAAAGCATACTGGAACTTGTAATTTTCTGCTTTAGCCAATTCACAGTACCGTAGAATATGTGTTGCATCATTGACTTCATCCGCTTTTCGGATTCTAGTAAAAAAATTCCGAACATCTTTCTCAAGAAATGAAAGAAATCCATGAGCGATGTTCTTCTCAAGCTCCATAACACGCATTATTTGTCTAATTGAAAGACCTCCTTCTTTCAACAATAAGATACGATCTTTATCCTCCTTGGTAATTGTTCGATAAGCTGAAAGGAATCGAACTTCTAAAGGAGCTAACAACTCGTGACTGTGTTCTTCGACAAACATGATAATTTGCCATTCTTCACGAAAAATTTCACAAGATTTTCTTAAAGTGATACACATTCGAGCTTTACAATTACATTTCACCGACTGCCTATTTCGTTGTTGCTTGAATGGATCCACAAGTTTCAAGGGTGCTTCTCCTTTACATTGGCAACAAAAGTCACGTCTTTTAAGTTCTCCATTCTTCTTAAGGGAGCGATCTTTTCGAATTGAGAATTCATGCCTATATGCATAATTTTTATAGAAAATGAATGCTTCTTCTTCGCTAAGAAAACATTGCCCAATGAAAGGATGGAATTCATTTCTCCCTGAATCATTGTCGGTTTGTCCACATTCTACAAATGTTGCATCTTCATCCATTGGAAACTCATTCAAATCAAAAGAAAACAATTGTGTATCCATGTCTTACAAATTAGAGGCATAAACATCTATAAGTTGAACCGGACACTTGAGTTATAATAACCAAAAAAAAAAAGAGCAAGTTAAAGTATCTGACTATATCAAACTAAAAACCAACTAAAAATAAACAAAAGGGCAAGATAAGACTTACAGATTTTGCTCAAGATCTAAGGAAGCCCTTGTGATTCTTTTTCCATTGATTAAGCCCTTTTGTAAGCCTTAAATACCTCTGAGAAGAATTTAAAAGATCAATTTTTACTGGGTAATAATGGGACAGAGTTGAAACCGAACCACCGGTATCCAAAATGAAACCAACTGTCTAGAAAACTAAACAAATAGCATTATGTGCTTTTGTGTGCTTGTAATTGCATAAATGGAACACATGCAAGACATTAATTTCAGAATTTTTAACACTCAAAAGGCTAATGTAAAACCCCATCCATGGTGAAAAACGAAAAAAAAAAAATAACACTCAAAATCTGGAAACATACGTGAAATTCTTGAAACCTGAGAGAATGATAGACATCATGTGTATTTGAGTTGACGGCGAGAGACGATCGATGACGATTGATGATCACTAGTCGACTGGGTTTTGGAGCTCAGACAGAGTAGAGAGGAAGGAGAAGAGAGTACTTGAGAAAATAAAACAGAGAAATGGAACCCAAAAGTAGGGGTGTACACGGTCCGGATCGGATCGGATTGGCATGAATCCAATCCTAATCCGTGAGTCACGGTTTTTAGAAAATCCAATCCGTGTCCAGACCAAAAGTCTCACGGTCCGGTTCCAATCCGATCCGCGAGTCACGGATCGGTTCCGGTTTTATCCACGGATTACATGTCATATGTAAATAAGTAACAAATAGTTTGATTAAAATAAAATCCTAAAAAATCCAAAGTAGAAAACAAAGAGACCTTACATGGAGCACGTGATGGAGCCACAACTAGGGCTTAAACAAGCTCTAGTAGAAGCATATAGCTTAGTTCAGTTACAGAGTGGAATAGAAAACAAAGGCAGTTTAATACAAAAAAAAGAAGTGAACTACTAAATTTATCAAAATCCAATACAAATGCAAGGGAGTAGAATACATGAAAGTCCAATACAAATTGACAATATTTATAAAAGTGATAAAATTATTTATATATACATACATATATATATATTTAAAAATTATATATAATAAAAATCTCACGGTCCGGATCGGTTAATCCACGGTTTCAAAATTAAAATCCGTGTCCGGACCGCGAGTCACGGTTTATTATTTTTTGAATCCGTGTCCAGACCATTAATCCACGGTTAAAATCCAAAACGTACGGATCGGTTCGGTCCGGACCGGATTCACGGTTCACCGGTTTTTTTGTGCAGCCCTACCCAAAAGTGCTAAAGAGGGAAAAAAAAAAAAGGCCCGCCAATTGCACTTTTATGTCACTGTTGCTATTTTTTAGAAAACTAAGGGCAAAAATGTGAAGGGCCCAAAAGTACTGTTGGAAGCCGAAAGGTGCTGTCACTGTGATGAGTTTTATCTTGGTATTGGAGTATCTCAGACAAAAGGGCCCTACATAACGAGTGCTAAATGGCGCTTGTTAGCATTTGCCATTTTTGAATGAGTTACTGAAGGTCTTATTAGTCAAATTTTATTATAAAGTCCCCAAGCCAAAAAGAAATATTGTTGGCTTTTCTTTTTTGGGAGCAGAGTTGTAGGCTTATTTGTTTGGCTTTAATGTTGTCTTTTTTCAAACCCTTTTCATATTGGAGGATGCTACGGGTACCGAACGGCAGTGTACATAAATTGTACTAATCGACTTGCGGGGCCCACTTTGGGTCCCGCACGAATGATCCGAATCGTTCAATAATTGTAAAATAATTTTTTGAGTGTTCCTGAAAAACATAAACTCAATTGGATATGTGTAAGTACTTCATCAAAACTTCAAGTTTTTCATTCAGAATTCAGGATCCTAAGTTCTGAATGAAAAACTGGAAATTTGGATGAAGCACTTACGCATATCCAATTGAGCTGATTTTTTGCAGAAACACTCGAAAAATTATTTTAAAATTGTTGAACGATTTGGATCATTCGTGCGGGACCCAAAAGTGGGCCCCGCAAGCCGATTAGTACAATTTCTGTACACTGCCGTTCGGTACTTCTATGTTTATCGTTTCATATTTACTCTTTTACTTTAACGTTTTCTCTCGATTCAAAACAAATTAGTGAAGTAATCATACTGCTCCAGCGTCTTTTGTCTTTGATTGTTGGCTACTTCTTAAACTTAAACATTTACCCGTACACAATCTTTAAAGTTAGGGGCATTTTCGTCTAACAATTAAAAAGTATCTTTTCATATACCCAATTGATTTCTCTACTTTTATTGTTACATTCTCTACGAAAGTGGAGCAACATAAGGAATTAATTATTGTACACTTATCATGTGCCTTGTGGGTATATTTTTAACAGAACCCTTCATTTATTCCATACATGAACAACTCTAAAAGGACCAAAACCAACTCGTGAATGTGGGGTAAGGGCATCTCTAGTGCACTACCTAAAAGAGTTTCCTAAAGTGCTCTAACTAGTTACTAAGAAAAACTCAAAAAACGGTCTCTAGTGCACAAAAATTGACTCTCTAAAATCTTAGGTGGCACCCCTCACTACCTAAAATATCCTAAGTGACTACCTAAATTTGGGGAGAGACACAAGAAAAGAGAGAGGAGAGTGAAGGGAAGGGAAGGAGGAGAGAGAAAGAGGAGAGAGTAAATAACTTTAAGGAGAGAGAGACGAGAGAGAAAGGAAAGACTTAAAGTTAATGAACATTTTTAGGGAGCCCCATTAAAATGCATTTCTCCTTAGCTAGCTAACTAAATTCTTAGCATACAAAATAGGGTCCCACATGTGCTTAGGTGTACACTTTAACAAATATTTTTTAGGTAGTACACTAGAGATGCTTTCATACCTCGTATGGCTCAGAATAACTGCTTTAGGTTTTTGAAAATGACAATATGATGAATGGAGTTAAGATGCCCTTTGGATGATTGTTGTTATTTTGGTCCCCATGTGGGACTAAAATAAAGTAGAAACAATCAAGCCATAGTGTACAAATGGTTTCCTCTAGGGTGTTCGGGCAGCATACTCGTAAATCGGTTAATTTTATGAGACTTATCTCACTTTCTACTAACAGATGAATGTAAAAAGCCGAGACAAAAAATTTTGTGTATATAATTCGAATTTAAAAACTTAAGAAGAGATAGAATTCGAAAATCTCAGGTCTTAATCACCGGGTCAATCGCTTATGCCTAGTACAAATCGGTTTTGTAATGGCCCTGGGTGCGTAGATAAAATATAAAATACAAATTGGTTTCGTATTGGCATGCACCTTCTAGAGTTTGACATGGCTGATGAACGTGCCAATCTCCGTCACTTTTACAAAACCACGTCACCTTTAACATATGATAATACGCGGATACACCACGTCATCTTCAACACTTGAGTTCCTCTCAAGACTCATCTCTCTCCATACCATCCAAACTACTCTTCTAGACTCCATTTCCGAGTCGATACAGATGATCTAAGTCGTTCATCTTGTAAAGTCCGCAGTGAAGTTTATCTGTACCAAAAAATTAAGTTTACCGGAGATATGTAAATACGCTAAATGAGTCATATTTTGATTAATTAAACACGGGCCAAAAATTGTGCACTTAAAACTATCTAACTTCTTATTGTGTTTACATAGGTCCGATGAAATTGATTTTCCGCTTAGCTAAACTTCACCCTGGGCTTTACAAGATGAAAGACTCAGAACGTCATCGTCGACTGTTGAGTTGAGCTCACAAGAGAAGTTTGGAGGGAGATGAATCCGGAGAGGAAGTCTTCCATTTTACAAAGTACTCCCTCACTTTATCCATGCTATAAATAAAGTCCCCTGTAGAAAACAAATTGCAACAGAATCCAGCTGAAAAAAAATGGAGGAACAGAACGAAGCAGCCCATGTTATATTCCTCCCATACCCAAGCCAAGGTCACATAAACCCTCTCCTCCAATTTGCAAAACGCCTAGCCTCCAAAGGTGTCAAAGCCACCCTAGCCACAACCCACTACACTGTCAAGTCCATTCGGGCCCCAAACGTCGGCGTCGAGCCGATCTCTGATGGGTTTGATGAGAGGGGATTCTCTCAAGCCAGCAGCACGGACGTGTACCTCAAGGCCTTTAGAGACAACGGCTCGAGAACTCTGTCTCAACTCATCCACAAGTAGGGAGTGATAAAAGTAGATACTGTTTTTTCGTCTTTAGTATACTTTTTCTAGCTAATGTTCAAATGTTAAAAAGTCCGACAAAGAGACAAAAAGGCTAAAATTTTTGAGGATTTTCATTAATATTATTTATGTGGAATTTCTAAATCTGCAACTATCCACAGGTACAAAGATTCTTCTTTTCCGGTCAACTGTGTTGTTTATGATTCATTTCTGCCCTGGGCTCTTGATGTTGCAAAGGAAAATGGCATATATGGAGCATCTTTCTTCACCAACTCGGCCACGGTGTGCGCGATATTCTGTCGCATACACCGTGGGATGATTAGCCTGCCTGTGACGCAGGACGAGACGCCCCTGCTGCTGCCCGGACTGCCGCCGTTGAACTTGCCTGACTTGCCAAGCTTTGTCAAGGCACCAGAAAGTTACCCTGCATACTTGGCAATGAAATTGAGGCAGTACTCTAACTTGGAAAAGGCTGACTGGGTTTTCTGCAACACCTTTGAAAAATTGGAAGGCCAGGTATTTACCGGAATCATCTTGGTAACAAAATACATAGCAAGCCTTAGGCCAATCAATTGTTGTAAATAAAAAAAATAAAAAGAAAATTCTGAGGACACAACATCAAGACACAAACAGGGGTACACTTATGACATGGAGTCACATGTCTCCACTCAAAATTGAAAAATCTCACTTATGCCATTATATATTTTGGGTAAATCAGAGCCAATATATATTTGAATAATTATATAAATAACACCCAAAATTTGAATATACCATTTGTATATAAATTGAAAATAATGATCTCATTTCATGCATCTTTTTTGCCCACGACGTTGTTTGATTTACAATTGTCAATTTATAAATTGCTAGTGTGGTTAGGTTATAAACTTTTTACTCATTGTTGTTTATTACTTATAAAGAGGCTTGCTAATATCCGTCCATTAGACAAAAGATAATATGACAAACAAGTTCGGATATTAATAAGATATCAATATATTGTCATGGATATTAATATACGTTTCTTCGGTATATTTTCTACACATTATTCTCCACACTAAGGGTTGATGTTAGCATTTTTCTATTAGAAACAAATTTTCTCGACATGGTCAATTGAGTGCCACCGTTGCATCAAATTTCTGGGTGCGCCACTAGACACAAAATCTTGCGTGACAATACATAATTGATGGTTGTAAATTAGTTTCAAAGTATTTGTTCTCCCATTAACAATCATGTATTGTCAGAAAGGATGTTGTGTTTGGTGTTTTGTCCTTAGCATTTTTATCTTTTTAACATTTGATTCAGCCCATTACACAAACCATAGCAAATATTGTAAATTCAACTAAATTCTAGAGAGATCAAGGTTTCGGGAATTTGGGGGTGTTGCGCAGCGTGCTATAGGGGTAGGGCGCCGCTGTGCCGGTGTCATGCTGACGATAAGAGACGTTCACTGTGTAGAGCTCGTCGAGTTTTACATGAGTACCAAAAAGCAGCTAGATCAAATATCGATAAGTGTCTCATTGGAACACATATAACTTGTTGCAGTGGTTTTGATCTAGTGATTCGGATCCATTAGGAATCATGAATTTCAAGATAATAATGTTTCGATGAAGCATCTAACGAGATAAGCCAATTTTTAGAACACTAGTAGTACTTGACGAGACATACGCGGTGAACATCTCCGATCGTTAGACCAGTACCGGCACAGTGATGCCAGCCCTCGCACAACACACGGCTACGCAACACCCCCGAGTTCGAGTTTCGGAGCTGATGGATCCTCTGCCCCCCAATACTGTCCCACCCCTCTTGATCTGACGGTCTGGATTCCCATGCCAGCACTCTTGATCTGAGTCATCCATTGCTGAGTGAACCGGACCATCAGTTATCGAGATCGATGGCTGAAAAAGGTGGGACATCAATGGGGACAGAGAAAAGGGGGAAGAGGACCTAAGTCCAGTAATGGTAATAGTGTAAGAATTAGTGTAAGATTTACACAGATAGCTACAACTTTTTTATTTTTTGTGTCCGAGTAGTGTAATTAGGATGGAGTTAAATAGTGTCAGAGGGTGAAAATAATAGCTCAATGTTTAACTGTAGTAGCACGGGTATTCACACAAGGGGAGGAAAGAGAGCAAAAGGTGTCAGTGGTGTATGGTGGGAGTAAAGAGAAAAGGTACGATGGTGCGTGTAGGGAGGACAGAGAGAGAGCAAGCGATAACCCCACCTATATCTACATATATGTATGTATTTGTATACTTTTTAACATTTTAACAACACTCTAATGATGCTATTGCAACACTTCTTATCTTAACAACACATTTTCTTACAACACCACAAAAATGGAACTCTTTACACTTTTGGGTCATATAACACCACATTTTTGTCACAATAATAACGACCGGAGATGCCCTTAGAACTTTGAGAGCTTGAATACCCTATGTAGCAGAGAGACATCATTGGAGGTTACGTACCTGTGTCAGACACCGACACAAGCGACACGCTGTTGATACGTATCCAACACTCAAACCATAAACGAGCATAACTATCACAACTTTTTTCCATTTGGACACTCTGCGGACATTTGCTTCTTGTTGATTTATGTGTTTTTATTCATTTACATACTAGTGTTGATTTATGTGTGTTATTATTCTTGTTGAAAAAGGCGGTGAAAGCTGTATCGGACCTCTGGACAGGAAAACTGATTGGTCCAATGGTGCCCTCAGCGTTTTTGGACGGCCGGATCGAGGGTGACAAGGGATACGGAGCTAGCCTGTGGAATCCACTCGGCGGCGAAACCATCAAATGGTTAGACACAAAGCCACGGGAGTCCGTGGTGTACGTCTCATTCGGAAGCATGGTTTCATTGACAGCAGAAGAGATGGAGGAAATAGGTTTGGGATTGAAGTGCAGCAACTTGGATTTCCTTTGGGTGGTGAGGGAGTCTCAGATTGAAAAATTACCTTCCGACTTCTCAGACTCCACAAAAGATAAGGTAGTAATTAGAATATCCACCGGCTGTCAAAATTTAGGTTGAGTTTCCAATATGGTATTTTAGATAGTATTTCAGTTTTTTTTTCACGAGTTATTCTCTTTTTTCCTCACATACATCACAAAAGTACTATTTAACGGAAACAATACCCGCGTTTGATTACAGTCGAAAAACGGTATTAACTTTATTAGATTATTAACATTCAACTTATCTAAAAACTTAACATGTCAGAGAGATGCATAACTTTATTATTTATACGGTCAACGATTGATATTCCTCCGACTCCCATGCCATAATTTGAAATTTGACCGCCTTGAGGAAAAAAGTTTGGCTGCAAAATTTGGAAGAAACCAAGGTTGGAGCTGCCCCCACATTGATTGAGATTTATCTTTGCATTATGGAGTCTATTTTGCCGTCAAAACGTGCATGTTCGAAAGGAGGCAAATGTGACATGAAATGGCTTGTCATGCCTGTTATTGGTCTTTCAGATCATTTTCTAAACCCTAATTTCATGGACTTCTGTAGAATGTTCCACAGTTCCAGTTCAATGATGCAAGTTAATTGGTGGCTTCATTTTGTGATTTTAACACCATCTTTTCTTTCTTTCTTTTTTTATCAATTCCCAAATCAGGGCCTGATAGTAACATGGTGCAACCAACTGGAAATCCTAGCACACCCGTCGATCGGTTGCTTCGTAACTCACTGCGGGTGGAACTCAACGTTAGAAGGGCTAAGCCTCGGCGTGCCGATGATCGGAGTGCCCAAATGGGCTGACCAACTGACTGATGCTAAGTTCATAGAGGAGATATGGGGTGTAGGTGTTAGAGCTAAGGAAAATGAGAAAGGAATTGTGACGAGAGAAGAGCTGATTTCTTGTTTGAAACAAGTCATGGAAGAAGGGGAGAGAAGGCTTGAGATCGGAAGGAATGCAAGTAAATGGAAGGATCTGGCAAAAGAAGCAATAAGTGAAGGAGGGAGCTCAGACAAGTGCATTGATGAATTTGTCGAACGTTTGAAGTGTAGGAAGTAGATAGAGAGGCAAGATATCGAATAATACTCCCGCATCCGTCCCAAATTGCATTTTGCATGCTGAAAATAATGTACTAGCATGAACTTTTTTCCCCCTTCCTTCACTTCTCTTTTTCTTTATTTTTGGGGGGTTCGGAATCCGCTTTTTTTTTTCCTGTAAATTCAAGAAACTTGTATGGCAAGTTGCTTCCCGTGTTTTTAGGAGATGGTTATCCAGAAAACCCGTTGCGTTTTGAGGAAACACCAAAAAGATGTTGCATTGAAATCAAAAGGTAAACGACGACAAGTATTCTCATACTTGTCACTGTTTCTTGCTTTCAAAAAGCAGAAAACAAAAATCTAAAAAAATGAAAATCTGAAGAAAAAGCAAAATCAATGCCTGAATGTTCCGAGTTTTAAAATGAATCAATCGCCCCACCAACATACACGAAAGGTATCAAATAACTGGATTTTCAGAAAATGAATGTAAACAAAAACAAGAGGCACCAAAACACAGAGATGTGTTCTATTGCTATTCTATTGAGAAATTTCTTCCAGCTCGCTGTTTGTTCCGAGCAGCTTTTCCCATTCAGCTAAATGGAAAGATATCCGACGAGAACTATTCAATCAGTTGGCTACAAAAATGAAGTTCTACTCCCCGGTTACATGTATTAAGCGCATCCAATATTCCAGTACCACCATCGAGAATACATTTCATCTATTGCTTTACAATTGAATACCTAAAACGAAGATGATCGAACAAGAGGATGTCACAGATCTGGTTTGCTACGGCCAAAGATTTCCTCCCTGTCTATAAATCGCTCGAGCAACTCTTTCTCTTTCAGAACCAAGCAATCATTCTCCTTTCCAAACCAATCATAGCGCCTCTTGGCAATGTAATCATAGACAGCATCCCTTAAAGGTGTCGGGACTATGAGGAGAGAGCTTAATGCAGAGTATGGCAAAGGCAAGTAAGACAGTACTTTTAGGGCAGCTGCAAAATTAAATCACTCAAGAGATTTGAGTCTTAATCGTGCGGTATAAAAAATTAAAAGAAAAACCCTATGCAGCAATAACCATGTGATGAAAGTGTCTAAACCGTGTCCCATTTTCAATTCAGTAAGACTGTAAATATGTCGGGACTCTTTGGACATGTACCTGCACGTGTCCAATGACTATCACAACAATCGCAAGAATACATCTTGGACCTGTAATTTAAATAAGCACGTGGTCCTAGATTGAAGCATAAGCATCACAATTATGAATCCAGCCCACATGTAGAATCAAACTCTATTGATTAAGTTACCAAAAAAACCAATACAAAGCAATTCCCAATTTAACACTTGCCCGTATTAGTTAATTTGAAAAAAAACAAGGGGATTCCGACAAACTAAGATATAGTAAGAGTTCCCCTAGCAAATGTACATCCATCAATCCCTCAATTTTACTTTCAAAGTCTTTGAGAAAGGCCTTTCACGTTTAATAATGCAGATAATCCATCACCTTTAGAACAAAGAACCAATAAGCACCAAATCTCCTAAAGATATCCATATAACTAAGCCAGGTTGCAAAAATTCACATAATTGCCTCCTAGTCCTAACGGCACCCCTTTCTCTCCCAATCACTCTATTCCTAACTGCATTTGAGTCACTTCCCATGATGGAAATTCCCCCAATGAAGGTAAACATAATGTTCTAAACATATTGTACACATAAGACAAGATAACTCAAAACGAACTACACAGATTTATTCCATTGCAAGGAGTTAAACACCTAGAGAGAGAGAGAGAGAGAGAGAGAGGCTCTAACCAGTGGATCCTTGGTGATAGTAACCCGGGCCTTCAATGAACAAGAAGCGACGAAGAACATCCTCCCGATCGACACCACAAAGTCTCATGTACGGTTCAGCAGCTTGAGACTGGAGACAGCAGAACTTGATCTTCCTATCTCGGTCTGCTTTGATCACCCACTTCACCCCTGCAAAAGTACAGAGGAGGTGAACAGAAATACTAATTTAGCACCAATATCTTTCTTATCTGTTCCACCGATCCATATAACTGCATGAAATTGCAAGATCGTTGTAATTGTGACAACAGTTCTGGGTTAAGATTCTTTAGACTTACGACCATTCAACTGATTCATGCATCACAGCCTTTTACTTAAGACGGTGTAATGCCAGTTCATCCGATGCAATCCCGTCACACACCATGAACACAATAAGTTTGCAGGCTCCGTTTGATACTTGAGAATGTTATCCTATATGATATTATGTTTTTCAAGCAAGAGGCTATGCATGTCAAATTTATCCCTACTTAATTGGTGATTCATTGATGATGCATAACTTCAGAAATATTCTAAAAAATAATAATCACCAGAGTGGCACAGAACTCTGTAATAAATTCTCGACTTAATGCTTGATCTGACTCCTAAAGTAAGCTACAGCAGGATTTTCTACTTTTAAAATTGCAACTTGAAAACTAACCCTAGCTTCAGTAACAACACGAATATTACCAGAAACATACATGTTCCTATTTATGCGTGGATAACAATGTAGAGGACCAACTAAACAGAAGAACTTATCAATTATGCCATGTGTGAACATGCGTAACAGTGCCTAAATGTATGTCTACACGTACCTAGAGTTATTAATGCAAATTGCAAACTCTTCAATAATACATGACTCAGGAATAATATAACAGTTGGCAACGTCATAGTGAACTGCATTTCCATATAATGAAACCGTAGATTATTTAAAAAATAGCTTGCTCCAAATAAGACAGGCAATTTTCTCAATTTCAGCAGCACTACATCAAAACTGATTAACTAACCCCAACTGCAGTAACAACAGAAACACTGGGAGACAGTATCAGTAACTCACGTAATAGAGTATTCTTTATAAACTACGGGTACTTTTACGTGCATATATAACAATGTCCAGGAGAACAAAACGGAAATTATAACAATTAAACCATGTCTGAACATGTACATACTAGTTTATGCAAACTCTCCAGTATTGCATGACTCACTAATATCATAAGCACAATAATCAGAAACCTCATATAAAAATACCAAAGTTTCCATATTTCTAAATTTGTCTAAAAAGGTTGCTTAGCCGACCCCACTTGATTGGGACATAAGGCTTGGTTTGGTTTGGTTTGGTTTGGTTTGGTTAAGGTTGCTTGACCGAGAAATTAAGTAATATACTGCTACCACGAGCATGTTATCACTTATAACAGCGCAGTGCAAAAGCTTGACCTAACTTCAGTAGCAATTGCCGACATTAGCACTGAAAACATTTGAGAAAATATCAGCTAATCAGCCAAAATAGTATTCTCTACAACCTATGTCTAAATACATAACTATGTGCATATATCACATCTTCCAGCAAATCTTCACCAATTAAGCTGCCTCGACATATACATCATATCCAGCTACATAATATGATGATGTTACCATTGTGTCAGAGATGACCGAAGGCGCCATCATAAACAACAACATGAGGCTGAAGAAGAGAGGGAATTGTGGCCATAGGCATGGCAGCGAGGCCGGCAGCTGTCAGAAGGTCGTCCAAGAGGACATTGATGTAAAAATAAACTACGGCAAAGAGCCATTTCTAACTTCCAACAGAGCAAAGTCAAAACTTGCCCTAATTCAGTTGGAATACCAACAGTATTACTGGAACGATTTGCAAAAATATCAGCTAATAGCCTATTGGAGTCCTCGACAACTTATGTAAAAACATGTACGCAAATATCGGATTTGTAAAGCCTGATTTGGTTTGATTTGCGCTTCGCTAACTATTCGGAGTATGAACTAGACGTGTATTCCGGTAATCGGTGATATAAACTCCATATTATAAATACTTGTTCTATGCAACACCCGATGCAACTCTTGTAATCTCTTCATTCGTCACATAGTGGAAAGGGGTGTGAGCCGTGTATGACTCACTACGCAGTTAAGAAACCACATAAAAATGTCTTCGTGATTGTTTCTCGCACATTGTGTATTTGTTAGTTTGGCCTATTTCTCAACAACACTGTCCTGGAGCAACAACACGTAAATTTTCACCAATTAACCCATGTCTTAAATACTTCATACATCATATACAGAATTTCTTATACCGATCAAACAAAAATACTGTATATAATAACATCATCTCCTGTAGTCCTTTCATTTGTTACAGAGTGAAACCTAGTGAGAGCCGTGTACATACACAACTACAGAATTGGGGAAACCACATAAAAACATCCGAGCGAGTCTTGCATTCTTTGTTTCTTTTCCTAATTGATTTTCGCGCATTGTTTGTTTGTTAGTTTGGCCAATTTCTCAAACACATTGTCCAGAGGAGCAATTACACGGAAACTTTAACCAATTAAGCCGTGTCTTAAATACACAAATCATACTTAAAACATACAATTACATATATACAGAATCGTCATATTACCAGTGTGGCAGAGATGACAGACACCGTCGTAAATAACGACACGCGGCTGAAGGAGAACGGGAAGCGTGGCGGTGGCCGTAGCCGTAGAAGAGGCGGAGGTCGGAAAGTCGTCATCCAAGAGGAGATCGTCTTCGGCCACGTCAGCGGCGGCACCGGCTGATACAGTACCGGCATCGGACTTCGCCGGTGAAGATAACGGCGAAAATGACGACGGCGATGATGAAAAGGAGGTGTAAATTGAGGGAGAAGGGGCTCGTATCTTTTGGGAAGTTATCAGTGCGCGAAGAACGTTTCGAGTTAACATCGCCATTCTCTCTCCTCTCTCTCTCTCTCTCTCTCTCTCTCTCTGGATTGATTTCAGACCCTTGTTTGATTTGCTGCTTTCAATTGGTGAAGGAGGTTTTGGTTCGTTGCTTGGGTTCCAAGTCGGTTTCGTTTCAACGGAAGGGAGAAGGGAAAATGGAAGCAATGAATTCGGGGGACCCGTGCCCCGTGATTCTCTTTCACAGTTGGGCCTTTGGGTTTCTATGAATGCAACGAATACAATTTTAAAATGCAACTCAGATCACAATTGTATTTACGTAATTGTGTCCATAATCACTAAGGGCATTCTTATTTGACACAAAAAAGAAAAATCAAATTCAACTTCTCTCGAGTCAGCTTATATAGAGCTTTGTTCTAGTTTTAAATGGAATTCCCTTAACAGACGGCGAGATTGGTCTCGTAGATTTAATCGAGATTTGCATACGTTGGGACGGACACCTAGTTATAAACACAATTACTTCCAAATGCGGTTTAGGCTACTTATCTATCCCCTCTCCCTCTCCATCCCCCTCTCTCTACTCACCTTTGCCCTTTTCTGTTCCAACACAAATCTGAGAAGTACTTTTGCTACAGTAAGTTTCTACTTCTCTAAACTTTATGAGCATCATATTTAGTAAATTAATTTGCCCGCCAATTTTCACATTTCTGAATTTTGCACCCTTCCTAGGTATTAATTTAATGTTCATAGCTGATTTTCAGAATCTTTGCTTTTTAGAAACTAGTTATATAATTATAATAATACCAAATCATTCTTGTATGTCATATTCGTTCATGAGAACAAAGAATTGTTGCAAATTTACAAAATAACATTTTAATATTTCAATTTCTTTTTAAAAAAAAAACAGTTTATATTTATTTTAAAAGAAATTTGTTCGTTTTCGATTTTTTAATACAAACTTTTGCGAATTCTGTGTTTTGGTCGTGTCAGGTAAAGCAGGGGAGGTTAGTGTCATTTTAGAAGCCTCATGGTAGGAGTCTGTTTGTCAGAAACCTCAGGAAGGTTAGTGAAATTTGCCCGAAATTCTATTAAATTCTCTTGTCAATATTCTGATGACTCTTTTCTGAAACAGCTAGCTATTTTTCTTTTGTCAAATTTGTTTTGAATGATTCATTGTGTAAAACTACTGCTCCTCTTGGTAACCCTGGTAAACATATTATTCTCGAGAGAGGGGTTAGAGAGAGAAAGTGCTCTGCACTTTTTCTCTTAGGGTTTCCCATCTTCCCTTCCAGCCGCCCCTCATCCCCTCCCCTGCACCGACCCCTCCGCCCCTCTCCTCTCCCCTCCTCTCTCGATTCTCCTCTTCCATGAAGATCTGGGCTGAGTCACTCTCCTCGTGAGAGTTGGATTCGCCCTATCTCTTGTTTTTTGGTTTGACCATCACCAATCTGTGATGGATCTTGGGTCCGGCTTCTATGGCTTCTGCTGGAGGTTGTGGTGGGCGGTTCTCAGGCGGCAGCAAGAATGACGGCGGCGCGGCACAGTAAGACCCGACGTCGGTGAAGCTGGAGGCAGATCCTTCTTCTTCTCTGTAACCCGATCTTTGATTTGTGGGATCATTCTTGTTGTTGATCTATGTTCTTCTTGCTGTTGTTGTTTTCTGTTTATGTTCTGTTTCATATTCCGATGTACCAAAAAAAAAAAAAAAAAACATATTATTAACTTCTTATTTTCTATGTACAGAAAGGTTAAAGAAAAGATCCCTCCAGGTCATTTCATGGGCAATTGCAACTCAATGGAGAACTACTATGTGGTTGCTCGAAATAAGTTTGTTCTCAAGCCAACAAACAATTGCAAATGCCAAGGTTGTGAAAAAAAGCTTATGAAAGTCAAGGAATCGCGGATAATGAAGACTCTGCCACCACCAGATCAAGAATTCCATGGCCAAAATTTGGTAGCAGAAGTGCTGCGAATCGCAGATAATGAAGGAGGGTTGAAAGAATTGGAAATTACCTTGACGGTGACATTCAATGGGAAGAACAAAGATGGGATGAGCCTCAAAAGCGATACCTGCAAAAAGATTGTCGTGGATGATGATGATGATCATGACCGCGGTCTAAAATCACAGGGTCATTTGCACAATTCTTACTATTCTAATTATGGGAATAACTGGCCGCCAGCACCAAGTGGTGGCCTTCCCCTAAGGCTGGGGAATTATTTCCCACCACCAGGGCCGGTGGCTGGTTATGAACCATCAGCTCTACAATGTCATATGGGTACCCTACTTTTGGTCATTGTGAAAAAAGTCCAAGCAGCTGCAACATATTGTGATTCCCCATGGTCTTTTTTTTCATGTGTGTTTGTGGGGCCACTTTGGTTCTGAATACTCCTTAGTTTTTTGTCTGAATTTTTTTTTGTAAGTTTGTTTTTTTGTCTGTAAAGATATTTTGTGCAATAAAATATCGAAATGTACAGTACACAACATTATGCAAAATTTGAGAAATTCAATCCAGGTAACTAAGACCTCAAACCAGCATAAATCCATAGATGTTGTACCTCAAGCCATAAGATACTGGATGAGGCAAATCCAAAAATAAAACAAAACTGCATCAAACCTGGAAACATCCAAAATTGCATTCACATCAAACCTGCACAAACTGTCAAGCTATTTCATGCTGGACTTCAAGCACAAGAAACTGTCAAATCTGATAAAACAAAATTGTACCAATGACAACGGACATAACATTGTATAACCAGAAAAATACTTCCGGACACAGACCAATGACAACGGGTGGCAAGCCACTCCTAGTAAAAGGTCTGTGTCTATATTTGTGTTCGATTTCTAAGATAAATCGTGAATCAAAAGGCTCGTTCCACATCATGGTCCCAAAATCTCCAAACGAATCCACTGAATGATTTACGTAGCACGTAACAGGCATAATCTAGGCTTAGATTAACGAGTAAGTCATAATCACCTTTTTCCCTACAAGAATCATAGAGGCTTGTGTTAGAAAGTACATTATGCAGAATTTTGTCCTCCGAAGCTAACAGTAAACTGAAACTACATGTATCTCAAAATTGATGATAAGGAATGTTTCCGCTAACGAATCTTGAACCAATACAAAGTACCAACAAAATCTTCTCTTGAAACCCTGAATCTTATGCCAAAATGAAATGTCAATTCCATAGTGAAATGCAGAGAGTTGGAAGACTTGAAACTTAGCAGTCTAAGTTACTGGTGAACTTTCAGAAATTGTTTCTATTTTGCAGATTACACAATGGCTACAAAGCTTGGAAAATTGAAGTTCCCAAAGAGCATGTGTTATAACTTCTAAGGCATGATTCAACCTAGAGGAAAAGCCATGCATGATACGGATCCTCTTGCAATCAGACAAATTCTGAAGCCCAAGAACTGAAAATGTGAGGGCGCTAAATTTATCCTAAATAAATAAATGGTCTCCTAGAAGAGGATACAAACGCGGAAACATCTTTAACTAGAAAATAAAGAAAACATGTCCAAAGGAAGTCGGAATAATTGTTTATATCTGAAAAATAAGATGATAACCAAACCGGCAACAGGAGGGCAATAAGGGTAAGAAAGAAAGGGATTCAAACAACACAGTGGAAGATAACCAAATGTAAAAAACAGAGCAAACAACAAAAACAAGATGAGGAAAAACACAAAGAGCAAGAGCCTCAAGAGAATTAAACCACATTTCAAAAAAAAAATTAAACTTCTAACCCCAGTAATAGAAAATTTATTTTTGGGAATATCTTGTTTCATCAACCTAAGGATACTACTATAACATCTAAGTTTAAAGGAGAGAGATAGATATTGGGCTAGTGAACGAAGGGACTGTAGGTGATGTTACCTTCTTTTGGCCAGGAAGGGTTTTTCTCAATGGGAATGCTACATGGCTTTGGTATTTTTCAGAAACTGTCATTCCATCATGCCAACATGTTGGCTGAAAAAATTTGGAAAGTCATGGGCTAGAAATGTTGGCCTTAGGCAATGGAAGAATGGAGGACTAAATTTTGTAGCTTGATGAGCCTAACTTGGTATTAAAGTAGGCTTACTTATGTTTGGATATGCATACAAGTTCAAATAATACACAAAATTTCTAAATCTCTTAACCTCCAGAAACAAGTGGAGCTCCCACAGAACCCGCAGAGGTTGCATTGCACTTTGTGTCAAATCTAGCCCCACCTCCCCCAAACCTCCAAAGCAAGCTTGGACGATCAAAGAGGAGGTTGGCGAGGTTCCCCATGGTGAATGGAAAAGGTGACAGGCAAAAAGATCAGGATAAAGTGAAACGGATTAGAGGCGATGGAGCATCAAGTAGCACCAAACTTTTTGAAGTTTTAACTTGAACACCATGTGAGGATGTATGAAAGGAACAAAAAAATATGGGGGCTATTAAGGACAAGATTTTATTTTAAAAAGTGGGTACAATACTGCATTTGAGGAGATGGAAAAAGAGATGAAGCTTGAGGACCCCAATTTCTAAACTCGAGAATAACAAGAAAGAAGGAAATTGCAAACAATCCCATGCTTTCCGAAACAAGGGATAGGAGTGGAACACCAGGTGGAGGTTCTACCTAGCCTTGATGTTTGCCTAGCCTTTCAAACCAAAGATACACCACACCACACACATACACACACAGAAAGAAGAAGAAGAAGAAGCAAACAATGAAAACAAGTAGAAAAAACCGAAAACGCAAAAACACCACCTCCAAAATAACCAAATGTGCATGAGAAATCCCCCCTCAAAAAAAAAATCCAAATTGCACCTCAATATCATCGTCTGCTAGTTTTTCCAATGGATCGCTTCCCAGAGAACAAATGCTTTGGTTTCAAGGTAGGAATGACTCTATCTGCCTCTCCCCGTCGAGCATCTTTGTTCCTCTTCTTGAAAGATTTCTTAGCCAGTTTCAGAGCCTTCACCTTTTGAGAAGAATCCTTAAATCCCTCTCCTGGGACCACCTCACTTGGTGGCCTTGACTTCAACCTTGCCCGTGACATATACCTCTCCCTAAGCTTCTTGTTAGGTTGGTCAACATCCATATCCATGTGGTCAAGTGATCTCTCTCTCTTACGACCCCTAGACCGGCTATGGGCCCGGTTAATTGCCAGGGTAGGATCAAGCCCCAAATCTAATAACTGCCTTCCCATTCTCTCTGATGTGAACTCCTTGTCTTTATTGAATTTCCTTGGTACAATTGGTCTGCTCTCTGCAGTGCTTTTATTGATCCTATGTTGTTGAATAAGCAAACTTTTCTTTTTATGGATGTTAAGGAGATCTCTTTGCTTTTCTGAGGTCATTTCAAGGCCAACCACATCACAATCATCACCTACCTCCTGCTTCAGCACAAGACCTTCTTCACGTTTTAAATCCTCAAGCCTTTGCAAAATATCAGGATCAACAAAATCGCACACATTGTGCCCATTAAGAATCTCCGGCATTACATCTTCCTTCCATTCATCATTTGCTAAAATATAATGCTTTCTCAAGTCAGCAGAGTATACTCCTGCACCACCAGTCTCATCCTCCAAATCCCTTTCAAGTTTTTTATTTTCTTTCTCCATTTCTTTCTTCGCTTTAGTTTCCAAGACTGCCTGAGGTATACAAGATGGCCTTTCTTTCTGATCACGTGGCTTTGGCATTGCAACATGAAACCGATTCAGACAATCATTCATTTTTGTAGACTTCATTTTCAACTCGACTCTTTGATTCAATAACCTCTCACAAGCTGCATTCTTCACTGCAATTACCCCCTCTTCAGTCAAAGTGCTCATGCTAAAGAGAACCCCTTCATTGTTTGTATCATCCCCACTTTGACCCATCACAGTTTTCATAGCTTCAGATTTCATCTCCATGACCAACATCATGTCTTCTTCAGATATGCCATCAAATGGCTGCAAATCAGTTTTATTACAAACGATAATCAGCGGTTTGTTCACCAACAAGGACTTAATACTGTGGAAAAGAGCTGCCTGTTGGGCAATAGTATGTCCACTTGAGCCAGAAATGTCTAAGAAGAACAGCACAGCAGCACTTAAATGCGCCAGAGCTGTGATGCTACACATCTCAATGATATTTCGATCTTCAAACGGTCTATCCAAGATCCCTGGGGTATCAATCACCTGATATCTTAGGCACTTATAATCGGTATGGCCTACAAAGAGAGACTTTGTGGTGAAAGCATAGGGCTGGACATCAACATCAGCCCTAGTGATTATATTGATGAAGGAGCTCTTGCCAACATTCGGATACCCACATATCAAGATCGTCCTAGTATTTGGATCTATAGAAGGCAATCTTGCCATGTGCTGCCTGATTTGTTCAAGGTACGCCAAACTGGGGCCTACCTTCTTTATTACAGTACTCATACGGCCAAGAGCAGCAACCTTCAGAGTCTTGCATTGACAGAGTGAATCACCATACTTCAACAATTTCACATAGTCCTTTGCAATTCTACCAATGCGATTCCTTGCAGTATTGATTTGACCAAGGGCAAGCTTGTAGTGATCTTTATCGTAAAGGACGTGAAGGAGGTCACTGTAGAAGGGATGAATTCCATCAAGGCGAGGAAACTCCTCAACGATGGTGGAAAGCTTCTCATGAAAATTCTGCTGCGTGTATTTCACTTTGCGCATGTAGAACTGACGGATGTGGGAGATTTTATAGCCCTTGTGAACAACCGTTGGTGTTTGACGTTGGGTGCATGAAAGGATGGTATTAATGAAATCATCCCTTGTTGGAACAGCTCTTAGCTTCTTAAAGTTGTACGACACCATAGTTGATGATTTATCTTTCCCTCTGCAATGCAAACATGGAACAAATTATAAGCATGACAAAACTTAGAGGCAGCATTGCAGGCAGCAATACCAGAAGGAAGCAATGGCCTTAACTAATTAGTCCTATGCGCAAAACATGCAAATGAACTCTCTAGCAAAGAAAAGGGAGTTTTTTTTTTTGAACGGCGAAGAAAATTCACAAAGATAGGTAAAGTAAAGGGAGATGGGACACCTCCAAATGATTTCCCGATAAATTCAACGCATTTCATGTACTAGCACTCGTTTTTTCTTTTTGTGCCATGAATGTATTATAGACAAGTATTTAACTTGAAAAATGAGGATACAAAAGGAAAACTTCATAGAATCAATCTTGTCTCGAATGCTTTGTAAAAAAACAATTGAAAAAATGGTAGTTTTAGAAAACATATATGATGGTAAAATCAATCTTGCCTCCAACCAAAGAACACATACTATGCAGGAAACCAGAATATAGCTATGTACAATCTTATAGTTGGCTACTTGAGACAACCTACACATTTCTTGAATCATTCTCGACATATTTTGAGATAACATGAGTGGTAAACTTAAAGATTATTCATGAACCAAAAATAAAATAGAGATTGTATAAAGAGCCCGCAATTGGTTAATGTGTCATAATCAAAATATTAATGAGATCGTACATATTTTTCTCGGTAACTACTCATCCGGGCCACTAAACCGACTTATCCGGGGACCAATCCCGCTGCCCACTAGCAAGGGCAAATCCCAGTATGGAGTGACTGAAAGCATACTATAAACAATGACAACGAATTAAAGTCTCTAGAAACAAGATCCTTTGATGAAACACACCAAATGCGTGTGTGGTTCATTTTGTAGGTGCCGACATGTACATCTAATGAACCACATGCATTTGGTTTAAGAGGAATAGCTGGTCAAATTCTGAGACAAAAATGATCTGTTCGAGCCTAAAACAATGTCCGATCAACCTAATCTTTTTCAATAACGATGATATACGAACGAAAAGTATGAACAATCAACGATTCGAATCGTCAAAAAAAAAAAAAATCTATAACAAGTCTCATTTTGGGTGAACCCATTTTAAGAAAACCTAGGTACACGTAAAAGTAGAGTTATTACCTGAAGAAGCCGCTCCTCTCCACTGCTCGGCTCCCGTGCCTCTCTACTCGTACTCCTCTCTATGACTATCTCTATATATATAGGTATGCATGGAGTCTTAGACTTGTTCGTCTTGGGCCCCTCCCCAATGATCATTAGACTCTTGGGCTTTTTTTATGTGGATCCATCAATTTAAACTTCCTTAGGCCCAATTTGTTTGCATATTTTCAATGTTCTTAATTTCGTACGCTTTACTGGTGATTCTTTTATACATGTGCTTGGGTGTCTACATTGTATTCTCTCTCCCATTTCATCAGCAAAATAGGTACTCAGTGTTCCGCTAAAAAAAAAAATCAGTTTAGTTTTAACTCAAAAACTACTTCATTCTGCTAACAAAAAATCCACAAAAAAACCACTTAATTCCACTAACCTAAAAAAACCAAAAAGCCAAAAAACTAGTTAGTGGAACAAGTTAGTTTTTTTGCAAAACTAAAGATCCAAAAAAAAACCAAAAAACCAATTAGTGGAAATGACGTGCAATTTTTGGATAAAAAATGTATTGAAATGTCAATCAAAAATGTATTTTGAAAAGTCAATCAAAATACTTTATTCGTCTCATTTTGATAGTCCTATACGAAATGACGTGCAATTTTTGGATAAAAAATTGAAGTACTTTTGCACATGAATTCGCACCGAATTAAAGATTTCAATTAGTTGTTTTATTTGGTGCGAAAAAATTTAAACAATTATGAACAAAAGTACTTTACTTTTTTATCCGAAAATTGCACGTCTTTTCGTGGGATTTGGGGTCCCCGTACTAACCTCAATTGTAGGCCGTCTATAATCTGTATTTGGGATCGGAACCATTCAATTTATTAGGAATGTTGAGTAGATCATTCATGTAAAAAATCAAATTCATTGGATATTGGTAGCCATATGTGGTCGGATACCATTTATTTTACGAAAATAGATGGTCAATATCATTTAGAGAATAAAAAATAAATTTGTCTCAACTATGTGTCTACCAATCTCCAATGATCATAATTTTTTTTACCCACAATGTGCTCAACATTCTTTAAAAAATAAACGGTTTCGATCCCATATTAAGATTTCAGAAGGCCTACAATTGAGGTCATTATGGGGCTATAGTGACTTGGGTCACTACGGAGACGGTAAGTCTCTTTTTGTGGGAGACTGTCAAAATGGGAGGGAGGCAGTAGTTCTCACTTCTCATCATGCAAAATACTCGATGTTAAATCTTTTTCATTTTTTAAACTCATGTCAGATGACATTAAACCAACCCAAAGGCAGAGGCCCGAAGGCAATACAGACTTCATCACAATAAAATGGAAAGAACCAAAGTTACCAACAGACTAGACTAGAGCATAGCACTAGTAGCTAGGCTCAATGGCACATACTGCAAAAGCAAACCAACAAAGAGGTTGGTAAATAGAGCCTGTCAAAGACGTGGCAGCAGAGGATCCAAAAAGATACACAGTTCAAACCATGAGAAGGCACGGACGAAATCCGGGACAAAAACTCCCACACACGGAGAGGGATAAACACTAACAACAAAATAAAAGAAAATAAATCTTTTTCATTTGAAATAGTCCATTGGGTTGAAGTTTTGCCACATGAAGTCCATGTTTTAACAAGTGCACGTGTTTATTCACAATCTTACTCTTATCCCCCCTTTAATTATGACCTCTTCATATAGAGCGAGTTGTGGTTTAAAGAACATCTCCAATGCATTGTTTTTCCTTCAAAATGAAGAACTGAAGTGACATATCAAGGGGAGATTTTGTAATTTATGTCCTCTTTTGCTGAAAAAGTTGTACTTTTTGGAGGGACTCATCCGTTTTGAAGAATTGGTTCTTCAAATCTATTTTGGTTCTTCAAATTTGAAGAACCAGAATAGATTTGAAGAATGGATGTGACAAAGAGGAGGATGAGTCCTTCCAAAAAGTACAACTTTTTGAAGAAAATGAAGTATAAATTACAAAATCTCCTCTTGATATGTCACTTTCGTTCTTCATTTTGAAGATTTGAAGATTGGTAAGAGATGCTCAAAGAATGACGTTGCTTACTTGATGTGAATGGCCGAGGCAACTTGATACAAGTACAAGTGAGGTCACTTGACCAAACTCTCTTTAATTACTCACTAGCATAGATTTTTTACTTGTTTAAAATGCATAGAATTCTCAAGTTTTTTTTTTTTTTAATCTTTTCAAGAGTTGATAGTATTACAAATGAGGCTATCAGACATTATTTTTAACATATAATAAGTTATTGAGACCAATTATAAAGCAAAAACATATTACTGTATATCTACATTATAGTTAACCTTTTAATTTAGTTATTTCTTTGCATGAGCAAATAGAAAAATAATAATTTGCATATAAATCTATTTTTTGACCCGCTAACCTAAAATCTTGGCTCTGTCCTTGCGCACATATCATTTCTGTGGGGCTTGCTTTGGGTTCAACACGAATAGTAGGAGCCGTTCATTAATTTTAAAATACGTTTTCGAGTGGCCTCATAATAAATTAGCTCATGCGGATAACTCTAAGTATTTTATCCAAACATTTAATTTTTCATCCAGTGTTTAGAGTTATCAAAAATTTAAAAAATTGGATCAAACACTTAGAATTATTCGATTGAGCTAATTCTATACGAGGCCATTCGAGAATATATTTTGAAATTAATGAAGGGCTGGAATTGATTGGGTGGTCCCAAAGTGAGCTCCACGGAGCAATTTGTGCGCATAGTTTTCCGGTTTGAAGATACATGTCTTTTGATATTAGGGTACTCCTATTGACAGCTTACTAGGCTAATAATAAGACAAAAAAAACACACATTACAATATACTTTTACATGTTCTTGTACATTTTTCACACATTTCAATACATTTTTTAGGACGCGGGGAGGCTGCACACAACAGGTGTTGTGCAGCATCATAGCCGTCCACGAGTGTTTTTAACAGTTCGGATTGAAAACAAACTATTTGCACAAATAGTTTGTTTGAAATTTGGGTCATCAATCCAAGCAATGGACGGATGTGATGCTGCACAACACCTGTTGTGCACAAGCTGCACAACAGCGTCCCCGCGTCCCATTTTTTATACATTAACAACAGCTTAATTAACTGATTTTAGAATGGGTAATTATCAGTAACCTCCCCTGAGGTTTCTGACACAAACAGATACCTCCCCTGAGGTTTCTGAAATGACACTGACCTCCCCTGCTTTTGCTAACAATATCAAGATTCCCCCCTGCCGTTACTGATGGCGTTAAGTTTTGCATAAAAAATTACCGAAATACCCTTATAACAAAATAAATACATTCTACCAACTTAATTTTTCAAAAAAAAAAAAACTCATATCTTTTAATTTTGTGAATTTTTTTGGTTAGGTGAAATTAACTTTACTAGATCATGGAGGTTAGTGGAAAACAAATTAGGTTTTTTTTTTTTTTTTTGGCCAAATGTATTTTATGTTTTGGTTTGTCTCAAACAAAATGATCAATGAAATTAAAATAAATAGGCTCGTGTCAATAAAATTTATGTTAAGACAAAACTATGCCAAAAAAAAAAGAAAAAAACTCCATTACTTTGCTGGTTTGGGTTTATAACTTTTTGAACGATTATAATAAAAAAATTATCGTTTTTCAATTTTTATTATAATGTTTTTTATTTTTTGGTTTGTTAACAAAATGATCAATGAAATTAAAATAAATATATAGTTTGGTAGTAGGAGTTTTAAATGAGAGCAATTTTGTACTTAAAATTCCATTTTTAGGTAACATCATCGATTTCTGTTAGTGCTTTAACGGAATACTAACGGAAAAAAGGTCCAGGGGGAATCTTGATATTGTCAGCAAAAGCAGGAGAGACCAGTGTCATTTCAGAAACCTCGGGAGAGGTATCTGTTTGTGTCAGAAACCTCAGAAGAGGTTATTGATAATTACCATTTTAGAATTTTTATTTTTGTCATTGGGATATTGTGAATCAAGTGGCAAACGAGGCAGGGAAGCACGATGACGTAAGCACGTACGAATTCAGTTGCGGCTAACGGAGCCTACTGACGTAGTCATCGTTACATCATCTTGATTGCACTTAGCTGATGCAGCTGCCAGCTGTCACAAAAAAGAAATTTGTGCATATTATCTTGGGAATTGATAATCGCACTCCAAAAATTGATGCAGGCACTACAAGCTATAGTGATTTTCCAAAACCATCCTTTTGCAAGTCTCAATTTTACTTCAGGCGCTCCTAAAATTTTTTACTCTTCTCCTCTGTTAACGGAAGAAGAAAAAATGGACACCCACCCAAACTCTAACATGTAACAAAAACTCTATTGTGAATTGGGTGCTGCAAATCGAGGATTCAAGCTCGGAAGATAGTTTTTTAGTTCTTTTCTTATGATTTTGTCGGGATTAAGTTATGATTGGGTCGGTTTTGCGTATTTAAGAAGGGTGTGGTTCGGCTAAAAATTTTCGCCATCATCCCTTCACAAATCCAGATGAGAAGAGAACCAAACAGGGGAAAAAAACATCGATGCTGTTCAATACTCACCACTACTACCACTACAGGCATAAATATTGAAAATTTTCGAATCTGAAAGTTGGTTCAAGCTCGTAATTATTTTTATTTCTTTTTTGAGTAGATTCTCCACGTCGAAACTTACCTTGGTATTCTGATATAAGGTTTCCCTATTCTAGCTGTAAATTTTTTAAGGTTTTTCATGTTCTAGCTGTAAATTTGTTATGTGTATTTTTTAAGTTTTTCTAACCCAACTCTCTCTAACCTAACGTCTCTCTTAAGCCCCCTTTTTTTTTCAGCCGCCTCTTAGGCAGCCGTCATTGCTCGAGGGGAGGCCGAGAGCCTCACGCCAATCTCTTGAACACCGGCTACCCTCCCCTCCCCCTATTTTTTTGATTTTCTAAGCTTTTTGATTAATTTCCCTGCCCAATCCATCCAGCCACTGTGTCGATCGTTGATTTCTCTTGCTCTGATCTAACATGCAACAGTAGATTTGCATAGCTATGGACTATGATTGCTTCTGTCTTTACCATTTGGACTACTAATGTTAATATCTAGAAAACAATTACCATTTGGATTGCTAATGTTAATTGTTTCTGACTTTTTCTGTTTGTTGGTTCAATATTCTGTTTGGAGTGCCTTAGTAAATGAGGAGATAATTTGGGGGTGGAGTGTCTCTAGTAATTTTTATATTTTCAAAAGGATAGTTTTGTAACGTCATTATATTTTGGAGTGTCTATATCAAAAAAGGGAGCCCCAAAATCAGCTTCCATTATCTTTTGTGGTTCCATTTTTATCACAACCTGTAGACTGCGCTAAAAAGAGCTGAATATGTAGATGATATTGTTTACTAAACGAGCTCGGTATAGCTCAGATTGGCTCTGCTCGTTTCCATCCTATATAACTTATATAACTTAATGTCCCCCTTGTGCAGCCACGTTTGAGGTCAGTTTCGTGTAGCCTTTTTTTGAGTCTCTCATCATGCAACCGTTTTGCTAGTCTGCTATCACAGGGTGTTCAAATATAAATATTTATATGTGGGATGGAATAGGCTCCACTATGATACTATATGAAAACTTTATATTCAACTCAAAATCAATCGACAATAAGTGGATAACATTTGCCAAAGTCTTTTATGTTATTGATTAATCACTCATTCCATACTGAAATAATGTGGGATTATATTTACTTAAATGCTTGACCTGGTTTTAATTATCCTTCAGAATTCATTCAGAACTCAATATTAATTCTAAATCCTGAATAAATAATTGAAAGATTAGGTTAAAAAAAAAAAAAACCTTTTAAGTTGTGAGATGGATTTCTTGCTGTGTTTGTGAATTAAGAAGTAGAAATAGTTTCCTAAGAAGAATAAAGAAAGAATGCGAAAATAATTGCTTTGAAAAAATCGTGACATGTAAATGCAAGAACTATCTTGAATTTTAAAATTCAGGTACGTGTCCGTTCTTTCTGAATGAATTATTAACTAAAATGAAATGTCGGTTCCTTCAAAAACATGATCAGACACGCAGAGGTTGGAAGAACCTGTTGGGTTTTATACTCTTTCCGTTTCTTTTTAAATGTCCTTTACAAAAAGTCGTGTAATTTTCAAGGATTGACAATAAGCAAGAATAAGACCCAAAAAAAAAAAACACACTTCAATGTACTTTTTCCACTTAGTTGTTTTGAGTCCCCCTATTGAAAATAACTCTTGTATTCTTAATTTTTTTTACTTATATATCTTTATATTTTTTTTATGACTTAATATTAGGTGGGCAACCAAGTTCAAGATCGGACTTGGGCAACCCAAACGTCCAGGCCGGCCATGCTTTCACATGCGTCCCCACCTTATTTAGGGCACAATATTCCTATGTATAAAGCACAACATTTTAACCGAAAGGCACCAATTTTAGGTTGGCATTTTATTTTAGTAGTGAGAGATTTCATAGGAAAAGTCAACTCCGATTAGTAAAAGATTGGCTTATTGAATTATTAAATAAAAAAAAGAATTATTAAATCAAATTGCGGTTCTACCTTCTAATTAATCACATGTGCATATAATACTGCCCAAATTAAAAACAAAAATTCTAAAATCAGCCTAATTGACTATCGTTAAAGATTTAAAAAGTATATTGGAATGTGTGAAAAGTGTATAAGAATGTGTGAAAGTGCATAGAAAAGTGAAAAAAGTACACCGAAGTATTTTTTTTTTTTTTTTGGCTTTTCCATTAGGCTGTCAATAGAATGACCCATTTAAAAATTCAGGCACTTAGATTACTACAAATTAATTTCATTTCTTAAGATGAGATATCGTGTACATCTCCCTTGATGTGAAGATCATTCCAAAAACTGAAAGAAGAAATAAAATAGGAAAAAGATAAAGAAAATATGATTTCCCACTATCCTTTGAATATTTAATTCAGTGCTTTAAGTGTTTGCTTTTTGGGTTACAAATATAATTATTAGCTGGTGGATTAATCCCCTTTTAAAATCCGAGTGATGTCACTTGATTCAAACCTTATCCCTTCCCTCCACCCGTTTCTCTCTGTATAGTATATAAGTCTCACCTTGTCCTCTTCTTGCACACCACAAATCTTTTTCATTTGAGAGCTTACTAAGGTCTAAGCTAAGAGCTAAGAGCCACATTTGGTCATTTCATAGCATCTCAATGGAGAACTACTCTGGGGTTGCTCCAAATAAGTTTGTTCTCAAGCCCACAAACCATTGCAAATGCCAAGGTTGTGAAAGAAAGCTGATGAAAGTCGAGAAATTGTCACAAATAATTCCAGGGGTCCATTCAATATCAATAGATGCAAATACATGGCAAGTCACCATTTCGGGCACTGTGGACTCACAACAGATCATATGGCTACTTAAAAGGAAAGCAGGTCTGTCCTTGGAGGAAATCCCACCACCAGAGCCAAGGCAAGGGAATCATATCCCACCACTAGAGCCGGCGGCTAGTTATGCACCGTCGGCTCCTCCATGGCCATATGATGGTTACCCTTACTGATCATCGTGATAGAAGTCCAAGCAGCTGCAACATATTATTGTGATCCCCAGGCCTTTTTTTTTTTTTTTTTTGTGTCTGTGGGGCCACTATGATTCTAAATAATTCTTACTACTGTAGTTTTTTTGTCTGTTTTTCTTTTGTATACAATTTTTTTTTTTTTTTTTTTTGTCCTTTTCTTCATAATTTTGTTTTTTGTCGGTATTTTTGTTTGAGAAAGATTATAAATGTTTTACACAAATAGCTCGTCAAGATTATAAATGTAAATAATATTTCAAAATGGTTGAACCTAACGAATAGTGGACCTTCATCCGAATGAACATTGACTTTATAAAACAATGATGGACCATTATGTCCATGTCTTCTCTAAATTCTAATGTGAGGATCTTGAATCAGAAAAAGTAAATTTATTACTATATGTTGTCTTTTGACCGAGATAATGACCCTCGATTTTTCGACAGCTAATTGGATTGATGTGGTTTGAAGATTCTCTTGAGTAGCAAATTGATATATAAAAACTGAAAAAGTTAAAGGGACCGACAAGTTGGAGACCGATCAGGTACCGACGGGGACGCGGGGCCCACTCCGGGCTCTGCATTGATATTCAAGTCATTCGATAATTTAACAAAAAAGAAATCCTGAGTGGGCCCGTAAAAATCAGCTCAATCCGATACGTGTGGATAATCTTACAATTTTTTTCATTTAGACAGACCACATATTATCAAATCAGAAAAAACAGAAACAGATCCAGCTGGGGAAATTGGAAACACACAAAAAAGTGCAAATCAAACATAAAAAAGGAAATAGATCAAAAAATCAACTCCGGCCAATCTACACATTATCCAGCTATTTGGGAACCATTCAAATCTAAAACACCAACCCCCTTGACAGATGTATTATCCCAACACCGATTACCGAAATCAACCAACAAAAGTAAAGAAGAAGAGTAATGGTGATAGCCTTCCACTTGACACATTTTCTCAAAGAAAACCACCTGACATAAATGAAACCAACGTGGGTTGGTTATACGTACTCATAGAAAAGGCATCTTGGTCATACGTACTCATAGAAAAGGCATCATCAGTATCACTTGAATATTACTCGTGTTGTATTTCTAAAAGCAAAAGTATCAATTACACTTGTATAATTCATCAAGTGATCATTTTCAATCGATCAATAACATGGATAACATTTTTATCTTTCTTGTGACATGGTTAATCAAATTTGATCAATTTCAACTTAGAAAACCTTCTTTCTCCCGTGACAACGGTAACCAGTATAGTCAAAAGAACTTTGTTCGCATTCCATGAATTTGAGAACTATTCTCAATAATATTTAGTTGGTCTCGAATACCAATATTTTCTTGACAGTTTCTAAGGAAATTATCTTATTATATTTGTTGCATTGCAATTGCATCTATTTAATTTGTATATAAATTTGTTGGCCAGGTATGTGGATTATGAGAAGCAATATTTTGAGGGGAAAACCTAGAAAATGTGACACACACTAACAACCACATCACATTGTCAAATTTTGTGTGTGTGTGTGTGTGCGCAAGCAAGAAAGTAATCTTTGTTTATGGGAAAAAGCACCACATCATATGGCTAACCACGGTCGTTCCATGAAATTTCTACTCTACCTTTATGCATATAATCGTCCCCTTCCACAAATTGACTTAAAATCAATAAGCCAATGAAATTGGCTCAAGTTGGCTTTTTGAGTAGATGTGTTGTGAAAGAAAGTCTGTCTCGTAAAGCACAATAAGTTAGTTTTAAGTTTAAATCGATTTTGTGGAACAACGCTTTATAAGTAATGAACATTGTCATTACTTTCAGTTGAAATGGTCCAAATAAGAATGTGTTATTCAACAACAAATATTTGCCCGTTGGTCCCATTGATAGTGGCACAAATGCAAAATTCTAACCCTAACATAAAACTAGTGAGCCGTACCCCTATTTTGTAAAATATATTTTTTTGCAATTTGTTTTTCTAAATTGGAGATTGAACTTTTATTTCAATGTCAAGCATTGGATTGTCAATGTTGGTTTGATTGTCTACCCGACGGGTTAGTTTGATTATAGTGAAAATGATACAAATTGTGTACGACAAAAAATAAATATTACGTAGCACTCATTTTAGCATTTTAACATACCTTTCATTTTCTTGCTAAAAATACAAAACGATATTTATTTTCCTCTGTCAATTCCTACGAGACTTTCTATTGCATGTAAGGATAATTTAATTAATATTATAAAAAAATCATTTTCACCAATTAAATACATAAAAGAAAACAATACTCGTGCTTAATTTATAGTACTAGTGTAGATGGAAGAGTTGACATTGGTTGTTGTTCAATAATTTATTTTCCATGTTGAATTGGTGATCAAATCATCAACCGAACATTCTAAAATAATAAATCTTGCAACAAATTCGTTAATTTCCTGACTCTGATGTATTCCACTCCGTGTGTATTATTCAACCAACTTTCGTGGAAGGTTTTTTTACGTAAGTAAACTTTCGGGGAAGTACAGGAATTGTATTCCATTTCACAAAAGGTTTAACTGGTCATTCCTTAACAGGCAAGATTAGTTTTCGAGAGCAACCGATGGGGTTGGCCTGGTGGTCAAGCCTTGAGACTTATGACATTAATTTGCACTCTTCTAAGGTCTCGGGTTCTCTTAACTCCCATGGAGCCGGTTCATATAGAGCTTTGTTTTAGTTCTAAACGATGTCCCTTTTAGTGGACGGTGAGATTGGTCTCTCAATTTAGTTGAAGTGCATGTAAGTTGACCGTGTTTTATTTGTGGTTGATTCTTTGAGGAAACTCATCCATCCCTTCCCTCTCTCTATATATATGTACCCCCCTTGCCCTTTTCTGTTTACAACACAAATCATTTCTATCTGAGAGCTACCAAGAGCTAAGAGTTACTTTTGCTACAGTAAGTTTCCATTTTCTCTAAACTTTATGAGCATCATATTTAGTTAATTAATTTGCTCACCCATGTTAGACAATTTTCAAGCATATATATTTCGGAATTTTGTACCCTTTCTAGGTGTTAATTTGATGTTCATAGCTGATTTCTGTATGGATTTATATTATTCTAGAAACTATATAGTAATTCGTTGTTTTCAAATTCACTTTTCAGCTGAATCTGTGCTTTCTAGAAACTATATAGTAATATTAATTATAACAATACCTAATCGTTCTTGTATATCATATTCGTTCATAAGAACAAAGAATTGTCACAAATTTACAAAATAACTTTTGGAAACTGATATTACTCTCAAATTGTTAATGGCGCTTCAATATTATCAATTTCCTAACTTTTTAATATTTGAATTTTCTTTTTAAAGAACGGTTTCATATTTACTTTAAAAGAAATTTTTTTCGTTTCGATTTTTTGATTATACAAACTTTTGCGAATCTGTCTACTTCAACTTTTGTGGAAATAAAAAAATTGATGGTTGAAAAGTATTTTCCAGTGTATAACCAACCGTAAATTACCTAAACAAGAACTTATTTGGAATTTTATTTCGCGGAACTAGTCCGGGAAATAAATTAGGCTGAAATGATTACAAAATTCTACTAATTTTCTCTTGTCAATTTCCTATATGACTCTTTTCTGAAACAGCTAGGGAGTATATCTCGTCAATTTTTTAAGAAAAATTATAAAATCAGCCCACTAGACTGTTGTTAGGGTTTAAATAGTGTATAGGAATGTATATAAAGTGTGTAGAAAAGTTTTAAAAAAAAAAAAAAAAAGTACATTACAGTATTTTTTTTGTCTTCTTCTTACCTCACTGGTCTGACAAGAAGGACCCTTTTTTTAAAGATTCATTGTGTGAAACTATATATCTCCTCTTGGTAGCCATGGTAAACATATTATTAACTTCTTATTTTCTATGTACATAAAGGTTTAAGAAAAGATCCCTCCAGGCCATTCCATGGGCAATTCCAACTCAATGGAGAACTACCCTGTGCCTGTGGTTGCTCCAAATAAGTTTGTTCTCAAGCTGATAAACAATTGCAGATGCCAAGGTTGTGAAAGAAAGCTGATGAAAGTCAAGAAATTGGTACAAAAAATCCAAGGGGTCCATTCAACATCAATAGATCCAAATACATGGCAAGTTACCATTGCGGGCACTGTGGACCCACAAAAGGTCATATGGGTACTTGATAGAAAAAACATAAAAGCTGATCTGTTGATGGAGGAAATCCCAAGCATGAAGAAAAACCATGAATTAATGCAAATGAAGACTCTGCCAATACTGCCAGTAGCTGATCAAGAAAATTTGGTAGCAAAAGTGCTGCAAATTGCGGATAACGAAGGAGGGTTGAAAGAATTGGAAATTACCTTCAAGGCGACATTCAATGGGAAGAACAAAGATGGGATGAGCCTTAAAAGCGATACCTACAAAAAGATTGACGTGGATGATGATGATCACGACCGCGGTCCAAAATCACAGGGTCATTTGCACAATTCTTACTATTCTCATTATGAGAATGAAAGTGGTGGCCCTCCTCTGAAGCCGGAGACCCCATGGCAGGGGAATTATTTCCCACCACCAGAGCCGGTGGCTGCTTATGAACCATCGGCTCCTCCTTTGTCATGTGGGCACCCTTACGTTTGCTTATGAACCATCGGCTCCTCCTTTGTCATGTGGGCACCCTTACGTTTGGTCATCGTGAATACTTAGTTTTCCGTCTATATTTTTTTGTACGTAAGTTTGTTTTTTTACTGTATTCTTTTATAAGTTTGTTTTTTGTCTGTATTTTTGTTTGAGAAAGATTATAAATGTTTTATACAAATAGTTTGTACAGATTTCTTGGTGATAATAGCACTTAGCTCAGATTTACAATCATAGCAAGTTCAACAAACTAAAGTAGCAACTTAACATACAAGGATGACCAAATGTGTAATGGCATATACCAAGAGCCCACAAATGCAGAGTGAAATTCAAGGGGGAAAAGTCAAAGAACTTCTTCATAAGCTTCTGCAATGGGTTTTCCCAAATTGTTGGGGTGAGTTTCCATGTACTACAGAAAATAGAAATTCAAACAAAAATCAAAACCTATTCCACTGGTTCCATCAAACTCGAGTGCGAGAAACTACGTCTCCAACATGGCAATGTCATTTGTTGAAAGTAGTTCAAGAACGCAGATGATACCACGGACATAGAACTCTTAGGGCACCAACCTCCAAACCTTGTACATCACCTTTCAAAATGGTTGAACCTGACAAATGATTCGCCTTCATTGGAATGAACATTGGGTTCATAAAACAATGATAGACAAATGTGTCCATGTCTTCTGTATTGTGATGATTTCATCCATTTGTTTACTACCCATCAATCTCCTCTATTTGACCATCTACGGCGACAGTGAAATCTTATTAACATTGCTGCATTCATTGAATTGAACAAGAAAGCAGCTTTGATAAATACATAAAGTGAACATCTTACCAGCAAGACAAGCGGCAAAGTTTGCTTCAGCATCAGCCTCCGAGTTAAAATCCTTTCGAAATTAAAAAGATAAATGTTTAAATTTCGAAGTGTGCATGTGCTAAAGAAACAGCAGAAGGAAACTATGGCAGGTCATTTACCACTGCAGTAGTAACACAGTAAAAGTTACGATGGACTATAAAAGAAAATCAATTTAAAAAGAATTCTAGAATCCCACCAAATAACTGCACAGCCAAAACACATGCGCAATATCAGTGGAATTTAGTTTTACATACCCGCAGCACATGACTGATTTCGAAAGAAAGAAATCTATCCTTGAGTTTCTTTGCCTCCTCGTACAAGTCGGACATGTTTGGGTGTCTTACTTTCCACAAACCCTGAATCTGTTCCGTAACAGAAAAGTCAATGAAAAAGAAATATTTCACTAACAAGCAACAGAGAAAAGGCAATTTCGCATAAGAAAGTGAAATTACACAACAGAGACGGTGCAATGTGCACTAAATGGCATTAAGCATAAGAAAACATGTTTTAAACAAATTGAACAGCTCTGATCATTTGCGTGGGACTCCAAAATGGGTCCCACACAAGTTGGTGTACATTTTGTGTCAATTTATCTGCTCATCCTAATATTTGTCATTCAACTCATTCCTCTCATATGAACTTAAAAATCTTATCAATACATGAACACTTAGTCTCCAGGTGAAAATTATACAGGCTCTTCTAGACCAAAAAAGGGAGGGTATCAGCAATAAATCAATAACAGAGTTATTTCAAAGCAAGTAAAGAAACGAAAGAAAATGCAAAAACATATTGAATTCAAATATGAACCTGCATACAAACGAGCTTGGAGTCCCCCAGAACACGGATATTTGTAAACCCTTTCATGAGTGCATATTTCATCCCTAGAATCAAGGCTCGATATTCAGCAGCATTACAGGTTGCTATGCCCAAACCTTCACGCAATTTACAAATCTATACAAGAAGTAGGATTAGAAACATTAAATGGGGAAAATGAAAAAAGCTTAACAAGAAACCGCCAAAGGCTGGACCATGTACCATCCTGCCATCATCAGCTCGCAGCACAGCTCCTGCACCGGCTTGTCCAGGATTTCCTTTCGAGGCACCATCAAACGCAATAGTACAAGAGCGCTGCATGGAATCTCATAAAAATCAGGTCTATGTGCATAATAAATTCATACTCCAATTATCCGAATATGGCTGAGTATGACAAGGTACTTGGAAAATTCTCATTTTACCAAAAAAAAAAATTGACCAAGAAAGATTGGTTTGATCCTCCAAGATTGCCTTGGATGCTCGGGGGAGGTGGGGGAGATTTGACACTAAATGTGTTGCACACCTCTTCTCAGTGTTCTAAAAGTCGGCCTAGGCAGCCGCCTTAATGATCTATGCATTGAATGAGGTGCCAGCCAATTTGTTGGCGACTAATCGGCTAGGCATTAGGCGGCTAGGTGGGATAGTTGGATGATTAGGAGGCTAGGCGGAATTAATCGGGGTTAAATGCGTAATTTTGATATTTTAAGGCTCTCCCTGGTTGAGAGATTTTGAAATTCTACTCATGAGTCATGATTTGAAATTCTTTGATTTTTATAGGTATAGGGGGAAAACTATTTTGGTTGGAGAACTTTTAGAGAGCAACCACTTTGCGCATATATTGCCAAAAGGTTAGATGATCTGTCTCCAATCCTCCCTTTGTTCTTCTAGTCGTTGTAAGGATCAAGGCAATAAGAATCCCTCCATCCATTAACTTCATCAAAGTTTCAAGAATTCTAAGTGAAGATCTCCCTCAATGTATGCCATTAATTTTAGTTCCTGAAGTGTCAATCATCTCATGTCTCTCTCTGTAAGGCATCCTGGATACACCAACTTACACTGGAGGATTGAACTTGGGTCATGACACCAGTCTCTAGTTTGATATGCTTTCTCGGATTGTTTGCTTCCTGCAAAAGAAATTACACTTCACAAATAAAAATCTAGGATTGCATGAAGCCAACATAATAACCCTGTATCTATAGGCAGTTGAGACATCATATAAAAACGCACCAGACAACAGGCCACAAGATCGACAACACAAACGATTATATCATGAGTCATGCAAGGTGCCCCAAAAAAAGAAAAAAGGGCAATTGCCAATTACAGCTGTCAATAATCTCTAACCATGTGCAAATGCTATGATCAGCCAAAAACAGAAATTTGCTAAAGGTCCGCTGAAGTTTGGTATACATCTAAAGTCTATTTGGAGGTACAAAAACTCTACTAAACCTTTTTGTGGCTTTGTGAAGTCAGCTATCTTATGAGAGGATTGGAGAGGTAATGCACTGTTTATTCTCACTTCAAAATGAGAGGATTGGAGAGCTTAAGCACAGTAATCGAGGGATAGAGAAAGAGAGGTAACGAAGAGACAAGGTGGAATTGGTGGTCGACTAAGATAACGCCACATTCATATGGTAGTACTTGCATCATAATCAACTAGTTACTATTAGTATAATTGTTATTACAACTGCTATTATTGTCATAACTATTGTTCTTAGCCTAATTGTTAAAAATGCAGGACACTTGCATGTTCTTGTTTACTTGGGAGTTGAAAGGACTTATAAACACATGCGAGTATTGTATAGCGGACATGAAAGATAAAGTGGCTTAAGGGGAGAACATGTGGCGGCACAAGAATGAAGAAGAGTATGATTGATAATTTAAGAAGTTATTTCCTACAACTTCTTCTGCATATAGCCACTTGGGCTTAATTGTAAGAGGTCATTGAAGTTACATCTTCTTCATTAATATATAGCCTTTTCTTCATTCCTATCGCAGGAGTTTCAATGTGGTTAAGACTTAAGAATGCTTGGAAGGAGTAGTTTATGCAATTAGTGCCATTTCAACCAAATTGTTCTCAATTCACTTCGAAGCAATTGAATTCTTCTCTTTGTCATCTTTATCTTCTTTTCTTACACTTGAAAGAGAAGTCCTATTAATCGAGACAACTAGAACATCACAACACAATTGCCACAATTGATCTGACCATTGCTAGATTCTCTGCAAAGGTTAATGACAGCGCCCTTTGCTGACACTCCCCACTACGAAATTTTCCATTGAGAGAATTTTGGCCAAACAGGTATAAGTGGTTTAAATTTTTGTGCAGGTAGATTTGAGGTTTTGCAAATCCAAAATCCGACTTTAATCAGACAGCAAAAATCAAAGAATCCTAAATTGAAGAAACTATTCAGTATTCCCTCTACTTAGTAATAACAACTCCTTGACTTCTAAAGATGACTGAAACCTCCCATCTCGGTAGGTCAGTATGGAAACGTATCCTAAAGCAGATCCCATAGATTTAGTCATAGAGCAATTTACAAACGAAGGGGAAAATTATGCAAATAAAACAGTGAACTCTTTTGTGCAACGGGGAAGACATGCATAACAGAAGATTAAAATTACCATATTTTAGGATAACTATTAAGAAAATTAATGGTTATGAAATATGCAGCTGAACTCCTGCCAGGCAAAAGGGAATAACAAGTTAACAACATCTCAGAATAGACATACCATAATGCCACTTCTTGATTATGATCTTGGAAAAAACACGTCCAAAAATTGAAAACGTGTACTTGAAACTTACCCATTCTGCTCCCATCAATCCCTGCGACCTCTTTTTATCCTTGTCAGCTGTTTCATTTGTAGAAGACGATGGTTGCTGCAATTAAATGATAGGTTAATTCTATTAGATATGTGTCATGATCAGCTTCAATATCATGAACTAATGATTTTTGTAATCAGGCACACTCAAACAATATTGTTCAGAGTTCAATATTCCAAGCAGCAGCTCCAAATACGGGTGTTTGCAGACTAATTTGATCCCAATTAATCGTAAACCAAGAACCAAACTAGTAAACAACCAAACCATAAAAACTTGGAATGAAACCAGAGCTAAAAAGTTAACCACAAAATGCAGACAGTCCAACAAAAATTTATCTTACTTCGCAAGCATTCTGAAAGAAAAAATGTGTTATTAGACAACATTCAATTTCAGTGGCGGAACTGTGTGTGTCGTAGGAGGTGCCATGTCACCCCCAGCTTTGATAAATGCCCTGGGTGTAGTGTATCGTGTATGCACCATACTTTGATAACTCTCCAGTCTCCACTTTGGCACCCCCATCGTGCTAAGAAATTCTGTAATGTTTTGTTCCTTTTTTCATGTGTTAGTCCTTTCAAATTGCATTCAGGCTATTAATCTAGCCAAGTATGGAATTCTAATTTTGATACACAAAAATCCTACATTGCCTATTGTTTTATATTCCTTTAGTTTTTTCCCTTTCTAGGCGGCACTCCCCGCAATAAAATCCTGATTCCGCCACTGTTCAACTTATGTGCAATCTCCAGTGACAAAAAGGTGTACAAAGCATATCAATAGACAATAGTGCAAAAACATTCTTAACTACCTCCATCTTGGATTAGCCTGACATAGGTCTTAGGTACAAAGAAAAAAAAAAATTTAACTCAAAACTTTTATGCACATGATCTAATAAAAATATAATGGACGATCAACTACAACAATTGATTTCTAATACATCATCTTCACACGCAGTTTCGAAATGCGTGCATATTCATGCCGGTAAAAAAAACTTCACATTCAATGAACAAATCTAATTCGCTTCCTCATAATGAAATCACACCTTTAATCATGACCTTTATCTACTCGAAGAAGGGGGAAAAAAAGAAAAAAACCCTCACCTGAAATGGGCAAGGAATGAGGTCACCGAAAAGATCCGCTTTTAGATCTGCAGCTCTGATGGAATAAAGAGCATTCTTTAGCCCGCAAGAGCGAATATATTCCTCGGTGTTCCTAGGCAGACAGTACCCTTTGTACACACTGACTGGAGGATCACATATCTATCAGGAAAAAAGGGAACAACAAGAGGGCCGATCAATAGCAACTTAATTCAGAAAACGCAAGACGAATATAGCTGCCGAGGCCCAATTTAGTAAAGAAGTAAACAACACATCCACAATTATATATACAACCGGAACATATTAGCATGCTTGTATGTGCCAGACTCACAATGACCAATCAAAGACCATAGCCAAACCCATTGACGCACTTCCAAAATAAGATAAGCAAACCAGATCAGCAAATGGAAACATGAAAAAAACTTCCAGCAACAGTATACAAATGGGTATTCTGAAAGGCTGAAACAACTTCTATTGACTGGAGTGTTAAAATTATCAGCGGGTCTTTAATGATAATGCTCGATCCATCCACTTACAATAAAAACTGCAAGTAAATTGGTTTAATTTTTAAGTTAGAGGACTCGGCAAATTTTTAATTGTATGAGATCAGTCGAGTGGTCTCAGTTTATTAGAATCATTCCACCAAACAATCTTCAAATATATGGAATTCAAAGCTCAGAACTTAAATATTCTTTAAAATAATTCAGAATTTAATCAGTTGCCCGATGAAACTGTAATGCAAAAAAAAAAAAAAAAACTCCACCTCTAACAGAAGGGAAACAGACACAATCACTGTGTTCGTTTCCTGTTTTTCAGCCAAAAATGTTTGAAATGCACTTTTCCCAAACAAAAGTCTCCAGAGATGAAGTTGACACGCCACCCCATTTTTTGTCAACTTTTTCGACTTTTCCAGTCAACAGTGGGGAGAGAGGGAGACATGTGCGGCGTGTCAGCAACAAAAGGAAACAGACGGCTAGGATCCGGTCAAACGGTAATAAGGTTCTGGATCTGCCGTTGGATTGGTGGAGTCTGACGTGGCGTTAATTATTAAAAGCCTCCAGATTCCCAACAAGTCCAATCTGGCAGAGTGGTTCGGTGTTTGTCGAGAGGCGTGTAAGGAAAGGAAGAAAAGTGTGGGCCCTAAGATCTTTCCATCCGATCACTCTCTCTAAGTTATTTATTTTAGAAATACAAATCCATGTTTTGAAAAGGGAAACGAACACAGTGAATATACCTGAGGCCTAATTTTTGGTAGCTAAAAATAATATTGAAATAGCTAGAAAGAAAAGAAAAACAAACAGACCCCAGATCATATCTGGGGAAACTGAGTTAAAACACCTGATGAAACAAGCCAACTATAACAAGAAGACGACGAAGACCTAGAATGAACACCATCATTACGTTAACAGTTAAATCAGAAGCCCAAGTTTGCTTTCTAACTTGACCAATATTGTATACAACAATTGCATCTTTTTTTTTTATCGGCAATACCACAATTGCATCTGCTATCATCATTTCTTGCCATATCGTCTCACTTAATATGCACCAATTCTCTTGATTGTCAACAACATTTCATTTTAACAAGTTGACTTAATGGACAAAGTAAGCTCAATACTTAATGCTTAAGACTATGGATCAGTATATGTCATAGATATGCCCATGCAATCTGAAACACTTCTACAACTTTAAGCATTCACCAAAACTACAATCACATACAGAAATGGCACAAAATCAAGTTTTTTTTTTTTTTTCCTCAAATGTAAACCAAAATAATAATGTTTGAAACCTAATAAAGCACATTAGTTCATAGTTCTATCCACAAGAAGAAATGGAAACCAAACAAGAACTGGAAATTATGGGCCGAAAAAGATTACCGATGATCCAACTTGAGCTTGACAATCACTAAGACTCTTGTAAACACCAACAATATCTCCCTTCCGCACAACAAAAAAGGCATCCTTCTCTTGTTCCATGACCGGTATAGGATCCAATATTTTCGTACGAGACTTTCTTCCACTTCCCTTTCCAGTGGAATAGCACTGAGCATGCAATCGTGTCAACAAAAGCTCCAAATTAACGGTTTTAATACCAACATAGTTCAACCTTGTTTTCCATGTGGGAACAGAGAATCCACAACATGTACTCCTACTGACAAAATCACCAGTCCTTGAAAGTATAGCCGCAGAACATGCACGAAACAAGCAGTTCATCACAATGTAGTTTTCCCCAAATCTCCAGATTTCTGGCATATGACATTTCTAAAATGAATACAGTTCTGAAACACAGGTAAATATTTATTTTCCGAGGCTAAGAGATTTTCAGTCAAGTAGTTCATAACATATTAAACCATTGCATAATTTTCTATAATCCGTTGGCTACAGCCTACAGGGGTTAGGAAAAAGAAAAAGAACTGATTATAGTCTCTCGGGCGGGCAAGAAAAGAAAAGAAAAAATGATGGTCTTCTCCCTATCCTGTATGGACGAGTAGGAAGGAAACCATGTGCATGATAGGCAAGACCAAGGCGCAGCTGGAAAAGCTTTACCTCCCACCACAAGTTTTAAAACACCATGCTATAGTGGTAGGAGTTATGCATAATATTCTTGTTAATAAAGTTTCGCCCGGTAGTTTAACAATGTTGGTTACAATATTATGGCGTAGTTGATAATACATTCTCCCCTATGGTTTAAAGTTGAAATATGCATCCGTCCTGGCGTAATAACAAGAGAGACATCTCTTTTTCATATTCTTCCTTCATGGAAAAACTTGCTATATAAACAATAATAGCCAATCAATTTTATTTCTCACTAGTTCTCATCAAATCTCACCATTTGTTCACTAGAAATAGAACTGATTAAATAACGAGGTCTCTCTACGTTCAACATAACTTGTTATCATTTGCCACCAAATCACACAAACCAAACGACTGTTAATAGACAGAAATCGTTTCTTTGATAACCCAGGTATTTGGACCAACTTACGCGAACCTTGACCAATCCCGGGACCCAATCCCACCTTCCAAGTGCGGGGGACAGTCAGATAAAAGCCGGGACAAAGCTCTTATAGAATCTTATCCACGTTAGAGGTTTTTGATAGCTCAAGTGGCCGGGCCAGTCTAGGGACCAATCTCATTGTCCACTACCGGGGCCCCCGTTTATATGCACCTAGAGGTTTCGAACCTGAGACCTCCAGTAATCATATGCTTAAGACTTGGATTTGTTTCATCTTCTTACATTTCTCAGCAATACAAAAGAGGCATTACAAGCCAAGCAAGATAAAGATGAACAAATTCATCAAACGGGGCACAGTTACGTCAACTGGGTCCATTTGGTTGCCGAGAAAGAGCAGGAAAATAAGTAGGAAAAAACTGAAACGACGACCCAATTAAAAGTAACTAATTCCTGTGCGACGAATAGAAACATACCAATTGATTAGTCAACGGAGCCGTTACTATTGCCCCCTTCCGAGAGAGAGAGAGACGTCCGACGTCCGGTGGGGTTTTGGGTTTCTGGTTTTCCTGTAAAACCCAAGAGACTGTGCCAGTTGCCAAACCCTTTCCCCCAAATATTATGGTTTTTTGATACTTCCAATTTTATCCCCTTCACTATTCCAATATTGTTCATTTTATGCCTTGACCATTACTCCAATTATGCTTTGGCTAAATAAGAAAATTGACTTTTTTTCCAAAATCTGACTTCTTGATCCATATCGACTAGAGGAATCATAAAAGTACATAAAGTTATGACCGAAATCCAAATTTTTTTAAATAAAGATAAAAATAATTCCATGCCAAATCAAGAAGTGAGAGGGCTTGCTATAACTAGGATAGAGCAAGCCCTTTTCAATTGGGACAATCTTTTCATTATTATTAAAAAGTAAGGGCAAAAGAGTAAACTCGTCACTTTTTTCACATTACTTTTTAATTGGGACAATCATTTTTGGGGCAACAAAAAGTGCTATTTGAGACCAAAATTTTTGGGACGGAGGGAGTAAATATTCTCGGTTTGGTCCGGTTCGGTTGCCTTTAAAAACTCCCGAACCCGGGACCCAAACCGGTTTTAAAATTTTCACGAACCAGAATCGCACCGGCCAAAGAAAAAACCGAGGAAAAAAAAAACGGTTCAGTCCGATTTTCCAGTTCAATCCGATTTTTTTTTTCCCCGGCCCTACTTGAAATTGTATCTCTCCTTTTTTATTCATTTATTTAGTTTTTAGGTTTGCCAAAAATTGCCTTAACTTATCCAAAGAAAAAGGCTTCATTTTTCTCCCATGGCTGACTTGTTCTTGACTTGAAAATAGTTAAATGCTTGACAACTGAAGATAAATACACCTATCTGACATCATAACACAACAAATAGTGCAAATCCAGAGACAGCCTTCATCAACATTTTTTATTTTATTTTATTTTTTTTTTGCTTGTCAAACTGTTAGAGCAACTTTTTTTCCATGTTAAATTGTTAAAGCAAGTTCATCCTCTGTACCAAAATCATTCTTTTGACAGCTGCATACATAAAAGCAATATTGTTGCATTTGCTTGGTGCTATATTGGCACAATTATAGTGTAGTTTTTATCTTTGAATGATGAAAGCAGGGATATGAAATTACTGGTTGAGTTATGTGAGGTACTAAGGTCGTGCCATTTTGGCATGAGTCATTTGCCAAAAGTGGGCGTGAAATTGTCATTTGGTCAAAAAATGGCAATGCTATTTGCCGTGTCCTTCTTTTATAATAATTTTCCTTGTATTTTTTTTCAACTTCCATTCACTTTTTTTCTAAAAAAAAAAAAAAAAACACTGTACTTCACTTAGTTCATTACATCTGGAAAAAAAAAAAAATAGGTATTGGATTTCCATTACTCGTAAAAAAAAATACGGAATTCCAGCTGTTGAAGTTTTGCTTGTTGGGCTTAAATCCATCAATTGGGCTAAGACCAATTTAATTGGGCCAGGACTAATTCCATCGGGCTAACACTAATTAATGTTAAAGCCCCAAAAAATCCATTGGAGCCCAATTGCTCCAACAAATTGTCGGTTGAACGGCACCGGGTACTCTCTCTATCAATATGAGGGGGTGTTCCACTAACAAAAAACTATTTTTTTCAAACACCGAGACAGGTTATTCTCTCACAACACATCACATAAAAAACCGTAAAAAACCAATTTTTTCAAAAAACTGGGTTAGTGGAACACCCCCTGAGACACACACACTTACTCCAAAAATACTACGTGTATGAACGTGCGCATACGCCAAATACACGGACGGTGTATCTTAACCATCCGTGAGCATTTTCGACGGTCCGGATTTTAAATAAATTGTTCACGCAAACAATTTGTTTGTTTGCGCGAACAAATTATTTAAAAGCCGGACCATTAATTTTTTAGATGAACGATTGAGATGAATTACGTGCATATAGCGTACACGAGTGTGCGTACCCATAGCCGCGTTGCACTTACTCACACCACACAGATTTTGGCATTTTGCAGCGAAGGTTTGGTGGGAAGGATTCCATGGTTATTTTGGTGAGGTGACACAAATGGGTTATTTTGGTGAGGTGGCACAAATGGCTGGCTCCATTTTTTTGGTGAAAATTGAATTGGTGGAGCCATATTTCGGTGGGAAAATTGCACACCATTGCTTTAGGGTTTTTCTGCAATTCCCACCCAAAAATGGTCATGCCATTTGTTGACCATTTGAGATCCAAATGCCAGATTATTAATTAAACTGTTTTTTTTTTTTTTTTTAACGACAAATTCATAAGCTAAAAGCCCTAAATGGGCTACAAACGTCAAATCGGAGCACTCCGTTGGACAAACCCACAATGGATAAATGTGTTTGGACGTTAAATTTGTGACAAGATACGCAGAGGGAAAATAAAGAGGGAAAAAAAAAAAGAGAAAACAGCTCAAGGCTCAAGCAAAGGGATACTCAACCATGACCATGGGAAAAAAACCTTGACAGCAAAATATAATTCTACTGTGGGATCTTGGTAATGAGAAGAATGCAAAAGTATCAGCTGATATTTTTACTTCAGTGCCAATAAATAAATAAATAAAAAAGGGTTTATTTTTTTTGACAATGGGTAAACAAGTTTATGACTATGGGTGAAAATTAAGGTTTATTAGCTTCCACCCTCAGAGATGCTCAGTAAGGAAGGGCTCCATGATTTTGACCTAGCTGCACCGATATTCGTCGATCCGATCCTCTGCCGACGGCTTTCGTGACTCATTGCCTGCAAATCTTCGAAGGGTCCGTTAGATTATTAAGAAAGAGATAATGGAAAATAAAAAAAATAGTAGAGAGTAAAGTGAAGGAATTAGAAAAAGAAAAGAAATTATTTTCTTGCGTGTGTTTCGTTATAATTGTACGAAAATGGAGTAGCTATTTTCCGAAATAAACCTTACGTATTTGAAATATACTCCTAGCTTTCTTAGTCGCAACTATTAGCAAGCAAGTTAAAGAAAAGGATTAATTTGGAATTCCATTTGTAGATAACTAGCTTCGAGAAAGTTAAAATTTCCTTGCATTTTTTGCAACAAAAAAAGACCAAGCATTATTTGATGTATCTTGATTATTTCTACTAAAAAAATCACTTAATTATAAAAAAAAAAATTAATTATGAAAAGCATACCAAAAAATAGACAAGAAATTAACATTTGGCTGGACTTAATAATTTAATTTACCTGATTGGTTTTCTCCAATTCAGACTTTCCTGCCTCTGCCTCACACCTTGAACTCTGCTTCTCTGGATTTACCTCCAACTTCTCACCTGATGATTCTGGCTGGATTTTCTTCTTCTGTTTCGCGTACTTCTTTGCCTTCAACACCTTCATAACCTCTGCAAAAAAATCAGATAAAATTTCACTGTCTGCTTTGCAAAAAAATAAAAAGAAAATGAAACCAACCTTGGGAAGTGACAAGTCTATAAGCCCGGCCAAGAACGAGCGTGTCACCGGGCTTGAGAAGCTTAACCCGGGTGAATTTCACGGTCTTTTCGGTTGTTTTCTCTTCATCGGAGACATCATCAGCAGGCAAGGGAATTATAAGAGAAACGTAGTGACCCGGGTTCAGTTTCATCACTTCGCTAACCGGTACGGTCCAGTACTTCCTCTCTATCTTCCCATCTGGATGTTGTATCACCAGTGCTGCTGCATCAATGGTCTGGCAATTTCCCATCTCTGTGAGGAAGAAGAAGAAGAAAGAGAGAGAGAGAGAGAGATAAGGAAGAAGCAAAGGAGTCCTTGTGTTCTGTTTTGGAAGATGTAAAACAGTAGGTGGTGGAAATGGTAAAATACTAAAATGGGTCTTACTCAAGCATGCCGTCAATGGCACGCCTTACCTATATCCCATTTATTGGGCAAAAAAACGAAAACCGGTTTTTTGGTTTTTTCGTTTTATTTAAACCAGTTTTCGTTTTGTTTTTATTCAAAAAAATTCTGCATTTGTTAGTTTTGCGTCAATATTTTGTGGTTTCTGGGTTTATCTCGATGAGACGAATCTAACAAATATAAAATTATGGTCAAAACTCAAATTTTTTTTAATAAAGCCAAAATTGTACCAATAATCAAAGTATTTCGGCTTTATTCAAAAAAATATTTGGTTTAACCATAAATTTATACTTGTTAGACTCTTCTCATCGAGAGGAATCCAGAAACCACAAAATCTTGACGCAAAACTAACAAATGCAAAAATAAAATTAAATAAGAACAAAATGAAAAAACCAATAATCCGTTTTTAGTTTTTTTCCCAAATCACTACACCCCCAACTCACGACGGAGATCGAAATCGTTCATTTTTTTTTTTTAACAATTTTATTGCACAGAAGTGATAGGTTCATGTACGTACCAAAATCCGCTGAAATTGAGTTTCTGTTTTGATCATCTTCTTTGAAGAATCCAAGGGGTGAACAATTTCGATAACACTTTGATTCCAAAATTAACCCATAAATTGTCCCCTCATTTCTTTTCTCTCCTTAGTCTCTCTCTCTCCCAACTAATTTATGGATAACATCCCAAATTTTCAAAACATAGTTCGTGAAAGCGTGTTTACTAAACACAATTATATAGTTTCAGAGTCAAATAGATAAAAATAGTGATTAAAGTTGTTTTGATATTTTTTGGCCCAAATTTCAAATATTAATATTCAGCAATGACCAGGCAATCTCAAGCACCACTATGTGCATTGTATATGCATGTGACAGCGTTTGAACTCCAATTTTGACTCTCTGGTAAATATGGCTCTTAACCTATTTTAGCTCAAATTTCTTCAAATTCCCTTCTATGGTTCACATGTGAAACACCCTTGATTTAATGTCAGCCTATGAAAGCCCATGTGAAGTGTTGGGGGGTCTTAAGTCAAACATTAAATGATGATTGGACAACTAGCTACTTATTCAAACATGACCCTTGTAGGGGACTGCAACCTCTAATATTAAATGAAGGTTCTTAACTTCTTATGGCTACAGGGTGAAGCACTCATTAGTATTCAATGAGGAGGGGGTCTTGAGTTTTTTGTTTCCACACGGTTAGGTGTCCGAACCAACTTACGCGCAACTCAATTAATTAGCTACCCGGTTCGGTCAAAGACATGTCATCCACTTTAAGACTAGGCGATTCACAATAAATTATTTTCTCGTGGCCTGACTCAAAAATCAAGCTCTAATAAATTTTATGGGAAGTAAACCTACCAACGAACGGAAGTAAATCCTTGGGCTGCCTTTCTCTTCTGTGTTGACCGGTTTTTGGTGTATGGTATTCAATCATTTAAAGTATGGTTCTTTGTTCACATGATGTACCTTGTGGGGGAAATAGTATTAGGGCTAAATTTTTGCATGTGTCACAGCCTAGATTTTGAAACATTCTAAGTTTCTAACTCCATGAAAACATCCCCACCAAACAAATAAAAGTTTAGTGGGGTTTTTGTCTTTTGGAATGGACATGATTTTGAAGTTGCTTTCTCCACATTCTTCTCTTGATGGATAACCACAAGGAACAATGCCTGGAACCTAGAAAAAGTACCCAACAAATTATCAAAAATATAAAAAAATGGATGGTCAAGATTCATTTGGGAGTGGCTAACGGATTTGGGGTGGCTGTTGTGCAGCCACCGCACAGCACCTGATGTGCACCATCTGTAAAGGCCCGTAAATTCATTTCCATATTTTTATTCTTTTCTAGTAACGTTTAATTGAATTATTTGTATGGGCGAGCGTGTGTTTTTATACCGGGGGTTTGGTGGAAGATGGAGATACGTGTCATGACATGGTAATGTGGCTTGAGGATGTTTAGAATGTGTTGGAAATGATTGGGGGTCAAATTGGTAGTAGTAGAATGAAATTTCAAAAAATAAAAATAAAAATAAAAATTCCAGGGATACCGGTATCCCAATTTTCTCGCTACCGGTATCCCGCGAACAGAAACATTTTTGTCAGGGATACCGGTATCCCATTTTTTTCGCTACCGGTATCTAGTGTATTTTTCTGAAAAATTTTGTGCGCGATCAGCACACTATAAAAAGGGGTCCTTGGGTTCTTTTTCATTCTAAACCCGACTTTTAACCCTAAAATCACCCCTCTACCTTCTCTCTACCTACTCTCTCCACCTCTACCCAAAACCTTGTGATTTTAACCTCAATCCACCTCAAAACTCCAAGATCTACACATTGGATTCGTGATTCTCCCTTGGATTTCGGGTTTTGCACTCAAGAAGGTAAGAACACTTGATTTGGGTCTTGTTCTTTCTCCATTCACGTTTTTCCCCCTCTCTCTGTGATTGTGGGTGTAACCTCTCCCTTGTAACTCGTTTTTGACTTGATCTTGTCTATTGAACGCATAATGGAGCTTCGGTAGAGGTCGTTCATGGAGTTTGGGGTTTTCTACACCTAGGGTTTCACTCATCTTCCATTTTCGAGCAAATCCTTGAGGTAGGGGAACAATTTCTACTCTCTCTGGTTGTATGCTTGTGATTTATTGCACATATCTTGTTCTTGGCTTCAATTTCTATGAAAATCATGTTTTCTCCAAATTGAGTGGGTTTTCCCAACATCGATTCTTTGATCTATGCTATTGCTTGTTGTTTGGTGAAATTGGGTGTGGAATTGACATTCCTCCATGTTTAATCGTCGTCTAGCATCTCTTTTTTTGCGCCTAGACTATCTCATTTGTGATTGGGTTGAAATTCCACACCTTAGAGGTGAAAATCTGCACAATGTACTGTTCATAGGTTGCTGTCCAAAATTTCCAGCAGCTATCCCGGTCCTTTAGGTGGCATTCGGACACCCTTTGATGTCCGTTTGGTCCCCTTTTGCTCATTCCTTTATATAATCGACCTTTGGCATCATTTTTCATCCATGTTTTGACTCGAGGACTATGATTTTATAAACAAATATGTCATCTTACGTCACATGAGAGTTTTGTTGGCTTTTAGAAGGCGCGTGTGCGTGAGTGTGGCAAGATTTGTAGAAAGACGTGTGTTGGTGAAATGGACTTGAAAATTTGAAATGGTTTTGACTTTGAAAGGAGGTTTTTAATGAAATGGTTTTAAAGGAACGAATTACATTATAGATGCATTTATGCATTTGGGAGATAGACTAAAACACGTGGATGTATTGAATGCATATAGAACGACATGGTAAAAAAGGGATGTGTGCGTTGGTATACTAATGTCTGAAAATGTGTGAGTGAGTTGGTAAGCACGCTGATTATAAATACTAGGGTGACGTCGTGTTGGGGAATATGATTGACTCGTAGACACGTCTTTGATAGAAATGAGGGAACATTTAATGATTCAAGTGAGTAAATGAGTTTATGAACGGAAAAGACATCATGTGTTACGGGGTGAATGGGTAGGTCTTGTGACAAAGCGATATTTTGGTATTGAGAACTTGTGAAGATATATTTTGTTTAAAACCTTCGGTATTCTACGGAATCAACGAAGTGTATGATGCCTCTACCTTTGGGTATTGAGAAGGAGTTGAGTTTCCGGTATTTGGGCACAAATCAACGGACCTTAATCTCGTTTTGAAAACTCTATTTTTCCATGAACTCCTGCTGCGTCACCAGGGAAGGTCTTGAGTCTATACATTAGTATAGCATTGCACCTTGGAAGCGTTGGTTATTACTATGACCCGTGTATCGGGTGAGGCAGGCGGAGCCTATGGAATCCAGCTTAGGGATTGGATTAGACAGAGGCAGGCGGAGCCTATGGAATCCAGCTTAGGGATTAAATTACTAGTACTTATGAAAACGATGGTTATTCTTCAATGAAAGAAATGACGATGAGATGTCTGGGCTATATGAGAGGCAAATAGTCCCTGAATCTATATAAGGTATACGGAGCTTGTGATATTCGGGAAGGGTTAAACTCCCTGTTGATATTATTAACCATATATCGGGCCATGAGTGGAAACGGTGTACGGATGTTATTATAGTGTAGTGCTCGTATGGCAAGTCATGCGTGGAAACATTCCTCGGTATGTTAAATGATATATTACTATTACCTGTGATTGGATACTTAAAATGAGATGTCTTTAACTAAACGGGTTGGCTCCTATCACTATATGCAATGAACTTAGTTAATTTTGTTAGATTCTTAAAGGGTTATTTTTAATAAAAATCGTGGACACTTGGGTAAAATTTTGGATACTTGGTTTTCTCTTGGACGCTTCGACATTTCTTATGTCCATCTTGATTTGTTTGGTTATCACTATACATATCTGTTCATCCAATTGGTCTAACTAAACCCCATATGCATGTATCACTTTTATACACCTAGCGTTTGTAAAATAGTTCTCCTACTGGGCTAGTTTAGCTCAACCTATCATTTTCAGGTACACATTGACGAGCATGGTGTGGGATGCATTAGTGTGCGTGCATGCATGGCATGGACTTTTGGGAAAGCACCAACAATTTCAAGCTACTTAACCCTTTTTGTTCATCTCAAGTATTTGAGAGGCTATGATGTAATCTATGAACTCATGTACTTTTGATTTCAAATTTTGTTGGAAACTTTATGTATTGGTTATTGTATTACTTGGGACGGAGACTTCAAAATTAGAACTTTAAATTTGGAATATTTAATCGACTTGACTTTTCAAAGGCATTTGATCATGGAAATTTATTGAGAACTTGACTTTTCAAATGGGGAAACGTTTGACTTTTGATTTGTCCAGCGTGGACTCACGAGGTAATTTAGTTATAAAATTGAGGGCGTGACACCATCCAAGCCGTCCGTTGCTCGGATGGACGGCTCAGATTTCATCTTGTACGCATGGCAACGAACGGTTCGGATGCAAAGGTGCTGAGGTGAAATCTGGGCCGTCCATCTGAGCAATGGACGGCTCGGATGGTGCACTGCAGTGACTACACAGTAGCCACCCCGTGTTCGTGGCAAACAACATCGGTGAATATGAATCTTATATACTCTACACGTCACTACTAAGTACTATGATAAAAGAATTTTCCACCAAGTATCCCTATGATATATGAATACACGTTTCCCTTGGAAGCAGAGGTAGAGGTATATAAGCGTTGGGGTGCCCCCATTTTCTATTTTGGAGTATATTTTGCATATTTTTTATAGATATATTTTTTAAATATACTATATAATTGCAAAATAATCAAAAAGTAAGAATAATTTTCATTTCGTGAACACCAAATTATAGTGAATGATACCATGCAATAATGATACTTTGTTCGTTGAATGATATGATAACAACAATACTTGAGATCAATTTTTCAATTTATCAAAATCATCTCATAAGAACTCGTAAAGACTGGATTTAGTCTAGAAAAATCATCGAACCAAGATTTTTTTCATAATTCGGCCCCCTCCAACTTTAATTCTTGGCTCCGCCACTGCTTGGAAGTATTTTACAGGAACATTTGAGAGAGAAGACTTATTATATATTTACTTATTATTCAAGAATTTCTTAGATTTCTCCACATTCTAGTTCTGTGGAACTTGTATGAACACAATATAATTGCATTATGTACGAAGAAGGTTATTGAACATTATTCTTGGATCGAAATAGCTAATTCTAAAGCCCACCTTATTTAGAAGATGAGAGGAAAACGTTGATTACAGTCAAAGATGTGGGCTGGTAGTCCCTTTTTTAATTAGTTTTTCTTCTGGAAAATGATTCGGACAGAGATATCGGATACAAATTCGGGCAAAGATGTGTTCTAAGTCGTCCAATATGTATAGATCTCGCGTGGATCATGTGGAAACTATATGTACCAAACTATTTCGGACACAGATGTTTGCATTCCAAATACATTTGGTTTAAAATTTGTGTCCTGACATTTGTGTGTAGCATTGCTCGTTTTGTTTTAGTAATGGTTTTTTTTTTTTTTTTGAGGAGATAAAAATTTCATATCTGTGAAGTCGCCATTACAAACTGTCGCTGGCGATAGGCAGAGAGACCTTTGTTTTAGTAATGGTTTTGTTTCTTAATACCTTCTTTGTTAAGTAGATAATTAATGAAGCATCTGTGATCTGTTGGCCCCTTTCTTTTAACCTAAATAAAGAATCATTCTTTAGCAATCCTAATGGCACTAATTCAGCATGCTATAGGAAAAGATATGGGAAAACCAATAAAATAATTTCATCCCTTAATCTCTTGAATTTAAAAAATGATTAAAATTAAATATTGCCTTCTTGGAATACTGTGCATTTCTCTTTGACTATTATGTTGAGATTATTCTGATATGTGGATCAGATACTATATTATCAGTTCAAAACGTTTCCAACACATCATGGGGTCAACGCATTCCAACTCATTGGTGATAATCTCGAAAAAAAAAAATTACATTCTGAAGAAAAAAAGTTTTTAAAAAAGTCTCGATGATTAGTCCTATTAGTTGATGGGGTTGCTCCCCACACAATTGACCAGTGTTCGATCCTTAAGGTCATACACCGCAAGAAAGTAATTTTTTGTGAATCTCCTAGTCCCGGCGGGGATCTGTCCTTGATTGAACCGGGATGAAAATTAGTCGAGATGTGGGTAAGTTGGTCTGAAACTTAGACAAAGAGGAATAATTGTGAATTACGGGATTAGTGGTTCATCAGTTGAAGGGTAATGATAACCCCCAAAAATTCCATTGCAAGGGTATTAGTGCAGAACAAAATAAAATGAGAACAAATACTGGTTACTGTGCAGCTTTATTGGTAAAGAAAGGTGATGCTTCCCCATGATTGTAGATTACTCAAAACCATGCCTAAAGGAAAAATTCACATTAATTACTTATAGATATGTGTGTTTTTAGAATTATTTATCCGCCCCTAGATTAAATCTTTGACAAGTCTGATCGTAATCGTAACATTTAGATCGGGATTAGAGAGTTCACATGAGAAACTCTCACAACCCGTCTAAAGGATGGTGCTAGTGAACTGCAAAAAAATAATATATCAATATAATAGGGAGTCTTTCTAATCCGGGATTCCCGTTTCCGGACCTCCATCATCCAAATATTTTGTTGACGATCCGAGCAGTCCAATGTGTTCAGAAGGTGTTTTCAAGAGTCCACGCGGTACATTTTTTACGAAAATTGCTTGGATCAAGCCCTTCCCGGTAATTTTTTTTGAAGATTTCCCGCGTGGACCCTTGAAAACACCTTCTGAACACATTGGACGGCTCGGATTTTCCAAAAATAATTTGCAACACAAAAAAAATCAATTTTTTCTTATTTTCGGGAGGTTTGGACTAGAAGTTTTTCGCAATATAATATATCGATAGATATAATGATTTGCTTTGGCATTACATAGAAAAGTGAATATGTATATGCTTGATTTGTTTTTTTTATGTTTTTTTAACGGTTGATTTATTTTGTAGTTTTTATTTTTTATCAAGAGATAGAAATAGCATAAATTAACCGCAACCGATACATAAGAGTTTCGCAAGCTGAGAACCTACAATATATAAAGACAACAAGCATAAGAAAAACAAAATATAAAAGAGCATTCTATTTTGGAGTTGATATATGGATGTGTATGAGTAGGCAGATGATGAACAAAAGTGGTGTTTTACTCCACTGCCCTTAGTAAATGTTTTAAGGCTCAAACTAGATTTTCTCCTTAAAGAAAAGGCTAAATTCGGAATAAACGTTAGAAGAACGATATTTAATACTCCACTATCTTATCTCACATTTGGATAATTTTTTGTAGACACTAATCAAGAATATTTGATCATCATATTAACCAAAGGCTAGTCACCCATGAAGGGTAACATTTGTGGAGAATAAATAAGAGAATACCAAATTATAGTATTAATCAAAGGCTAGCTCACCCATATCGGATGACACATTTAAATAATTATCTATTAATAACAATTACCTCCCAACATTTAATAATCTGTTCAACTAACATTTCTTTTGGTTAGGTCAATGATTCTACATTGCCATTGGATTGGCTTGGTGGTGATGTATCCCTTTTTTTTTAAAGAGATTTTTTTTTTTCGAAAGTAAAAGATTTGTGCTATTACCAACAAAAAAAAAGGATTTTTGTTTTGGGGATTTGGACAAAAACAAAGGACTGAGATTGAATTTCCCTAAAAAATACCGTCTTCCCATAGTAGTAAAAAGCATGGTGTTGTTTCTGTTAAATGATATTTTTATAATATACGTGAGGAGAATGATTTATGGAAAATACCAAAAACACTACAAAAATGCTTCTTGTACAACTATTTCGGCTCCAACCATTTACAACTGGAGGCAGCTTAGGATTATTGTATCTGGCCCTCCTCTATATACAATCCGTCTAGTTAACTAGTTCGGATAATAATTCACCTACCCAATACCGGATATATGTGAGTCTATAATATGGCGGATAGCCGGATAGCATATCCACCCTCTACATCCCGTGGGCAAATGACCTGTAATAGGTTTGTGGGATTGTGCCGAAACGCCACAATTTTGGAAACGCCCCGCTTCACAAGGGGACACCACTTGTAACAGGTGAACCCATTCAATGCTCGAGAGCATTGCACCTCTTCTCACAAGAGCGTGCCGGTCTTGCACCTCTTGCGAGAAAATAGAGCAATGCTCCTAGGCACTAACTAATCTCTCCTGTAACTTCTTTGATGAGATCTCCCAGGAGATGGACTGTGTCTTGTCCGGTGTCATGACATAGGCCAGGACAAGTATTGAGCCCAATCAAGACTTCACATCCACTACAACCATCATCCAACTCCGTCAAAATTAGAAGCCCGGGTACAATACACGAAAAAAAAAAAAAAACGCACAGGAAACGGCTTCTGACGGCTCACCACAGTGCATCGAGTGGATCTCAGCCGTCGGATGCAGTTTCCTGTCCCATTTCATGTTTTCTTTTCCTATTTCAAACACTTTCCGGAAAATTAGTTCGGAACCCCAAAAGAAAGATTCTCGAATGGATTTCAGGAGGGAATGTTGAGCTTTTAGAACTTTTTAAAGCTAAAACTTTAACCACCAATTTACAATATGCCAAGTGAGTCATATCATATGCAACATTTCACTAGTCTGACACGGGCAGAAAACAACTCAAAGGAGTGCTTCAAAAAGAACAGATTCATCTATACTGCTTTGTTGTCCCAAAAAAGGAGAAGGAACCAGCTATATGGGAGATCACACTGATGGGAAGAACTTGTTGAGATTGAAGGGCAGACAGTAGAATTCTTCACTCCTTGTATCGGTCTTGTACGAGCGAAACCGGTCCCACCAAGGCATTCCCCTGTCCTTCCTAGTCGTGGAGTCTTTTCGGTGCAAGGTGACATCTAAGAATAGTGCGAAGAAACCAGCAATGAATGGCTTCGATGAGAGAGGCACGTTGATCATGTCATTGAACTGCCAAGTAAGAAGACATTTGATTGGTTAGAATGTTATTATATACTACAATGTTTTCGGAATAAAAAGAGCAATGGTTGAAAGTTCGTAAACAATCATTGCTTCCCATCACTTATCTTCTTGTGCCTAAACAGTTAATGAAAATTCAAAAACAACATAAGATATGTTGAACTGCTAACAGTTTTAGCATATGTGGTTTGCCAACCAATTTTCCGGAGTTTTTGGAAGTTTTTGGAAAAGCGAAAACAGAGAACAGAAACACTTCCGGTAAGGTGATTGAAGGATGTGAAATACCCATCTAGCTCCAGTGTGGACAGGACCGTAGCCGTTTACTGCTGTATAACCGTTGAAGTACTGGGGTATGGAGAATCCCATGAAAATTGAGAACCCAAGTATGAATTTGGTTCTGAAGCTGTTTAAATTGCAGAACTGTAGGAAGCTGAGACCTCCGGCACCTGTCCATGCATAATTTCATGCAAGGGTATTGTTACACTTGAATAAATCATAACAGCAACAAAAAAAAACAAAAAGGAGGAAAAATCAAAATCATGGTTCCGAACACTAACCAACGTAAGCAAAGAAAAGACAATACAAAGCTGCGATGATAGGTGCCGGAATTGAAGCAAAAACAGCTCCGAATTTCCCTGAACAAGCAATGCATGTTTACAAGATGTTCTAAGCTCGATAGACATAGAACTGCATGTGTTGAAATGCTTAATTAGGACTCGAAAGGTGGATGATTACCAAGTATGGAAAAGAATATCATGAAGCCAGCAGAAATTTGCACAACTCTTCTGCTGCCGACACGTGTCAATGCCAGCAAACCAGCATTTTCCCTATTAAGTAAACAAGAAAAGTTCTCATTCCAATCTAAAATACGTGGAATTTTTGCGACAAGGAGTTAAAAAAAATTCTATGTACATATCGGATTTCTGCACAAGGGTCTTACACAGATACTGATGATCCAATGCCAGTTCCAAAGATTCCAGAGAACATTATGCCCACGCCCTTGGGATGAAAAAAGAAAAAAGAAAACAAAAAAGTAAAGTAAATTAGAACGTACAGGAGTTTATTGAATAACCATCGCAATAATTAGCAAATTGCTGGCTCAGTCCGTTGGGGTTCAAATCACCGCCAAGATAGCTCTATGCAGTCCGGTGTATTCAAGTTATGTTTGGCTGCTTCTGTGTATCATATCTGGAAAGAACGTATTAGTAGGATCTTCCACAAGTTGGGCATGATTCTACATATGTGCAGAGATTGATTGTTGAGGCAGTTAAGGCACGGATGAGCTCTTGGAGACATATGAGTAGGACTACAAAGAACTTAGTTTTGATGCTAGATTGCGGACTCTCTGCATCAATGCACTGTGACATCTAATTCTTGTTTCCTTTTAATTATATTGGCTTTGTTTCTGCTACAGCTAGGGTATGTCCTAGTGTAGTGTGTTTTATTCTCCTCAGGGTCTCCCCTTGAGTTTTGGGCTTTGTCCCTTTGTTATATAAAAATCTGGTTCCAAAAAAAAAAAAAAAAAAAATTCGCTGGCTCAGTAAGCGAATTGCAATAAGCCAAAGTAGAAAAACTACTCCTGCTGTGTATTTAATGTCTTACTTCTAGTACTAAACCACGTATTTTTCCCTCTACTCTTAAGCAAATAGCGATAGGTTAAATGGGCTAAAATAGATCACAAACATTCAGAAGTACAATTACCTGCCAACCAACACCACGGCTGAGAACCGAAGGTGGAATAGGAGTTGCTCCAGCATACCTTGACACGGCATAGAAGGCACCAGTCGACTGTTGACATTTTGAAAATATGAAGTTTTTTCGTAAATTCCGGACTAGAAATCAAACTATATATCTACCTTAAAGCAACACCAATCAACCTGAAGAGATACCTAGCACGCAAGGAGAACTGAAACAAAGGAATACAGAATGTACAAAAAGAGTGCCTAAGATAGCACAAGGAACGGCACAAACGATTTTTTCTTTTTTGCAGGTGGGGAAAACTCATCAATAAGGAAACTGTTTCCTTGAAGGCTCAGAGAGGAGAGAAGAAGAATATTTTGTGCCCATGTATATGTGATAAGGGCATTATAAGCAAGCTCTTGCTTCAAAAGTACATAAGATCTCGGGTAAAATATACCATCACCATGCAAAAACTTAACCCCATAACAGGATGCAAATAAAACTACATGAGAACAACGACAAGTAGATGGGGTTGAGAGAACACAAGAGCAAAAATGAACAAACCTCAACAAGAGCCACAAATGAAGCAGCCATCATAGCAAAACATTCCCCGGCATCAAATGTGGGGCCTCCCCACTGAAACGGGTAAGGAACGCTTATCCTGCAACCAAAGAGTGCTATAATACAAGAGGAATGAACCAAAAATTCATGTCATCCCATCACATACATGATACTAGTGCTAGCTTTCTTGGGAAATCAACAATCCTTTTCATGTTTAAGCAGTAATAGGTCAAGAAAAAAGGACGGTATGCCCTCTCTGATGTGTGCACTCATGGTTTCTACAATTTCACTCATTCACAGCAAAAAAGAACAGAAAATTTCAAGTGACACATTGACAACAACACGACTATAAAAAATAAAAAACCCCACTAGGGTATCTCGGAGGCTGAGTTAGAGAGTAAAATTAATTACCATGGAGCTGCACCTATAATACCAGCGCGATCTGTTCGGCAGCTTGTTTGAGTTTGTGAAGCTGCATGCTTATATGCACCACCGACAGTGAGAAGATGTGCATAGATCCACACAATGATAACAGAGAATATAACAGCAAAGCGATCAAAGATATGCTTTTCTCCTTTCATTAGATGAGGTATGTACTGCATAAAACAATATATTTAAGACCATTAACACTGGTATCTTAGTTGAGATTACACCTACAGATGATTCAAAACTTGTTAATTACAGCACAAAATAACAAGTGGCAGCGAAGACCCTCACCTGTGAGAAGATAACTAGAATTATAAGCTGGGGAAGTCCAATTTCCACGCATTTTGCAACCTACACATCCAATGCCAAATAACACCCACCAATAACACACAGAATAGTGAAGAGAAACAGCCTTAAACTAAAAGTGTGCTGAAATTTCTTCATTCAAACTAAAAGCAATGGCATAAATGCATACCAGAGGAAAACCAAGCTCATAGAGCCCAAAGCCAGAGAGAGCAACCAAAGGGACGGCAGATAGTGGACTCAAGAACCTAGAAGTATGACAAAAGTACAAACTGACTGAGATAATCACAAATGAATTGCGAAAAGAAAATTCCACGAGAAGCATTGGTTATCTGTTGCTTGAAGCTTGCAATAGCATTGCAATGTTAAAACTATTTGAAAGAACAACAATTGTGATCAAGAAAGTTTGACCTACCTTACCACATTACGCCAAAGACCACTAAAACCGACGACAATCTGAAGAATTGAGGCAACAATGAGTGCTCCCTGGGTTCCTCGCATTATCTTCTCAAATTTCTGCAACATCATAACAGGAAACGCGATCAAATTTGCATAGATATGAAAGACATGCAGTAATGGAAGTGGGTGGGATTCATCAAGCAACCTCTACAGGGTCCAAAATGCTGTTATATCGTCCAGCCAACACGATTGAAACTGTTGTGGGTACAAAGGTGTAAGACCCTCCAATGACAGCAGGTAACCGGGTTCCAAAAAATGTCTGAGCCAATGTGTTCAAACCAGCGACAAATAGTATTGTCTGAATCACCTTTGCTTTCTCTTCCTGAGAAGGCCAACAATTTGTTAAAAAATTAGGTCAGTGAAGAATGGATAATTGAATTAAAAAACCCATTATAGCAGGATAAAAAAAAAAAAATGAAACTAAGTATCAGGAGTAGTTTGTGAAACTGTTCTTGTCAAAAGTCTTACATTTCCTCCTCCCATTTGGGGAACGAGCGAAGTGGGAATCAGAACAGTTGTGCCTAGCATCACAAGGTAGTGTTGGAATCCAAGTAGTATGGCCTCAGCTGCGTTGAGTAAGAAACACAATGACACTTGTACTATGGTAAACTGATAAAAGAAAACTTTAGGTTCAAGAGTAAAGAAAAAGAAGAAAAAAAAATCCTAACATATTGAATGTATCGGGTAGGGGTCTTGCAAACATACCAGTTCCAAGGAAAGAAATACAAGCAAAACAAAATGAATTTTACATATGATCGAAGACCAAAAACTGAGGTCAGTTGTAATTCACTGAGGTACTAGTACTACACAGGGATGGACCGAAGGAGGGGCTAGTGGGGGCAACCACCCACAAATTTCGAAGAAATTCCTTTTCATAGAGTATCGGCTAAAAATCTTATCAAATTATTCAGTTCACCATGCCAAAATTTTCTTGAAATACTTGTTACTCTTTGTCCCAGATAGATGATATTGTTGCTAACTTTATGTCTATTGACATGAGTGCCGGAGAACATATATACTTCAATATTTTTGCAATTATATTTGTTCACTAGACGTATATGGTATATAAATTTCAAATACTTCTCACTTTTTAGGTTGTTGTATTGATAGTAGATTTGACACAACCCAAGAGAAAAATAGAATCAAGCGTCCGTTCATGGCTGATAGCACTACAGATACACAATGGTTCCGAAAAACTGAATACAAGCACTATACGGGTTTATATTTTTACGGGGGAAAAAAAAAATCCAAATGAAAAATAAGGGTCTCTAGTCTCTACATCAGTTTCAAAGAGAATCATAGATGGATAAATGTACATGAAAACTCCATTAGCAGTATTTTCAAGGAAGGGCTGATTACATACATGAATTTGAGCATTTATCTAATTATCTACATAGATATACATGTATCTACATGAGAAAATCAAAAACAGAAAAATGAGAGAAACTCACGCCATGGAGGAGGGCTAGTAATGCAGTAAGAAATGCCGGGCAGCTGGTCCTTGGACGGATGTGGCTGCAACTCGTCCTGCTTGGGCGGCGGCGCGTGTCCTCCACCTCCACCTCCTGCCATGCTTTCTTTCTCACTCTTGAAACTCAAATGCCTATAAAACAGTCACAAAACCCAAAACCCTTTAACAAACATATCTTCTAAACATTTGGTGGCAAAACCCAAAACCCAAATTGCTCAAAGGAATATTTACTTTTTAAGAATTCGTCAAGAAAAACCCAAAAATCTCTCACTCACCAAAAACTATTCTTTTAAGGAGTTGGGACTGATCAAATGACCAAATGTAGTGAAGCTCAACAGTCAGCACCCACTTGAAAACGCGTAAAGCAAATGCCAAAGAAAAGAAAAGAAATAGTGCAGACAACAGAAAAGCAAAAACAGAGGCCAGAGGCCCAAAAGTGACAAAAGGGACCGAAATGCTATGGCCCTTTGAAAAGGAATCTGGTGCATTAATTGTTTGTTAAATACACTATTTTGGAGGGGGGTTTATGGGTATACAGTGTGCAAGTTCTTTTTCTTTCCTCACGCAAAGGTGAAGTTGGAAGGCATCTCCAGTCAGTCACCTTTAGAAATCTTTTTCTTTCGTCATTGTACATCTATGAGTAGTATAGGACTAGGATGAATATATAGAGTTTTTTTGGCTTAATAATATGTTAGCATATGAACCAAACGTATGCATTATTTTTTGTTTATGGTGGACTTTTTTAAGGTTTGGATAATAACACTTTACATATTTTTAGGTTCTTCTTGCCGAGATGAATTAATAATCAACAAAAAGTTGACGCAAAAGTAAAACACGCAGGAATAATTAAAATAAAGACTAAAAATAATAATATGCATATTGTTAAGCCAAAACATTCGCACTAATGATACATTAATAGATCAATTTCTGGTTTAAAGGTGTATACTCCCTCCGTTTCAAAACAAGTGTCTCATACTCTCTCTTACCATTTTTCAAATAAAAAATTAAGTACTTCCGTGTATCATCTTTCGAATTTTATTGAGACCGAATTAAAGTACTCATAATTCGGTGTGAAAATTTTTGAAAACCAATACACGGAAATACTTAATTTTTTTATTTGAAAAATTGCACGACTTTTCGTAGTCGACACTTATTTTGGAACGGATGTAGTACTATACTATTCGCAGGTTATTTCGATTGCAAGCTAGTTAAAACTTGAATTATTGAGTTGTGAGATGGGTTAGAGAGATTAGTTTCGTTTATCGCAACACTCTTCATTTAAAAAATCTTGGCATATTGATTTTACAAGATTCATTAAAAGGGATTTTGCTGGAGATGCTATCAAGGAGCATTTATTAGTCTGATGTGAGTAATAATGTTTGTTTGTTACAGGTAAATAAAGTCCTTACACTTGGATAAAAGTTGGGATTTGAGGTTCCTGTTGTGCAAGCAGGTGTTGTGCACCATTTGAGCCGTCCATTGCTCGGATGGACGGTTCAGATTTCACCTCAGCAATTTTACATCCGAACCGTTCGTTGTTATGCATGTAAGATAAAATTTGGGCCATCCATCCGAGCAGCGGACGGCCCAGATGGTACACAACACCTGCTGCAGGGGCTGCACAACAGCAAACCCGTGTCTATAAATCATATTCAAGTGACGTTAGCGTCATGATACCATGCATTTATGTACTCCGTAGTTCCTTGGAGATATGATTGCAAGTCCATGACAGAGTTGGAAATTGAAATTGCAATTAACAGAAGCATAAATAGTACTACTGAGCGCGGAATATTAACTACGAGTAGGATTAAGGCCCTGTTTGGAACATATGGAAATGGAAAGTGTGAGAAAAGAAAAAATGCGAGGAGAATAAACGGACAATTTTTACTATTCATAATACTCTTCTTTTTTGGTCCTTATCTGTTCTTTTCTCCCTTAAGCCAAACAAGTGAAAGGAATTTTTTTGAAATTTCTTTTCTTTTCTTTTCCTTTTCCCCTGTGTAAATTTCAAACAACTCCATATACTTGTTTTAAGAAAACCTTGTATAAAGTGTTTATCAGATGCAAATATAGATTTATTGTTTTTTTTTTTTTTACAATAATCAGTCCTTTTTCTTTTCTTTTCCTTTTTTAATAAACCATTTGTTTCCAGACTTGCAACCTACGGGCTGGGCGTGATAATTCTCTTTGGACACAAGGGGGTGCTCCATCCCCGCACAACTCCAAATATTTTCGCCTATTATTTTAGTTTTTCGAATTAATTTAGAAAAATTCTATGAGATTAGCCCTTGCAAGTCTCATTGGGTGGAAAAAAAAATTATGAGAATTCCTATGTGTGTGGAAAAAAATCCTTAAATTTCAAATTATCAATTATTTTTAGGTCATAAAACTAAATAACGACTACGTACATACACACAATATGTCTCTTTCTTAGACTTTGCAAGTAGCAACATACAATTTCTTGTGAGAAATATATAAGGTTTAGACCCCTGCTAGACATAAATCTTGCATCCAACACTACTTTTTGTGGAGGTGGATAAGAGGGGCTTTCCTACTTGCTAGCAGGCTTGGCACTGAAGGAGGACAACAAAGGAGAGATATAAAGAGATCTATCTGCAAACGCTCCTTAACATAGGGCGTCAGTAATAATTTAACCTCAACCTTAGAAAGAGTGGTAAGAAGCTGCTGAGTTAAAGATTAATAGGCGTGAATTTCTTTGGTCGTCCTCCAAGAGAATCGAACTCCTCTCCTCTTATTCATCAAACCACTTGAGAGTAATAGCAAATTTACCAAATGCACCACCATGGTAGTGCCGACAAACAAACCTGGTATGCACTTGTTAGAGGCTGTTGAATGAGTAATCGCGCTCTCTAATGTATAGAATTCACTTGTGGATCCTTACTAGAAACCAAGTAGCTTGTTATTTATTTGATGAGTAATGTGCCAAAACAATACTATGCCAAAACTCTTATTGCTAATGTCAAAATTTTAGTACATAAGAGATTTGTATCCTGCACGTGATATAATTCTTTTATGTGCTAAAATTTTGGCATGAACATCACATATTCTATAATTATATAAACTGCTAATATTACGAGGACATATATATGAGTAAAAATAAGCTGCATTTTTCCTTTCCTATTTTCCATTTTTTCCCGTTATTGTGTTGTGATGAGTCTTGTGACACAGGACCTGGCTAGCTCATCTCACAATAAATGAAATTATGAAGGGTAAAGCCTCGCCAAACATGTGACATCATTCAAGTCGGCTAAATGGAAAAATAAAGGACGATGCCCTGATATCAGAGAAGGAATAAAAGTAGAAAGTAGCCCCACTCCCAGCCAGCCCCTAGGTAAACCCTCACCCCATCATGGTGGTAGCCGGTAGGTAACTTACAACCATCCAGCCCAAGAGTTTTTGTTTTTTGTTTTTTTCGCATTTGTTAATTTTACGTTCAATTTTTATGGATATACTCGTAAGAACAATCTTTCTACTTTGACAAGGGAAAATGAAAAGAAAAGAGTAGGGATCCTAAATAACCTATCTCGCCTAAAAGAGGCCGTATCTCCTCTAACTAGTGTATGTTTCGGCCGATACCTATAGTTAAAAAAAAAAAAAAAAAGGCTAAAGGCTTCCACTCTATCTATATCCTTCGAAAGCAAGCAACCGCTTTCTAGAATGCAAGCTTATCCTTTACTTTTTTTTTAGAGTGTACCGGTCTTCCAATCGCCTACTCTTTCGATGTCCCTTGATTCCTTGATTCTTATCGACAAGAGGAATCAAAAAAATGACTTTTACATTTTTTTTGTCTTTCTTCAAAAGAATTTGACATTGGATCATGATTTTTTACCTTTTTGATTCCTTTTGTCGAGAAGAATCAATAATGCAAAAAGATTTAACAGAAAACTAACAAATGTAAGAAAAAAATTGATTAAAGACAAAGTGGCTTTTTTAGCCAAAACAAGTTAGCCCGGTTGGCTGATGATTTTATTCCCTACACAATTGGTCATGGTTCAATTCTTGAAATAAGGCCGCAAGAAAGTAATTTTTAATAATTCCTTAGTCCTAGCGTGGATGGTTTGTCTTTGATCGGACTAGTAATTCTTTTTGTATGATCGTATAATATGCTATGAGGAAGCCAATAAAACTTCAGCACATGGCATTTTCCCTATGCATGTTTGCTTGGCAAATGGGAACTATGCAACTGTAATGTCAACATTAAGCAACAGCTTCTCTAGATAATCTAAATCACAAAAGATAATATATAAGATGAAGATTGTGAAGAACTTGATGCCTTTTTTTATGCCCTTTTATTATTTGATTATGTGCCTTTATTCTTTACTTTAACAAGGGATAGTTCATGTAGTTTTTCACTCAATGTATTCTTTGTTTTTTTTTTTTCAAAAGCTTTTCTTACTAGCCGACAGATGTCATTAACTTTGGATTAGTGTCTCGGAATTAGTGAAAGCGCGCATAAAATAGCATGAACACATGGTTATCAAAATATTATTAGCCTTTTGTACTCACTTGGAGCACTCCCATTGTAATATTCCACTAATTAGTCACATTACAATTCCAATTTTTTTTTATTACATCACCGATTGGGAGTAAGAATTAGAAGTTGTTATGATCGATCTTGTTTCTAAGAATTTGGGAAATATAGTTATATAGGCGTTTTGTCTACTCATTATCTCTTTAAATTAATCTTCATGTAAGCGGAAGCCTTATGACCTGAAATATTTAAATATAAATTGCATAGTTGCAAGGCCAAACCCACAGTATATGTTAAACTTCACTAACGAATGCGGAAACGGGTGATTCGGATTACCTTTAGCGAACTTTTATCGAACCGGATCTTTTGGTGGATGGATTACATACTCCGGATCACGTACTAAAACATCAACAATCTCCTGCGATAGAGTGATACTACGAGGTTCGGGTATCACCCTCTATTCCACGGTGCAAAAGCTTTGAATCACTCTTTAATGGTAGAAAGAGAAAATTAGGGAGAGAGTTTCGTAGAACTCAATGACTGAGATAATCTTGTATGCATATATTATGCTGCAGAAATTATATAGAGTGAACATCCTAGATGTTTTAGAAGTCATATAATCTCAAGAGTCTGGGATTACTTCAACTTCTCCTATCTTATCTCCTACATAAGATAGGACTCTATAATAAATGGATCACCGGATGATGCCCACATGGGCGACCCGGTTTAGTCCCGGCCCAGGCCCCAAATTCCAACAGTATATAAAAAGGAAAAGATGCGGTAAAGCTCCACAAATTGCTTGTTTTAGCATTGTTCATTCACATTTATTGCTATAATTTCTCCTCAAAGAGATGTTCGTCTCGTGAATGATTTGACTCAATTCGAAAGAAAAATCTTTCAAGAATGCTATAGACCCGGAAAAACAACCCCCAATTGACCCCGAAAGTGTAAATCAACGGCCCAGATTCACTTGCTCCAAGTGAATCTGGGCCATTGGTTTTCAAATTCTGAGTAAATTCTAGGTGTGTTTTCTGTGTATGTAGCAGTGCTGAAAATCTTTTGACGCTAATATCTGTGCGAAAACAACTAGATTTGACTCAAGACTCGCCACTCATTTGAATGTGGCTATATAGTTTGGCATAGTATCTGTCAGTAGCATATACTAAAAAAACCAAAAATTCTACAATTACACACAAATTAGGTACAATCGTATGGTGGATGGAGCCAGAGGTGGCTAGTGATGACGGCCGCGGTAATGATTTAACAAAATGCTATTCTTATATAAGAAATCTGGCCACCCTTAGATTTTTTCAAAACTTTCAAATTATAATTACCTTTCTAATCCTTCAAGGCGATAAATGTTCATATCACAGTTCATCTTTCTATTTTTTGTTTTCTGAATCCAAATTAACCACCACTATAACAATCTCGGCTCCGCCCTTTCACATGGTATAAAATCCGGAGATCTTGTAGCGTGGGCTGTAGTTTGCTATTTAGACTGCTATATGTATTTTTAAAGGTCCAAGTTATTTTATAGGTAATAAGTATCCTATGTGTAGAGTAATATATGAAATCTTGACCGTTACAAGCAGATCTGACTGTGTAGATGGCGCCTTGTGTATATTTTGCGGGTGGTTGTAGTAACATTCAAGATGGGCAAATTCCTTAAATTATAGCCCATAGGAACGTAGGCCTGTACTAGCATAGGATATGATGGAGTGAAGATTCACCTCGTAAATTGACAGTTTTGTCCTGTAATCACAGATGTTGAACTCAAGTGTTGAGCCCCACATAAAAAGGTTTGTTTGGCCCCTGGCTCATTTTTCAACCCTAATGGGTTCAACCCAAATCTTGTGACTGAGATTCAGGCCCCACCGCAGTTCCCAGCCAATTAGAATTTGAAACTTGAAGAAACATATAGGAGTAATGAACCCTGGATCGATTGGTTGGGACCCACAACTGCGTCCCTGACGCTATCGGTACGTGGTCGATGCACCACGGTTGGTGCAAAAGGAATTATCGTCGTAGGGGTAATAGCATTCCAAAGTAAAAGAAAAAGCATTGCAACTGGCGGAGAAGGTTCTAGAATTCCACTTTGGATTACTTTCATCCCAAACACCACACCTAAGTTTGCCACCAAGAATAATCAGATAAAGTTGATATTTCTTTAACTAGGACCGAATCTAGAGGGTAAAGTTACCCAAGGAAGGGCGAACAAAATTGTTCTCCCCGGAATAACCAATCATTCCCGTCTTCCCGAGTAAAAGAAAAGAAGAAAGCAAAGTATGAGAGGTTAAAAGAGGAAAACTCCACCTTGATTCTTGAAGAATGATGGCCAGTTTTGCCAGAATTATAATAGAAAAGAAAGCTGTGTATTAGATGCCAATATGAAATTTCCAACATCTCTACAATTTCCAGTGTGTAGAACAATTCGGGCTTTAGACTTTCTGGGGTGTTGGGGTGGACCTGAATTTTTGAAATCCAACTTCGAATTTCTTCAGTTCAGTACTCGAAGGGCATTCTCATTATGAGACAGACAGACCAAAGTTTCCAAACAGAAAAGTCTGTCTTCTAAGAATTTTGACATAACACTAGATTTCTATATCATGGCATATCCCATATCCTGGCTTCCCTATGAACCCCGCCAAACAGAGTGAAAGAAAACGGATGGGATGATCTACAAATTAAAGGGGGCTGATGAAAAAACATTCTGACTGTGAACAGCTTCAGACCAGATCCATTAATAGATTGACGGTACTAAGGCTGTGTTTGGAAGTTGTGGAAGAGAAGAGAAAGAGAAGAGAAAATAAAAAAGGAGAAATGGGAAAGAAATGGGGAAGAAACTTGTTATTTTCTTTTGTTTGGTTTGTGAAAGATTAGAGGAAAATTTGCACTAATGGGAGAGAGAAGGAGAGAAAAAAAGTAGTTAATTTTCTCTTCTTTTTCCTTTCTCTTCCTTTTCCTTTCTCTTTCTATTTGGAAACCAAACAAATGAGAGGAAAATTTTTAAATTTTCTCTTCTTTTCCACTTCTTTCCTCAACTTCCAAACATAGCCTAAGATAAAAATAGTCAGCACAAAGGTAAACCGTGAACCCATTGAACTAAGAAAAGCAACCAGCAGAAGACTGAGCCAATTAGGCCACTTAGGTCACCACGCACCGCCACAGTTGCTCAACAACACATAAATTAGGCTCATTATGGCATTCGGTTTGAGGTCTTAAGAACCCTTGAGCCACTACTGTCAACCGGCAAAGGAAACAAGATGGGCTGCTAAACAAGCTTAGGAATGCTAGAGAAAGAACCCAGTCAACGAAATTCCTGCAAAAATTATAGATTCAACCAAAGCTCAAACAGAAAAACCATGAAGAGTGGCAAGCTCAGGTCATTCTCAAACTCCATTCAAGTCTATGTTCTATTCATCTGATTCGTTTCCACAGTAGGATTTGGTGGAGTCACACTTCTCTACCTAGTCAGTCCGATCAGAAATCAAACTACAACGTAAACTGACAGAAATGGTATGTACAAGCTACAAAATAAAGTTGCTTTGTTTCCAGGTTCTTTTTGACACTGAAAAACTCTCGAATAAATCTCCTTCCATTTGACAGACATTATCAAATTCTATCCTGAAAAGAGGGAGTGTTATTGCACATTCTTGAAGAGTGGCAACTCCATACATATAAGTTGATAGATGTTATGGGCACAGTAGTCACATATATCCAGTAGGGTCATTTCTGCAATTTGCAAGTAGAGTGGTGGACAAACGGAAAACTTCAGTTATCATTGTGGCTTCACGTGTTCATTCCCTCGTATTACACAATCTATTCATCGTGATTAGTGCCACAACAATTCCTTAATTTGCAACTGGCAAAAATGGAAGTAAATAGCAATACCAATTGAACCATATGAGCACAACATTAATATTCTACAGGAACTTCACATGAACCAAGACAACTGCATTAGTGAAATCACCCAGAGGTGGCACAACTAAGAATACCCACTGAAACTTCAAAATCAAGATTCTTCATTAATTTTCAGCGTAAAATCTGTCAATGGGTAAATATGTTTCGATGGATTCAAACTTGGTATGATTACCATAGGCATCATCTTTAATACCTCCTAAGGATTCTCCCAGCGATCTTACAACGCAAAGGCGAAATCATCACTGACTACCACCACGACCTTGCAACCTTTTCCTTTCAAGCTCAAGCTAACAGTAGGAGGAAAAGAAAAAGAGACATAAATTAATGGTCAGAAAAAGTAATGTATGTCACCAAACTTCCTAAAAGTTTTAACTAAATAATACTCTACATATAGTGACTTACCACTTTCCTAACGCGCTCATTAGCAGCGGGAGTTCCTCCAGCAACAGATTCAGGGAGATAAGGACTACCAACACGCACTTCATTCATCACAACTATGACGGTCTTGTCCCAACGCACTGGAAGGCTATCACATATCAATGGGAGAACATTATTTAATTATCGGAGGAAATATTTTACTCTTTCTAGATTACAAAAGACATCAGCAGGTGATAGAGTATCTCACCACAAAAACAAATTCATGGCTCTATAATGCAATTAAGATCAACCCAGCAGTTTTAAATAGGGGAGGGAATTTCTGACACAACACGAACCCAACATGAAGTTAGAGGTAAACAGGTTAAGTTAGAAAGGACACGATAACTCGAAACGAAGTTAGTGGGTTAGGGTCGGCTATTTCTAACAAGAAACACGGATATGACACGACACGATAACATGAAAAGCTAAGCGGGTCGGGTTAGGGTTGAGAGAATTCTAACCCGAACACGAGATGATACGAAACGAACACAACACGACACGATGCCCACTCCTAGTTTTATAAACCACTAAAATGTACATAAATTGAGGTTTGAGGTCCCAAATGCATGCGCAAACTCTTTAAACAGAGATATACTAATCGAAGGCACAAGTATCCCAAACAAAACAATTACTAAGCTCTTTCAGTACTCTGCGACGAATGGCTGCGTCTTACTTTAACACAGATTGAACAGGTTTTATTTCAAGCTTATCAAAAGGAATGCAGGCCTCTCTGACATCCTTTTACATTTTTTCCATTTTGGTCTTTTTGATAAGGTATAACATTAACCTAATGAATTAGTAAATGCTAACACCCAAAGAAAAAATAAGAAGACTAGTCAAAGAGCACCAACTAAAAACGATTGAGAAAATCAACATCAGGAACATTTCCACGATCACAATTTGGTTAATATCCCAATTCCAAATTTTCGTTTCAGTTTCATATGGCAAAAGTTCAACCAGCTTGAATGACTATTTGATTAAGTTCTTAGATTGAACCATTCCATATTAAAATCATTATCAGTACAGTAATGCAGGCAATGAATTCTACAACTTCCACATCCATTATTAACCTTTCGCGTTTGCAAGAAAATAACAAAGAAATTTTCAACGAAAACATTTGCGTTGTCAATGTGTTTAAGGGACTCCACTTGTGTTAACAGATATGACCAGAAGCTGCGAGACCAAACCCGAAATCTAAATATACTAGATGCCAAATTCAAACTTGATTGCCTCCAAATTATCTGTAGAGTTGATCTTTGAAGCTATCGTTTCAGATGAAGGAGGTATACAAAACCTTGAAATGTCAGTGAAGAACGTAAAAAACCATAAGTGGAACAATGCTTCCTTTGTGGCTAATCAGCTTTGAAAGCCACCATAGTCCCGTCATCAAGCACAGACAAATTGGTTTTGCAAACATCAAACTTATCTGCACTGAGATTCTTCGGCCTTCACCTTACATAGATGAGAGTTCAGATGCTTCACAGAATTTTTCAGAGTTAGTGTGTCCAGAATGAGTAGCACCATGAAACAGATGTTATCATGGCTCATTGTAAGATGGGTAACTACACTATGAGAGTTCAGATGCTTCACAGAAATTTTCACAGAGTTAGTGTGTCCAGAATGAGTAGCACCATGAAACAGATGTTATCTACGCCCCTCTCTTAATTTTTTTTCTCCCGTTTCCTTCTCCTTTTCTTTGGGGTGGGGTGGTGATTTCAAAGTCCTGAATGTAACACACTGACTTTTTTGCATTTGCACGATTTTACCCTTTGCGGATTTATCTGTGACAAGGCATCATCAGGTCTTAAAGCTTCGGTTCCCTTCAAAAAACTAAAACAAACAGTATTGACAGAGAAATACCCCACTACCCCAATACATTTACATTGGCTGGTCTGTTAACAGCATCATTCATGAATCATGAAGAATAAGCAAAATCACATGTTGTACATGAACTAAATTGCTCCAGATTGTGATAACATGGAGTGAGCAGACATTAACTTATAAATCAAACGGTTGTCAAGTATAAAAAAGATAAATGCACCAGACAAGGCAAAAAGAGTTACGTCTTAGACAATGCATCGAAAATGCTCTGGGCCTGGGCAGTAACTCCAACGCCAATCCTCTCAGCATCCATCTCAGCTTGTCTGCAAATTCACCAAATCATATCTCCACCACAAGCAAATTGATTATGGAAAATAATCAATATTTCAAAACTAGAGCGATGGTCATATATGTCAATGTTACCTGATGGCAGACTCTTCTCGAGATTGGAGGGTATTGAGATCAACATAACACTTCATGGGATCAAGAGGGTCCTCGGCTTGACCCAAGAGCACAAACTCCTTTATGTAGTTGGCCTTCAATAGCCGTATGTTTCGCCGAGGTCCTGATACTGATTTCATACCCTCTTGTGCCATTCTCACACCGAGTTAAAGAATTCAAATCAATACTGAAACTATGTAATTCAATATAAATATGTTGAAACCTTTCAAATTTAAAACCAATTGACAATGATCGGAAGGCCAGCCAGGCTTTGGTTTTCAGGTTATAACTAACTCAGATGGGACAAGTTCGTACAAGCTCCATATGTGCACCCTTGACTAACTCCCGCACATGAGGGAAACAAAGGATTTAGCACAGAGAGATCAATAACGGGACAAAAAAAGGACGGTATCCTCTTGAGCCAATCAAACATCCCGTTGAAGAAGTCAATTCAACAATGCAAAAACATGTATACATCTATATACATTTAAGCATCCAACTCAAAAACAAGTTAACAATAAATGAAGAGGCCAGTCCAAACTCATAAACTAGTTTCGCCGATTAAAAATAAGGATGTGTGTAAGCTCTACATTCCATTCACATGCAACCCCAACCACGTGAAGAGGTAAACCAGGGATTCATACCAATAAAATAAGAACAAGAACGAAGCAAGTGCACTTCTGACAAAACAACCATACAAAAGAGGCAACAATTCAGAGTCTTTCCAAGAACACTCCAAGAACATAACTCTTTACCATGTCTTGTCATAGAGTGGACGGCCGCCTACAATTAGACTTAGGCTTTTAAGCCATAATTAAGTAGATGTGGAACAATCAGAACATGGAGATTATGACGAAACAAATACACTAATACTCCATCTCTCCCATAATATTAAGTCGGTGTTTGAAAATCGTGTCATTTTTTGAATCAAATCTCATCACTGCAATCCATATCTTAAAAAGCTTAGCCCATTTATGACTATGAGACAAGCAATGTCAAACTAACTTTAATGGTAAGACTCAAACCCTGCCACATTGGGACAAAGCCAAGTGCTTTCTGCTGGGGGAAGCCCCTGGTGATCAGTTTGCACCAATTTACAAAAATAGAGCCTTCCAAATTGCTGTTGAAGTCGACAAATAATTTGTATGCTTTATCTTCTGATAAATAAAAAACGATTAGGAAAAAAGTACTAAAATTTTGAGAAGCCCTAATAACAAGGGAGAATCAAAATCTAGAGCTCTTTGCCGAAAAGGCAGCAAAAATATTGACAATGAGTGAATAGACTGGTATACTAGTTCTTGAGTTAGTGTGGGAGAAACTCTAACCGTCCAGCGATATATATACAGATACATATACAACGTGCATATCTAACTACAGACAATTAGGGTTTAAGCAACGAATTTACCTGAAAGAAAGAACGATCAAATAAAAAAGCAATAAAAAAAAGGATATGAAGAACGAGGATGTTGGAGGGACGATCGAAGGCAATGACTTGAGCATCGAATTCGTCGCCAAGAGTAGTTTTTATTGAGAGAATGCATCCCACTGCGAACTCATCTCCGGCGACGGCGCTGTTCGTATCCATGTCGCGACGACTTGTGTCTTCTCTCTTTTTCCACCGATGTCTCTGGCTTTTCTCTCTCTACTTTGTTTAGTGGAAGGTTGAGCCAGAAGGGAGTAGTTTAGAAGCAAGTCCAACAAGTTAATAGAGTCCAATAACACAATTAAAAAGCCCATGAAATCACAATAGTGTGTGGTTGGCCCAACAATTTTGTAGCTGTACTTAAGCGCAATGAGGCCGTGGGCCGCAAGCGATTTAAGCTGTTCGCGAGCTACTCGAACAAATCACTATAGTCTCCGTTTTACCGATAGTCGGAACGAGCCGTGGGTAGTTGGCCTAACAATTTTGTATTTGTATTCGAGCACAATGAGGCTGTGGGGCTGCAAATGTTTTAACTGAGTTGTTCGCGAGCAGCTTGAAACTTAGGTCGGCTCATAAACAAGTTGAGCTCAAGCTTGAATTTTACGCTCATTTGTTAAATGACTCGAGCTCGAGCTAGTTGTAACATTGGCTTGTTTGTAGAGGTTTGGGTCATTTATTGATCGGCTCGATTAGTTAACGAGCCAAGCTTGAGCCAGACTAGTTTTGAACGAACTGGGCTTTGAATCAGCTTGGCTCATTTGCGCTTTGCAGCCCTAAATTGATGGGTTTGTATGAAGAGAACGTTGGCAATCTTCTTGATAATTTCCGTTGAGCTTGAATTACTGACAAGTTACGATACAAAGGTGGAAGAGGTTGGAGGGGCGATCGAAGGCGATGACTTGTGCATCAAATTTGCTCGCTCTCCCCTCCTCTTTTTCCACCGAAGTCTCTGATTTTTCTCTCTACTTATTTTGTGGAAGTTGGAGCCCAGAGTGTGTTTTAGAGAGGAAGTCCAACGACAAAAGTAGTACTACAATAACACAACCAAAAGCCCAATAAAGCAAAACAGGTGCAGCTTTAAGGAAAGAAATTAGAGTTATTCGGCAGTTGGCCCAACCCGGATAATTGGCCCAATGATTTTGTAGAGGTTTTCTTTTTAGTACACTGGATTTTTTTTTTGTAGAGGTATTTAATTGCAGCAAAGTGGTGAATTTTAATAAATGGGAAGTTTATTGCAAATAAAATTTTTCAAATACTAAACACATCTCGTACCCTTGCATTCGAGCTCATGGAACTCCGAAGATTATGACGGAACCTCTGATAATAGTACCCAAGGATTTTTTGATTGCTCAAGTGTTCGAACTGGATTCCGTGAATCTAGACTAATTTCATTAGCGGGGCAAATTAAAACCAATAAAATTCTACATGCCACATTCCATTAGCGGGGAAAATTAAAACCAACAAAATTCTACATGTTTTGGGATGTAGTAGATTTTTCCTTCTATTAGACATGGTGAACCATCAATGTTTTCATATTATTTCATACAACCATATGTTAGTTTGTTGGTATAGTTAGATTATTACAGTAGCTGAATATGGATCTTTAATGTGTTGGTGCCTCCAACTCCTTTTTCATCCTACATTAGTAGGAGTATGTATTAATGTACATGTAGTGAAAAGGGACTTAGGGGTGCTTTGGCAAAAAAGCGCAAAAATGGTTTTTTGATTTTTTTGTTTTGTATTTATTCAAAAAAAAATTCATTTTTTAGTTTTGCGTCAAGTTTTCGTGGTTTATGGATTCGTCTCGACGAGACGAATCCAAAAAGTATAAAATTATGATCGAAACTAATATTTTTTTGAATAAAGCCAAACTTGACGCAAAACTAAAAAATGCAATTTTTTTTTTTGAATAAATACAAAAGAACAAAAAACCAATTTTACTTTTTTCCCAAAGCACCCCTTAATTAAAGGCACCGTATGACAATTATAGGCTGGCACTGTATTATCTCTAGTGGCAAGATTGAAAAAGGAAAAGAAATGCCTTGGTAAAGTGAGAAAGTGGGACTCCTTTTCTCTTTCTTCTCCTTTTCTCCTTTTTTTGGCAGGTCCATTACATTACAATTACTCTATAGTAGTATTTTTTTGGGTTAAAAGGAAACATTCGTAAATAAAGTTACTAGTACAGACTTTTTGAGTATTTGACACTCCTTGCATCATCTTCTACTTGAAAATTAATCATACCATTAGGAATTGAAACAAAAGAGGTAAATTCTGCATGCATGTACCGAGCTTCACAAGCTAGGATGTTAGCGCATTTGTTGCACTCTCTAAATATGTGTGTCGCGACAGAGGAGACCCGAGCTCCTAAAGAAGTCACCTGAAATTAATATTTTGCCATTCTATAACTGAGAGGAAATGATTTTTCTGATGTATAACATCAGTCATTCAGCCTTAAAATATATTTATAACAGTAGTTTAAATTTGTTAAAAGACTGTTACTAATTAGAGTTTTTTTTTATTTTTATAGCGACATAACTTTTAACAATTTTGTTCCATTCATTCATGGTTCCTTTGTTTAATGATGATGATTGCTGAGCTAGTCCCCACTCCCATGTCCCAACCCTTATAATGGAGTATTAGCATAGCCGGCCATGAAATTTTAGAGACTTAAAGCGAATATAAAAACTTGGGCCCTATGTTTTTTAACCCCCAAAAAAAAAAAATCAATGTAGGTAGCTAATACAAGGTAAAAGATTAAACATGGTATTTTATTTTAGTAATTTAATTATAATAAACTATTAAAAATTATTGTACCATTAGAAAAATGGATCAACCATAATGAAATACTGCTCATATAGTGTGTTTTATCTAATTAATCATATTTGTAACTTTAATTGTAAGATACTGTTATTTGCAATACGATAATTACTTGTTAGAAACCTTTTTCTATCAAATTGTGTTGAGTGGAAAAAAAATAATATGTATCTTGCTTGTATGCGAGTGGACCCCTAATTTTTGCTTCTTTTTTTTTGGCCTAAAGCGATCACACCTCCGGCTTTGGGTCAGGGCAGGTCCTGAGTATTAGATACACACATGTATATATGGATCTCAAGTGGTAGCTTAAATGCTAATAGTGATCATCGATCTGCTCTAAATCCAGAAATTTTAAGTTTGAAAAAAAAAAAAAAGCAGCCTTTTGGGGTAGGCCGCAAAAACTTCTCTTGTAAATTTCCTAGTCACAGCGTGGATATGGTCTGCCTTTGACCGGACCAAGAATAGAATTAGTTGGAACGCGTGCAAATTGACTTAGACACTTCGGACCGCCAAATAGAAAAAATGATCTAGGCATCTAAGGCATGCATGAAATCTAGGGCTGTCCAGCGGATCATCCAATCCGCCAATCCGAACCGATCCGAACCATCCGTTGATCCATCCGTGAATGTTCGGTTCGGTTCCGGATCGAGAATTTCTTATCTGACGATTCCGGATCCGGATCGAATCCGCTCGATCCGCTCAATAATCCTTCTTTAATCTGTCAAATCCGCCCGATCCGACTCGATCCGATCCGATCCGTAAATGTTCGGTTCGGTTCCGGATCTTAAAAACCATAATCCGCTCTGAGCGGATCGGATCGGATCCGTATCCGATCCGTGGACACCCCTATGAAATCCGAGTAACTGAGGTCGAGATTTCCTTTCAAAAGATCCAAGTTCAATTTTTATTTAGAAATTGACTTGAGCGTTATTTCATCCATTCAGCATTTTTAGAATTGAAACACGATAATTACCTAGCTAATACAGATAAAACAAAAACTAAATTTATAGGAACTCAAGAGATTTTGTTAGTAGAGACAAAACCCAAGACATTCATGTTTTAATGAGAGACTGAGAGTGCGGATGTGTCCTTATATATTCGATGCATGTAGACGCACATATATTCATGGTGTTCACGTTCGGCATCAAATGACTCGAAACTTATTACTGTCTGAATGTCTCTGTCTCAAGCATTACTATTAAGTGGGAGTATTAAGTAAGGCGTGCCGCATTTTTTTGCGTGTGTACATCTGTATTTGAATGTGGATTTTTCTAAATTTGTGTCTAATTATTTCTGAAGAATTAGTGATTCTCTGAACCCACGAAGTGCATGCCAACAAAGCAAAACTCAGCCTAAAAAAATTATGGTATGGTATGCATTAATGGATGTGCATTTACACAAACTTTAAGTTGTAAACTTGTAACCAATATAGATACCGGCATATGGACATCAATGATGCCATCTATGAACCACTTGTAAAGCTGTCTTACTACAGTATTTCTTTTTCGGAAAACAGATGGGTACCGACTGGATTGTCCATAAAATGTACTGAGCATGTTTGGAGACCCACTTTTGAGTCCCACACGAGTGATCCGAACCATTCATTATTCTTAAAACATTTTTCCGAGGGGCCCCACAAAATTTCAGCTCAATCGGACGGTTAGAAGTGCTTGAACCAAATCCCACAGTTTCAACCATTTTTTTTTTTACAATCCAGTCGGTACCAGTAGTCGGGTCCTTTCTTTTTTTGAGCTCAACGGATCCGGGCCATCTTACAACCATCTCGACTAATCTCATTCTTGATTTAGTCAAATGCAGCCCATCCAAATCCGGACTAGAGAATTACTTTATAAGAAATTTCTTTCTTGTTGCCTGACCTTAAGAGTCGAACATTGATCAATTGTCCGAGGAACGAATCCACTAACCAACACAGTTAACATTGGGGCTGCCGTCACTGCAGGGACCACGTACCCCGTCTTATGATATCGACTGTTATCTGTATTGTTTACAAAAACACAAGGGTCAGCACGCTGTCCGTGCACTTTTTCAAAATGTGGACATGATAAGTGTAGAACAGCATCTTTAGGCCTTGTTTGATACAAGGTTTGGAGGGTGGGATTGGACTAATAAGGAGGTGGGACCTCTAATATTATGTTTGGTTTGAAAAATAAGCCAAGGACTAATAGTCCCATGGGCATGCCAATCCCCCAAATTGGCCGGATTCGTAATACCTGGGGGTACTTGGTATTGTTAACAACGGGATTGGGATTGAAGGATTTCTCTCCTGTGCAAACCACCAAACCCCATGATCTAATCCTATCCTAGACAAAACAAACATGTTATTAACAATCCCATGATCTAATCCTGTGTAAAAACAAACATGGGAAATGATTTGTCTCCTCATTAATAATCCCACCTTATAACCAATCCCTATCCTAATCCCATCTCATTACCAATCCCCCCAAAACGAAACCTCGTATCAAACGGGGCCTTGTAGAATTGAAAAAAGGTCCATTGGGTTAGGTACAATGAGTGAAGATTTTAAAATGTTTTTGTTATGGTGGTGCATGTCACCTTCACATGACCCCCATGGGTTGTTAATTTGTTTATTAAAAACTTTTATTTTTTTTGTTTTTATGTGTAGAGTACTTTTGTTAACCAATGTGAAGTGCTACTTACATTTTAACCAATCTTTTGACAAGTATTTTTTGGGGACTAAAGAAATCTTTTAGGGCAATGAAAATATTACTCTGACTTGGTATCTCATAGATAGAAAATCGCCATTGAAATTTGAATGTGCTAGCCATTCGAAATTTTTTGGATATACGTTTCACAATAGGAACTGGTTAAGATAAATGAAAGTATCCACAGTGCTTAATACTTAAATTCTTACTTCTTTATATTACATAACCAAACTAAACAGCACATAAACATCGACACACGATTTTTGACAAATTTGCTTCTTTTTTTTTTCTCTTTAATTCATGCCATCCAAATACGAAGAGAAGCCTTGTGCATGATTGCACTTTTTGCATATCAAATCTCCTCCATTTTTTCACTACTTAACAGGTACAAAAGAAAAAGGAAAAGAGAAAATTGCAATTAACAGCATTTTTTTTTCATTGCCAAGAAAAAAAAACATTGCAATTAACAGCTTTACTAAGACTTGAATTCAGGAATCATAAAAAAACAATTTTATTGACTATCTAATGTATACCATCACATCTTGATCGTCCCTCTTAGAAATCAATAGTCCGGATTTTGAAATGCACTCTTATCGGCCAAAGAGAAATGCACTCCTACCGGTCGAAAAGATCTTTGACTAGTAAGAGTGTATTTCAAATCCGAAACATGGAAAAAAGAAGAAGCATTTGGACGGTTGGAATGTGGTGATGTTCATGCGGAGTACCCAGATTGTTTCAATCACCAATTTCTTTGGTGGAAAGCATTAATGAATGGAGGACCCAACATCACCCATCAGATCATGCTTGAGCTAGATGTGCACTAGCCAAATTAATTTTGAAATTGTACCCCCCAGGTTTGTAGAAGTTTCACAGTAGGTCACCAGTTAAATAAGATGAGGGTGGGATGCACTTTGAATGTTTTGGCATTTTCGTTGGGTGCTGCCCTCTACTATTTGTCTTTTAGTTTTGGTCCCATTTCTTTTTTGAAAGGAAAAACAAAGCCCTTAATTATGTACGTTTATATTTGTTGTCTATAAAAAAATATCTAGTAAGGCTCCCTTATATAGGCCAGTGGCGGCTTCAGGAATTCTCTTGAGGGTGTTCAGAAATTCTACTACGGTCCTCTAAAAATTATTTTTTATATAACTGGGTGGTCCGGACTATTCTGTGCGCACTAATGTGTAAAGGGGAAGGAATCTAAATTGAGCAATTTTGTTGTGAAAAGACGAAGACTTGAGTTGGGCCATGACCTGTTTGGCTGTTTCCATCCCACCCGCTTTCACTTGCATTTACTGACAGAGAGAGAATAGACTAGGGATTGATCTTTCTAAACCGTATTTCACACGCATAAGGAAGGGTATGAGAAAATGGTGCCATTCGACAGGGAAAGGCTACTCTCTAGTCCTGCATCCAGTCCCCTCCAATTTTGGGCCTTCGTGGATCTTTTGTAGGCTTACAACGGATAATCCAAACCATTCAATTTATGAGTCCTGCATTGGATATTATTATTGCAAAAATTGTGTGGTCAGACATGATAACTGTGAGAGCATAACACATTTAACACCTTCATGCAATAAATTTAAAAAGGATGGCAAAAATGATGTTCTTGCGTCCAACTTTTTTTTTTTTTTTTTCCGCTAAATCAAAACCTTGTTGCCACAAACTCATACTACATGGCAGTTGGGAAGAACATAAATTTTCAACTTGCATTAGTGCTAGATTTGAATTTATAGTAGGAAGTTTGTTTTACATACATCTATACCTTTCAAGTACTTGTGGATACGAAACATGACGTGGATGGAGGAGAAGAGAAGTTTTAACTTGAAGACAGAGACCATAGACTTGGCTTTTGGGGTCCTGTATTGTGGTCCTGACATTTTTTTCTTTGGAAGTTAAGGTTGATTGCTCAAGATGTTACCCCGGAAGGACCGGCGTGTCCTTTGTACTAATTTTTTTTTTTTTGATCCACGAGTCTTTTTCACTAGTGCGGCTCCACGTATTCTCTTGAGGGTGTTCAGAAATTATACTACGGTCTTCTAGAAATCATTTTTTTCTATAACTGGGTGGTCCGAACTATCCTGCGCGCACTAATCCCAGGGTCTATTTACGCCTCGCCACAGGTTTGTAGAAGTTTCACAGTAGGTCACTAATCCCAGGGTCTATTTGAGCTAGATGTGCACTAGCCAAATTAATTTTGAAATTGTACCCCCCAGGTTTGTAGAAGTTTCACAGTAGGTCACCAGTTAAATAAGATGAGGGTGGGATGCACTTTGAATGTTTTGGCATTTTCGTTGGGTGCTGCCCTCTACTATTTGTCTTTTAGTTTTGGTCCCATTTCTTTTTTGAAAGGAAAAACAAAGCCCTTAATTATGTACGTTTATATTTGTTGTCTATAAAAAAATATCTAGTAAGGCTCCCTTATATAGGCCAGTGGCGGCTTCAGGAATTCTCTTGAGGGTGTTCAGAAATTCTACTACGGTCCTCTAGAAATTATTTTTTATATAACTGGGTGGTCCGGACTATTCTGTGCGCACTAATGTGTAAAGGGGAAGGAATCTAAATTGAGCAATTTTGTTGTGAAAAGACGAAGACTTGAGTTGGGCCATGACCTGTTTGGCTGTTTCCATCCCACCCTCTTTCACTTGCATTTACTGACAGAGAGAGAATAGACTAGGGATTGATCTTTCTAAACCGTATTTCACACGCATAAGGAAGGGTATGAGAAAATGGTGCCATTCGACAGGGAAAGGCTACTCTCTAGTCCTGCATCCAGTCCCCTCCAATTTTGGGCCTTCGTGGATCTTTTGTAGGCTTACAACGGATAATCCAAACCATTCAATTTATGAGTCCTGCATTGGATATTATTATTGCAAAAATTGTGTGGTCAGACATGATAACTGTGAGAGCATAACACATTTAACACCTTCATGCAATAAATTTAAAAAGGATGACAAAAATGATGTTCTTGCGTCCAACTTTTTTTTTTTTTTTTTTGGCTAAATCAAAACCTTGTTGCCACAAACTCATACTACATGGCAGTTGGGAAGAACATAAATTTTCAACTTGCATTAGTGCTAGATTTGAATTTATAGTAGGAAGTTTGTTTTACATACATCTATACCTTTCAAGTACTTGTGGATACGAAACATGACGTGGATGGAGGAGAAGAGAAGTTTTAACTTGAAGACAGAGACCATAGACTTGGCTTTTGGGGTCCTGTATTGTGGTCCTGACATTTTTTTCTTTGGAAGTTAAGGTTGATTGCTCAAGATGTTACCCCGGAAGGACCGGCGTGTCCTTTGTACTAATTTTTTTTTTTTTTGATCCACGAGTCTTTTTCACCAGTGCGGCTCCACGTATTCTCTTGAGGGTGTTCAGAAATTATACTACGGTCTTCTAGGGTGGTCCGAACTATCCTGCGCGCACTAATCCCAGGGTCTATTTACGCCTCGCCACACACATAAATCGAGCAAAGACAATGTCCTCTAGAAATCATAATTGTACATAAACAAATAAAAATAAAAATTCTACTAATACAACAATGCTACTGAAAAAACAACAATTCCAAGTCAATACGGTTTCGCTTCGACGAGTTTTAGGGGTTGCTATCATCAAGAAAGTTTCAATAGGAAATGACTCTTGCATCATTCTTGGATTTCTTATCACAAACTTGTCAATGGTTCCAACTACCAAACAAAAATTAAAAAATAATCAAACCTATGAATGGCCTATGTAATAGTCCAAATCTATTGTGTCTATATATGATGCAGCGTAGCCTGTGGAAACGAAGTTGATCGTGCAAAAGGAACACGAACAATAAGATCGACCCGGAGGTACTCCCTCCTTAAACGACCAAGATATGAGTATAAACTCGTTTTTCTTTAATTCATCAACAACCAAAAACTGCCGTAGGGTTTACAAGCATATAAATAAGGTGAAAGAAACCCTAATTAACTTAGGAAACCTTTTAGGCCGCTAATCAACCCTAAATCGGAATAAATACGAAAATTACCAAAAAAGAAAAGTTCTGATTTGACTAATAAATCAGAAACTGGAAAGAATTATAAGGTTGCCAAAACAAACGGCAAATAAAACAGAGTTTCCTAACAAAAGTTATTACCGATCTAAATATTACTATAAACGGCAAAATTGGTCTTTTCGGGGCCTAAACAGCGACGAACGACCGAAATCCATCGTGCATCATCTTGCGTAGCAAAATGTCTACTGATTCTTGGGCCGATTCCGATGGACCGTGTTTCGATTTAGCCCATTCTGACAACGTCGATTCTTAGGCCTTTTTAGGCCTACGTGGATGCAACCGGTCCATCCACGTTGACGCAACCCGGTCTGCATCAATATGTCCTATGTGCATATATATTAAAGTGTTTCACAAAAAAAGATAGCACGCATATATTAAATTATTGATCTATATTTTATAATGTAATGAGTAATCACTTGGAATAAGTATAAATAGATTAAAGAGAGATAGTTAAAAGTGTTCTTATCTCTTTGAGCTAAATGTGTTGAGACAAAAAAACACTCAAATTCTCAACTATCCAATTTATACTATTCTCTAATGGAGTATCAAATAGTGCGTGGTGAATTCCGTCATTAGGATTGGGTGTTCAAATTTTTTGGGTAATGTGTTCAAACATTTTGGTTAGGGTGTTCAAAATGACAAAAATTAACTAATTAATAAATTTTTACATGGATTTCTAAAAAAATTATTTTTTTCGGGGTGTTCAAGTGACCACCCTCGGCTCTTCTTAGAGCCGCCTCTGATATAGGCTACGGTGCAGGATTTTTTGTTCGGGATCGAATTTCGAAGATCCGAACCGTTAGATTATCGAAACTGCTTGGATCAAGCCCTTCGGGATATTTTTTTTTTTTTACGAATCCTTGCGTTGGATCTTAAAAACACGTTTTAAACACATCTAACGGTTCAGATTATCGAAATTTGATCCCAAACAAAAAATCCCGCACCGTAGAGTTTAAGGGAGCCCTTATGAGATATTTGTTGTATATCTATATTTTTTTTTTTGAAAATTTATCATTCCATTATTTAGCTTACATGTGAATGGTATTTACCTGACATAGATAATAGATCCTAGCAATACTTATTTGACATCTTCAAGTGTGTCGAAACAGGTCATGTTTCTTGGTGGTAAAACCTTCGTATGGACTCTCAGAAAATAGGGCCCTCAAAAATGTTGAGGTGCACATTTATTTATTTTTTTGGTTAAATATATGCGCAGTCGAGGTGCACCCAGGTATGGTACTTAAAAAAATTAGAGGGGCAAATAGAATCACCCACTATAGAAATTCCCAATCAAGGAGGACCAGCTGGCTCCGATGTTTGAGTTGTTCAAGCTCGTCCCAAATTACTCCTACTCTTATGTAACGAGGATTATTTTATTTTTATTTTTGAAACGTCAAGATGTTATAAACTATGATAAATCTTTACATAAAACAACGTCTAACTCGGGCGGAATACAACCCGTATCAAAAGCAAAATTCCGAAATCTACCGTTAGTGGCAATCCAATGAGCCCCTTTGTTGCAGTCTCTCTTACACCACCGGAATATCCAACTTCTGTGTTTTGCCCAAGCTCTGATGTCGTTCACAATGGTAGCAATCATCCAAGGGCTTTCAGTGCTCGAACCATCAAGACAATTAATTAAGACTTTGCAATCAGACTAAAAAATAACCTCATTCAGATTAGTTGCATCTGCCATAGCACATGCCACCCGGAGGGCCCAAGCTTCGATAGATAATGCTGACGCAACCATAACTCTACCACAACGCCACCATTGAGCGACTCCACCACTATCTCTAGCAATAATGCCAAAGGCAGCCAAGCTGCGGGAGGAAGTAAATGCTCCATCCGTATTAATTTTAATCCAAGAAGTGGGGGGAGGTTCCCACTTCATCCCACCAACCGACCTCAAAGGTGGGGGACTTACACCACAATAGACAGCAGAGAGATAGTCTTTATGCATAGTAAGAGCTTGTTCAATTACCTCTTCTGGCACGGGGAGTTTGTTGTTAAAGACAAAATTGTTCCTTGCTTTCCAAATGGCCCAACAAATTTGTAGAATTTCACCCATATCTTCTTGCTTGGTTATCTTAGCTAAATACCCACATAGCAAATCCTCCATCCATTTGTCAATCGCGACCACTTCTTTTTGAAAAACCCAACAAGCTTTATTACTTCCAAACCAAACCGCCTTGCTCCAAGGGCAATGAAAGAGGATATGCTCCATAGTCTCCACGGCATTCTCACAAATTGGACAGGTTGGATTGGCACCACACTTTCTTTTAACCAAATTTGCACGACAAGCAACCCAGTTACGTAAGACCTTCCACATGAACATTCTGATCTTGGGCAGAGTTGGAATACTCCAAAACCTCTTCCACATGTAGCTATTCGGGCTAAAGGAGCAAGATGGTCTCAAATAATCAGCCCTGGGAGTAGTAGCCATCTTATGTGCATACCCTGATTTTACCATGTATCCTCCCGAATTCGTCTCCTTCCAAATCAGCGCATCCTTACCATCAGTCATAGAAATTGGAATTTTACAAATTTCTTGCACTTGTTCATTGGGAATACATTGTGCAAGCTTCATCGTGTCCCAATTCTTAGTAACCGGGTTTATAAAATTTGAGACCAATATTGCCTCACGTTGAATGGTAGGAAGAGGAGACACAACACCATCAACGATACCAGGAACCCATTTATCTTCCCAAAATCTGATTGACTCACCATTGCCCACATTCCATTGAGTCCCTTCAAGAATCAACTTTTTACCTTCGAGTAGACTGGTCCAAACCCAAGAAGGAGCTGGACCTCTCACGGCTTCAACCCAACTCTTATTAGGAAAATATAATCCTTTCAGAACTTTAACCCAAAGAGAGTTAGGGCAATTCACCAATCTCCAGAATTGTTTGGCCAGAAGCGCAATGCTGAAAGCCTCAAAGTCTTTAAAACCCAGCCCGCCCATGAATTTCGGGTCTGTAAGTTTGTACCAAGCACCCCAATGTAACCTCTTTCCCGATTCAGAACTACCCCACCAAAAATTGCTAATGACTGAATTCAAACATTTGCAAATATTGAATAGTTCTTATCCTAAAAATATTCAGAAGATTGTAAGCAAATTGCTGTGATCCAAATCCTTATAAAGTTTACATGAGATTACAAGATTCGATAAAAGAAGATTGTAATCACGTCTAATCAATATTTTACCAACAATCATAAACCTTTGATTGTCTTCGAAGTTTTAGTCGTGACCTAAAGTCACATTTATAATTTGTGTGAGTGTGCGTGAGCGGGAGTGAGAAAGGGTTTTTGAATCACATCTCAAATATCTAAAATTTGCAAGAGCGCAGATCGATTGAGAACTCGAGCGCAAAACATGATGGAGGATTACGAGACTTGGGTGATGACACTTTTGAAAGTTATTATATGTGAAAAGACCAACCTATTTGAGAACGCTACATGATCGGCTTGTTTAAACTTCATTCGAGATTAATTCGCAAAACGTACAAGTCAAACGCAAAAAGATTCATGAATATAGAGAGGGCGAATTGCACTTTAAGCTTGAATATATTTTTAAGCAATTAAGATTTCAAATCAAGACTAAATTTGAACAATTCACTGTTTGGCTAGCTCAAAGTCCTTTACTAGCCCTCCATACATCTACTGAAAAGAAAAAATGGTCCAATATATGAAAAATACAATTCCCAAAAAGCATACCATATGAAATTTTATCTTATGATATTGGCACTCCCCAAATCGTAATTAAGTGGCACTCCAAAAGGGAATGCCAATATCAATACTTACTAGGGATGGGCATGGGGACGGATCGGGGCCGGAGAGTACTATCTCCACCCCCAATTCCCAAACCCCTTCTCCATATCCATATCCATCCCCTACCCGATCCCCAACAGGGATTTATTTTCACCCTCCATCCTCACTCCAAATGAGGAACGGGGATTCGGGGATCCAATCATTTTTTTTAAAAAAAAAATTACTAAAAATCTAGAATCCCAGTTACAAATTAAATGCTAAAATCAAGTTACAAGTAGAGGTGTTGAATGAGCCGGGCCGGCACGGGCACGGTACGTTTATCGTTGGCATGGTACGACACGGTATCCATGTGTAAGCGCAAGTGTTTGCCAGCTTCAATTCAAGTTGTATCAAGTATCAACTAGATTTCTAATTTCAAAACTAAATGAACCACAAGCAAGATCACATATTATGGTATCCATCAGTCGTAGAGAAAATTAAGTGGATCGCGTATCAATAGACATTTAATCGGATGAAAAGTATCATTAAAAAAAACACAAATTGGGTCCCAATCGACAAACTTTCTAAACTCGGTCGAGAAGAAAGTTTACACAATTGATTTCATCAATAGGAACAACAAAATCAATGGCTCGATTGGAAAATATTGTTTTCATTTTGCATTTTTTTGTATTTATTTTAAGGAATGCATATGATTGATAGTTGAGTAAATGTCAACCTAGTTGGGATGTATTCAAATTATAGTGATGCATTTCTTATTTAATCACATTTATTGTAATACAAAGTTTAATTATAATAAAATGTTTGGAGAAAATTTAGTGTGACCCCGTGTATTTGGAGAAAATTTAGTGGGACCGAAAAGTTTTCATAACTCATGAAATGGATCGGGGAACGAATTCGGGGCTGGGCCATGCCTATCTCCACCCCCTACCCGAACCCCAAACATTTTCAAAAAAAAATTTCCATATCTTATCCAATCTCCAAACAGATCTCCATATTGCTAATCCGTTCGGATCGGGGATCGGATCAGATTCGAACGGATCGGAGGAAATGACCCACCGTAATACTTACATGTGCTTGATATTGGCATTCCATTGACACTCCCCAATAAGTCAATAACTCCCTAATATTTGGAGAGTGCCAATAGTAATTTCATATATAAGACATAAATCAAGTGCTACTACAAAGCTGGAGAGCTCTTACACCAATAATCATAACCACTACGTAGACTACATAAAAAAAGAAAAAGAAAAGGCAAGTGTAGCTCAAAAACAAAAGGGAAAGTGTAGTTCGTAAAACAAAAGTAATTGGGTGCTATGAAGTCTTTAATTTAGAATGGACGAGGTACTCCGAATTTGGACCATTCATATTTGCTCCAATTAATTGTTTGAATTTGTTCAAAAATTCTTACCGTAAAAAATTTCTGAGCAAATCTAAATCGTTAATGATACTAATGTATGATTCAGACTTGGACCGCAAAGCATGTTAATCAAAACTTAAACGAAAAATGTTACTCCATCCGTTTCAAATTACTGGTCACTTTTGGAAATTCCAATTTTTTTAAGAGAACATGCAATAAGTGCATTCATTTAATGCATTCACATTAAATAGATTCATTAATTTCCAACAATACCTTTATATTTCAACTTTTGAGATAAAATGATTGTTGTTGGTAAATAAATTATTTTGAAAGATTGAATCAATTTTATTTTGACTTTTCAAACAGGATAAACAATTTAAAACATTCCAAAATAGTATAAGTAATAGATCCAGGAATAAACTGCATAGATTTTTTCTTAAACATTTTCGAAAGAAAAACATCCTGAACCATGCTACTCCTCGAAGGAAAATACCGACACATGTTCAGGCATGAAGACAACAACATCCCCCCATTGGCAATGGACAGTTGTCCAACCACATAAAGATAATACTGTAATAATGGGATTCTCGATTTGTCTTTTGACTCATTCTCCCCCAATATTCTCTCTCTCTCTCTCTCTCTCTCTCTCTTCCCCCAATGCCACCACGGCACTCCTCCATTCTCAAGCTCATCAACAACCAAAGGAAAACAGAGGAGCAGCAGCAAAAGAAAAGAGGATCTGAGAAAAACACCATGGGAAACCCATTCAAAGAACCTTCTTCTCTCACTAAGAAGCTCTTCCCTTACATCCTTTACGCTCTCCTCCCCATCGCTCTTATTCGCTTGTACTTCTACCCCATTCCCATCTCACTCTCCTCATCTAATCAGATCCCCCAAAGTACCCCCACTCTCTCCACCACCGCCGCCGCCTCCTCCTCCTCCTCCTCCTCCGCCGCCGTTTCTTCCCCTTCAACAGGTATATATACTTTAGAGTTTAGACATATCACATGTGTGTATACATAGATGTGTATGTATATAATTTTTGTGGGTTTTCTGAAATTTTATCCAGATTTTGTGGGTTTTCTGAAATTTTATCCAGTTTTCTGAGATTTTATCCAAATTTTATCCGCATTTAAGCCGAGCCGCACAAAAAGATTTTTTTTTTCTTCTTTTGAGGGCATTTTTGGTAGCTGGATGTTTTCATTTTGAATTCTGCAGTTCTAGTTTTTGGGTGCTAAATAATACATAATCAGAAATGAACTGCAATGCAGAATTCAAAATCATTTCCAGCTGAGATTTTTTAATTCTTATTATGTTTTCAAGACTACAAAACTGTTAAATTTATTCAGCACACATTATCTAAACACATCTTTTCAGATTCTTATAATTATTAAAAAATTCAGAATCTACAATTCAGAATTCATAAAATTAAAATCACTTGGTGTTTTTTTCTTTTTGATATCTGTTTTGGTTTCCCTATTAGTAACATTTATTTTTATTTTTATTTTTTGCATATGAGATTAATCGATAAAATCTTTGATGGGTGGTTGTCTGTTTTGCAGAAGATGAAAGGGAAAGTGCTCAAATCACCTGCGAATACTCCAATGGCAAGTGGGTCCCAGACAAACTGGGCCCACTATACAACGACACCAGCTGTGGCACCATTAAAGAAGGACGAAACTGCATGAGCCATGGACGCCCTGATTTGGGTTACCTATTCTGGAGGTGGAGCCCCAAAAATTGCAATATTCCCAGGTTTGACCCCCAAATTTTCCTCAAATTACTGAAAAACAAGCACTTGGCCTTTGTGGGTGATTCAATGGCCAGAAATCAACTGGAGTCTCTGCTTTGTATGATATCATCTGCTTTTTCTCCTGAATTAGTTTATAGTACTGGAGAAGATAACAAATTTCGCCGGTGGCATTTTCCTTCTCACAATGTCAACGTATCGATTTATTGGTCACCGTTTCTTGTTAACGGTACTGAAAAAACCGAGGAAAAGAATTACAATACGCTTCACTTGGAATCTATCGATGAACGATGGGCGTCCGAATTGGATCAGATCGACATGGTTGTGTTATCGATCGGGCATTGGTTTCTACTTCCGGCCGTGTATATGTATGGTGATGAGGTACTAGGTTGCCACTTCTGCGCCGGTCAAAACTACACCGAGATCGAATTTTACGACGTGTTTGGGAAGGCTATTAAGACTACCCTCGATACCATAATTGAACGGCGTCGAGGGGGAAAGGGCATTGATGTAATTGTGACGACATTTTCGCCCCACCATTTTGAAGGCGAGTGGGACAAGTTTGGGGCTTGTCCCAAGACTGAGCCTTTCAAGGAGGAGGAAAAGAAGCTTGAAGGCATGGACGCAGAGATGAGAAAAGCCGAGTTAAAAGAAGTGAAAGCCATCGGCGACGGTGATAAGAAACACGCGAAATTACGATTAGAGGCTTTGGATGTGACGAAATTGGCATTAATGAGGCCGGATGGGCACCCTGGACCATATTTGTACGCTAATCCTTTTGCCAATGGGATTGGAGATCGGGTGCAAAATGATTGTGTTCATTGGTGCTTACCGGGGCCTATAGATTCATGGAATGAGATTTTGTTAGATGTGATGGTGAGATGGGCAGGGCAGCCTAGGAGAGAAGGATGAGATTTATTTGGGAATCACAAGGTCAAAATGAGGGTTTTCATTGGTTTGAATCTTAACTTTTTTTTATGAAATTTTCAAATAGAATAGGAAAGGGAATGGATGGTTTGGCGATTTCGTCACACATTTATTTTCCCTTTGCTTTTCTTAACTTCTCGCAAATTTCACAACCAAATTTTAAGATTCAAACATGACATTACCTAAATTATTTTTTATTTATTTTCGAATGAGTTGGGAGGAGTCAGCGGTGAGACTCGAATCCAGATATCACACCTGGCAAGCTGACCCTTAACCAGCATTTTCTTCTAATTGGGTGGTGTTTATTGGTTTTGATGAGATCCAAAAGAAGAGGTTATTGGTTAGATCTTTTCTTGGACCTTGGTGACCTCCTGTTGTTGAGGAAGAAAAATGGAGAAGGGAAGGTAGAGAGAATTGTGGAGTGGGAGGCAAATACAAATGTGCAAAAGATGGGGGTACTGGTATGGTCCATGGAATGGGTCTTCATGATATGTACAAATGAAATTAATGCTCAGGCTCAGGATATTTAAATTTTAAGCTACATTGGTTGGCCCTATTGTTTCTCTGAGAATCTAGAAAATGTGAAGCTTGGCCTTCATAGCAAGGTGTTTGTTTGACTTCAATTTCTTGTGTCTTCATTTGCTCCATGCAAGTTCCTTGTATAGCGAAATTCGTGTGACATATATGTTTTGACACAGATTCGAAGTCGTTTGATGTATGTAGGTCTCACGTGCAGTGGTAAAGCTTGCACGAATCAAGACAGTTATGTGTCCGTATCTTTGTTCTTAGACTTGAATATGTATATCACTTCCAATAATTGGACTTCGATGAGAGAGCCATAACATGATATTCTTAAGCTTGTTTCCTTATTTTTTGGGCATGTCATGTACTATGTCAAAAGTACTGGTCCTAGCCCCCGAGAGGTTGCTAAGGTAATGGGATGAGCTGTTGTGGTGGGGTAGGGTTTCTCCTTATGAAAGCAAGCCACCGAAAGTCGAGCTAAGTAGGATTCCGGCAGGAGCACCTGCAAGACTCAAAGAACGTTAGGCTACCCAGCCGGGGTTTGGCCAGAATACCCCTCCGATGCTTAAGTCAGAGACTGAGTGTAGTTGAAGAGAAGAAACTAGGGTTTCGGGAGTAAGATTGTGTGTACCTTTAGTTGAGGGTGAAACCCTTTTTTATTGGCTCTCCTCTCTTGGCGTCCAAGATAGCTAGCCCGTCCGGAATACACTCGTACCTGTAAATCTCCGGAGCTTCGCCCTTATCGGGACACTTGATGACGCTTATCAAGGTAGCTTCCCCGATTAGGTGGACTCCAATCTCAGCTAGATCCCCATCTCCGGAGCTTTGCCTTTATCAGGATACTTGATGATGCTTATCAAGGTAGCTTCCCCGATTAGGGCGAACTCCTTAAAGTAGCTTCCCCGGTTAGGGCGGACTCCTCAAGCTAGCTTCCCCGGTTAGGGTGGACTCTTATGTGAAGTAGATCCATTAAGCATCTTCTAGAATAATCTCTACGCCGACCGGACTTTTACTCCGCCTATTGAGACGGTCCATCTCGACTAGGCCTAGTCCGTCCAGGTCACGCTCTTTTCTAGCTTGTTCTGCTAGTTTGACCCAACTAATTCGGGGGCCCAAAATGTGGCCCACCTCAGCTGTAAATCCAGACATTTTGAGTTTAAAATTTGGCAATCTCTTGGGGTAGGCTCTAGACAGAAATCTTTTGTGAATCCCATGGTCCCGGCGTGGATGACCTATCTTTGACCATACATGAGAGGAGAGTATTCGATATATGCGTAAGTTGGCCCACACACCTCTAATCTTTTGAAAAAATAAAAATAAGTGTAGTGGTCCTGCTTTTGGCAATGGCATGAAAGTAGCACTAATACTTTGGGACCACTCTTTCTCATCCTTGTTGAATTATTTTACCCCCGTTAATATATAATTCATTGGTTAGGTAATTAGGTAAACAACCCATGTCTTTTCTGTTTTGTTTAGCATGTTTTTCTTTTCCTCTTTTTGTGTTATACTCGTATCAATTTCTGGTACGGCAGATCAAAAAAAAAAAAAAAAATTACTGGTACAAGTTGAGAGCATCCATTTTACACAGGGAAAGATTGAGTAGCAAGGGCCGACTATGAATTTTTGGGAGACTGAAGCGAACTTTGAGAATGGAGCTATCTGCATAATTAAGAAATTGAAACTTTAAAAGATAATATCAACTTCGAAAATAAATATGACAAACACTCAAAAGATATTAGTAACAAAAACTTTGATTATTTTTCATTAATTGAAGAGGTATTACTTAAAAATCACTCTTTTCACATTTTTAATGGTAAAAAGCAGTAATTAAGCTCTTATACTTATTTTACTATATAAACATAATATAAAAGCATAACAATTTTAAAACCCCCAAAATTAAAGGGCCCGATAAGGTCACATCTTCTATTTATGTCCAAAGTCGGTCCACGACTTGCACTCAGGTCATGAATGGCTTTGGGAAGTACTTCAACATTTCTGAATTAATCGAGACACGCATATGCTAATCCGAGCACGTGTTCTTTAAAAAAGCGCAAGTAGTCTTCCTTCCATAGTTCCATCTCATCTTTTAAAGTGAGGGGGTCCACTGGTACATTCGAGTTCCTGGCATCCAAAGCAACTTTATCTTAAGCTTATTTGTGAAGAAACACCCAAGGCTACACCATGGTCATCTAAACATTATGGCCGTCGTTTACAAGATGGGCCAAATGGTTTTTACAATAAGGAAAATGATATGGCTATGAGAACTTTGTAATCTGACTTTGACAGGGCATCAATGAGTAGTTATTCTGTGACTTGAGAGCACCATCACGTAACGTTCCGAATTATTTTAGAACAACACATTTATGTGAGGTTCATATATTTAATTATAAATCCCATGAGAATTTGTATTAGTGGAGTGTTCCGAAGCACCTGCTGTGCTCCAGACTATCGAATAATTTCACGGCATCAATTGCTTTACAAAAATTGTCACCAGTTTTTTTCTCCTATCAGAATCTCTCTACACCATCTATAGGGAGGGAGGGTTCAATTTTTAGAGGCAATGGGTAAATTAGCACTGGGATGGTATCGGAAAATTATTATTTTATCCGAAGTGCTTTTTCTATCCTACATTGGTGTGGAGTAAAACACTAGAAGCACTGAATAATCACTCGTTGGTATCTGTCATTGTATTTCCTATTTGGAGCCCAAGTGCTTGCCATGACAGGTAGGGCTGTCAAAAAAATCCACAAACCCGAACCGAATCCAACTGGACCGTAGGTTTTGGATTGGATCCGTGGATTAATGGTCTGGACACGGATTGAAAAATTAGAAAACCGTACTTCGCTGTTCGGTCCATGGATTTTCATAAAAGAACATGTGGATAAAACAAAACCGGACTGTGAGAATTTTATAAATAAAAATAATACGCACACACACTATTGGGATAAGAATTATAATTTAACATATTATTGGTTTTAGGTTTCATTAGTACTCTCGGAGGGGCTATTTTGTTTAGACTTGTCGTCTCCTTTATATTGTATTGTACCTTCTTTAATATGATGGTATATTTTCTGTTTATTTTATGTTAATTGGACGCCTTTTCACTATGAATGGAAAGGTTTGTTTTCATTGAGTGCCTGATCTTCTGTATGCTAATGAGTACTATGGCCATTTAACATTTATCTACGTGCAATAACATTTTTCTTTTTCCATTTTACTAGTGAATCTCATACGACCAGATTTCTGTCTCTTGTTTATGGATTATTCAGCGAGCAGTGCTCTTCTAAAGCCAATCTATTGTGTTGGAATCTTGAAATCTTTTTTTTTTTTTTTTGGGCTTTGAATTTGGAATGTGAAATCTTTTTTTTTATTTTGTGGAATGTAATAATCAGTGGATAAACGTGGACCGAACCATACGTGACTTTTTTATTGTTTCAGAACCCGACTGTAGACTTTTGGTTTGGATACGGATTGGCTTTCATTGGACCGTAGACTTTTGATTCGGTCCTCGGATTCATACCAATCCGCGTCAAACTGGGCCGCTGACAGCCCTAATAACAGGAGAGCGAGGGGTACTGACCGAGTACAAAAAGAGTACAGATTGGTGGTTGGGTCCACTTTTGAGTTTCACATAAATGATCCAAGTCATTTATTAATTTTAAAATAATTTTTCAAGTGTCCTCTCGAAAAATTTGCTAAATCGGATAACAGTAGATGCTTGATCCAACCTTCTAATTTTTCATTCAAAATTTAAATTTAACGGATCAATCATTTACAGTTATTCGGTTGAGCTGATTTTTGCAAGGTCTATAAAAAATTAAGTTAAAAATTAATGAACAACTCAGATCATTTGAGTGGGACTGCCTCACATTTTGATCTATACACTATTGGTACCCAACCCTTTACTTTTTAATCGGCAAAAATAGTGTTATTAGGGAACTTGATAGGGGTACATCAAATAAGGGGAAGAGAATGGGATACCAACCAAGGTTGGATCACCACAAGGGACTAACCCGTAACACCCGAAGGCCTAAAGGTTAAAGTGCCCGAATACAACAATAAAGCACACAACCTGAGGGCCAAAGCCCAAATTCCTACAAAAAAATAAACCCCAAATGGCCCAAAAGTCCAGGTAAAACAATGAAGCCCAAACAAAGAAAACCCTAAACCAAACCCTAATACGCTAAGAAGCTTCAACCACGCCACCGCACCGCCATTGGAAACCACCATCAGACAAGGCTAAACCACCACCCAAGGACTATCTCCATTGGCAAACCACCACGCTACTGACAGCCACACCACCCAGGAGAATAGACCGAAACACATAAACATTAATCACCTGCCACTGATGCTCAACCCGACCGTTACCTAGAGTATTTCTGAAAAAACAAAGATATATTTATATATCTGTTGATATTTCTTTTCTTTAAGGGGAAAATAGTTTTTATTGAACAAAAGCGAAACTGTTACAACCAAATTGGCCTTATCTGATTTGCGTGGAGGTCCTTTGGCCCACAAGTCGCCTAGCTAGGTAGTGTTGTAGTGACGGCCTGTCCTATTCAGACAGTCACAGCAGGTCGGGAACCCCAATGGTCACACCCATGGGGGGTTGCTACGCAGGTCGCCCATTCCCATCCTTTTTCCAGTTCAAAAAAAAAAAAAAAAAACTGGCCTTATCTAGGGTAGCGGCTCCAAATTAAAATAGTAAAAAAAAAAATTCAATTTCAAAAATATCAAAACCCCGTTGATAAATCTTATATGTTCCTGATAAATAAACTACACTTAAATTTCTTAGACCATAAAGTACAAGGATTTAATGTATAAGAGTTTAGGCCGCGTATCAGTCCCAGCGTGACTGATCATTCTCTCGAACCAACTATTGATTATCGTCTACATATTTCCTTACCAACTAGTAGCTAAGAAGTTGTATTTAACAAAATGCGCGTTAATTGAAACACAATTTTATTTGCCATTTTACTCTGTTGAATTAACAATTCAAATTAAGTGCTAGTACTATATAACTTAGGAGCAAGTGGGTTTGAGCTGGGATCTGAATGTTCAATAGTTGAAGTGAAGCAAGTTGGGTTTAGAATGAACCATGAAGGGAGCGAAGGCTAATTTAAGGGTAAAAAAATGTCTGTCCCAAAATGTTTGTTCGGTCAGAGAAAACTAAAAAAATAACACAAATTTTTCTTGAAAATTTAAATAATCAATATTAAAGAAAGTCAACAATTTACTAATTTTGAATTTTTGGAAAAAGTTTGAATTTTTTCTTGAAAGTTCTTGTTTGAAACTTTAATTTAAATTTTCCATGCACACCCCAATTGTCCGCCTCGGCATGCAAAGCTGAAAGCCCGGTGTGAAGCCCGCGATGATATGGAACTGTGTTGGATGATATGGGACTCCGTTGGGTTTCTTCACTGAGAGAAAAACTCTGAATTCTGATGCTCACTCTGCCCACTGTCATTTGGGTTATAAAAAAGAGATGAAGGAAAAGAAATCATAGCAGGGACTTTGGAGGTCTTATTTTTAACAGAAGTTGTGTTATTGGTTCTAATCCTACACCACATGTTTGTAACAATGCCGTAAAGAAGTCCCTTTGGAGGTACGTTTCTCTTTACGAACTCAGCTTCTTGCCACAAATTTTCATTCTTTCATTGTTCATTTGGAATGATGTTCTCTGTTTTACACTGAGCTTTTATGGGTTATGGGTTTATCAACTCTATCATCTTTGACGGAAAAAATGTTACATTTGGGTGAAATATGTGCTCAGTTTTGTTTTTTTGGCTTCTTCAAGTTGTGGTCTTTGGGCCTTTTGCATGGTGTAAGGCTGTAAGCAAAGGAAAACGGAAAGTTTTTCAATTGAGGATAGAATAGGAAGCCACATTGAAGAAAACCAGTGTTAGTTCTCATTGCTGTGAAAATGTTTAGGATAGATGTAGGAATTAGGAAGCCACAATGACGAAATCCTCTGTTAAAGTCTAACCCCTAGCCACTTCACATTTGTCTTGCGATTGCCATACGTTGGCATATTTTCTTGGCGAATGCCAAAAAATGGCAATATTGGCATCAGAGATGATATTGCCATTTCTGCCACTTCATCCAAACCATTTGATTAGCAAGATGAGTTTATCATAAGGTATGGATTTGAAATTGTGCCAAAATGCCACGGGACCAGTGTAGCAACACGGCTATTTTTTGGCCCTTTTTTACACTGCATTACTCAAGGCATTGCCATTTTGGCACAGATGGGTGGACTTGCTCTTAGTTCTCATTGCTGTGAAATTGGGGGGTAATATCATACTTTCGATTGTCTCCAAATAATTCTCTCTAGCATCTAAGACAGACATATACCGCATAGGATTATTTTAACCTGAGTCCAATCTAGTATCAGCGTTTTGCTACGTATTCTTATTTTTCTCATGATGCTAGCACATTTAGCGTGCATATGAGGTGTTAAATTATATCAGTAATGCTTAGAAGTTAGAACAACACATCTGGACACAAATGTGTTTGAAGCAGTCCGATGCACTTAGACCCCATGAATTACTGTGGGACTCACGTGCATCGGATGGCTCGGAGTCAGGACACATCTCTGTCTCTAGCAATGCTGACATGCTGTAAGCTATGATGATTGGTAACTTAAGTTGTTGTTTGTGTTAAAAGTGAAAAGAAGAAACATGTGGAAACACTCCCGTCCTGATGAACAATACATATTTTTCCAATTTTTCTGGGTTCTCTCAGATATTTTAAAACAAAACACCTTAAATTGATTCTATGTACTTCTTTATTGTATCTGACAAGTTGTGTCCCATCTCATTGTTACAATTTACTGCACAACTAAGCTTGTAGTGAACAGTCTTATTTTACAGGGGGTTCTACACCATTCTGAATGTATGCATGGCCATTCCCAAGCCTTTTGAATTTATATGCAGAATGAGTTGGAGTTCTTTTACACAATCCTCCATTGAGGGTCTCTCACTACTTTCAGTACGGACACACCGTGATGCCAAGTTCGCGACCATGGCTATAGACTCCATCGTGTATGTACTTCTGCTCATCTCTGGATCAATCACTTTGCGCAGTTTCTTCCTGTCGTTCAGAATATTCCTTACCTGAAACAGAACCCATTCCCATTTCGTATTAATTATGTTCATTCTTTGTGATATTTTTCATCTTATATCTCTATAATGCTAATATATGCTGAGAGAAATTGGCCATTACTTGGTATACTAGGTTTTGATCATTGGGTCCTTGGTTCAGGTCCACAGCTCTCCGTCCAGTCAAAAACTCAAGTAGAACAACTCCAAATGCGTACACATCACTTTGTAAGGTGAGTTTCCCTGTCTGTTGCAAAAGTATTCCCATTCAAACCTCAATCCCTTTTGCCATTCTTCATTTGATAATCACTCAAAATCATAAAAAAAGGAAGATTGTGCTTCTGTCTATATAAAATGCACCCGATTTGGGGAAGTGTGTTGTCAAGATGTGTTAAAATTGGTTTGGCATATTTTACCTGAGGTTGCCTAACTCTGTGCATTAATTTACGTATCCGAGTTCAAGCAACGCTCTAGAACATCATCATCTTAGGGACAAGAGTATCTTTCATCAGAAAAATACACGATATCAGTGCATCATTTAAGTTAGGTAACTATGTTTTGCCTTACAGTTTCAAGTGACAACTTATAAAATTGCATCAACTATGCTCATAAATAAGAATTTGTACGACAGCAATTGATAGTAAAAAGCAAAAACTGAGTACCTGCTGAATTGCTATAATTTCAAATTCGTTTGTGACTTCAGTTTAAGGAGATCATTATTGATGACAGCTCTTTCAGGTTGTTTCTTGTGTACTTTCCTTAACTTAATTTCACTATCATTCTTGTATTTTGTTTATGGAAGGTGTTTCTCATTGCAGACCTACTTAACTAGAAATTAGACCTTGAAGCGAAGGACAAATCACTAACGCTTCGCTTCGTAGTTTTAGAGTGGTAATATACTTGAAGACCTAAGAGACAATAATGGCCCCAGGATGAACGAACTATAAAAGTGTGAATCCTATGTACTTAACCATGATCACATTCTACTCTGACAATAAAAAAAAACTGAAAACATTACCACGTGCAACGCGTGCACTTCCACTAGTAATTGAAGAAAAGTATGACAAATATGCCAAATTTTAGGTTTGGCATCTAAAAGAATCTTCAGAGATTGAAGTTTACAGGACGAAGATACTTACCGCTGTATACTCGGGATCAAAATAGCCAAAAGTACCAAGAACTCTAGCCGTCACATAAGTTTCCCGTCCCTCCGGCATTAACTTGGCGAGACCAAAATCCGATATCTGTTAATAGAGATCATGAAGACTTGGCAAATAGTATCTCATTAAAAAAATTCCAACCTATGAAACCATACCACAATCAAATGTGATTCGAGTCAGTTACCTTGGCTTCAAAGTTGGTGTCCAATAGAATATTGGTGGATTTGAAGTCTCTATGGACAATCGGAATCCCAACAGCAGAACTTGAATGGAGATAAGCTAGTCCTCTAGCTGCTCCAATTGCCACTCTCAGCCTCATAGGCCATTCCATCTTCTCTTCTCTAATTCCTAGAATTTAGTTACAGAAAATCAGATGTAAGAGGAAATTCGACAAGCATGTGGGTGTTTAGTTTAAGTCCAAAAACCCACCATTTAAATGATCTTGCAAGTTCCCCCTTTGCATGTATTCGTAAACTAGAAACCTGTGCTTCCCGTCAGCACAATAACCTATAAGGGAAACCAGATTTGGATGGTCTAATCTGCTCAAAATATCGACTTCCACGCGAAACTCGCGCTCTCCTTCGGCTGCTTTAAATGGCGGTAGCTCCATTTTCTTGATTGCAACAACCTTTGGTATCCAAAATAGAGAGGAGATATATTAGGAGTTAAGGTACTTTTCGGTTATTTTCTTTGTTATGAAGGAAAGATGATAACTCATAGGATGATTTAAGGGCTCTCTATAAGGTAGTTGAGAGAAACACCATGTTAGGTGGTTGTTTCAGAATTAGTATTCCATAAGACTTTCAAAAACTTGTTTCGCCGATGGTTTTCAGAATTTCTTTTTTCTAGGAATCTTTCGGAATAGAGCCCGTTAAATAAGATATGAAATAAAGATTTATTATTCAATAATAGTTTCTCCAAAAAAAGTACTCAAACAGAACAGAATATCAAAACAAGAATCAAGCAGGATTGTCTGGGAGTGTTGCAGCATAGAACATTACTTGTGTAGTTTGATGAAACTCAAACCCATGTCTACACAACACATGACCACAAATAGTTTGTGGATGTTTGAGTTTTGTAATCGTGATGAAAACGCGAGTTGAAGAATACCTCTCCAGACCGCAGAGTGCCTTTGTAAACGCGGCCAAATCCTCCTTTCCCTATTAAATTTCCATCACTGAAACAGCTCGTTGCTTCCTCCATCTCCTTGAGTGTAAAAACCGATGATCCGTGGTGTCTTTTTGAGGGCGGGTTTTGATCCTTGAGTTGCCAATACTCAGCAGGTTTATTTTTCCCTGAAAAAAATAGGATGCGGGGTGTCTTGGAACTAGAAACTGTGAACAACTGGTAAACATATCACCCTTAATTGCTTGGTTTCCAAATGGGTTTGAGAATTTATGGCTCGTTGTTTGACGGGACTAATACTGAAGGTAATACATAATCCCATAGGATATCGGACTAACAGTGATGTGATTAAGAATAACACGCCCCATGATAATGCATTTCACAATTACGGGTTTACATATCCGCTGTATGGAAAAATTTTCAATGCCGAGCGGGTACCACGTGGTGCCCAATCACGCACATCCGGCCGTCCAAAAATGCAACGGACGGCCCGGATTCAAAGTACTGGATGAATTAAAAAAAAAGAAAAAAGAGAAGGAAAAGTGTGATTTAATCTGGGCTGTCCGTTACAATTTTGACGGCCGGATGTGCGCAAGCGGGTACCATGTCAGCTATACCACTGAAAATTTCCTCCCAACGTGTAATCATAAGAATTTTAAGACGCTAGATAAGTAGCCCGTAAGAGATATAGTTCAATCAGATGCTCTTTTACACAGTCAAACAAAGGGACCCTCAATGCCAGAAACCAAGCTGTTTATTATAAGAATACAACAGGAAAACAAAAACAAGTGGAATCAGAACTTACATGGGTCTCCAAGATCCTCGGATTTGCTCCTCCTGCGCTTGTTCCACGCCGAGACCAATCCGAAAGGCATTATACTTCTTCGAATCGCGAAATTTGCCAAAGTGAATGATAGATTCTACCTATCACTTGAAACATGAGATTGGATAGAGCAAAATTTACCATGTTGGAGAATCAAAGAGAGAAATACACGTGTGGAAACATACTGTGTCCGGTAGAGATAACTTAATTTGGACATGAATATGGAAATTCCGGTTCCTGCTCAGAATAGAAACAAGAAAAATGGAAATGTCATATGTGAGAAAGAACAGAGGAGAAATGAGAATGTGTGGTATAAGAATCATGTAGGAGTATGAATAAAGCGATACTACAAATAGTATATGTTTGGAGAATACTCAATGGCACCATCTTTCACCTACCAGGATTAGAGAGAGAGAGAGAGAGAGAGATAGAGATAGAGATGTGCTTTAAGCCTTTAAGAATAAGGGAAAGAGAGAGAGAAGGAACACAAGGAGTACTGGTTACTTGCCTTTGAATGAGTAAGTGGTGGGGTGGGGTGGGGTGTGTTTGAAAAGGATAGACAAGCTACGGTTTCTTCTCTTATTAGTATTTTTTTTTTCCTTCATATTTTCAACTTTTTTTTTGAGTTCAAAAAGAAATGGCCGTTGGGGGGTCATTTTCTTCCATTTCTACAATTTTATTTCTTTCCCCACCTTGTCTAATTCTCTTTTTTATGGTAAAGACGTTGTCCACTAGCATGGTCATTATAGCCCCAGCGACATGGGTTTGAGTGGATGAATTTATATTGGATGTTGCTACGGGTACAGAGTCCCGTGCACAGAAAATGTACAGACCATGCTCGGGGACCCAAAAACGGTGGGACTTTGGTTCGAGCATTTCTAACCGTCCGATTGAGCTGAAATTTTGAGGGGCCCATCGGAAAAATGTTTTAAGAATAATGAATGGTTCGGATCACTCGTGTGGGACTCAAAAGTGAATCCCCGAGCATGGTTTGTGCATTTTCTGTACACGGGGCTCTGTACCCGTAGGTTTATCGATTTATATTCGGCCTGCGTTGTAATATGACAACGAACCACCAATGCTACCTATGGCAGAAAAAACAAAAAAAAGTATGAGCATATTTCAAATTCGATATTTATTTCCTTTCCCACCCTTCTGTCTCCATAATTATTGTTATACACTTGTATGACTTGGCTTTCCATACTGACCATACCATCCTGTGTTTTTTCTTTTGTGGCTTTGCTTTGCTACTTGTATTTTAGTTTTTGCTGTCATTTATTAGTATTCTGATTCTGACCATAATGATCACTATCTTTGAAATTTGATTGATCTAACTTGGCTTCTTCTTCTTCTTCTTTTTTTTTTTTGGAAAAAAATTTGACTTTTTTTCGATTCACAAAATACAGAGTGAAAATGAGACAGGAGTTTCCTTCTAACTCGAAGATCTTCACTATAACAGCAAAGAAAAAATTGGCACTACAGAATGATAAAATGATATGGAAGAAGAAAGAAATATAAAAACTTCTGTTCTTTTTATAAACATGATTAGGAGTGTCCGACCTGTGCTCATTAGTGAGATACTCTGACCATGAATGAAAGAAGCATAGTAATGAGCACATAAATTTATTTGGGTCTCTAGGCCTGCCCTCCCTGATGTCTTTTGGCTTTGATTTGGGGGCATGATTCTGCAGCAAAACATCCTTGTAGCTCCTCGGTTCTTGGAGGTTTAGGGGGGCCACTATTTCAGTGGTATTCTGAGAGCAACAACCGCTTTGTGCATATTGGCAAAAGTTAGGTCTGCCTCCAATCATCTCCACCCATAACCCCAATGATTAGGGACTAGATGGCTTTTGTTATTGTTTGTTTGTTTGATCAGGAGTATCTTGATCAGTTTATGTGCACCTCAGCTAACGCCGCGTGGATAAAAAAAAAATCCTCTCCTTTTTCTTCCTCCTAGGGTTCACCATCCTTACATAGCAGCGGGAGGGGAATGCAATGGTTGTAGTTATAAATTGTTTGTTTGTTTTTCTTCTCTCTCATCTTTATCAATGACTTGTCGTCTGATTTGTGAGGAATATGTTTCTCGTTTTTTCTGAGAGTAGTTTGTTTTGTCTTTGGACCAAATATTTCATCTACAAGTCACGTTCTTCAAGATGATGTTGTGTCACACCCCGCCCCGCAAACGGCACCCGCTGAGGGCCCGGGTCGGTGCGGCCACGTGACATTCCAACACTAAACCAAACATCACCTACTCAAACGCCTCAGAAGTAAAACACAGCAGAAGTCTTCTAACATATAAAAATAAGTGTATATGTCAAACCACAAATTCAAAAATCAAACAACCGACAACTTAATTACATAACATGTAGTTCAAGTTCTCAAGTTCCATTAACACAACTCAAAACAGACCACTAATAGGCCAACCATGAGCAAACCAACTTGGCTAGCTATGTCACTCGAGACTAGCTCAAAAAGAAATTCCAAAATGACCAGCGGTAGTGGACCCGCTCAAACCATCATTATCTGGCAATCAAAAGAAAACAACCAAAGTACCTGTCACCACATCGGCCAAAGCCTGAGCTCTCTGATGAGTAACTGCATACACCCTGGCTGGTGCCGAAGACCCTCCAGTTCCTTTACCTCTACTCCATTGTACACTACCCACAGAAGATGCCGCTGGTGCCTGTGCACGTGGACATTGCACTGCCCTATGTCCAAACTCACCACAAGAAAAACACTTGGGACCTTTGGCCGCACTTGGACACTCTTTCGCCATATGATCCGCAACCCCACAATTGAAACAGTAACGTGTTGTGGTAGTGTCATTCATAACTTGTTTGCTTGCCCTCTGTTCAGATTTCCCTTTCCACCACCCTAATGAACCACCTTGTGTTCTCCCAACACTTTGATTCCCAATGCTTTGTGACCTCTGTTGCCTGCCCCTATTATTAATACCACTAAATCTCCCAAAGGCTGCTCCCTCCGTTTTACTCTTTTTGTTAGACTCCTATTTATCACGATAATTATGCACACTCTTCTCCGTTTTCCTGGCCATGTCCACTAAATTGGCATAATCTCTCTCTCGAAAAGTTATTAGCCTTTTACACATATCCAGGTTAAGTCCTTGCCAGAACCGCTTGCGCCTCTTTGCATTTGTGTCAACCATTTCTGTAGCATACCGAGACAAAGCCGCAAACCTTGCTTCATACTCTGGAATCGTCATAGTACCCTGTTCTAAACGAGGGAAAGTTGCCTCCTGCTCCAATCGATAACTCTCCGGACAATATTGATCATTGAACCCTTTGACAAAGTGTTCCCACGTTACAACTTGTGGAACCGCCGGTACCACCCCAGGTAAAGGTGCTATCAACTGCCTATTCAAAGCCTCCCACCAATTCCATGCCTCGCCTTTTAGGCTGAATGTCGCCAAGGTAACTCTTTGTGCATTGGTCACCCCCATTGCCTCCAGCACCCGCTCCACAGCTTTTAGCCATTCCTCAGCAACAGTAAGAGACATAGTTCCCTCAAACTCAGTGGTGAATAATTTCTTGAAACATTCCAGTAACCCTGTACCTGTATCCCGAGCCATTTGCCGTGTATTCTGCCACAACATAAATTCTGCCTGTCGTTCGATAATTCGAGCCACAGCTGCAAGAACTCTATCAGTGTCTGCCACAACATGCGGTTGCAAAAGAACTTGTTGCTCCACCTCATTAACACTAGATGCCCCATCTTCCGCATGAACCGTACGCTCTGAATTCATTTCCCAAACCTGTCTCAACAACTTAAAACAGTCAACATCAAACACAAGTTATACATATATCTCACACGTTAGTCATCCACCAACCTTTATTCGACACACACAAGACTCCTATGGTCCACTACCATACCCCAGCCGACTCTCAACATAGAGACTAGAACGTACTAGCTCTGATACTAAGCGTATTCCAGAGTATGAAGCAAGGTTTGCGGCTTTGTCTTGGTATGCTCCATAAATGGTTGACACAGATGCAAATAGGTGGAAGCGGTTCCGGAAAGGACTTAACCTGGATATGTGTAAAAGGCTAATAACTTTTCGAGAGAGAGACTATGCCGATTTAGTGGACATGGCTAGGAAAACGGAGAAGAGTATGCATAATTATCGTGATAAACAGGAGTCTAACAAAAAGAGTAAACGGAGGGAGCAACCTTTGGGAGATTTGGTGGTAGTAATAATAGGGGCGGGCAACAGAGGCCACAAAGCATTGGGAATCAAAGTGTTGGAAGAACACAAGGTGGTTCATCAGGGTGGTGGGAAGGGAAATCTGAACAGAGGGCAAACAAACAAGTTATGAGTGGCACTACCACAACACGTTACTGTTTCAATTGTGGGGCTGTGGGTCATATGGCGAAGGAGTGTCCAAGTGCGGCCAGAGGTCCCAAGTGTTTTTCTTGTGGTGAGTTTGGACATAGGGCAGTGCAATGTCCACGTGCACAGGCACCAGTGTCATCTTTTGTGGGTAGTGTACAATGGAGTAGAGATAGAGGAGTTGGAGGGTCTTCGGCACCGGCCAGGGTGTATGCAGTTACTCATCAGAGAACTCAGGCTTCGACCGATGTGGTGACAGGTACTTTGGTTGTTTCCAATGCCTATGCACGAGTGTTGTTAGACCCTGGTTCAAAACGAGTGAAAGCTGCCTCCTGCTCCAATCGATAACTCTTCGGACAATATTGATCATTGAACCCTCTGACAAAGCGTCCCCACGTTATAACTTGTGGAACCGCCGGTACCACCCCATGTAAAGGTGCTGTCAACTGCCTATTCAAAGCCTCCCACCAATTCCATGCCTCGCCTTTTAGGCTGAATGTCGCCAAGGTTACTCTTTGCGCATCGGTCACCCCCATTGCCTCCAACACCCGCTCCACAGCTTTTAGCCATTCCTCAGCAACAGTAGAAGACACAGTTCCCTCAAACTCAGCGGTGAATAATTTCTTGAAACGTTCTAGTAACCCTGTACCTGTATCCCAAGCCATTTCCCGTGTATTCTGCCACAACATAAATTCCGCCTGTCGTTCGGTAATTCGAGCCAAAGTTGTAAGAATTCTATCAGTGTCTGCCACAACATGCGGTTGCAAAGGAACTTGTTGCTCCACCTCATTCCCACTAGATACCCCATCTTCTGCATGAACCGTACGCTCTGAATTCATTTCCCAAACCTGTCTCAACAACTTAAAACAGTCAACATCAAACACAAGTTATACATATATCTCACACGTTAGTCATCCACCAACCTCTATTCGACGCACACAAGACTCCTATGGTCCACTACCATACCCCAATCGACTCTTAACATAGAGACTAGAACGTACTAGCTCTGATACCAAGTTGTCACGCCCCGCCCCGCAAACGGCACTCGCTGAGGGCCCGGGTCGGTGCGGTCACGTGACATTCCAACACTAAACCAAACATCACCTACTCAAACGCCTCAGAAAAAACACAGCGGAAGTCTTCTAACATATAAAAATAAGTGTATATGTCAAACCACAAACTCAAACATCAAACAACTGACAACTTAATTACATAACATGTAGTTCAAGTTCTCAAGTTCCATTAACACAACTCAAAACAGATCACTACTAGGCCAACCATGAGCAAACTAACTTGGCTAGCTACGTCACTCGAGACCAGCTAAAAAAGAAACTCCAAAATGTCCAGTGGTAGTGGACCCACTCAAACCATCATCTATCTGACAATCAAAAGAAAACTAGAGTGTGTGAGATATAGAATAAATTCAATAAAACATAACTGAAGTACCCAATCGATCAACAACAAGTATATAATCACAACACATGCAGTGACACGTCTACCACATCCTATGTATCCTAGGTCACTTTGGGAGCACACCCCGCTCGTTGTCCCCGATAATTAGGCGACACAATGTACTCGTGGTATAACCCAAACCACAGCTCCTTCACTGACACCATCTTTCACACACAACATGCATATCAAAAGCTAAATCTTCAATTAGCATTATACACAAACACCACCACAACCATATCTCATTGAAGATGACCATATCAAACACACTCACTCGAGAATCGACCAAAGTATGCCAAACTATGGTTTTTGCACCTCCCGAATAACCGGCTCTTTACCTAGCCACAAATCAACTAATATCAGTCTATGAGCTTCCACAGATGTCTCGCATATAATAAAAAAGATAATGATGTAACATAAACAACTTATAAGGTCATCACAATTGAAGACAACTCAAGACACAACAACGCTCCAAAACCTGTATGAAATATGACAATCAGCCCATCGTATCTGGGCTATCGTTTTCTATGGGTTCTGAATAAGGTTAGGAAACCACCACCATTAGAAAGTAGACTTTCAGTACATAATTTTTGACATATAACTTGCCCTATTCGGAGTCCGGATGACCAAGATATGCTTGTTCAAAACTACGCAAAAAGTAACATGAATTTGCAGTTTCAGCAAATCCATCAATTTAGAATAAAAAACTGCTATAACCTGGCAGGAACTAAGGCACAATCTATACATATTCTCGAAGGTATGCGAGTCTAGTTTCATAATCAAAAGACGGATTGAAATTCCAAGCTTCCTAGACAAAATTATAGCCGTTCCTGTAAGATGTGACAGTGCTGCCTGCACTGCAAATTTCAACACCACAGTCCGGTAAACCATTTTTCATATTTTCTGTAATTCGAGTTATTTTCTGAAAATTTTACACAATACAACAGACACAAGGAAGAATCTACTAAAAAAATATCAAAAATTTACGAGCTTCCTAAGTACCCGAAATAATTTTGTGAAAACAGATCAGAATCCAAATTCATAAACTCCAATAGTGGGTTATAAAAAAACCCACGCAATAATGAGTTCTATAATTCCAATAACCAAACCCAACACCATAAACCAACTGAAATTAATCCATCTATGACATGAAATCAACAACAAATTAAGAAATTTAAGCACAAAGAAGTATGAATTACCTAAATTAAGACTCAATTTCCAACAAATAGTATACACCCTAGCTTTCTCCCCTCCTTCTTCTTCTTCTTCTCCCTCTCTCCTACGGTCTCCCTCTCTCTCTCACTTCTCTGATTGAAGAAGAAAATATCCCCTTAGGCTTTATTATTGAGCCCTGGGGTAAAAATGATTGTGTGTGTGTGTCCCCTAAGCCATGTGCTCCAATCTCACAAATTAATGCCACACCATCCACACTCTATCCACTTGCAAGACAAATACATGCATATAAACCCATAATCAATTTTAGAAAATGTGAATTAAACCTAAATACCCGGAACGGGTATTACATGTTGCTTCACAATTATATCTATGACAACAATGCTCTAACCTACATGATGAAGTCGTCTTTGGCGGGGCAACTCGTGCTGGGTTATCTGATCTGTGGTTGTGTGAGTACAATATTGTGATCCTGCTTGATTGAAGTCCATCTGGTCGCCTGGATACTTGTTGTCTTTCGTCTCTAGCTAGCACTTTATTTATTTTGAGACTGCTAATTCCATAAATGAATTTTTGGTAGAATGTGTGTCAGGCGTACGTTTGAGTTGAAAGACATCAATTGCCTAGCATTTTTCTCATTTTGCGTTAGTTAGATTATTAATTTGATTTTGTCCAAGATATTCGTAATGAATTCCATTATATAAGTATCGCTAGGCTGTTACTAATATAATTTTACTTGTTATAAAAATAAAAAAATAAAAAAAACTAATGCCGTGGGATTAGAAGGCAGGGCCCAATTAGAATTGGGGCAAAGCTCTTCATAGTCTGGCCCAGACGGCACTTACGAGAAATATGTCAATTCCACAGTATTGTTGGGGGAAAAGCACGTGACACTGAATTTTTTTCTTCTTCTTTTGTTAACCATTTGTATGCTTTGACATCTTTTCAGCTCAGAGAAATGAAAAACTTGTTGGCTTTTTGCTAATTATGGGTCATTACTAAGAGAAAATTTTGAGTGTTGATCCGGTTGGAGCACACAGGATGCTGAGCGCCAATCTCGGTTGTCCAAAAGTGTTTTGGACTCAGATTTTAGAGAGAGAGAGAGAGAAATCTACTCCGTCCAAAGTACTTTTGGACGACTAAGATGCGGCACGGCGTGGCGTGGCGGTACCCAGTCTGGCACCCAAGTTTTCCTCCACCAGGAGCTTTGCCATAAACTAGAGTTTGTTCCAATAGGAGTGCACATATATATATATATATATATATATATATAACGTTTTTAACAAAAACCGATCGGATGAAGCCCTTACGGGTATTTTTTTTGGACGAATCTTCGCGGGGGCCCTTAAAAATGCATTTTAAAAACATTGAACGGTTCGGATCGTCAAAATTTGGCTCGGAAAGGTGAGGTCCGCATTTTAACTTCAATAAGGGACCCTTATTGGAAGTTAATCCTATATATATATATACACACACACAATAAGTCTACTGACACACCAAACGGGACACACTCCAACCTTGCTAATTATGAGTTTATATACCTTTCAATTCTTGAAAACTTGGGCCCTTTTAAGAATCGGGACCAACGATGTTCATGACCCCTATATCACATCAATTGAAAAGGGTGGTGGGATCCAAGCCTTTTTCATGGTTCGCTTGTACTTTTCATTCTCTGTGTTTTCCTGAAGGGAGAGGATTTGAGTCTTGAGAGTCCATGAAAATGGATCAGACCATCAAGTTGTCCCGTTTATAGGCCCTTTCCAGGTGAGAATCCATGTAAATGGACCAGACCATTAAGTTTGTCCTGTCTATAGGCCCTTTAGGATGATCCAAACCGATCACATTTTAGAGCTCGTTGATAATCTCAAATTCTCAACCACATCAAAAATTAAATTGATGGAATACATATTGATATAATTTCAGCTTACATTTATTTTAAGATAAATGAGTTAAATAAGTTCCGATTCCAAGGGCGGACATGGGGGGTGCTAGGGGGGTTTTGGCCCCTGCAAACCCCCCAAGGTTCTTACTAGTAGTAGTACATTTTCAGCTTTTCTATATATTTGCTGTGGAGTGGTTCCCCCGCAGCAACAATCCTGCGTCCGCCACTGTCTAATTCGATGTTGCAATCTTGTTATTTTCCATGACAAATGTATTCTAAAATCCTATCAAATGATATATGATCAACATGATTTCGGTGTGACTAATTTTCTCGGCAAACTCTAAATTACAGATGATTTGGATCATCGAAGTTGGCCTGAAAAGAGCTCACAAATGGGCCAACTGGACAGTCTAATCCATTTTCATAGAGTGAAGAGGACTTGAGTCTCCTAAATGCTTGAAGAACGTGTTGTTCAAAAAAGAAAGAGATCATGCGGGATTGTGGAGAGCCCTTTTGTGTGTGTGTGTGTGGAAAAAGTGAAAAATGTGGCTAGTCCTGATTGAAGCCATTGAAGATAAATTGGACAGTGATAAATTAAAAAAATCTAAACAAAATTGACTTTGACATGAATAAACTCTGCTGCTTCTAAAACTAGGCTCAAGTGAATCGATTCGTAGAACTTCCTATAAACTCGGAGCAGAACCAGCCTTAGAAAGGTACATGGATGAACATGATTTTGTGAGACATGTTATTGCGATCCACTTCAAAATGCATTGTCCGTTCATGTAATTTTGTGGTCGTTTTTGGTATAATTTTGTGGTCGTTTTTGGTATCTGTAGAACTATCTTCAAATGAATTCTTACAAAAGCCACCAAAGACGGTTTGAACCGGCTTCCACAGTCCTAAACCGGAGAATCGGTCACAAAGAGCTCATAAGCGGTCTAAACCGGGCCTTTATCACCATGAATCGGTCAAATAAGCCATGAACCGGGCCAATTCTTCATTGAACCAGCACCAAACTACGCCAAACTACCCTGAACCGGCCCCTTAAACAAATATCGAAGGACGCTGATGTTCCCAAGGTCTCTTTCTCTTTCTCTTTCGCTGGTATCTTTCTCTCATCGAATTAAGGTATCTCTCTGTCTCTTTCTGACTTTCTCTGTACGTTTGTGTTAGTGACTTTCTCTGTACGTTTGTGTTAGTGACTTTCTCTGTACGTTTGTGTTACTCACGTTCATGGCTAGTTCAAAACACGTTGAGTTTGAGCGTTACGGGAGGGTAGACCGAGAATCGGGTAAGCGTCATTGAGATAGGAAAGTGGCGGTTGTTGATGATGATGATGAAAAAAATGATTCATTTCACTAAATTGACACTAGTTTATTAACGGAATTGGACGAGATGCTAACAGAAGTGGTGTAGTGGACAAATTCAAATAGTTGAGGAGTGTTTTGTAGGTTAAATTAGTGTATAGGGTATTTGGATAAAAGAGGTATAGGTCAGGGGGGTGTCTAAGGCGATTTACCGTATTTATTAAGGCAAGGTTAACCTAAGTTGTATAGGATTAGGAAGGCAAAGTTACCTAAGTTGTACAGGATTAGGAATTCGAGCTTGTTGATACTTGTTACTCACTCCTAATGCTCCACTATATAAATGCGTAGAGTTCAATAGGATTGAAATAATAAGCCCAAAAAACAAATCCAAGGAAGCTGCGGCGACGAAGGTCTCTTTCGCAACGAAGGTCTCCCTCTCTCGACCAAGGCCTCTCTCTCTCTCTCTCTCGTGTGTGTCTGTACATCTTTGTAAGTTCATGGCTCGTTCAAAACACGTTGAGTTTGAGCGTTACGGGAGGGTAGAGCGAGAATCGGGTAAACGTCAACGAGATAGGAAAGTGGCAGTTGTTGATGATGATGATGATAGAGGTAAGAAGAGAAGAAGTAGTTCTAGTAGTAGTGAAGGCGATGATGTTGATGTCAATAGGGTGGATACGAAGACATCTGTGTCGTCGTTTCAAGGAGGTTCTGGGCCTGGGGTTTATCTACCCCCTTTTAGGGTTTCCCAAATATTGAAGGATGTGGAGGCCGACAAAAGCTCTGTCGAGTACCAGAGATTGACATGGGATGCTCTCAGAAAGAGTATAAACGGGTTGGTCAATAAGGTGAATGCAACCAACATTAAGAGCGTAATTCCTGAACTTTTTTCCGAGAACTTAATTCGCGGTAGAGGTCTGTTTTGTCGATCGTGTATCAAGTCTCAGATGGCCTCCCCTGGTTTCACAGACGTCTTTGCTGCTTTGGTTGCTGTGGTCAATTCTAAGTTTCCACAAGTGGGTCAGCTTTTGTTGAGAAGGCTAATTTTGCAGCTCAAGCGAGCTTATAAACGCAATGACAAGCCCCAACTATTAGCTGCTGTTAAATTCATAGCACATCTTGTCAACCAGCAAGTGGTTCATGAGCTTCTGGCTTTGGAGCTGCTCACCCTTCTGTTGGACAAACCTACTGATGACAGTGTGGAGGTAGCTGTGGGTTTCGTCACCGAATGTGGCTCAATTCTTCTTGATCTTTCCTCCCGTGGCTTGCATGCTATATTTGAGAGTTTCCGAGCTATCCTTCACGAAGGAGACATTGGCAAAAGAACTCAGTATCTTATTGAGGATTTATTCGGTTTGAGGAAATCGAGATTTCATGGGTACCCTGCTGTTCGTAAAGAGTTGGACCTTGTCGAGCAAGATGATCTGGTGACTCATGAAATCTCACTTGAAGAGGAATTGGACCCAGAGTACGCTTTAGATGTTTTTATACCGGATGCCGACGCTGTGGGAAATGAGGAACGCTACGAACAACTAATGAAGACATTACTTGGGGAAAAGTCTGAAGACGAAGCAGATTCCATTGCTGGCTCAGAAGATGAGGATGATGAAGAATCTGATATTGAAGAGGACAAGGGGCAGATGAAAATAAAAGACGAGACAGAGACAGATCTGGCAAACCTTCGGAGGACAATCTATCTAACGATTATGTCTAGTGTTGATTTTGAGGAAGCTGGGCACAAACTATTGGAAATTAAACTGGATCCTGGTCAAGAGATGGAACTGTGCATCATGCTTTTGGAATGCTGCAGTCAAGAGAGAACCTATCTCCGGTATTATGGCCTTCTGGGGCAGCAGTTCTGCATGATTAACAAGATCCACCAAGAAAATTTTGAGAAATGCTTTGTGCAGCAATACTCTATGATTCATCGCCTCGAGACCAACAAGCTGCGTAATGTGGCCAAGTTTTTTGCCCATTTACTTGGCACAGATGCTCTTCCTTGGCACGTTTTAGCTTATATACGGTTGACGGAAGAGGATACTACCTCATCTTCCCGTATTTTCATCAAGATCCTCTTCCAAGAATTGTCAGAGCACCTGGGGATTCACCGGTTGAACGAACGTCTTTCCGATCCCTCAATGGAGAGCTATTTTGAGTCAATATTCCCCAAGGATAGTCAGAGGAATTCCAGATTCTCTATTAACTTCTTCACTGCTGTGGGCCTTGGTGGAATTACGGAGGGCCTCCGAGAATACGTAAAGAGCGGTCAATTCGGAGATTATAGTGCCAGTCTGAATTAGGGTGAAGCTCTATACTGTAGAGCCTTTACTGTGGAAGGCAGATTGTTATTGATTGTTTATAGCTTTTCAGTGGCCTTTTATGGGGCATTCTGTAGTGCAGGTTTTGTTTTGTCGTTTCCTGGTAGTATCTAGCCGTGTTTTGGGTTTTAACATAGATTCAAGTGTTGTAGTTTTTTTCTTTCTTGTCCTAACAGTGATATCGTCAAAGCTTTTGAATATGACTTTCATTTTGATGACGATGTGGTCATTTCTATCCTTTGTTAAAGCATGCCTTATTTTTGGTGGTTAGGTTTTGCTTGAAGCATTGTAATTTTACGTGCCTGGAAATGAAAACTTGAAGAGAAATGGGATCAAGACATCTATATGACTATATCCTTTAGTGAGGGGTACTGCCGTGTGAGCCAACTTCAATTCTGTGTTCACACCAAAGAGGGGTGCTTCCTTTATAAGTGCGTTCCTTTATAGTAGTAATAAATAGGTAAGAAAAATTATGAACACAGTGACCATTCGGGAGTTTTGGACTAGAAGTTTTTTGCTCAACCATGTAGATGTGTATGTCGTGCTTCATTGTCGTGATTGATGTTTAGTATTCCAACTGTAGTTTGTGTTAATAAGGTTGTTTGTGTTTAGTTGGGTCGTTTTCTGAAGTTGTATGACTGAGATGGTTTGAACTCTATTGGATTGGAAGATCAAAGTTGCGGCAAACTGATTAGGTCTGGATCTATTTCTATGCTCTGGTTCCCTCTTTATTTCTTTTCCTTTTTTTCCCCTGTATAATTTCGGTTACTTATTTTGTTTATTGAATCTAATCAACGTGGCAACTATGGAAAGATGGCGCATTTACGATATTGTGAACATTTTACAAAGTATTGTTGTATGACGTTTTCATTTCTTTCTCTTCTTATTAGGTTTCTTCTTTAATTAAGCTGAATTCTGTTACATGTTGAATTGATCAATTTTCTGAGGTTTCTTCCACAAAGCGAAGAATCACTATTTTTGGATAGGTTTTGGTGGGATTCCCAGGGCTTTAGGTACTCAAAATCTCGATGTTACGTATCGAAAAGATTGGGGGTGAGAGTTTCTGAACATTACCTTATTACGATTTGTTTAGGAGGAAGTATTGAATGAGAACTTGTCTTCCACCAGTTGCTGCCATTCAGACTATTATGAATGTTGCCTAGGATCTAGTCTTTTGTGATTTTCTTTTTCCGTTTTCTTTGGCTTCTGCTGCTGAGTAAAGATGATGGGGTGTATGTTTTGATAATGGGGTGTACGTTTTGTTTGTGGATTATGAAGAATTAGTATCAAGTATCAGCTCAGACAATTGAACTAGTACTAGGTTGGAGTTTATGGGGTACGAGAAAGTATTTTATGCAACAGTTGTGCAACTTGGATGAGTTCATGATATGATGTTCCACTTATGTTTGTGTTTTGAGGCCCACTTTGTGCTTGGCTTGAAATGTTGAGTGGTCGGAACTTCAAACTGCTGCCCCACCTTTTTACACGTGGCCAACCATGAGCCAACATTTTCGTGGAATGTTTTCCCGTGAGGTACCCAACTCAACCTGTATGCTGCACATGATGTGATATTCTTATGTGCGCCCTGTAATCCTATCGACGAAATGGAGTTTTATTCTGCCTCTCACATTCTTCTCTAAATAGACAATGTGAGCTTCTTTCAATAGGTTTCACATGACAATCGTTGTGAAGAGCTTCCAAATGCAAAAGCTGAGAGGAAAGACAAACCCTCGGTATCATGTAAATTTGGTAAATTCTTGCTGCTCTTCACTTGTATGTTTCTCTGTCCTCTGCATAATTTTGGGGAACACAGTTAAGACTGTATTTTCATTAGCTAAGGTCTATGGTGTATTTTATCTTTTAAGCAGACAGCAGGAAGGAGAAATCTCTGCGGCTTTTTACCCAAAATTTTATCAAGCTGTTCATTATTTCCAAGGTTAAGCCAGACGCACACAGTGTTGATCCAATGATAACAACTATTTAAAACATTACTCCGTATCTATTTATTTGATCTGCTTCATCTCTTTTGTTCAGGTTGATTTGATGACTCTTGATAACGTTGCAAAAGCTTTGCTGGGTGACATCCATGATCCAACGGCTATGAGAAGTAATTGACCTCTACTTCATCTTTACTCTTAGTCTTTCTTACTGAAGCTGGGGGAAGCAGTTCTATTGGTAATTTGACTGACATAGTCTACCAAAAATAATTCTGCAGCAAAAGTCAAGGCCCCTATGATACTGTGAATGTCTTCTCATCTAATCGAAATGGTACAATCTAATGCCAAAGATCATTGACTGGTAAATGCAAAATAGCATTAACACATGTATATCTGTAATCTTCTCTCATTAGATCAATCTGATTTGCAGTCATCACCCAGAAAGCACGAAACCAGCATCCAAAGAATGGACCTGTTACTGCTTTGATCCCAATTCTAAGTCATGGAGTGGAACTTAGTTCCATGTGCAATGTGCTGCACATATTTTCAACTTGATTGTCGAAGATGGGTTGGAGGTAATATTAAGGAATCTGACAAAATTAGACATAGTGTTGTGTTTTGGACTGCAACACCAAAGAGGGAGGAAAATTGAAGAAACTATCTGCCAATTGCGCATTCCCTTTTCAAAAAAGTTGCCCCTTGACTGTGCCACAATGCGGACACTCCAAATAGGTCGCCATATCTGTGTCAGGACGCGGGGACACCCAGGGTCCCTGCCTAAATACGTATGGGACGCCCAAATAATTTGATGTTTCAAACTGCCATAGAATACAAGGATGTTTTATCTTGTTGAAACACCGTGACAACCAATACAAAACTGTACCAAGAAAAATGATTGGAAATTAGCTACAGAAATATGAGGGAGTTGACAATGTCATGGAGTTGCAGGACTGGGTATCCAACTGCCAATTTGTTTTTCAAAAAGATTTGTGAGATGGAAATTGCATTATATCCATGGGTCTTGTGTGACAATGTTGTGGTGCAAAATATGGGGTGGAAAACGGAAGAGAAATATGACAAGTACTGGAAAGATATTTGGGGATTTTGGGTGTTGTAGCAGTGTTGGATCCATGGTACAAGAAGGCTTTGATAGAGTACTATTTCTGGAGAATTTTTGGGATTTATTTGAATTTGAAGATTGAGGGTGTTCTAAAACTTTGTTATGACTTGCTTACGGAGTACCAAGGTTGATTCAGTGATGATTCTGGTGAGTCTTCAAGAAAGGTGTTCTCTAGCGATTTCTAACACGTCCCAGCCACCATAGTTTTGAATTTTTTTTTTTTAATCTTGTTTGTCTGAAAATAGGTTTGATTTGCTTCACCTATGAGAATTTCTACCAATTATTATTTTCTTCATCAAAGCTCATCCTAATCTCCTTGAAGATGGAGATGTTCCTTCCTGATTTTGACAAATTTGTCTTTCGGAGAAAGAAAACTAATTCACATGTGTTTTCCAAATTAGATCATTATTTGGAAGAAGAAGTGATACCAAGCAGTCCACACTTTGATATATTGGCGTGGTGGAAATCTAGTGGTTTGAAGTACCCCCACTTTGCAAGCCATAGCTAAGGATGCATAGGCTTCATCAAAAGACTTTGGAATGTGTGCACAAAGTTGGTTGACTGCTCTTGAACTTGGAAGGTAATTGTAAAATTTTTATATTTATTTCATCCTTTCATCCCTATCTTTTACTTTCATAAGCAATGACTGTATTTCATATTTTTCATTGCTGATTGTTTACGACATTCTGGGCTTGGTTTTGTGGTGCAAGGAGTATTGTTTTAGCCAAGTTTTTGTTCAAACAGAATGATAGCCAATTCATATGGATAGTTATAGAGCTACTGTAGCTTTTGTTCGTAACTTTTTCTACTGTTGTTATATATGATATTTTGGTGTAATGGAGAGCCTGGTGGCATGATTTTTTTTTCTCCCTGTTGCTCTTATTTGGTTTTTCCCAGCAGGGGGTTATGATGTTGATTACTATTCTCGGGTTTCGGGGCCGGATCCGATAACCTTTCCGGGGCGGGTTTGGGAAGCCTGAAAAATTCCCTGTCGGGGAGCTGAGGTGTACAACTCATTCGGTGATCGGGTACAGGGAACGCAAAATCCGGCTCTGATCCGACCTCACCTGTCGCCATCCCTAGAGCCCATCCACAAGGATAACAACCTAATTCAAATGGCTTGTGAACCCAAATTAAATCTGTGTCCTAACGTTTCTTTTTGCACCAAATAAAGAGTTAGCATTATTCCAAAATGCCCCTAATTCCGCAATCTGTAACCCTTTTTTTTTATTTTTAATACTAAGTGTTCTATCACCACCATTAATAGCTGCTTCATCCCTCACCCGACCCCTCCACAACCATTGCTGCCACACCCAAATACATTTTCCAATTCTGAAACGTAGACTTGTGAGATTCTTTGTTTTACAGTTCATCCTCTGAATCATATTAACGTTATTTTTTTCAAAATACATGTTGTCAATCTTCGATCAACTTGTTTTCTTACAAAAATAAAGTTCTCAACAAACTGAATAAAATGACCGTTTCAGATTGTGATCATTTCTCGAAGGCTGCTTTTGGAGTGTCCTACAAAGCCTTAGTGCGTTGCCGCACTACGGGAACTCCCAAGTCCCACCCACTCTTGACTCTACCAACTCCGGCACCACCACCACCTTTGTCGGCTCATTTTCCGCATTCACAAGTTAACAACCCCACCATTGCCACTGACACTACTGCCACCGCCGCCTTCACCCCTTGAACGTCACTTGGCCGACACCATAACTGTCATCCCTTCACCACCACCACTGCAGCCGCTGCCTCACCTCTACCGACTTTCTATTTGTTAATGTTACGTTACAAATTATTGTTTAGATCTAAATTTCTTGTGACAAGAGAATGCGAAGAAGATTGCAAGATCATGTTTTTGTAAATGCTTGATTTACTTTATTTAATATTCCTACAGTTATAGTGCTCCGCAAACTTTTAAGAAATGATTGGTTCAAATTGTGATGATTACATCTCAAAATTTTTTGTCGAGACGCGCTACAATTCTGTAGTGAGACCCAGATATTGGTGGAGGGCCAGAATCAGATGTGGTGGGTGATGGTGGCAATAGTGTAGGCAACTAAAATAGAGATGTAGAACTCGGTCAGAAGTATTCTGAAGAACTTTGAAGAACTCTGAAACTTCCACCCATATTGGGCCCCCATGTCCCACATTGTTAGAAGACATTGATTTTATTTTTATCAAAAAATGGAAGAAGCTCCATTGATAGAGAACAAATATAAATGAGAGAATCATCTAAAAATAGCATCCGTCCTTAATCGAAAGACTAGAAAGTCACAAAAGAGGGTAGTCTTCCCAGGTATAGACGCTCAGACCACTACCATCCACAAAATGGGTACCTCAGTGGCGGTCATACGCACAAATGTAAAACACATAGTGATCAAACACAAACTTGAGGCGATGGGTATCCTTAAGCCAGTCCAACTGATCTAATTCGCCATTGAATCACCGTCGCCGACGCCTTGCTTCGTCAAAGTATCCCCGACAGGAATAGCAGCTAGCAATAGGGCTGCCACAGTAGAAACAGGCTGGAGAGCCCACAGGAAAAGAGGCCCATCAAGAAACAGACGGGAGGCCCAAGATGTGGATAGGAAAGAAGGCCTATATAGAGCCCACATGGCATTGTGGGGACATCATTATGTGCTTATGTGGTCCTTTAATATGATGGCCTAACTTAACTTCCAAGGTTTTTTTACCAGCCGCTCCAGTAATGTGCTTGGTAATTACCATTAAGGTTAAACATGAGATTTTATTACGACTAACTCCATTTCGGTTGGCAAGTTTACGTTAATACCCTTAATTATAGTTAACTCACGTTCCTCACGCGTTCGTTATTCTTTCTTCTCCGCAAAACAGAAAATCATAGATGACTAGCGTCTGAGACTCTACACCAATCGTGGCGTTGGAATCCAAACTGAACTCGTTCCTCTCAAAACGCGACAACAGCTGTGATTTCCCCACTGCGGAGTCCTCAATCAGTACGATCGCTCTGTCTCTCTTTCTCTGTCTCTCACACACACAAGCAGAGAATCAATTTTAGTTGTTTTTCATTCTCAATCAACTTATTTGACAAATCGATTTAGGTCGTTCTTGTTTCAGAATCACTCGATTTAGGTCGTTTTAGGTCGATTTAGGACATAAAGCTAGGTCGTTTATGTTAGATTGAACCTACATTGCAAATCGATGAACTGTTAATTATGTTTTTCAATCCTTATATCTACATTCTGAGAAACACATACTGCATTTAATAGGTATATCAATGTGCAGTATAATTTTTTAGTAGGTATATCCATGTACAACCTGTAGTCCAATGGTGTCCATGTGCATTGTAACACTCAATGTACATTTTACCACTCAATGTCTATTATACCACTTATATGCACTGATATGTACAGTCTATAGTCCAATGGTGTCAATTTGCACTGTTTAAAATCAACATATATTCTCAGACATCTACAATTCTTACAATTTAGACCATACATTTTAAATTTTAGATTGTAAACTTAGAAATTAGACCATAGATTTTAGAATTTGCTACGTACACACTTTCGAATGAGTGACTTTGGATTGAAGATCAAACCATACATTGACACCAAGTACAGTACATTTGGATCGTATATTTAGGCACACTGGATTGTATATTTAGGTACTTTGGGAGTTTGGTGACATGTTTACTATTTAAATATCCACTTAGAAGTTAGACCATACATTTTACATATGCACTTTGATTTCATTTAATAATGAACTCAAAATGTACATTCTAAGTCCTAAAATGTACATTCTAAGTCCCAAAATGTACATTCTAAGTCCCAAAATGTACATCCCAAAATGTACATTTTAAAAAAATGTTCAGTTTAAATTGAAAACCTCACTTAGAAGTAATGTAAATCCTAAATGTAAGGTATAAAGTGCAACTGAAAATTTACAGTCTGCATTTATATTAGACATGAATTAAAAACCTCTCGCATGAGTTTTGGACTGAATGTTAACAACCGTAACATTTTCTTAGAATTTACTGTTAGTTTCTTTGAATAATATTTAATTTAAAGATGACTGATTATTGACGTGCCTTTTTTCCCTATTTCTTTTGTGTTGTTAAGATCGATGGAGAATCCAGTTGTATTGTTGTGCAAGCGTGGTGATAGTAGTTTTGGTGTGGTGTTATCTAACAGTTTGAGTTTTGATTGTTTGGTTAGTAAGATGCTTGCTAAGTGGAAAAATTTAACACAAGGGTGCTTTTCCATATCTTACTCAATAGATGGTCATCCAAATTGTATTCTAGATTGTAATGAAGATTTAAGTGCTTTGTATGCGCTAGCTGTCACTTGTGGAATTGGTCGGGTTGATGTTGTCGTGAAGGAGTCGATCGGATCTTGTCTTGGTGGTACAGTAGATGATGGATCAAGTAGTTCTATAGCTGTAGTAGCTGCAGAGGTGATATCTACAATTCTTACAGGTTAAACCACACATTTAGATTTTAGAAGTTAAATCATACATTTATATATGCACTGTGACTTTATTTAGTAATGGACTCAAAATGCATATTCTAAAAGTCAAAATCTACATTCTAATAAAATTTTCATTTTAAATTGAAAATGTACAGTGTACACTGTAAATGAAATCAAAATATACACTATTCACTGAAAATCAATATGTAGACTTTGAAATCCACATATATTGTAAGACACCTACAATTCTTACAAGTTAGACCATACATTTCATAATTTATATTGTAGACTTAGAAATTAGACCATAGATTTTAGAATTTGCAATGTACACACTTTCGAATGAGTCACTTTGGATTGAAGATCAGACCATACATTTAGCAACTTTGGGAGTTTAGACCGTAGATATAGATTTTTGACATGAGTATGGACTTAAAAGTTAAACCATACACTTAGATTTAAGAAGTTAGATCATACATTTATATATGCACTGTGGCTTTGTTTAGTAATGGACTTAAAATGTATATTCTAAAAGTCAAAATCTACATTCTAATAAAATGTCCATTTTAAATTGAAAATGTATAGTATACACTGTAAATGAAATCAAAATATACACTGTACACTGAAAATCAACTTCTACACTTGCAAATCAACAACTGTAATTCTTAGAACTACTGTATTCAAATATGTGCAATTACAGGTATATAATATGCAACTAATGGTTCATAATCGAGCAAGATAATTAGGATCATGTATTACGTACTTTCAATTTCTCTGTCTGTTTTGTTGAGTGATGGAGTTACGTCATCAGCTTTTTTTTGCTGTGAATCTTCTCCTAAACTTTGATTGAAGCCGTATGTCGGTGCTTTTGCAGTAGCTAGAAGTCGATGAATTAGATTATATACATTAGCGAAGTTTATTAACAATAAGGATAAATAATGATTTGCAAACTTTACCTTTTTTCTTCATTGCTGATTTAGGGTTTTAATGAAGTACACCGATACTAGAACTGTTAAGAAGGAATCGATGTTCTGACAACGTATCGATCAATTACGAACGTATCGATGAATTCAAAATGTATCAGATTGAGATTGAGTGCAGAGTTCTTCGAAGTTGAGCAATGATCGTAGCGATAGAGTGTAGATTCGGCGAGCGTGAGAAGTGATTCTAGAGATAGAGTGTATTGTTCGCCGACTTTGAATAAGATGCAGTGGTTGTGGATTTTCCGTTTTGGCTGGGGCGAGGGGTAGTTTCGGTAGGAAAACGGGTCATGGAGTTGCCGGAGCTTTTTTACAATTGGACTGGAGTGGGATGTTCATGGGCTTCTATTTTGGACCGGCCTGTAAAAACCTCAACTTCCAATCTAAAGGATTGTACTTGTGTACGATACTTGTAGACCAAATCATTGGGCCTGATCTGCTGACAATTAAGAAAGTATAACAAAACCCATCAAGTAAGACCAGTTATCCATGATGGTCTTAGGGCACGTCACGTGGTGCGTCAACATTTCTATTCATCACACATTTCACAGAAAGGTGTTGCTGCACCTTGTGACTGTACTACAAGACCAGGGATGAATTTGCAATGGGGCATATGGGGTCACGTGCCCCCACTCATATGGGTTTTTTTTTTTTTTTTTTCAGAACAAACAAAATCACTAACAATCCTTTTGGATAGTGAGAAAGGATGAGATGAGAAAAGGGAGTCATTTCTCACCAAATCTCATTATTTTTAGTGAGAAGCGGGAAGAGCCAATCAAAGAAATATTTTTTTATATTTTTTTCTCCATTTTTCACCAAAATACTCAATTCAAATGTTTGATTTGGCTAGAAATCTTAACCCTTTTTTTTTTTTCTCTCTCTTTTGTTATGAAATTCCTTCGTCCAAAGGAGCTGTAAATTTGTGTTTAAGCCAAGTAGAAATTGCTGCCTCCACTATGAACAATTTGTAAATCCGTCCATGCCTAAGACCATGGAATAATTATCCATCTTCTAATGAATCATTAGTACAACTGGTAAATGGGTGCTTGAGGGATAATGCCACGTGATATGCTTCATAGGCTTTTTTCACCCTACATTAGTGTGAACTCTACCTCCAAGTGTGTGACTTCCACATTAAAATGTGATGAAAAAAACTCTTGAAGCACCACGTGGCGGTGATCCTAAACACTGAATAATCACTGAGTATACCGGGAGTAGAATGATTAATGAGAAGATGTAGAAACCATAAATCCAAGCAAATTTAAACAACAAAATTGGTTCTAGATCATTTCCTTGGCCCAAAAATTTAAACAAAGAAAATTGCCCTTGAAGTTGTGTATCTAGATTCCCTTGGGTATGTGGTCCCTAACACTCTTGAAATTAACCTAAAAGCACAAAATGCACTTGAAGAACAAATTTCTTCACCATGGCCACTCCCCATGTGCCATCCTCTCTGTAAAGAAGGAATTAAGTCATCAAAAGTCTGCAAAAAGATGAGTTAGGAAAAAAATTCAGAAATTTGAAGACATGACATGGTTGGTAGTTAGGGAGAATGTGCAAGTTGGTTTCCTGGTCATTTGTCGACCATAAAGGGTCTCTCCCGATCAATCGACCGACAGAGCATTATTTTTTCTGTACAATTGTTATGTATGGTGCAGAATTGTTGACGGGTTGTGGTGCAATCGAGCTCATCTCTCCGTTGGAATCGTGTATCATCTAGGGTTTAATGAGAAGACTATTCATACGGAAAAATTAAGTTAATTGGACGTCGGTGTCGAATGTATGAAATAGAATCCCTTCATGAACTTCTTCTTTCACATGTCCTTGTTTTCGAACTCCGAAGTCCTCGTTGAACTAAATTTGTCTTCAAAAAGTGACGATGTATTTTAAAAAAAGATATTTACAGCTAGACACATGTGATTCAATCCCTAAAAATACTACTCCCCCTCCTCCCAAATTGCGGGTCCATTTTCACTATTTGGAACGTCTCAAAAAATTGTATATATCTTTATTATGTCTAAAATGGATCTTGTTTGGTAGATCTCGATGAGTTTTATTAAATAAATGTTTTGATGTCATAAAAACTATTAAATATTGTAAAATATAGACAATTGAGTGACACGACTGTCTAAAAGGGACTAGCAATTTGAGACGGGTAAAAGATTCCGATAATGATTCCGAAGAAGAGGGGAGGGGAACATTTTCTTTTTGGTTTTTTGGGTTCGACAGTCAGGGGTGTCCGAATCAGCTTACGCACACCTCGACTAATCCATACAAGATTTTGCCTCAGCTTTAACTGGCCCCGCAAGTACAAATTAAGACAGATTCATCGAGTGAATTTGTCAATTTATTGGCTCCTGAGTATTCATTCGTTATGTCTACAGCTTGAAATAATAATAGATTCTGATTATTGGAAAATGGAGAACAAAAAAGTCAAATAGATTTTTTATATAAGCACGAATTTTGTCGCATTAATGACCCAATTATAGGAACTAATCATCACTTTGTCCACATAACACAAATTATTTTTGACAATCGACGCATTTCGCACGTGGTAATTGCAAGCAAGAACCAAGAGGTCCAAGACACACTAATGGGTGGGGCCGTACCACCCCCTTTTGTTCTTCAAAAGTCCATGATGTACATTGAAGCAGAAAAGGATGTGTACGAAAAGTGCCTGATGATGATTGCGGACAATGTCTCGTTGGGTTTTTGCATCAATCCGATCTGTGAATCAGATACACATTGATACGTAATGGGAACCAGCTGATATGCATACAATTTTTCCCTCTCATTGGTATACCGGGTTGCAACACTATAGAAGAGGCCAAAAATCGTTACGTAACGTAACGACCGGTATTTAAAACCATAGTGCTGGGAAAAGTACGTTACAATCAGAAATTCTAGAGAACAATTTCATTGTTAAATAACAATTGAAATTACATAATAGAAAATAAAAATACATATTAAGAACGAGATACAAACTGTATAGTGAAAACACGATAAACCAAATTGAGCTGAGTCCTGTTTGACGCCACAGTCTCCTTAAAACGGATTCGCCGCATACCGGTGGGTGTTGTAGGATCTGACCGACGTCTGTTTCCCATGATAAAACGGCTAGAACCACAAAGCTGACGGAACACCACCGTCGACTGCCTTGGAAAACTAACTTGGGTCTGCCTCTCTCTCTCTCTCTCACAAAGAATGAGTTTGAGGAACTTGGGAGTAATTATGAAATTCTGGTGTGTTGAACAAATTCGGGATTGCCCAATATAAAGAAGAGGATGGACTCTTGAGCTTCTCTGCAGAATTCAATGGATTAAATCGACGTTTTAATACCAAGAGTGAATATAGCCATTAACCTCACATCATGGGGGATCTTATCTATGCGTAACTCCTAGACCATTGAGTTGCTTCATCCAGTTTTAATGAATCCGCGAGAGATCCATAAATGCACCATTTTATTCACACCGAATTTCCGAGAAATTTCTTGCTTTCCCTTGTTGTTTAGGTGGTGTTTCCTCTCTAGACTCAACTTAGTTAAAAAATTCTAAGGTGCATGTTATCAACTTTTTGTGAGGCTAGTGGCCATTGAAGTTGATTCTCCAAAAGATAATCAAGGTGTGAAATCCAATGTGTGTAACAATCGACGTCATCAATATATATCTTTCAAAATAAATCCAAGTGGTAGCTCATTAAACTGCAAAGCCCAGAACACTCCATTTGCTAGAAATAAGTGATGCTTCAGTTTGTGTTCTTAATTTAATGGTCATAAAAATAAGGACTGTAAGTCAATGTTCTTTGGTGTCTGCAGAGAAAACAGCACTTCTTTCAGTCATGATTGTTTGGAGTAAATCACACACCAGGGAATTCATTTCCAATCGGCTTCCTAATTTCTATTTTGGAGAGAGCCAATTTTATTTTTTTCAATTACGAATTTTGAATTGTAAACTATAGATTTTTAAATTACAGTATATTTTTGTAACGAGACTGTAAAAGTGTGTGGATGATATATGTGGAATACATTTTGCAGAAGGTTTTGTAAAAGTACATTAAAAAAATCCCAAAAGTTCCTCCAAATGTGATTTTTTAATTTCGTGTTCTCCGGTTCACTTTGTATAACACGTTTTAAAGTAATAGATTCCGTAATACTAGCCAAACACCTCAAAATTGAAAAAGTGTATTAAAATGTGTGAAAAGTGTATAGAAATATTTGAAAGTGTATTAAAAACTATATAAGGTGAATTGGAGTGTGTGTTTTTTGTTTGTTTGTATGCTTATTGTGTGTCCATTGAGCACACGTTAAAAGAACCTATGAAAAATAATAGGAGGGTGTTTGAATGACTCATTTTTGCAAAACACTAGACCCGAGACCAATCCCATCAATAACCTCTCTTCATGTTTTTAGGTGTATTTTGCTTAATTTACACATCGAGTTTTCGAGCAACAACTCTAGGAGAATTCTTATACTCTTTGAAGATCGATCTCTCAATGCTTTTCTTTTTCTATGTTGTTGATTTCATTCTTTATCAGTCATGATGATGAAATTTTCTTTGTCGATAAAAAAAGAAAAGAAAGAGAGCTCTGATATGTTTTAAATCTCGGGTTCAAATCTCTCTTTCTAATCTTTGTATGTTGGTAAGTTAGTTTAAGTTGGATTACTACAAGGGGTGTCGATGTTGTTCCATCAGCTCGAACCCAAAACCTCTGAGTACCAAAGTACTGGTATACGACCAACTAAGCTAGAAGCCCTGGTCTTCCTATATTTGTCCACTTTTACAGTTGGAAAAACATTTGTGTGTAGCCACCTTATAGCACCAAGGGTCCACGAATTACGTCTACTTTACCTAAATGGACTAAGCATAAAATCTTACCTTGTATTTTGTACAAGGTACGTGTGGCTTATATTTGTCTGCTCTAGTTGGTGAAAATAGACAAATTGCCTGGCATTTGGTCAACATATGAAACCACCTCATTTATTATACATCTTGTGAATTTTGGTGAAAATTTTGAATGCAACAATTATTTGTACGCGCCTCTCTCACATCTCTCACATGGAGTGGAACGTTTTTTCCCCAAACAAAATCCTGACAGGGATCCCTAGTGCTACTCTTGCCCATCAATAGTTCTTAATTTGGTTGTAATTAAAGTGTAAAATTTTTAATTATATATAGCCGATCTAACTAAAGCAAGTAATAGAGTAACCATGTAGCACTTAAAGCCCTTAATCATCACACAATCGTATGGGATGATGCATTGTCGTGAATCCCGCGAGATTGTGTGGTGTTTAGGGGCCCAGGGTGCCAAGTGACAATGTACGAAGAACTCCCCTGTACTTTTTCCTAATCAATATTACTCCAGATATCCCATTTCAACATGAATCTCAATCATGTCCTACCATTTGAAGTAATTCACTTCACAATGATTACTTTTGGGAGCCCCTCAGGTAATCATTTTGATGAAATTTAAAGCATGATCAAATGTGTGTGTTAGAAAAATTCTTGGGTGGTATTGGGGATCCGCAAACTCTACTGTCCCGTAGGGATGGCAAGCTCTGCCAACCAGTTTCAACCGTCCAAAGGTGTTTTAGACGGCCCAAATTTGACGGGAGTTAAAATATCCAAAACATCATTCAGCACCTCCTCAAATTTAGGCTGTCCAAAACACATTTGGACGGCCGAGTTTGGGTCAGCAAGGCTAAGGGATGACAAAGTCCTGAGATCAATCTGGCGACACCATGTGGCGGTGCTCCAAGACCACTGAAAAGTTACTCAACTTGTGATGTTAAGAGATGTTGGAGCACCATGTGACAGAACCTCAAAATCACTAAATAATTTCTTGAGAGAGAGAGAGAGAGATGTATGTGTGTTTGTGTTTTATCAATGTGAGATTTTCTTTGGTGGTGGTGTTATATATAGGATCGGAGGTTGGGTGTTCACTTCAAATATGAATAAAAGATACATAAGAGGAAGTGAGAGTGCAATTACAAATAGCTAAATATACAAATGGAAGAACAACTCAACCTCCCAATAGCAGCTAGTCATATCCTTCAACAAACCTTGAGAAGCTTGTGCAATACTCATCAAAACTCCTCTCAATGGGTTTATGCTGTCTTTTGGAGGATCTTGCCTAGAATTTATCCCCCTCCTAAGTAAGTTAAAAAAATTTGACAAAGAAAAATGTGAGGGCTCTTTTCTTTTTTATTTCCTTATCAGATATAAAAGAACAATAAATTAGACTAGCTATCCCTAGTCTATAGATTCTTTTTTGTTTTGAAGTAAATCATGTTCTATCCTATCCTATCCTATTCTATAAATGGATACATATTTTTTGAGCTTAGTATCTCATCATCATACCATCTTCTCTCTCTCTCTCTCTCTCTCTCTCTCTCTCTCTCTCTCTCTCTCTCTCTCTCTCACAGATGGAACGGCCATGGAGGAGCATATGACAGGTCAAGAGGAAACAGGAGAAACTGGTATACATTATGCTATGAATAAGTCTGTGTGTGCAAATAAGTTTGGGCATGATTCCGGATACAGATATCTCCGAACAGTCCAATATCCACGAGGCTTACCACTAGTAAGGGGGCATACGTATATATTGGACGGTTTTGGACATATATGTCTCTGGATCGTTGCACATCTACCTGTCATTGCTCTTAAACTATATTATGTTGCGCGAGCTCGCGCGAGCTCTCTCTCTCTCTCTCTCTCTCTCACACGCATATATTGATGACAGGATATTGGTTTGGGAAGATGGGTTTTGCAATTTTGGTTCCTCGGCAGCAGAGATGATCAGTGGCTATGGGGATTGTCCAGCTGGCTCCTCAAATATTTATGGAAATTGTGAATATCAAAAATACCAATTAGGACTCCAGCCAGAGATCTTCTTCAAAATGTCACATGAAGTCTATAACTATGGCGAAGGGTATGTTAATTTGGTTTGCTTAAGGCCCTATGCCCTTAAATTATATACCTATGCCTCCTCATCTTCAATACATTGATATATGATCAGAGTGGCAGTGGGCAATTGTTAATGTTGCAAAAAAAAAGTGCATCTACATTTGTAAAAATGGGTTTTTCTTTATTTGAAACTAACCCTTTTGACATTTGGCATAATTCCTGCCCGAAAATGCTAAGTACCCATAAAGGTGCTCCGAAAGTGAAATCAACGGTTCAAATAATTATCCAAATAAATTGAGGGATGGTACAGTACATGAAAAGAAACTAAGAAATTTAACAGGAAAGTGCATCGAACGGCTGAGATCCGTTTGGTGCATTATTTAAACAGTGCACCGAACGGATCTCAGCCATTCGATGGACTTTCCTGTTTTTTTCTTGGCTTCTTTTCCTGTTTCCTACACTTTTCCAATAAATTTGAACACTGATTTCACTTTTGGGATATATTTTCGGGGTGAATAGCATTGTTGTTCACTGCCTGCCTAGTGAACTGTGATTATCTGAACCAATTTTTGTTACATTGTTAGTCATAGTTAAGGCTTATAAGAACTACTTTGGTTTTGGTGCATGTACAGTTTGATTGGAAAAGTAGCGGCAGACCATAGTCATAAATGGATATACAATGAATCAAAAGAGCAAGAGATCAACTTCTTGTCAGTGTGGCAAAACTCAGCTGACTCGGTATCAAACTCATCACTCTCTTGATCCTTGGCTAGTCATAAGATTTTCCATTTTTGTTGTATCCCATTAGCTTATTAAATTAATTTTTCCTTTCTTCACAGCATCCTAGGACTTGGGAGGCCCAGTTCCAGTCTGGTATTAAGGTAAGAAAACAATAGCAAACATCTCCTCCCAAAAAAAATGTACGAGTTCGGAATTTGGCAGTACTTAGAGCTAGGCTTGAAGAGAGAAATCTCACGTGAATCTCCTAGTCCAAACGTGGATGGTCTGTCTTTGACTGGATCGAGATGAAAATAGTCGAGGTGGGCGTAAGATGGCCCGGACACCCCTAACTGTCGAAACAAAAAAGAAAAGAAAAAGTATTAGATCATCTTTGATCAAGGTCTAGCCAGTTAATTAAACTCACTTACCTTGCAGACTATAGCCTTGATTGCAGTAAGAGAAGGTGTTGTTCAATTAGGATCTGTTCACAAGGTTCTCTCTCTCTCTCTCTCTCTCTCTCTCTCTCTCTCTCTCTCTCTCTCTCTCTCTCTCTCTCTTGATTACAGTGAACCATGTGATCAACTTTTGATTTCTTCACTCAAAAAATAGGTGATGGAGGACCTTAACCATGTAGTGCTACTAAGGACAAAGTTCAACTACATTGAGAGCATCCCTGGTGTACTATTGCCACATCCATCATCTTCTTCTTCTTCTTCTTCCTCCAAGATCAACGGCTACGGCGAGGCCGAATCATGGCATTTCCAGGGCACTAATCTCCCTCGTCCTATGGAATTCTCACATGACCACTTCAACCAACACATCAGGGTAACTCCCTCCATGAGTAGCCTTGAATCCCTCCTCTCCAAACTCCCAGCTGTCGTGCCACCACCACCACCACCGATGCTGCCAGTCTCTGCGCCCTACTGCGAGGCGGCTCAGCCGCCGCCGCAATATCTATCACCAAACAGGCATTTGGAACAAATGGGAATGGAAAGGGTGACAAAGGAAGAGATAGATGATGAGAAGGATGATCTTATGGGGGAGAGTAGCAGTTCCAACATGTCATCTTATCCTCATAATCCAAATTTTAATTATCTTCATCATCATGATCAGTGGATATTAAAGGGTGACCACTAGTTAGCCAGCTAGGATTAACTATTCATAGGTATCTTTCATTGGTGGATTTTTAACAAGGTTGGAGTATATGACTTTTATAGCTAGTAAGAGTCTTGTGGAAGCCATATGAAGAGTAGTACTGGCTAACTAAATATATTATGGATGCATGTATTTGGTGCTCTAAATGTTTGTCAAACAATTACTCCGGTAATTTTCTTTTTTTTTTTTTATAACCAGATGTTCGGACTAGTTTGCGCGCATCTCGACTAATTCTCACGCCCTCGAGGAAACAACCCCAAGTGGCCTTAAGAGTTTGCTGGCAAGAATAATTGAAGTTGAGACCTTAGGTGGGAGCAAACCCCTAAGAGCATCTCCACTCCTACACCAAATATTTCACCAAATTCAAATTTGATTAAAAATCACCAAAAAACTCATTCCACTCCTTCACCAAATCCTTCACCAAATTTGTTCCAAATTTGCTCAACACCAAACCCAACATCAAATTATCAACGGCTATATTTGTCCAAAGCTGGTGTACTATTTGTTCCTTGTTTCCGCAGAAGAGGAAGAAGATGATGAAAAGGAATTTGTTCACTGCAAGTTTTGGAGGTAAAATGAAAAGAAAAAAAAAACTGTTTTGACAAAATGGTGGGCAAGTTTTGTAGCCAAAATGAAAAGAAAAAAAAAACTGCTTTTGACAAAATTTTAACTAGAATTTGGTAAAAGAGTGGTTTCCCATTGGAAGAAGCGATATCAAATCAAGATTTTGACTAAATTTTTACTCAAATTTGAGTAAAAATTTGGTGTAGGAGTAGAGATGCTCTAACGGGTGTTTTGGCCAAAAAAAACCAAAAAGTGATTTTTTGGTTTTTTTATTGTCCTTATTCAATTTATTTTTTATTTTTGCATTTGTTAGTTTTGCGTCAAGTTTTCGAGGTTTATGGATTTGTCTCGATGAGACGAATCCAAAGAGTATAAAATTATGGTCGAAAATAATTTTTTTTTTAATAAAGCCAAAATTAAACCAATAAATTGGTTTATTTTGGGCTTTATTAAAAAAAAAATACTTTTGACCATAATTTTATTCTTTTTGGATCCATAAACTACGAAAACTTGACGCAAACTAACAAATGCAAAAAAGATTTGAGTAAGAACAAAACCAAAAAACCACTTCTGTTTTTTTTTTTTTTTTTGTATCAAAAGACCCTTAAGTCTCAAGACAAGACCACTTTGCCAAAGACAAGCATTAAATAAATTGTACAAGAATTGAGCCAAACCCAAATTAGAGCTCCAGCAATTTAACAGCTGCATGTTAGGATAATTTGAGACCAAAAGGGGATGGCCCATTTCTTTTGCGACTGCCTAATTCCTCGGCGAAAGGATATCGGAAGGAATCAGTCGTTTGTATCGCCTCACCATGGGGAGAGTAGAATAAAAGCTCTCTCGCGTGGCTTCTATTTCACAACACTACTATTGCAAGCAGGTTCGACGTTGCAACCAGGTAAGCTCTGAGTATGTATTTGATGACTAATCTATAATCAACGTAAATTGACAAAGACCCGAGTTCAGAAAGGAAAGAAAACCCCATATTCTACACAACGTTATTTTTACCAGTTGGGAACTTCCTCCAAAATGCAGGTAAGAATCAAGTGTAATATTCGACTAATCATCACGAACAGAAGTACGGAATCCTTACAAAAATAATGATCAACTATTGGTGTATAGGTGATGATGAACCATCCATTTCACGGCGGCCATTCATTTTCTTCTGCAGAATCAGAACCCTAGCGGAAAGCAGCTACTTCTTCCCTGAACAGATTGAGCACCTCCTCGACCATCATAACCGAAATTTTGGCCTTGTCTGAGTTGTCTCTCACTCGCACGCTTACCTGAAAAAGATTTAGAGGCATAAATCTCCCAACGATTAAAAACTCCAACTGCCAATCAGAATACTGTATAATATAGGACCAGAACAAATTAAAATGTGAACCAAACTAGAAACAGGACATAAAATCGCCGAAATGCGAGATATTTTGGGAAGTCCCAAACATTTGTCAACCTAAGATGTATGCCATCAAGTTTCCCAGGCTTGCAACATTCCACATGCATATGCCACTAAAAAGGTGGGTCTTAAGATAGGATCCGCACAGTTTCAAAATGAGCCTAAGTAAAAACAGATATAAAATAGCCGAATGACTTGAAAAATTGGACAGCCCTACAAATATTTACCACATGGCATACCGTCAATTGGAATTATCGGGTTCCCACTACAAGTATGCACCAATTTTTCCAAAATGACTTTATGATTAACGACTTCATCAGAATTTTCACAATTCACTGAAAATTACATAGGGAGATTCGCATTTGTCAAGTAATCAACTTCAGGGTACATGTATTACCTTCCCGGTTGCAGCTTCATCCTCACCAACAACCAAGATGTAGTTATACTGGGCTAACTGAGCTTCTCGTACCTACATGAAGCCAAAACCATCACTAAATGAGCAGAACCACCAGAGAAATCTTTACCAAAGATTAAGACCATCCGGCCAAGTTTAAAGAATTGCAACATCCGAACTTAGACCTATTGTGCACAAGAAAAATTTCTTATTCTTAGATGAGACAGTCTGAAAAATATAAACCAGCGCCAAGAGAGAAATTTGTATGTACACCTCTAACAGTGCACAACTAAGGTTGGGTGATATAGAACTAGAAGCGTGGGAGATGCGAAGAAAAAAAAAATTTAAGTTCCAATGTCCCATAGAAATCTTAACACAACTGACTGCAAGAAAAACATTCTAAGAATACACGACCACATCATGAATGCAGCTTGCAGTACAACAAATTGAGGCCCAGAAAGGGAGATTGGAATCCACCTTTTTCTGGATTGTTCGGTCAGATGTATCAACGTCCACATAAAACCGAGCTTGATGAATCTGGTCTTTTACCTGTTAAAAAGTGAACAGGAAAAAATTGATGTCCTCAGCTTTTGGAACTAGCAAATGTAGATGAAGAATCCGTTAATAATTTCGAAAGTGAATCCCAGAGCCATTGTAAACATTTATACACCTAAGTTGCAATTATTTACAGTTCAAAGGAGTAAAGCACAACAAAGGGCCTAGATGACCTAGATAATACCCGTAAGTGGAAATTTTAACTTTGTTTGCTTTCATTTTTCCACTTCCAACAAATATCTATATCTGCATAGTTATTATAACCATAGCTTCTTGTTCTACTGAGAATCAGCCCAGCTAGATCAATAACAAATACAATGTACAAGCTGTTCAGTAAATCACTGAAATTTAAGAAAAAATAAGCTGAACACATGCATACAACACAATCTACCAATCCTTACCAGTGATATGACTTCACTTCAGCAACAAGTGCAACAACACAGAAAAAGGCACATACAACACGTATATTAGTTACAGACTTACAGTATGCCCCATACATGTTCATGAAGTAGTTAACTTAGAGGGAAAAACAAGTAACAATCATGTTGTAAGACATTATAAAGGTCAACAAACCGAAGACTAACAGACCTGTAACGCATATGCTTCAGATTTCACCGACACAGGGCAAACAATTGCTTGACGCGGACTGAGCCAGAGAGGCCATTTCCCCTTATAGTGCTCCAAGAGTATTGCGAACATACGCTCAACAGACCCTAAGATGGCTCTGTGTATCATAACAGGTCTCTCCTTCTTAGCTTCATCTTCAGCGGAGTATGATAAGTTGAAACGAGAAGGAAGTTGGAAGTCCAACTGTAATATCAAAGAAGCATCACTGAATTCAAACAACTATATTCTAGCCAATATTAAATGACAGTTATATCTGGAAAGAAAATGGAAATACAAGACAGAAGCAAGTGTACCTGTAATGTTGCACACTGGAATTTTCTATTCAGTGTATCAGAAACACTGATATCAATCTTTGGCCCATAAAATGCACCATCAGCTTCATTTATCTGAAACATGACCCGAATTGTGATTGGCAATGCATGAGAACACCATTATATGAAAATTACTAGAACACTCTAGATGCACAAAGTCCCATGCAGAAAACAAATGAACAAGTAAACAGTTACAATCACAAACATTAGGTTATCCAGATATAGATCCACACATAAACCACTTTAACCAAATCTGCTTACAATACTAGGGAGGCATCAAAGCAGGTAAAACAAATCCATATACCAGTAGTGGTAGCGGTAGATGGGGCCAACATAAGCAGGAGCTGATTGATGTATATGGTGACAGCAATAGTAAGCATTAGATGAGGTAGACAAAAAGGTGGAAGTCAGAAGGCATGGTGAAATCAGGTTACAGGAGATGTGAATCACTAGCAACCAAGCTATTGACATAGAAACTGTCAAATCCGTTTACCCTTTTTTGGATGAGTAGCCATAGAACGTGTCAACTACTGTCCATAATTGGGAAACCACATTACAATCACAGACTTGCACCATAGATATTTTTATGAGCCATCCTTTATTTGGTCAGTCTAATTTGATAATGTTATGCCTCTAAACATAGTTCTCAGCTAAGCTACCCTAATGCTTATCCAACCGACAATTTGGTTCGACTACAAAAAAAACTTCACTATCTACCTATCCATGCATTAAAAAGCAGCTTTCATATACAGACAAACATCCAAAGAAATGCATGTGTACCTACTGGTATACATATGTTGTTCATTATAAATCTTTGATAATACCCATGTATGGAGTTATTTCAATACAAAACAGGGAGGACATCAAACACTGCGATTTGAAACAAAATCGAGGTTCGACAAACAAAGATATGGCGGTCTTATTTGATTAAGTGTATCGTGAGGGATTCTTCTTCCGTATGAAATCCAATGGACTGGATCAAAACGATTTCTCAAACGAGGTAGTCACCGCTAGAAATGAACCGAAGGATCAAAAGAAAAGGATCCGGAATGCGATGGCCCATTTGATCTAATGAATTATCTTCATCTTTTATTTGCTTTTTGTTTGTTTTTCAACCAATGGATTGATCAAATTCTTTTTCTTGATTCCTTTACGTCTGATAAAACGAAAGATTAACTAAAAGCGTCATAAATAGGCTTCCGCATTTCATGGTTATACCAAGGAGATCATTAAATACCATATTCAGAGTATGTTAATAGTTGAAATGCATCCATAATTAATACCAAAAGCACAAACCCAGCAAGCCTTGCTACAAATTACATGAGTCAGATGTGAAAACCCATCTTCACATCCCTCCATGTCGAACCATTCGATACAATAAACCTTAGGCTATCATATTCTCCACTGGGAGGCCCCACTGATACTTTCCTTCTGCCCTTTTGGCACTTCAAATAAACGAAAACATCAATCATGCCACCCTTATCTTACCTGGATTGAATTGTGCATCAGCTAACCATGTCAAACAACATTTCCTTGGTTTGCTATCAAATTGATAATATTTATCACCTCCCACAGGGTATTCTTCTCTTGTTATATTCTATCCTTGCATTTTTACACTCAAGGTAACAAGGGTTTATGGAGAAAAAAAAAGCCCAGAACAAGGAAGGAAAAGGTGATCCATGAGGACCGTGACACTATACATGTCTACAGCTGATTTGGATTACAGAGAACATCCATGTTTCAAGGCCGATTAAACCAAAAAGGAGCAACCAAATGACATAAATTTGAGTTTATCTTTTTTTCATGATAAAACATTACTTCAAACATAAGGCGTATTAACAACTAGTCAACTATCGCAAGAGAAAAATCAACGCAGTAAAAACTGAATTACATCCACAAGTGATCAGTCCAATGAACAACCTTCAACTCATTTCTCAATAAAAACAACAAATAATACGGGAAAAAAGAATAGGGTGAACAAGTATCAAAAGGATGTGTTAGATTACCTCCCACGGCTTCCCAAACTCATTTAATGCTTCTGTAAGAGAAGCTTCTGCTTTATCCCATGTTGCTAATTCTCCAAGATATTTCTCAGGCCTCTGTAATACAAGACATACTTAAGATAAATACTACCTTTCTAGGTCTTGACCCATGTAATGACACATCGCGAATAGCATGGCATGAAATGTACCAAGAAAATGAAAGCAAACAAGGGATAACATAAAATATACGCCTCAACCCTCAAGGACCTCAACAAAGGACATACTAAAGCTTTTTTGGCTTGGAAAAGACAATTAAATGAGGGTAAAACAGGAATTGAAGTAACTGCATAACAATCAAATGGATGGGCACAAAAGTGAGGAATGTATACAAGAACCAATCTAAACAAAGTGAATAACGCAATAGGTGGATTGTTCAGGTGATGGGAGGGGAAAATGATACGAGCCTTTATTGGCTTAAAGTCCTCGGTGATAGAAGTGTAAAACTTAATTTTGAAGTCTAACTACTTTCCCCCTTTTGAAAAGATTTTTGAAGCCCTAAATACGGCTTCAGTAGGAGATATGAAATGTATAACCCATGAAGTTGATAATTTGGAAATCACTCCTAATAAAGAACCACACAATTCAATTATCCTATAAGCTTTAAGCATGTCACACGTAGGTCCACCCATGGGCTGCCACAGTGGTAAGGGACTAAGGGCGAATGCCTGCTTGCAACATAGCAAGGGTTTGATTCCCCCTAGAGGCAAACCATGATTTACGTGGGGGGCCATGGCGATGGGTTGCTATGCTAGTCTCTCCCGAGAATTAGTCGAGGTGCTCGTAATAAAAAAAGAAAGAAAGCATGTCACACGTAGGTGAGTGCCATATTGTCATACCGTTGATAGTTTCAGGTCAAAAGTGAACCCAAAGATCTCATAGACGTGACTGATGAATTCTAATGAACTTTTGACTTCATCTTTCACCTGGAAATGAACAAATTTTATTATGCTAGGCAATTAAAACGAAAAAAAAAATTCATTTACAGGTCTCAGTTCCAGCCAAAAATAACCAACCTGGGACTCCCTGCAGAAGATATGAGCATCATCCTGTAAAATAGTAACTTTGTTAGAGAGGAAGCGGTTTCCAAGAGCCATGGACAACTACCCATGAGTTATTGAAAATGTATTGTCTTTCTTTGTCTTTGGCCATTTTTCTCATTGTCCAATATTTTGCTACTCAAAGACAATTTTTCTCATTGTCCAATATTTTGCTAGTCTTCTGGGACAACTAAAAGCCCAAAACAAAAATGTCCTTGCTCAGTGTAAGCAGATTAGATGCAAGGATGCCAAGTTGAGGCACTAGTGGTAGCAGTCCATCACAATGAAGGATGTTAGCACCCAACAGCGAAGTTTAGAATGCCATCCACACAGGAAAACATCAATGAAAGAACCAGTTTTCCCTAGTGCTGAAAAGCAACACCAAAAAACCAATAACGAAGCTACCTGCTGAAATCTCCTGACACGAGTTAACCCACTTAGTGCACCACTGGCCTCGTTTCGATGTAAGGCTCCAAAATCAGCCAGGCGAAGAGGAAGTTCTGCAGAAGAGATTGAAAAAATCAGGGCGCAGATGGCACAAGTACGACAAAAGAAATAACATGTCCGTAAGCTGCTTTGAAGGTTGACAATGAATGTAAGATTCTCCAAGCTAATAAATGTAAAACGTCACCTAATATCACTGCCACATGGCAGGATGGAATTCCTAACTTTAACATGAAAGTTCCTAGCCTATCCATGAGGAATAACCTCATATATGTGCTAAGAAAATAAAGGAAAAAAGAATTGCTGAAGTCTTTCCGCTGAACAAACAGTGGCCAATCATCATCGTGTAAACAATCCTTGGATAAAGTTCTAGCATAAACAGCAAAATCTTGTTCCACATTTGTTTCTTTTCCTTTTATTTGGTAACACCTCCATGACTTCTTAACCGGACCAGTCCTAAGCAAGTACTTAAACATAGGAATTCATCCAACTAATCAATGTCACTAGTCAATCATTCACTAATATCATTCCGAGTATGCAAAAGAACATATATCCTGACACCACTGCGATTCCAACCAACAAAACAGAGATAAAGAGGCAAGTTCAAACGCCAAGGTTGTGCATCTTTAACCAGCTACAACAAAATATGGTCCTGATCCTGAACATATTATTTAACAATTTGCTTGACAGAGTTAGCATGGCGACAACTGGTATACAGACAAATAATGATTTAGTAAAGATTAAAGTCCATTGGAACACAAAAAAAATATTTAAAAATTGCAGAGCAATGCAAAACCCGTGATACATTAAACAAGGTGATGCAAGTTATTAATGGAAGGAAAGCAGCAGGAAGAAAATATCAAATCAGGGGAAACTACATGGAAGTCTCAAGTGAGATGGTTTCTTCATGGGCATTTGAAAACTGACTCGACCAAAAGGACAGAGTTAAGCAAAACTTAAATATAGCAAGCCCAACCGGAGTACCACAAGTGAAAAAGGACATGTAGCCTGTATTTCTCTAGGGATGAAGACTAATATTCAAGCCAGAAGTAACGAAGTTCAAAACGGAGGACTGGAAAGAGTTAATTAAGCTACACATGACAATGTGTTCTACATTTATGAGCACATACATAACATCCTCAGCGATAAAAGGGTGTTGTGAAACAGTACCATGAAGATTTGGAAAGAATTTCCAAAAAGAATGGCATATAAAGTCGGTGCTGAGGGTAAATTAAAGTTTCGGCTGATTCAATGTGTTGCCATAGACCTCTAAGGGACATCTCCTGGTTTGTTTTTCTTAGCTTCAGATAAGAATGGCTTCAAGCAGGACTGCCGGCTGGTTTGTAAAAATGGTGCATTGTGAAACACGCAACGAAAGAGAACTTTGGAAGATTGGTAAATTCTATCTGTCACCATATTTTTTGGCTGCTTACATGAGTTGAAGCTCCGACGGTTCTATTCAGGATTCTTCGGTAAAAGCAATTTGATGAAACAAGAGTTTTACCCCTGTTCTTTTTATCAAGAATGAGCAGTGGGGAACTCGAGGCAACTGTCACCACGGACTATCCTGGGAAGAGGCACAAGTTGACTAGTGAGTAGTGACAACTGAGTTATGTAAGAGGATAGGCGAAAGGGTAAATCATCTTCTTCTTCATTGCACGGTGGGAAGCGAGCTATGGAGCCTTATTTTTGTAGTGTCTGATGTGGCTTGTGTAGTATCGACATCGGTGCAGATATTTTTATGCAATGCATTAGGAGGCCTCGAGAAGGAGATAAAGGATTGGGAAACTCTGGCTATTTTTGGGGTGTTTGAAGAACTCTTTGAAAAGAAGAAATGCAAGATTTTTTAGTACGGAGTTATCAACTCATGTCGTGAAGGGTCCCCTTCCATAATTCTATATTTGTCTTGGAACAGTTCCTCAGGGATTTGAATATGCATGTGGATGTATACCTTTTCAATCTATGGCATTTTTACGCGTGCCTTTCTCAATAAGTTTCACTGTGAAAAAATGGGTAGTTATTTTTTCTTTAAAAGGGTACTTTAATACATACTAACAGGCGATGTCCAATATAATAGCCAAGACCACCAACTTTCACATAAAGCACACCCAGTTCTCGCAAAATGAAAACATTTTTGCGAGTAAACTTTCACTCATCAAAAGAAGGTACTTCCATGCATGTGAACAATAGAAGTCAAATATAAAAGCCAAGACCATCAACTTCTCCATCAGGCAGATACACAATCCACAAAACATGAAAAAAAAATCCACAACTACAGCCAGAAAAAAAAAATTATAAATTTTTATATTCTGATTATTCTCAACCGCATGTTAGTTTCAATATCAATATTAACCAAGTTTCCCAATAAAGTGCAAGATGGACCATAGTTTTGCTCAATAAAATCTTCAAAACAACAGAAGGTGCAAGAATACATCCACAAGGTATAAGGATTGAAATAACTAACCCCTGTATGAACGAACTCTATGATCAAACATTTTACAATGGCCTGGGCAATTCATTGGCTTAAGCCCAAACTCTTGCTTTTCAATCTGCAATATCAACCAGAAATATTAGCTAATTAGAACCTGGATCGACATACATATGCATCAAAACAAAAGAGGAGTGGGTGAAGAAACATTAGGAGGTCAGTTGATGAAAGAGAGAATGGAACCTAAGCCGCAATATAAAATCTAAGATGCATACAGCAAACCTAAATCATTCCTACGTAACCAGAAAGTAAAATAAATAGACAGCTCTACAATTCCATCCATATGAGCATAAAATACAGATATAGCTATAGCTGGTCCTTAAAATGTAGGTAAAAACCAATGAGCATTTAGAGATCACATCAACACCCAAGAGCTCTTGAAAACAAGTCCTCACAGGAGATCAAAGAATATCACCTCCAATAGAAACATATTTTCCCTGTAATTAGCCGCATGCCCGGATGTTTCCCAGAGTTGCATGTTATAGATGTTTGGTGTTATAACCTGCAAAACTAAGTATAATTAGATGTCATGCTGCCATCCTATGTTGTTTCAATAAACAATGGACCAACTGTTCACCTCTTGGTATCCTCTGTCCCAATAAAGATTTCGAATAAAATCCATCAACTTGTTGTAAATTCGAGTACCATGCGGAAGGAAGAAACAGCTTCCTGGACTGAAGTACATAAAAGATATTCACTCAAGAAGCATATAAAAGATGCAACAAATGGTTATATGGCACACTCCCGACCTTGAAGAAGTAATGTTTAATTGCAATTGTACCTAAGTGGATCAAAATAAAAAAGCTCCTGATTCTTCCCCAGTTCTCTGTGATCATATTTTTTTGCCTCTTCCAGCCTCGCAATATATTCCTGTTACATCACCGATTGTCACAAGACTCAAGCTGTAAAGAAATGGGCCCAACAACTTACTCGTGCAAAAACCACCCTTGCACATGGAAGTGTAAACACCCATACATACAGAAATATAACGCAAACGAAAGAACTGGAATACAAATAGGGAGGCCCAAACCCAAGACCGCAGAAAAAAACGTATCCCTGACACCATGTCACATCACTAATTGCCCAAAAAGCTTGTACTTTTTTTAAAATGGCACAAAAAATGTATATCAGGCTATCTACATTTTCCACAAGAAAGATCATATGATTCTAGAAAACGTGTCACTTGACCTTGAGATCAATGGCGGCATCAATGCAAGATTTCACAATACTCCATCCATCAGTGCAAGATTTTTCAGCAACAGAAATGTGTGGTCCACATAGTGTTTAACACTAAATATCACTTTGACTTCGTCTCGGAAAGTCGAAATATATTTCATCACATCAAAGATTGCAAGGTTCGTCATGTAAACTGACTAATTACAGTATATAAACAGAAATTTTACAGCTAGTTAAATTCAACTTGCAACGGATTACAAGAATTAGACTAGCAGAAAGAATAGAAATTAATTAAAGTAATTAATAAAGGGAATGTTGTTAACTTCTTGAAGTGGCAGAGAGGGTACTGCAAAGGAAAGTCCCAATTCCCATACATATATGCATATACAGCATAGCACACACATTTAACCACATGGTCTACTTTTTTGTCCTTATCGAAGTAAATTACAATATTACCATTCATGTGTGGAAAATATAATTATCCATTACAAATGAAAAGAAGCTTCATAATTTCACAAGGACACAGAAGAACTGCATGTGGACAAAAGGGAGTACTAAATCAGTTCCCTGACCATCCTTTTAATGTCTTTACCTTTCTGAAGTGGATTCTAAGAAAAGGAGAGTGAATCAAAGGGGTGCATGTTATGACAATATGCAGGTGTATAAAATATCGGATAAAGCATAAAACACCATTACCTTCAAGCGCTTTTGATCAGGATAAGATATTCCATAAACTCTTTGCAAACTTTCACGATCTTTGTTTCCCCGCCAATATGCTGACGAGGCCTGAAGACTATAAGACTAAGTACCACATGCAAAATACTCGTGAATAGCATACAAAGTAACAAAATGCCAAACCTTTAAACAAGCAAGGGCTTTTACAAAAGATGTATTGGGTATATGTGGACCGCGACACAGATCAACCAAGGGGCCACATCTGTATACTGTTATAGTTTTGTCTTCAGGTAATTCCCTAATGATTTCAACCTGATCAAGATGATAGAAAGGCATTAGTGTAATATATAATCGACAACAAATGGAAATAAATTCAAACCAATATACAGAACAAATGTTTTGAGCGATGAGGATTTACCTTAAATTTATTTTCAGAAAACATCTCCAGCGCCTGCTCCCTTGTAACTTCAATGCGCTCAAAAGGCTGCTTTTCCTGAAATAGAATGAATCTAAGGGAATAAGCTAGTGAAGAGCAAACATTGACTATTCATCATAAGAATGCCAACTCAAATCCTAAACAGAAACGAACAACTTCATCATGATTTTAAAATTTCGCTATCCACCTAAAAACGGGTGTGATGTGAGAGAGCTAAATCACAAACAAAAGAGTGTGTCCGCGCGCGTTTGTGTGTGCCTCTATGAATGCTAAACAGACCTAGATCATGCATAGGCACCCAAAAGCATGCAGTCCATCACTTTTCGAAAGCAAGGATATTGAGAAAGGCACCGAGGGGCTGCCAAACCCATACAAAAAATGAGGGGATGCCACCCTGATACAAACTGCTGGTCCATATTACAGCTTTAAGCCAACCAATGAAAACCTAAGACTTAACAGCTTTAGCACCAAGAAATGCCTCTGCAAATACTGCAACCTTTGCCCTGTTTGATCCAAACTCCAATACATGGTCATACCTCGACAAATCATCATAAGCAATTGATGTTGAAGCAAGAAACAGTAACAGAAACATCCAAATAATGATCTCTATTTTTCCAATTCCGGTATTTTAAGCAGTCATTGCAACTTCAAAACACAATTCTTTTTGCGAATACTACATTTAGATAAATTACAAATTAGAACTACATTAAATAGAATAGAAAGTGTACATCCAACATGGCAGAAAGCTTAGTTGGCTGATGGGTGGTCTAGAAAGAGTGTTCTTTTTTCCTTTTCCAAGTTTTGATGTTTTGTATAGGCTCCTCTATGGTGCTTTTAGTTGGTTTTAAGGGCTAAGCACTGTGTTTATATTGTTTTTTTTATTCTTATAAAAAACTTCATTTACCAAAACAAAAAAAAAATGGCAGAAAGCTTAGTACAAGTGCAACTTCCTGGTACAGTAACAAGTACAAGAGCAATACCCCAACAGCTTTTGCTGCCCCTGCATCAATTCGTTTAAAGTGGTCTTCATTTAAGCCCAGATCACCATAAAATGCATCATAATAGAAACCCTACAAGAACAATGAATCATATCATAAGACCTGGGAAATTTTTGCAATTATAGCAGAAAATTAAGCTATACAACGTAAAAGGTAAGTTATAGGAGTATAAATTTCAACGGAATATAAACACTCCGTGAGAAAAATGCAAGTCATAATATATACGTATGATATAACTCCATGTCATGCCACTTGTCGAATACCTAACCTTAAATGTAGAACTAATCAGACCTAGTGTCCCATTTGATTAAATGGGAATCCCATAAAATCAATGGGTTGATTTTAGCAAATTATGTAACAATCAAATCTATGCCTCTGTTGAACCCAAATTATAAAAGAATTCCAATTCTGATTCAAAAGCAAGAAGTTATGCCAAATCAGGGTATCTGATTTGGAAAACATAGTATTTAGCACTCCAACATATTAACCTGAACTATCATAACAACAATCAAGAGCTTGATAGCGAATGACCCTTCAACGTCCATATAAGTGTAGATAGATTACAAAGCTACCATGTTTACAAGTCAACAGACATGAAACTTTGACCGTGAAAATTGATACGTTACAAAGCTGAAATGTTTAAGTCAATAAGCATGAAACTAAGAACAATCACACAATGTACCTCCCCTCTAGTAGTACACGGCCCAATGCACAATTTGCATCCGTATTCCATCTCAAGAGCCTGCAAAATTAACAGAAGAATAAAACCACAATAAAACCACAATGAAAACACTTGACAAAGCTTTTACCTGCCCAAGAATATGAGCACTTGAATGCCAAAAGGTGTCCCGACCTTCATCGCTCTCGAATGTGAATAACTTTAGCTCACAGTCGCCTTCAAGTGGCCTCGACATGTCCCACAGCACTCCATTAACCTTCGAAATCAAAGCGTTTGCCGCCAAACTCTTTGAAATCTCTTTCGCTATGTCCAGCGGAGTCGACATCCACTTCTTCCCTTCCTTCACACTCCCATCTGGCAAAGTAACCCTAACAATGACATAGATTCAAATCAATTCCATAGGTATACATAGAGGTCTGCATGCAACGTTATCCCTACAGCAAATAAATTCAATTCAATATGAATATATAAATTTATCACACACATGTGTACGTAGGAAAAAAGTTATCCTTATTACAATGTAGGTTCAGATCACAACAACGAAAAGTATGACAGCGACCAAAGCAGCGACAACCGCCACAAGCCGTTAACCAGAAAATATAACAATTTCATAACCTGTAATGAACTGAAAATTTATGGGTATGTGACAAGCTGCCTAAATCTGAAGAGTTTAGTTGAGAATAATTGCCAGTATGGCAATTGGAAAACAGTTACAAGTCATTAGGCACTTAAAAGACAGTTACAAGGATAGTTGAAAAGAGAGAGTACTTGATGGTTTCGCCAGAGATGGACTGAAGGTGAGCGACTTGTCCCGCCTTGATCAATTCGAAGGCGGCGATGCGTTTGTCAATAATAGTCTGGAGATATGCTTCGTCCTTGGGGTGGTCGGGGCCGGACGCCGCCGGCTGTCCGCCGGATTTTTTCCCCATATGCGGCGGCGCTGGTGGTGGCTGTGAAAGTGAGGAGAGTAGGCGTCGGCGCGATGTGTTATGCGGCGGAGCACGGAGGAGGAGGTGAAAGGATAACCGCCACTTAGAAGAACATCGCATCCGTCGTTGCTGAGTTGTTACTGTGAAGAGATGCTAACGAGGTTTTTAGGGCTGTCGAAGGTTACTTGGTAAATAACACTACTGGTCCCCAAAGTTTGGAAAATGATTTATACACCCCTTCATTTATTCGTGCCTTCCAAATTTTGTCTTTCGGTGTTCCTGTGGTGTGGTATGTAAGTTGAAATAATAAAATGATCTTTCTATTATTCGCTCACTGGGCGGACGGTAAAACACAAAACAAATTATAATTCTTACATGGAAGAGTTTTCACTATTTGAATTCTTACATATAAGAATTCAGATTCTATACACTTTATTGTCTGCCCATTGGGCGGACGGTAGATTAATCCATAATAAAATACATTTCATTTATAAAATTGTAGAGTGCAAAAATCATTCCCGTAAAGTTAAGTGAGATCTCTGCTATTTTTCGTTTTTCTTTTTTTTTTTAAGTTGTGGTAACATATATGTTGTTTTTCTTTGTTTTGTGTAGGTCTGCAAACGAGGCAAGTTTTAAATTATTTAGATCTGTTTATTAGTATGATTTTAGCAAGCTTGAGACTTTTGAGGTGGCCTTCATTTGAGTCGAGCTTGTCCAAATAAAATTATAAAAATAGGTGCATATAAGTTTATGGCACATGTAAAAATATATATTATCAAATTATAAAATTTTCAAAATAACAAATCATTTAAATTTTGTAACTCTTTTAAGTTTATAAATGAAATTCTTGTGATATTATATATATACACAAATATACATATAAGAATTTTCACATGAGGGTTCTCTCACTTTGCTATGATGAGGGATTTCATTTCTGGATTGAATTTCAACCATATGAACCGTTAGATGTGTTTAAAAAGTGAGGGAGCCCTCGTTAGAAATACTCTATATATTTAATATTTGCACTAAGTTTTTAGATGCTTATAAATGGGATCCAAAATTTGCATTTTAGTGCTTAAACCCAAATAATAATAATAAAAAGCGCACAAATAATAATAACAATAATAAAGGCGCACATAAATTTCTCTCTCTTTGTTCTTTAATGTGTTAGTCACGGATTACGAATAACTGCTGTTCAGATACTTTGACTATTGGCGTGGGGAGCAAGCATGGGCTTTTAGGGCTTGACTCAGAATGGGCCCTTGTGGTTTGCCGTTTCAGCAGATCCAATAGTTGATATTTCTAGGGTCAAAAAAATAGTAGTTGATATTCCACCCGAACTGGTCCACAGATAGAACATGGGCCGATCAATGGCCTGATTGGGCCATGGGGAATGCCAGTAAAATGGGTAATGAGATTTTTGAAGTTTCTTTTTTTTTTTTTAGTTTTATTGATACAAAAACTTACAAATGCCAAAAAAATTGAATAAAGACAAAAATAAATAAATAAATAAATAATCCAGCTTATTAGGCCGAAGAACCCATTGTGCAATAATCTTTCTACCATTGGGCTTAAGACCATGGAGGCTTGATTGTGTATTTATCGGAGCAGTTCTTTTTCTTTTCTTTTTTTTCTCCAAAATTTAAATTTTAGGCTACTCAATATGGAAATATCACAAAACCATTTACAATAAGATATTAACCGCATCCGTTGGTGCCGAAAGTTAAGTACCCCCACATGTTTTGGATGCTAACCAATTTAACAAAGTTCTGAAACTCGCTAGGCATCCAAGAGCGGTCGGGCACCTTCTAGTTTTCAAGACCGAGTACTCGACAGGCAATTAGTCAGTCTAGTCAGTGAGGGATTCTAGCGCCTAGGTGGCGAGTTCTCCCGGTCTTTCAAACCTTCTTTTAGAACACTGAGGTTTAATCCCTCCAGAGTGCATATGAAAGTTGAACCCAAGCATTAATTGATTTTAATGATCACTAGCTTCTTCTTTTTTTGTATATAACAAAATATCTGGGACAGCATACTCGCACCTTTGCTAATCTCGAGGGACTAATTCAATCGTCCACTAATAGGGGCCTCTTTAATGACTAGTTAACCGGCCTCTTATTATTCTTCTGGATGTTTTATTTTTAATGATGAGTGTGTAAAATTTTATTTTGTATCTTGTGATTAAGTAAAATATCATGTACGCCCGGGAAGTAACATTATTTTCATACGATATTTTTCACAATTAGGTATGAAAATATAACTTCTAGCTGGCCATTAAGATAAGTAATAACAACCCTTGGAGATGGAGATGCTCTAACAAAATTTTCAAACCCTAGTTTTCATCATTTGTTGTCCCTTATAAACTCATAAATGGAGGACAGAGATTTGAAATGGCATGCAGTTTGAACCCTCTCCTAGCATTCTGTGTATATGAACTATCTAGTGCCATGCCTAATATCTAACTAGTCCAATACATTGCCATGTTGGTAATAGAGGTGCAAACTAACCGAGCGGCTCGCGAAGTTAACTTGTGGCTCGGATTGGCTCGATTCATTAATTAAACGAGCCAAACTCAAGCTCGAGTTTTAGGCCTGTTAAAGAGGTTTGTTAAGTAAATTAACTAGGCTTGGCTCCTTTACAAATGAGTTGAGCTCTTTGAGCTCGAACTCGAGTTTTAGACTTACGGTTTAGCAAACGACTCGAGCTCAACACAAAATTCAGCTCGGCTCGTTTACAGTCCTAGTTGGCACCATGTTATAAGGTTTTGACGTCATAGCCATTTTTTTTCCTCTGAAAGTCTTTTGCTATGGGGACCACTGCATTGTGAGAGGAGGAGGATATATATACCAGTTACATGAAATACTCATCGTTTTCTGGATCCTTATATAAAATTACCATTTCTTGGTCATAATGATGATGATAAGGAGGAGGATGCAAATTAAGCTTCATTTAGCATCTTCTCATTTAAATTCTTCCACCAGTGGTGGAAATTTGGGGTTTTCACCAACCACCGTTGTCAATCCCTCTGTGCATTTTTTGTTATAATCTGAACTGTTTTTCTTGTAGGATCCGTACAATAGTATATCAACTAAAAAAATCAACTTAATCGGACATCGATGGGTATATTAAAAATTAAATTTTGGTTTATGAAACGGAAGGTCATAAACAATTTAACTTCAAAATCCATGAATGTCCATTTTGTAAACGAAAGTGCATTTTTTGATACACTTATCAATATCTCATCAACTTGATTTTTTTACATGGATATATTACTATATGGGTCTGGATCCTGCTACAGGTACAGAAAAATTATACAGAAAATGTACAAATCGCTCTCGGGGACCCACTTTTGGGTCCCACACGAGTGATCCGAACCGTTCATTATTCTTAGAACATTTTTCCGAGGGGATCCACAAAATTTCAGCTCAATCGGACGGTTAGAAGTGCTTGAACCAAAATCACACCGTTTGAAACCGTTTCAAACGGTGTGATTTTGGTTCAAGCACTTCTAACCGTCCGATTGAGCTCGGTTTCAAACGGTGTGATTTTGGTTCAAGCACTTCTAACCGTCCGATTGAACTGAAATTTTGTAGAGCCCCTCGGAAAAATGTTCTAAGAATAATGAACGGTTTGAATCACTCGTGTGGGATCCAAAAATGGGTCCCCGAGAACGATTTGTACATTTTCTGTACAATTTTTTCTGTACCAGTAGGATTATCGATATGGGTCCTACAAGATTAAGGTTGAAATTATACAGTGAAAACTAAATTCGGTGGGGCCCACCGGCTGTGATGGAAACCGTGCTGGCAGTACTTTTGTCAGTCTCCATCCGTTAGAAATTTAGGTCCACCAGATAACTTTATAGCCACCCGTTTTGATGAAGTTTTGTGTCACTCGCTGTCACACTTTAGGACCAATTGCCAGTGACCAAATGTGAAATCCAGGAAGCTTATTGACACGTACCGTGATGGACAGATTCAGGGGTGATTTGGTTAATTTGAAAAAATTGATTTTTTGATTTTTTTCGTTTTGTCTTTGTTTATATATATATATATATATATAGAGTCCACTTCTAATCCGGACTTTTAATTTCCGCACCTTATGATCCAAAATTTTTTTTGACGATCCGATCCGTCCAATGTGTTCAGAAGGTGTTTTTAAAGGTCCACGCGGAAAATCTTCAAAAAAAAATACCGGGAAGGGCTTGATCCAAGCAGTTTTCGCAAAAAATATATAAATACAGTTTTTGCGAAAACTGCATGGATCAAGCCCTTCCCGGTATTTTTTTTTGAAGATTTTCCACGTGGACCCTTGAAAACACCTTCTGAACACATTGGACGGATCGGATTTTCCAAAAAAAATTTGCAACACAAAAAGACCCCATTTTTTCCTTAAATCCGGGAGTGTGGATAAGAAAATTTCCCTATATATATATATATATATATACCCCACGGTTCCAGTCAGGGATCCCTGACTGGAGCCTTTGGGGTGTTTTTTTTGTGTTGCAAATTATTTTGAGAAAATCCGATCCGTCCAATGTGTTCAAAAGGTGTTTTCCAAGGTCCACGCGGAAAATCTTCAAAAAAAAATACCGGGAAGGGCTTGATCCAAGCAGTTTTTCGCAAAAACTGTATATTTACAGTTTTGCGAAAAACTGCTTGGATCAAGCCCTTCCCGGTATTTTTTTTTGAAGATTTCCCGCATGGACCCTTGAAAACACCTTCTGAACACATTGGACGGCTCGGATCGTCAAAAAAATATTCGGATCATGGAGGTCCGGAAGTCCGGATCCCGGACTAGAACCGGCCTCTATATATATATATATATAGGTTCCACTTCTTATCCGGACTTTTCATTTCCGGACTTTTTATCCAAATTTTTTTTTGACGATCCGATCCGTCCAATGTGTTCAGAAGGTGTTTTCAAGGGTCTTCGCAGAAAATCTTCAAAAAAAAAACACCGGGAAGGCCTTGATCCAAGCAGTTTTCGCAAAAATATATAAATACAGTTTTTGCGAAAAACTGCTTGATCAAGCCCTTCCCGGTATTTGTTTTTGAAGATTTTTCGCGTGGACCCTTGAAAACACCTTCTGAATACATTAGACGGATCGGATTTTCCAAAAAAAATTTGCAACACAAAAAAACCCCATTTTTTCCTTAAATCCGGGAGTGTGGATAAGAAGTTTGGCCTATATATATATATATATATACAATCCCCTTCACATGAGGACTCCCTCATTTTAGGCAAAATGAGGACTTTTAATCGCAGCCCTTGGATGAGATCCAAGGGCTCAGATTTTAAAGGACCATTCGCGGGTCAAAAACCCGGGTAAATGCCCATTCGCGGGTCAATGATCTTTTACGGGTCATAACCCATCTGAGCCCTAATTCCTATTCCCCAAATCACGCCATTCTCAGAGAGAGCCTTTAGAGACGATTCATGCGAACTCGAAGAAGACGAACGAAGAAGACGAACTAGGGCTTCGATCCAGCAAGGTCGACCTCTCTCTCTCTCTCTCTCTCTCTCTCTCTCTCTCTCTCTCTCTCTCTCTCTCTCTCTCTCTCTCTCTCTCTGTGTCGGGTTGGGATTTGAAACTGGGGTTTCGATTGAAAATTTCGATTTCAATTTCGATTTCGGAGATGATGTTTAAGGTAGCAGCAAAAACAAGGGTTTTTTATTCCCATTTCGAATTACTTAACTCCTGTTATAATTATCTGTAAGACCCTTCTTTCAATCACATGAAGCTTAATTTGCATTTTCATTTCTGCTCAGAAGAACTTGAGGCTGCAAATCCTCGAACTGCATACCACTTGCAATGCTCATCTCCCCTTTCCTCCATTGCCTGATATATCCACTGCTGGAAATCTTCTTGGAGAAACTTTCATTTCAAACCGTAGTTGCTTTGACATGCAAAAGTATCGGCCTTCGACCATTAAGATAACGAGCAGTATGTCAAACTCTGTGTATGTAAGCTGCATCATCGTCTAGACCATCTACCTAAATATGCAGGGTCAATCAGATTAATGACCTGAAGAGGGCTGAAACATGTGAAATATTGCTTTTTTTTTTGAAAAACCAATAACTCACCTAGACAAACAGCTGCCTTATTATTAAAATCAAGGCCTCTTGAGGCGGCATCAGTCTAGAAGACATTTAAGTGGATAGATTTAGTTACTCAATAGTCATGACGTAAAGATGGGGTTCGATTTAGTTGTTTGCCCGTGGCTACCGTCTAAAAAAAAACCAGTTTTCTATGTATAAATCTTTATGTATTCAAGCATGACAATCCAGCTTGGTTAGCAAAACTAAAAATGGATTTTTGCTTTCTCAAAAAAATCCTTGTTTTTTTATTTCCATTTCGATTTAGTTACTCATGCTTTTTTTTATGTATTTCCTCTTTTTGTCACCCACATACTAATGTAGATACAGCCGGCAAGAATGTCTCAAACCTGTGCAAGTATTATATAAGAGTATATCATGATTTTTGTATTTGGCCGTTCAAAAAAAAAATTTGATTTTTGTATTTGGTCTTATTTCCTTGGGGTACTTTAGACTCCATGATTCCTACAATTATTTAGGTTTTGACTATATAACCTAATGACTGTCACTTTAGTAGCAAGTTGAATATATTGGATGAAATGAACTGCATGTGTCTTTAAATATTCAAGCAATTACTGATCCAAGTTTGTCAGGGTACATTTTTTCCCCAAACATTGTGCGAAATTATTGATCCAAGTTTGTTTTTTCCTTTTCAGAATGCAGTCTTTACAAGATATACTTTACTCATCGTTACCATTACAATGTGCATCCTCCGGAGCTTCTTCTGAAATTGTTTACACTCCTCAAGTGAAGAATAGCTTGATACCGAAGTTTGATCAAGTGTTTGACAGTTTGGAAGATGTTCACAAGTTTTACAACGATTATGCTAAAGAAGCTGGATTTGGTTATTCGAGCTCATTCTAGCAAGTTGGGTAAGGACGGTCAAACCGTTAGAAAGGAATTTGCTTGTTACAAACAAGGGTTGAGAGAGAAAAAATATACTCAAAATGTTTCAGAGAACACTATACGGAAACGGGGGTTGACTAGAGAAAACTGTGGTGCAAAATTGACAGTTGTGAAACGGGGTACGGGGTTTGTTGTCACCATATTTATTGACGGTCATAGCCACCCTCTTGCCACGCCAAGGAAGGTGCATCTCATCCGATCTCATCGTAAAATGACACCTGCCCAAAGAGCTTTGACAGAGCAACTAGGCAATGCAAATGTGTCAACACATAAAGCTATGAGTATTTTGGAGATGTAATGCGGAGGTCTTGAAAATGTTGGATGTTCGCAACAAGATATTTACAATGCTCAAAGGGATAAGAGGAAAAGGGTAGAGGGACATGATGCGGAGTTGTTGCTTGAGTATTTTGAGGCCCAACAAGAAAAGAATCCCGCTTTTACGTTTTCAATCAAGCCAGATGATGATGGGAGTTTGCTTCATTGTTTTTGGGCCGATGCAACCTCTAGAAATTCATACAAATTTTTTGGGGACGTGGTCGTGTTTGATACAACATATCAGACAAACAAATATGATTTGATCTTTGCACCTATAGTAGGGGTCAATCACCACGGGCATACACTCTTTTTGCATGTGCATTGTTGAGTGGCGAAAAAACCGATGCCTTTGAGTGGCTTTTCAAGCAGTGGTTGGAAGCGATGCCGGCTGGGCCGCCCAAAATGATCATAACTGATCAAGATCCGGCAATGACAAAAACAATAGCTGCTCTCCTTCCAAATACGCTCCACAGGTATTGCATTTGGCACATTTTGAGTAAGTTTTCAGAAAAAATAACTGCAGTATCATATAAACAACATTATGATGAGTTCCATGATTGTATATGGAACTCCGAGAGCCCTGAAGAGTTTGAAGGTAGATGGGTAGAGGTTGTAGCAAAAGCTAAATTGTCAACCAATGAATGGCTACATGCCATGTACGAAATTCGTGAAAGATGGGTCCCTGCATTTACGAGACACATTTTTTCTGCCCACATGACTAGTAGTCAAAGAGCGGAAGGCTCTCATGCATTTTTCAAGCGATATGTGTCTCCAAATAATACCTTGTTCGAATTTGTAACGCGGTTTGAGAGGGCACTTTCACATATTAGGCATAATGAATTAGATGCAGATCATAAGGATGTCAATGAGAAGCCACTCCTCGTAACGAAAACACTCATGGAGTCGACAATGCGTGAATTGTACACACATGGTATTTTTTACAAGTTCCAACAAGAACTCTTGGATGGTGGAATGTATGTGCTAAAGAGAACATTTAAAGATGAACACTGGTCTACCTATAATGTTTTGAGGACAGATAAGAGTGCTTCGAAAGGTCGTGAGGTATCATTAGACAAGTCATCAAACTATGTTAAATGCAGCTGTAAGAAGTTCGAATGTGACGGAATTCCATGTCGGCACTTGTTGGCCTACTTCAATAAAAAGCAAATTGTGAAAGTACCTGATCAATATATCTTGCGGAGGTGGACTAAATCAGCAAACGTTGGTAAGGATGCCTTGGGTGGGACCGTGTCTAAAATATGTGAAACTCCTATGTTACTGAAGCGAAATAGGCTCTTCCAACTAGCTGGCAGAGTTATTGAAGGATGTCTACAAGTTGGTGAAAATGAGCCTGAAGATTTGGAAGAATATTTGGTATCGACTGAAAAGAGGGTTGCAACAAAGATGAGTGCAACGGAGGATGGCGAGGAAAGTAGTATAAAAAAACCTTTGTCTTTTGGAAACAAACGGCGTCTCAAAGAACCACAAGCAGTTAGGTATAAGGGTTGTGGTAAACGGATGAAGGGAGGAAAAGAGAAGGCTATGAAGAGGCCAAGGCGTTGCAATGGTTGTGGAAAAATAGCGACACATGACAAAAGAAATTGTCCAGTACTTCTTGGCATGTACGTTTTTTCATCTAAATATGTTTATTTGCAATTTAAATGTTTAATTTGTTTAAATTTAATTGTTGCCTTTTTGTAGCACTTCGGCCGATGGTAGGTTGAATGACGAAGAGGATGAGGATGACGAGAACGACGACATGGATTATGACTCAGAATGTAAGTGTTTGGAAATATAAATGAGTTGATTGGATTGTGACTGTAAATTTGGAAGTTTCTTTTTTTATAACTGTAATTTTTGGGACTCGTACTTGCAGAATCTGAAGAGTTTGTACAAGGAGGAGGAGGATTTAATTGTGTTTTGCTAACTGGAGTATTTGGAGACTTGGGGATTGGTGGATGTACTTAATCTGGGCAATGTATTTGCTTTTTAGTTGATTTGTTTTTTAACTCTTGTGTTAAATTATGGGCTGCATTGAACTCTGCCCTGAACTCTTGTATTTTGCTTTTTAGTTGATTATGGGGGCATGTAGTGAGAATAGAGGAGGGAGTAACTGTATTTTGCTTTTTAGTTTGACTCTTGTAATGCCTCATGCTCACTGTTGTTACGGAGGGAGTAACTGTATTTTGCTTTTTAGTTTGAATCACTGGTCCCTGCATTCACTGTTGTTACCCTGCGGGATTGCTAGGTAGTATCATGCTGAATTTTGTTGGTCACGGACTACTTATTGCTTACTGTATTTGATCCTTGTGGTTGCTTACTGTATTTGATCCTTGTCAAGGGCAATTAGTGATTGTGGAATGACTGTTTAGTTCAATTATGGGTATGACCTCTCTCAGCATCACCTTGGCCAATTGCCTTATACACATGTAGCACCTCCACTTAACACAGCCAATACGGCCGGAGCTGTGGCTGTAGCAGCCAAATGAGTCCGTGCCCAATCAGGATTTCCAAACCCAGTAAGATATCCTTCAACATCAAATCTGCATTGAGTTTGTATTTCGATTAAAAAGAAGTAAAACACGCTAAACTAAAATGAATCCTGATTATTAATCTCAAGTGATTACTCATCCAATTATGTATCCTGATTAGTATTTTTTTTATGAGTTGGGTACACACCCACGAAAATTACGTTGTCGTTATGAGAAAAGGCAGTGCAGTGAGTGACTTCAATATAGTGTAAGAGGTGAGGGTATAGTAGGGGACTTGCATGTCTTTGACAGCAAAGGTGAGGGCCTTTAAGGGAAGTTCTTGATCAGGTGAAGAGCTTGGCTGTATAACGATTATGAGTATTGTTAACAGAAACAAGACCAATTGCCATGGACTCATGACCAAGCTAGCATGACCTCTCTCAGCAGCTACAGTAGTATGCAAACAAGCTATGAGTGTTTTGTTACCTTTCTTATTGGTCCCAAAAAAAATAAAGCAAGCTAATCAATATGAACCAATCACCAAAAGAACCAAACAACAAATTTCGGCTCCAAAGACAAGCCATATTACACCACTACGGAACACAATACTAAACAAAAAAAATTGGCTAACAAGCCACAAGATTACACCACTAGTCACTTAAGAAGTAAAATTATCAAGGCTAGAGAAATGATGAACATGAATACAGTCACTCTAATTTTCAACTTATCCACTGCGACTTCAATGAATTCAACACGTGCGTTGATCTTCTTGAGATTGACCTCATTCACTAGCTCCTCATCCTCTGCAACATTTGGCATGGGTTGGTGATAACCAACTGGATTGCACCACTCCCTTCAATAGCTGCATTTTTCTTTGTCATTTTTCTCCTTTGGACACCCATAAAATAGCCTTCCAGGATTACACTCTGACTCTAAAATTCTCACAGCAGCTCTCGTGCCACACCCACACGTCTTGTTTCGAAATCTAAGGTAATCATTTTCAATGCCACTCATGTTGTTTGAACTAGACATGACCGTTGAATTTGGAGGGTGTCTTCGGCTTGCCGGCTGTATCTTCATTAGTATGTGAGTGACAAAAAGAGGAAATACATAAAAAAGCATGAGTAACTAAATCAAAATGGAAATAAAAAAAGCATGAGCAATTTGCTAATCTGAAGGCTTGTCGAATTTTTTGAACGAAGTGATTTGCTACTTAATACACTTGCAGAAGATGCTCCGAAATTTCTAGATTTTTAATGTGATAGTGAGATTAGCAAATGGCAAATCAGTTTCAAAAACTCAAAGCACAACTCATGATCTGGCTTCTCACCTTAGTGCACATTACTAACTATGATTTAGGTGCTGAAAATGGAATTTGCATGCCAAAACAGCTTGCTTGCTCGCGTACACATGTAGTACATGAAAAAAATTGGGCAGCATCTCCCTTGTTTTTTGTCCTAGCCCGACGTCAAGCGTCTCGACAAACAGCGATAGCAACAGCAGAAACACAAACCCAAATTCACGCATTTGTCATCATACACGAAGCGAAAGTGATACTACCTACTTAACATGAAAAATGGAGTAATAAAAGAGATACAAACAGAAATGGAAAACCACATATTTATCTATAGGCATTTGAGAATTCAAGGAAGCAATTAAATAATCAGAAAAAAACAATATGGATGGAACAAAATTGAAAGGACAGACATTCTTCTCAGGCATATGACTATCCATTAACAATACTTCTTCTAAAACAAGTGGAGCAATAAAGTTAGTAGGATTAATGGTTCTAATTCTCCTCTCTCTCCCTCTCTTACATATACACTTTCTCGTCAAACAAACGTGAGCCTAATTCTGATACAGAAACAGGCAATAAAGCTTCATCTTTTTCTAGCTTATGGATGAAGAAACAAACAGAGAAAGTCAAAGAAAACCGTACCTGGAAATATAGCGAAAGGGCTACAAAAAGCTCTGCTAGAAGAGATAAGAAAAACATCAAGAGAGTCGAACGGCGACAAAGTCGAACGAACAAGTATTTGAAAACAGATCGAACAAAATTAGACATCATCTCCGAAATCGAAATCGAAATCGAAATCGAAATTTTCAATCGAAACCCCAGTTTCAAATCCCAACCCGACACAGAGAGAGAGAGAGAGAGAGAGAGAGAGAGAGAGAGAGAGAGAGAGAGAGAGAGAGAGAGAGAGAGAGGCCGACCTTGGTGGATCGAAGCCCTAGTTCGTCTTCTTCGTTCGTCTTCTTCGAGTTCGCGTGAATCGTCTCTAAAGGCTCTCTCTGAGAATGGCGTGATTTGGGGAATAGGAATTAGGGCTCAGATGGGTTATGACCCGTAAAAGATCATTGACCCGCGAATGGGCATTTACCCGGGTTTTACCCGCGAATGGTCCTTTAAAATCTAAGCCCTTGGATCTCATCCAAGGGCTGCGATTAAAAGTCCTCATTTTGCCTAAAATGAGGGAGTCCTCATGTGAAGGGGATTGTATATATATATATATATATACAACAAGGATCCGGTCAGGACACCCAGACCTATCTTAGGTCCGGAATTTTCACTTCCCGGTCATTTGGCCGGGATCCGAACCGTTGGATATTTTTATTTTGACAGTTTTATCGAAAAATGCTCGGATGAAGCCCTTCACGGTATTTTTTTTTGCCCATTTCCCGCGTGGAACCTTAAAAAAATGTTTTAAAAACATCCAACAGTTCGGATCCCGACCAAATGACCGGGAAGTGAAAATTCCGGACCTAAGATAGGTCCGGGTGTCCTGACCGGAACCGGACTCTATATATATATATATGGGAGGGCTTCTAGTCCGGACCTCCCATTTCCGGACCTCCATGATCCAAATTTTTTTTTGACAATCCGAGCCGTCCAATGTGTTCAGAAGGTGTTTTCAAGGGTCCCCCTAGCGGAAAATCTTCAAAAAAAAAAATACCGGGAAGGACTTGATCCAAGCAGTTTTCGCAAAAATATATAAATATAGTTTTTGCAAAAAACTGCTTGGATCAAGCCCTTCCAGGTATTTTTTTTTGAAGATTTCCCGCTTGGACCCTTGAAAACACCTTCTGAACACATTGGACGGCTCGGATTTTCCAAAAATAATTTGCAACACAAAAAAAGCCATGTTTTTCTTATTTCCGGGAGGTGTGGACTAGAAAATCCACCTATATATATATAGGATAATGATCTATTGAGGGAGTCCTTAGGATAATTCCGTGCGGACCTCACCATTCCGGATCAAATTTTGACGATCCGAACCGCTCAATGTTTTTAAAATGCATTTTTAAGGTAGCGTTTTTAACAAAAACTGATCCGATCAAGCCCTTCCGGGTATTTTTTTTTGAAGATTTTCCGCGTGGACCTTGGAAAATGCATTTTAAAAACATTGAGCGGTACGGATCGTCAAAATTTGATCCGGAAAGTCGAAAAATGGTGAGGTCCGCACGAAATTTTTGTTTGAGGGAGTCCTTAGTAGATCGGCTTCCTATATATATATATATATTATTTTTTATTATTATTATTTTTTTTTTGTCTAAACCACCGGTATCCGGAAGCCCACTGGACCCCGACTAAATCCGGTTCAAGCCGAGTCGGCCCACAAAGGGTCTCCCAGCGCAAATTTTCTCCATTCACAAGACTCGAACTCGAGACCTTGCTTAAGGGGAACAAGTGCCAAACCACTTGAACCAACCTGCGTTGGTTAAATTTTTTTCCATTTGTTAGTTTTTGGTCTTTTTTTGGTGGTTTCTTGGCTTGTCTCGACGAGAGGAATCTAAAAAATATAAAATTATTAGCCAAATTTAAAGTTTTGTGAATAAAGACGAAAAATAATCCAAAAAACTGGTTTATTTTGGTTTATTCAAAAAACTATTACTTTTGACCATAATTTTATACTCTTTGGATTCGTCTCGACGAGATAAATCCAGAAACCACAAAATCTTGACGCAAAACTAACAAATGCAAATTTTTTTTGAATAAAGACAAAACAAACAAAAAAAAACCAAAAAATCAATTTTTTCAAATTAGTCAAATCACCCCCTCAAACTCAGATATATTTAAAATTGTCCAGACGCACGCGTATTCTAATAATAGATCCATTTGCAAACAGAACTCGTGGGACCTCCCAAATTGCTGGAAGTAGGGTAACAACTCAGTTGGATAACAAGTTGTCCAATAGTATGTATTAAACGGCATGTGCAAGCATGTGCATTCCGTTCCCACCGTTAGGTCCACAGCTAATAAGAACCGCTGCTGAGAAAAACTTGGGTGTCGGTTGGGTATAGTCACGTGCAGGGGCGGAGGCAAACAGGGGCTGGGGTGGGCCCTGGCCCCCCCCCCCCACTTTTGAAAAGAAAAAAAAAAAAAAAAAATTTTCGGGTTGGCAATATCCCCAGGTTCCCACGTCTAACTGGTGGCCCCCCCCCCATTCCTCAAACAAAGCACTCCTTTAGTCCTTTCAGTCTTTTACGAGTAAACAAACAAGAAAGAAGAAGACTCTCTCTCTCTCTCTCTCTCTAGAAGTATCTAACAGCGTCCTTCTCCGTTGATCTTCTAGCCGCGCGTGCGGCTCCACCGTTGGCCGGACGGCCACAAGGGGGGTGCGCCGGGTTCGTCTTGCACAGAGGTATATGATCCACTAATCTGGTTTCAGTTTTGAGAAGATCTAGGTTTTTGGTTCGTCAATAAAGTGGTCCGAGCCGAGCAAAGGTAGCGCATGGGGCTACTCCAGGGTCACTCGTCGACCGGGAAAAGAGTTATTGGGTTCGTCTCTGTTAGTTTATTTCAGTTCCATGGGCGGATTTTGATCCTGAGTAGGTCCGTTTTCTGTAAATTTGAGTGGCGTTCTTGGAATATCTTCGAGCTGCATTTCCTGCAAAGTTGTTCGTTCAGGGAGTGCATATCAGTGGAGGACTGCCGGGTTTATCTTACAGAGGCCACTCCTCAAAGGTCAATCGGAAGTTTTTTTTCTGCCGGCAGCCATAATCTCGGGTCTGATTTCTTTCTCTTTTAGCTCGTAACCTAATCTAATCTAATGTTCACTTGGACTCGGGGGTGCTGTGCACCCTCGGCCGTTGGATCGTGTTTTGGACGGCTTGGATGCATTCGGCAATTTTTCTTTAATTTTCATTTTTTTTTCCAAGCCGTCCAAAACACGATCCAACGGCCGAGGGGTGCACAGCCCCCCGCGGTTTACTTGGCTAATTCAAGCAATCAGTTTGAATCATAAAGAGGTAACAAATTTAAGCCCTCAAATGGTGGTGGTAAACAAACAAATGTCAGTGGACATACCCCACGTGATTTTTGGTATAGGAAGTTTGATTCATTTTCTTCATTATTGTAGCCCATTTTCGTAAGCCATTAGCCATGTAAGAGCCAAAATAAAAAGACCAGGGCAGTTTTTTTGAGGCTACAAAGAGGTTATTTTGAAGGCTGCAGGCAATTTTTGAGGCCACAAAGGGGCGTCATTATAAAATGGCTGTGAAGAGGAATTTTTTTAGTTGTAAAACACCGTGCATTATATGGCCACAATGGGCATAATGAACGGGTTGTTTAGGCTGCCAAAAATGCCGTTCATTATATGTCCACATGGGGGGTAATGAACGGGCACTTTGCAATCCAAATTAACAGCATCTCTGCATCGATTTTGTAGCAATGAAAGCCCGTTCATTATATGGCCATAAGAGGCGTAATGAACGGGTTCGTGAACCCGAAAAACACTGTCCATTATATGGCCACATGGGGAGTAATGTACAAGTATTTTATGGACCAAATAAATTGCATCTAGCCGATGTCTTCTAATTTCTCCAGCGTAGTTTTTTTTATTCTTGGCAACAAGCACCTGTCCATTGTATGGCCACAATAGAAAGGTATTTTGCGTTGAACTTTTTTCCTTCATAACTCGGCCCCCCCGGATTTCTAATCCTGGCTCCGCCACTGGTCACGTGGTACTCCGACGGGTGTCCCGCACCCGTCCAAAAGTATTTTGGACAGCTTCCCCCCCTCTCTTCTGTTTCTCTATTTAACACGAGATGCGCAGTCGAACACTATACCTGACGTGCACCCAAGTTTTTCTCCTACTAGCTAAAGGCACCCTAAACCTATGGCCCTGCACACAATATTAATTCAATCGTACTCACCACCTTTGGCTAATTCCCATACTGCCAACCCTAGTATTTACCCCATAAAATTGTTGGAACCCATCACTAGGTATGGGCATTGCCCCGGCCGTGTCGTGTTTGTGTATTAACATTTCGAGTTTGCATGATCAGGATTGCCGCTACTCTAACCTGACTCATTTTTTAGTTTCGTGTTTAATGTGTCGTGTCATTTTGTTATGGTGTCCGATTTGCATTGTAACCCCCCTTGGGTGTGACCATTGGGGCTCCCGATCCGTTGTGAAATGTCCTACTGTTTTCAAGGACAGACTATCACCAAACTCACCACAGCACTACCTAGGTACTAGATAGACAAAGAACCCTCCACACTAGTCCTGCAATTGGCGGGACTAGAACTTTGTCGGATCGTGTACCGGAGGGATGAGCACTTAAGCCCACTTACTCTTGCCATCTAAGCTATCACCTTCGGTGGTATTATGAAAGAGTCTAAGAACATAAATTTTGAACACAACTCCAAACACAATTATACTCAAAATCGTATGGTCCAATTTGTGTGGACCAAAATGCATGAAAAGGGTGCATGTGTTAAAGTTATAATCCTATCATTGCTAATCTGGTAGTGGCTAGAGATGGCAATTTCTCCATATCTAGTGGATACCCGTCCCGCCCATATGGAGATGGGAATCACCCAGAATTTTCTCCAATAGTAGCGGGTATGGTAGGATATGAAGAAAATCCGCTCGGATATGGAGCGGGGATGATTTACTAATCCCCACCTCCAAATACCTGTACCCGCCCCATACCTCAATTGATATATGTAAACAATTACCTCTTTAATTAGTAAATCTTATCAATTACTACCTACCATAGACTACTTAATATTCAAAGAATATCAATTGAGATTATATATATAAATGTAAATATCAATTTATTTTTATTTTTGATGTCTTTATTTTTTTTGTTTGGATATGGGTATATTCGGGAAATCCACAATCCCTATCGGGAGGTGGGTTTGCTTCTTTATCTAATATCCCCAATGGGGATGGGGGCGGGATGGTGAAAGACTATTCAATTGGGTATCGGATATGGAATAGTGGCCTCCTCCGATTCATACACTACCCGTTGCCATCCTAGTTAAAAGTGGCTGGCGCTTGCGAGAGAGCTGTCAGACACGTGCGTATCAGGTGGTTGAGAGCTAGAAAGCTTTTTTTGTCCCTACATTTTACAAAGAGGACAAAAAAAAAACCTCCACCGGCTCGGCTCTTCTCACATGGCCCGTCCTCCACCTCCGTTTTCCCTTCACTCATTTTATAACCCCATTCCCATTTCCTCTCTCTAAACCCATCAATCCTTCCTGGTTTTCTTCTCTCCAGAAAACCATAAATTATCTCTCTCTCTCTCTCTCTCGTCTCTGCATAAAATATATACTATATATACGTACAGTTGGTTTATTTGTTTGAGAGGAGATCATAGTACTTGGTAATGGAAAGAAATGGTTGCAAAAATAGGCGCATGAGATTTAAAATGCAAAGAAAAATGGCAAGGAAATCGTCGTCGTCGTCGGTGCAAAGGAAGGTGAAGAAGCTGCAGAAACTGATACCTGGAGGGAGGAGATTGAAGCCGGACCGGCTTTTCCTTCGAACGGCCGAATACATTTTGCATTTGAGGTTCCAACTTCATTTCTTGCAAGCTGTTTCCCAGATCAGTTACAGCCCATGATCATGATTGGGAGTTTGAGTGAGACGCCAAAAAATTTTATTCTTTTTTCCCCTGTATGGTTTGTAATATACATATCAATATACGGGGGTACGTATTCATTGGTTTATGAAACAAGTATGCTTTTCTTTTTCAATCGGCGAAAGTCGGTATTATTAGAATGGTTAGATTAGTATTTTGGAAGAGAGAAGTTGAACTTCTGAACAAGTATGCTTTTTCTCAGCACCATTTGGTTGCTAGGGCTTGTACTATTATTTCTTTCATATTTTCCAGTCCTCTGGACTGTGTTTCTTCTTTGTTTTTATTCATAATAATAACTAGGTAATTAACTATGCATTAATTCTTGGGTGCGGATCTTCTATTCTTTTTTGTCGTAGATAAAAGAAGGGGCGGACACATGATTTTCTATCTGCAGGGTCAAAAATCTATAAAAATTGTACATATTTCATGTTTTGGGCAAGATCTACTAAATCGAGTGTAGGGTCTTGGGGCAAAATTACAAAAATATCTTGAAATATATGAACACATTTGTAGGAAATTTTAATCCAACAGGTCAATTGACCTTCTTGCCTCTTCTTGGGTCCGCCCCTGGATAAAAGTATTGAACCTAGGGCTTTACGTGCAATGCTGATCAACTCATGAGAGATAAAAATCTATGGGCGTGCGGAGTGGTAAGTTATGATTTTGCGAGCAACTAGCAGCACTAGAAGATCTTCTATACTTTATTTGAAGTTCTCTCAATTAATGCTTTTCTTTTCTTATTACACTGATTTCATCTTTTATCTCTACGTTAATGAAATTCCTTTTTACCAGTAAAAAAAATACTATAATTAAGAGAGAACTTTTCACATAAATTATATCTGAAGTGGTTAAACACTTAAAAGGAAGAAAAAGAAATGCAAATAAATCTACTCCAAACTCAACAATACCCTTGTTTTGAAGTGGATGCATGGAATCAGCAAGCTACTATTACATTTTTCGAAGACATTTCAAATGACTTATGGGTATTACAAGTTTTTTCATAGGTCCAAATCAATCATGATATTCCCAATTCTATGTCCATTACAAATGCAAGGGTTCTTGCCGACTAAGCTAGACCCAATTGATTAATTTACTAATACTTCCTCCTTGCCGATCCCAATTTCAATCATTCCTCGTTACTAATCTCCTACGAAATACAACAGGAATCGAATGTAAAGGCAAGTCCATTGAAAAAAGTCCGGATAAAGTAAACTCGAGGAATAACCAACTTAATCTGTGCTCGAGTAATAGTTGTCCATCCTCCTCATCCTTGTTCAACTGCAATTTAAAATTCCAGCTTCCGGCCATAAATTGGTGGTTGGATTGGCTTGAGATTCCAATAGTTGGAAAAAAAAATATAATAATAATAATAAAATAAAGGTAATTAAATAATCATCCGTTTTTTGGACACTATTTAGATTTTCATCCCCCTTGTTTTACGGAATTATGTTTTCATCCTTTTCCATTGTAAAATATCTTTTCTACCCTTTTACTATGATATCAACATATACAGGATTATATTTTTTTCCTAATTTTGTGGGATTCAATAACATCATAATTTTGTGGGATTCAATAAGTTCCTAATTTTGTGGGATTCAATAACTTCTTAATTTAGTGGGATTTAACCATTTTTTAATTTAATGAGATTCAATCACATCCATTAAGAGAGATAATAAAAGAAATTTCAAATTCAAAAATTTGTTGCTAATGTGTGGTGAAATTATAGATAACCAAGCAAAATAATAATAATTAAATACGCACTAGCAAATATGATAAAAATGGCATACATGAGCCAGCAAATATGGTAAAAATGGCATACATGAAATTATAGTTTTTTAACATGTTTGTTTTTCGTATTTTTTTACCATGTAAATTCTTTACAAACATGGTAAATTTAATACAATAATAAGGAAACATGGTAAATTAGTTATACATCATTACAAAATCATGGTAAATATTGTACATTACACATTAAAACATGGTAAATAGTATAAACTAGTTACATTACATTAAAACATGGTAAACTAATTATATTATACATTAAATGTGAAGAGAATAGTGCCGCTCTCGTCACCAACATGGTACTCAGCGATGCAAGCTTGACCACCACCGCACTTTCCAAGTAGTTGACAATTGCTACGGATTTCACGAACACAGCTTCCTATTCGCAAGCAAAGTACCGCCGCCGCCGCTCGCTGATAATGTTAAAAAAATTGATTTAAACATGGTGAATATGTACAACTATTGCACAATTTACTATGGTAAAAAAGTACAATAACAGTTCTGATGGTAAATTAAAAATAATCATGGTGAAATTATGTCCAAATAATATTAAGTCATTATGGTAAAAAAATAAATGGAGAACAAAAAAAACATGGTAAAAACATGTTGAACATAAAAAAAAAAGAAAAAAAGAGTTGAGCCACTAATACTGTAAAGAGATAGTGCAGGAAACATTAACGAAACGAACATGGTAAAATCATGTTTATGTACAAGAAAAACTAGCCACACCAACAATCATCTGAGAAAATTATTCTCGATTTCTTGTCTTCCTTTTAATGCATCCCAAGTAAAAAAAAACAGAACAACATAGAAAACCAAAAGAGAATGAAAGGGGAAACAAAACACTGTTGCGTGGCTACAGGAAAAGATCCGTCACAACCTTCTCCAGGCCTATGTGAGGCAACGATAGCAATTACTGTTGAAATTGGTTTTGAAAAGCCAGATCATGTTGTTCAAAAACAGACCAAATTGTTTAGGTGACCAACACAATTGAGGTTTGTTTTCAATTGCCTCTGGTATTTGTCGAATTTGAGTTGGGACGTTGACAAATCTCAATTTGGGACGATGATTTGGGAAGGCGAGGATGGAAGATTTGGTATGGTGAGGAGACAACACCGATTTGAAGGGAGGATTGTCGCTAATGACTTGAGACCGCGAGGAGTGAAGGCGTCTGGGTGAAGATTTCATCACCAATTTAATGGCATTGCAGAATTGGGGTTTTAGAACTGTGTATGGACTAATCCTAAAAAGAAGGCAAAATTGTCAAACGAAGGACTTCGAGGTGAAGGTAAATTTCAGACTCATCGATGTTTTGTTTATTTCATTGTTTTGAAGTTGAATTTGAACACAATTGTATTTGAACACAATTGTCTTGCGGATGAAATCTGTTAGCGGAAATATGGGGATTGTGCCAATCCCTAATTACAGGGTTGGTCCCTTGAAATTTGAAAATGGTTCACTACCTACCGCCCCATATATGCAACTTTTAATTTAGTCATCAATCCGTTAATATGTTACAATTATATAATTATATGTATATAAAGGGCATTTTTGGGTTTTTTTTGAATCTCGGGATGGAAACATAACTCTTAAATAGGCTCAGAATGATTTTCTAATTTAAAGTGACTAAAAGGATAATTATTTAAGTGCCCCAAGAAAAAAAAGAAGGTAAATTTGGCCGGAGACCCGTGGGTCAACAAAAGCGAGCAAAAAGTGAAACGTGAATATTCTCTTCCCATGTCGCCAATGTTTCAGGGACACAATTATGTTTGAAATCGTCCATGCACACATACACGCATGCAAGAATCCGGTTCAATTTTTCTCTGTTGTAATCAATCACTTCGAAGGGTAAAACAAGGAATGATTCTGATAAGCGTAGAGGCTATTGTGCCATTTTACAAAATAAGAGGGTTCAAGTGTTGTTTTGTAATTCATTACGCATTTCTGTTGTTTCTGTTTTGCTGAGGTGGAGAGGGGTAGTTAGGAGTTGGTTACAAAAGGAGTGGCGTGAGTTGGAGAGGGGGTGTGTTGATTTGCCTGTATCTCTCTTTCTCTATTTCTCTCTCCCTTCTCTCTATCTTCTTTTCATCTTCTCTTTCCTCCATTGTTGAATATCTTTACCTGTAACCAATTCACACCATTAATAAAAGTACTATTTTGAATTGCTTCCATTTCTATTCTCTGCGAAAGATTTGCTACAAGCTTATCAGTGGTATCAGAGCCCACGATTCTTGACTGTGGGTGATCATGGCAGAAGGAACTCGGTCTCAAGATGTGAGGCGGATGGAAGATTCCATCAAGCGTAACGCTGAACAGATTGAAAATCACACTGGTATGTTGCAGGGGTTACAGAATTCAATCGATGGGCTTACACAATTGATTACAACTTTGAATTCGAAGTATGAAGGTCTCTCTGAAAAGGTATCATCTTCTTCTACATCCCCTGCGCAACCACCTCCACTCTTACCAAACCCATATTTGAATCAAAGGGGATTCCAGCCGAAGTTGGATTTTCCCAAATTTTTTGGAGAGGATCCTGAATCTTGGATTTACAAATGTGAAAAGTTTTTTGAATTAAACACCATAGATGAAAATCAGAAGTTGCGACTGGCTTCTTTGCATTTGGAAGACAAGGCAATGACTTGGTATAGGTGGTTTGAAAAGTCACACACCTTACGCACATGGCAAGAATTCTCTAGGGTTTTGTTGACGCGATTTGGTAGTAATGCGTATGAGGATCCAGTGGGGCAGTTGACTAAGCTCAAACAATGGGGTTCTGTGAAAGTGTATCAGGAAAAGTTTGAGGAATTAGCAAACAAAACTAATGGTCTCTCTAAGGAATTTTTCGTTAGCTGTTTTATCAGTGGTCTCAAAGAGGAAGTCTTGGCAGGGGTGAAAATGTTTCAACCAAGGACTATCGCACAGGCCATGGGTTTGGCAAGATTGCAAGAAGAGACCATAGAGGCCATCTCTAAGAAGAACAAGATCGCCCCTAAACCTATTTCACAACCTCCACTGCCTAAAAAGTCTTATGAAAATATTCCCAGGATTCCAGAATTAGGGCATCCAGTTCGAAAGCTAACACAAAGAGATTTTGATGACAGAAGATCAAAGGGATTGTGCTTTGGTTGTGATGAGAAGTATTACAAAAGCCATGTATGCAAAAAGAAGCAACTTTTTATGCTAGAAGCTGAGGAGGAGGATGAGATTTATGAGGAGGCCCAACAAGACATCCCCACAGAACCTTCCCAAGAAGAATTTCAGATCTCTGTCCATGCTCTAACTGATATTCAATTCTACAGGACAATGAGGATCAAAGGGGAAGTTAAGAAACATGTGGTGGAAATACTAATCGACTCCGGTAGCACCCATAATTTTTTGGACTACACCTTTGCCAAGAAGTCAGGAACCAACAGCCAACCCACTAATCCATTAGCTGTCATAGTAGCAGATGGAACCAAACTTACAAGCAAGGCTATGGTGAAAGAATTTCAGTGGACCATGCAGGGGACAGTTTTTACCACAGATATGAGGTTGCTACCACTAGGAGGATGTGACATGGTGTTGGGAGTGCAATGGCTATCCACTTTGGGCCCTGTGCTCTGGGATTTTCAGAACTTACAAATGGAGTTCACAGCTTTTGGGAGGAGACATGTGCTCAAGGGAGGTAATACTACATATGTACAACTAGTGGATGCAAGGCAAATGGATCATTTGATTAAGAAGAAATCTCAGGGAATGGTGGCTCAAGTATGCAGTATTCAGGCAGTAAATTCCACTGAGGTACCCTCAGATCTTAATAACATTTTGATGGCTTTTGATGATGTATTTAGTACTCCTACTGGATTACCCCCTGCAAGGTCACATGATCATCAAATTCCCTTAAAACCTGGTGCTCAACCACCAAGTATAAGACCTTATAGATACCCTTATATACAGAAAAATGAGATCGAAAAGATTGTCAAAGAGATGCTGGACAGTGGGGTCATTAGACACAGTGTATCCCCTTTCTCCTCACCAGTCCTATTGGTCAAGAAAAAAGACAACTCTTGGCGAATGTGCATTGATTATAGAGCCTTAAACAAGGATACAATCAAGGACAAATACCCCATTCCTATCATAGATGAATTGTTGGACGAACTACATGGGGCTCAATATTTTTCCAAGTTGGATTTAAGGTCGGGGTATCACCAGATTCGTATGAACCCAAGGGATGTGGAGAAGACAGCATTTAGAACACATGAGGGGCACTACGAATTTTTGGTCATGCCCTTTGGGTTGACAAATGCACCATCTACTTTTCAGAGCCTAATGAACGATGTGTTTAGGCCTTATTTGAGAAAGTTTGTTCTTGTCTTTTTTTGATGATATTTTGGTTTACAGTAAGACCTGGGCGGACCATTTAGAACATGTATCTCTCACTTTGTGCAAGTTAAGGGAGCACCAGCTATATGCAAAAATGTCTAAGTGCGCCTTTGGCCAACAACAAGTGGAGTATTTGGGGCATGTGATCAACATCCATGGAGTAGCACCTGACCCTTCAAAAATTGAACATATGACCAGTTGGCCCAGACCCCAATCACTCAAAGCCTTGAGGGGTTTCTTGGGATTGACTGGGTATTATAGAAGATTTATCAAAAACTATGGGAAACTTAGTCAACCACTGAACTTGTTACTAAAGAAAGATGCTTTCAAGTGGAATTCAGAAGCTGAGCAAGCTTTTTCCAAACTTAAGATAGCCATGACCACAGCTCCTGTGCTAGCCTTACCTGACTACTCCAAGCTATTTGTTTTGGAGTGTGATGCTTCTGGTAAAGGGGTTGGGGCAGTCTTAATGCAAGAGGGAAGGCCAGTGGCTTTTTACAGTAAGGCTCTCTCACCAACAAGGTTGGGACTGTCAACCTATGAGAAGGAATTGCTAGCTGTAGTGATGGCAGTGACCAAGTGGAGGCATTATCTTTTGGGAAGGCAGTTCCAAATTAAGACAGACCATCAGAGTTTGAAATTTCTCTTGGAACAAAGGGTAACTACTCTTATGCAGCAGAAGTGGCTATCCAAGTTGATGGGTTTTGACTATGAGATTTCATACAAGAGTGGTAAGACTAATCTGGTAGCAGATGCTCTTTCCAGGCTTATGGAGGATTCAGTTACAGCTGCAACCAGTCAGGGACATTTGGCAGCAATGACAGTGGTCCTGTGTAATTGGGTGGGGGCTTTGCAAAACAGTTGGAAGCAAGATGATGAGTTGCAGCAGCTCATCAGGGATCTACTCCAAGATCCTGCTAGCCATCCTCTTTACACTTGGCAACATGATATGCTATATTACAAATCTAGGTTGGTGGTGGGCAAAAATGAACCATTTCGGCTCAAGCTCATTCATGAGCATCATGCTGGTCCTATTGGAGGTCATTCGGGTGGGGAAAGAACTTACCAAAGGCTCAAACAAGCATTTTACTGGCAGGGAATGAAGAAGGCAGTGTTACAATATGTGGCTGAATGTGACATTTGCCAAAGGAACAAGAATGAGACTGTGGCCACACCAGGTTTGCTACAGCCCTTGCCTGTCCCTTCTAGACTTTGGAATGACATTTCTATGGATTTTATAGAAGGGCTTCCCATATCTTCACAGCAATCTGTCATCTTGGTGGTAGTAGACAGGTTGAGCAAATATGCTCATTTTATTTCCCTGGCTCATCCTTACACTGCTTCCACGGTGGCTCAAGCATTCTTGGATCACATTTTTAAACTACATGGAATGCCAGGTTCTATTGTTTCAGATAGAGACCCTATTTTCACTAGCAAGTTCTGGCAAGAATTGTTTCGACTACAAGGGACCACCCTGTCCATGAGTACCTCATACCACCCACAAACTGATGGCCAAACTGAGGTGGTGAACAGGTGTCTTGAAAATTATCTACGTTGTCTTGCTGGGGATAAACCAACCAAATGGACCCAGTGGTTACCTTTAGCCGAGTGGTGGTATAACACCACTTTCCATATTTCCACTGGTATCACACCTTATGAAGCCCTCTACGGCCAAAAACCCCCAAACCTCCTCCATTATGTTCCTGGAGGTACTGCCGTGGCAGCAGCTGATCAATTGTTGCAAGATAGAGAGGCTACACTCAAGCTTCTTAAGGAACATTTGGTTAATTCACAGCATCGGATGAAGCAACTTGCAGACAAGCACAGGACTGAGCGGGAGTTTGCAGAAGGGGATTAGGTCTACCTCAAATTGCAACCTTTTAGACAGGTGACTGTGGCTTTTAGGAAGACTGCTAAATTAGCTCCCAAGTTTTTTGGTCCTTACCAGGTGGTGCAAAGGGTGGGTTCTGTGGCTTATAAACTTGCCCTACCTCCTACTTCCAAGATTCACCCTGTGTTCCATGTCTCCCTCTTGAAGAAAAAGTTGGGTATGGGTGCTGTGGTGCAGACCACTTTGCCTCTAACTGCTGAAGATGGCCACGTCCAGCTGGAACCAGTGGCCATTTTGGATAGAAAGATCGTGAAAAGGCACAACAGGCCCCATTCTTTGGTTCTGATTCAGTGGTCTAACTGTGTTCCTGAAGATGCCACTTGGGAGAGTTGGTATGATATTCACCAGCGTTTTCCCCATTTCCAACCTTGAGGACAAGGTTGATCTCAAGAAGGAGGCAATGATAAGCGTAGAGGCTATTGTGCCATTTTCCAAAATAAGAGGGTTCAAGTGTTGTTTTGTAATTCATTACGCATTTCTGTTGTTTCTGTTTTGCTGAGGTGGAGAGGGGTAGTTAGGAGTTGGTTACAAAAGGAGTGGCGTGAGTTGGAGAGGGGGTGTGTTGATTTGCCTGTATCTCTCTTTCTCTGTTTCTCTCTCCCTTCTCTCTATCTTCTTTTCATCTTCTCTTTCCTCCATTGTTGAATATCTTTACCTGTAACCAATTCACACCATTAATAAAAGTACTATTTTGAATTGCTTCCATTTCTATTCTCTGCGAAAGATTTGCTACAAGCTTATCAGATTCACGAATATGCTCTAGTTAAATCAGCAAAGACCGTTAAGGTTTATAATGTCTCTATGACAGTCCTACAATTTCCAAATGAATGAACAGTAAGACTCGTTTATTTGTCTTGTGAGTAATAAATATGATGATTGGTTCACATGGATACAAACGTCGGATCGAAATGTGTTTTTACATGGATGATAATCAACACTGTCCGATGTATGCTGGGACACATTCTGCCATTTTCTGCATTCATGTGTGGCACTTCGTAAAATGACTCAAATGTGAATACATACATTACATTTTCTTCCCATACAAAGATCTAACAAAATCTTCAAAACAAAGCCAGTTGGATTAAAAAATCGCCGACTTCCACAACGAGGAGCACCTCAAATTTCTCAATTCGACACCCAAGCTCCTCTCTAATATTCTGATTTTCGTAAATGAATATCGCGTCATAATGTACAAAAAGGACCTTCAAACTGAAGAAAAAAAGCTGCAAAATGAAGCATCCGGGAAATCCCAATACTCCAATGGCTCGAAGTCCCGACTGCTGCAACCCCCGACATCATAGAACTGAAAACAGAAATTGCACTAACACTGCAGACAGGGAGAAACACTTCTTCCGGGGGAAAAAATAAGAGCTCGTGCATCAACTTTTTCAAATTTCAGTACTAACCATTCAGTATCACAACCCACGAGGGAAATTGTTGATTTGTCCTTCCTCCAAAACATCTTTGCCATTCACCTTGTAACTTATCCGTATGCGCATGACAAGGGATTTCTGACCATAAGATGAGTATAATGTATCATAAAAACAAACAAAATCTCGAGATTGTAATTTATTTAGGATTGAAAAAACACTTTAAGTAGGCTTTTTATGCACAAATCCTAAGCCTATCCTTGTCAAACAATCGAGGAGTTTTCCAGCGGCTTGGACGTAGGGTTGCTGCTGCTGCGCAAAAGCACAGCCGTCCACAAGTATTTTTAACGGTTCGGATTGAAAATAAATTGTCATCCAAGCAACGGATGACCCGGATTGCGCACAGCAGCTGCTGTGCAGAGGCTGCACAGCAGCTGCTGTGCAGAGGCTGCACAGCAGCAACCCCAGGTCCGGCTTCAATATGAGCTTTTCAAAATAGTTGAGAGCACACAACAAAGAATGGTGGCATCATATCAAAAAGACACCATCAGTTCTAAAAAAAAAAAAGTTAAATATGGTAACATGACATATTGTGACCAGAAAATGGCTATACTAATGCATAAAGACGACAGTATGAAAAAATATACCTTGCCGTGTTGGCTGTTTGTAACTCGCATATCTTGTGTGATTGACCCATTACCACTTTCGGGCAGAGTATTACTGCTAGCTGGATCTAAGTGCAGTTGAAGAAACTGTGAATAGAAAGCAACACAAACTATCAGAACAGCAAGCTCAATAAAGAATAGAAAATCCCATACAACCCGCAAATAGCAACCATGGCCAATATTGAGATTCAATTGAGTTGAGGCCCACGCCTTTGATTGTTTAGTAGGAGGGATTTAGTTTATGCAATTAGGCAGTCCAAACTAGCTATTGTACAAGCTCGAAGTTGTTTTTATTGATGCATTGAATATAGTGCAAGATCAGGTAGTTGAAGGGAAATGAAGCTTGAAGTTGCAAAATTAAAGGATTCCACAGACATAACCAGGTGCATAAGAGAAAATGAAAATACTAGTAAAATGCCTCAAAGCATGAAAATATTTTTGCATTACTTAGCAAGTAGGATGATAAAATAAAAGAAAATGAAATAAGCATACATTGATGGAAATGATCGTAATTTGCTTCTGAGATTAAATTTGACGGAGATAACACGATAGAGAGGAAGGTTAGAGAATGGCTGTCATGTGAGCTTACCTTCGGAACAGCTGCCTGGAAAATAAAATCTGTAAAGGTGTTAGGTGACTTATTGGTAAACGTAGCTTGGATAGTTGTCGTTTGTGGGTTTCCAGGTGGCTTTGAGAAGTTGAACTCTATCTTCAAGGAGCCACTTTCGAATGCAACTACGGATGGATACGCAGGGCCATTGACTTCTGATCATTGAAGGAAAAAAAAAGGATTAAAACTATACTAGCTAGTGGGCAATGCAGACTATGTATGAGTGAAGTTTATACCAGAGGATGCCGGATTAGGAGCAAAACCGTCCAACAAATCCATAATAGGTGAACCACCAGCAGAGGAGGAGATTTGCGGAGAAGGCGATGACAATAAATTACCACTTGAAGTTTTGTTATCTTGACTGATGGATAAGATGTCAGATGAAAACGAGCTGCTTTGAGCTGGAGGTGTCCCAATTGATAAAAGATCCAATAGGACATCTGTGCCACTTTTTTGAGCCTGACTGTTACCTAGAATTCCAGGTAGAGCCGAGTTAATGTTCCATGATGAAAATTACACAATCCAGAACAAAAAGGGCAAAAGAAGTCAAATTGCAACAAAGATGAAATACATAACTGCAAGTGAAGCTGCTGGTACTATAGAAGCTTCAGCTAGAAGTACAAGTATCATAAAACTAATCAAAGAGTAGAACAGAAAGACTTTGACAACATAGTATTCATTCACAGCAAGTAAATTGTGCGTTCAAAATAAGTTGCCAAATGTTCTTAATATTGGTTGATGGAACAAAATGCAGTCACAACTTATCACATCTTTGTGAGGTATTGCTAGTTGCTACAGAATCTAGAGATAGAGATCAAATAAGGATAGACAATCACAAATTAGAAGATAGGAGTGGAGTTGTCCTAATTTAACGATCCCCACTAAACTACTTCCTGTAAACAGGTCTTAGTCAGGGCTTGGACCCAATCAACCTGCATCAAACCCATTATTAAGGATCGAAGTACCTACTGTTACGAATCCAAATGAAAGAATAGAATCTGAACGGTCAACAGCTTTTAGAAATGACAAAATAAGTAAAAGTGTATCATAGATAGATGTCTCAGTTTATTATTGTGAAACAATTATTAATGAGTTTCGCTTCCTCTCATAGCCTATGATATATCAGCTGAATTGCACTCTCACAGTGAACACATCAAAACAATCTGGGACGGGCTGCAAGCTTGCATATAACCGCAGACCACTCCAGGCAAAAAAGATTGGATACCCTCATCACCCAAGAAACGCGCACAAAAAGAACGGAAGTACAAACTATCAGAATCTGATGTTCAGAAATTCAAGAATTATCATAAACGCCACGATTTTTCTGGAAGAATGTAGCTCGAACATTTCATAGGTATGCATGCAATAGTTATGCCTGAATACATCCTTAAACAAACCTGATTGTGATGAAGCTGGTGATAAATCAACACCAAGAAGATCATGAAGAAAATCGCTGCCAGAAGAGCTAGGTGCAGGGGCATCATCCGAACTTAGATCAAGTAAATCAACAAGAGGAGCAGCAGTGGGTTTTGCAACTCCATTTGGAAGATTAATTGCAGCCCCATTTGAAGTGGGAATGGTTGCTGGCAAAGAACCAGCCCTCTTCCCACTGTAAGTTGCCTCATCCAGAACTGGCATCCTTTCAACAAGCGAAGACCTACACACACACATTCATTCAGCCGCTGTACAAGATATAGAAAGGAAACAAGTGTATAAAAAGGAAAAGAGGGCAAGTGAAGAATTAAAAACAGGTACATTTTTTAAGCCATGTATTTTCAGCATTGCAAATCAGATGTGTACCTGATATTCTGATGCTTCTCGATGATAGAATTAAACTCAATCGATCTCTGCTGCAGTTCAAGCACAAGGCTTCCCTTATTTTGAACGACTATTTCTTTAATCCTCCTATACAAAATATTCAACTGTAATCAGATCTTGACTTATAAAGGAGCTTGAAAAGAATTTTCTTATTTAGGTAGGAAAGAAATGCTTGCGGTGTCGGAGAATAAGTTAGATGTTTATGACTATGGTTTATAGAAGTGGTGAAAGATAATAAAACCTAAGAGATACTTAGCAGAATATCTTAGAACATACGAAATCACACAAAACCAAAAATAGCAGTAATAAACTAATAATGTTTGATGCACAACTGAGATTTTTAAGGCATAGTAGAGGATTATGACAATGGACGTTCCAATGATTAGACAATAGAGTTGATATAAGAAGATACTCCCCTCCGTCCCCAAATAAGAGTGTAGTATTCCATTTTGGGCTATCCCTTAATAAGTGTCCATTTTGAAAAGTTAATGGGTAAAAGTTTGTATAATAATAATTTTGTCCTTTTGAAAAGTTAATGGGTAAAGAGGTAATGGGTAAAAGTGGAGGATAATTTTGGAAAGTGGATGTAAAAGCTGGGGATAAGTTGATGTGAAAGGCGTAGTGTTGATGTCTCCTTAATAAGTTGAAATTATGAAGGTAAACACTTAAAAAGAGACAGAAGGAGTATTATGCAATACAAAATCAGGACAGCAGCCCGTAAAAATGAAAGAGATATTAAATTCTAAGCGACTCGTGTGCCAATCTTGCCAGAGAGAGAAACAAACGGTACAGAGCGTAGATCTACATTATTAACCTTTTCCAACAACTAGAGCAAACAGTGTTGGAGATGGTCTGGTTTTGTTTTGGGTATTCCCCATGAGCTTGTAAGCCTTGTTTTGGTCTCAATGAATTTTATCCAGCAAACGATCAAACTATCACACACTAATAATGGTTAGATGGCCTCGAAACAAAAACAAGTGGAACTGTTTTCCAAATTAAGAATGCACTTTTAACAAGAGACAAGCCATTTGATCTTCAAAAGTCCTGTTATGTTTCAATCGACATGAAAATAGTTAAAGAAATATTTCAGTCTCTAAAGAAAGATAAACAAGCAATAGGTTTTTAATGAAATTTGAATGGAGTAGGTCCAGTAAACAAGGTGTGGGGTTAATTTATACGCCAAGTCGCCAACGACAGACTGGACTCACGATACTGCTAGAAAAAAGTCAAAGATTTTCATAGACAAAAGCACAGTAAAAAATATGTGAAGAGAGCGGATGAGGAGGCAGTTTGATGATATAAAGGCCCCAAAGTATATAGTTTTAAAGTCTTTTTGTCAGTAGTTTGTTAGTTGGGAGTAGAGAGTATGTAATCCAACTCTCGACTAATTCCTTGATTTGATCCATCTTACTAACACTCCTATGGGCCTTTGTGTTCGTGGACTTCTTATTGTATATGGCTGGCATCCCCTTGATGCCTTCTTTCAATTTACTTTAAAGTTATATCCTACAAAAAACTACAGAAACATAAAACCTTTTAATTTATACCAAGTGGAACTAGATGACCATAAGGGATATTTTTTCTAACAAGTTAGATGACCATTAGGGAATAACAGCACAACCTTATCTAATCACTGTAATCTTGAGATATTCTAATCTTGAGAACCCTTCTTGGTATTTCTAAAACTTCAAAAAGTTTCATTGCATATAAAATGCCCAGAGAAATATATACTGAGAATATGCCAAGAGTGGATGTGACAAATAATTAGTGAGGAAATCAAAGAATAGCAAACATACTGTGAACAAGCAGGAAAACGAGAAGACAGCTTTAACAATGCAATCAAACACATTGCTTGAGTTGTAAGATCCGAGGTATGGTGCTTCAAAGCAATCTCAATGACATCCACTGCATCAGATTCTGTCACCTACATAGAACAACCAGGTTGATAAAATCAATCAGGCAGATAATAATATTGATGCAAAATGCAAAAAAAAATAATAAGAAGAAGAAAAGTACTACTACTAGCTTCAGCTACAAATCGATAAAAATAACATGTTACAGATTAATAAACTAAATGACATTTGAAAAAACATACTTATGCCAACTATCAAAGCGTTGTCAAATGAGCCCACAAAAAGAAGATTGCACTAAGGAATCATGTTAAGAGTGATTCAAGAAGATTGTCAACAAACTTCCATCCAGACCCATTTGACAAAATTTAGAGTGAAGCCTGGAGCAAGATGCATTTCCAAAGCCACTGGACTGTAACAATGTTAAGGAGCGAAAGGACAGAAATGGTAGGTAGAAATATGAATGAAGAGTTAACAGCCTATCTATGAAAATATGGATGTTGTGTCCTTTAGATTCACAACAATAGAACATCTGGTTAAGGAAGACTGCAGTTGACTCTATCAGTCAGAAGCTTTATGAAATAAGAGAACAAATAAAGCCTATATCGCAAGAAGAGAATCAAAATACACTATGCATACGCTCCCAAGCAATATTACATAAAGAGCTAAACAGATTTGGATAGGGGTTGGAGGGGGGTAGGGGTATGAACAGAATCCAGAAAGAGAAGGCTAAACCAGCTGCGAACCAAAAATTACTCAAGGAAACAAGTGGACTATGCTGAAATTCTGGATTCCCTTTCAAGAGGAAAGAAAGAGTAGATGAGATTATACAATCTTGTAACAGCACATGCATTCTTCAGTAAGATCAGTCAATTATTAAGAGAATCAAACAATAATTGAAGAATTTTCAAGATTAGGAAAAGATGGTTTAATAAGCAGTAGGTTAAATGAACCTGTCTTTGAATATCCGTCTTTGAATATTGTATTGCATACAAACACTTAACAAGTGAAACCTTCAGTAATTTTTTTTCCTCAGCATGAAACCTTCAGTTATCACATGCATATTGCTTCCTTATAGCGCATGGTACTACAATATCGATGGAAAATCAAGACCACAAAATCCAAAAATACAGAAAAAATTAGAAGCAATCTTACAGTTATGGGTTCTTCTATATCAAGCATTCCAGTACTATTGACCAACATCTCACCATATTCTCCAATGCACCAAACTGCTACTCGGACAAGGCTTTCCTAATGAACATATCAAACCAATATTCACTTATTAACTCAAGATGAATAGATGATGTGACTTCCATACCAAACTCTTAACCTAACAAGAAGAAAGTTAAGTACCTGTTCACCTGATGTTTGGACTGCTTTGTACAGAGACCGTACAGTATAGCCATGGAGGTTAGAAGCATTGCTTATCACAACAATTAGGGCATGCCACACGTCATCCTTCACAAAATTCCCTGCCTACTAAGCATAGAATGAGGATCAGTACCTTTCACCAAATGTACTATTACTTGCATCAAATAATTCTAAAGGGGGAAATTTGAAAGGCAAAAATGTCACAAGTGTGACGTTCCAGAAAACATGGCATTGTCCAAGGAGAGAAAATTATTGAGCAGAACCGGTTACTTGTAGCACTGTATAAGCAAGTAATATATAAAAACAAGCTACAAACCCGTGGGATCAATATTACAGCAAATAGAGTATATTCAAGCAATATAAAAATCAAGCTATAACTCTGCAGGTTTAATGTGGAACCATAAGGAAACTAAAGAACGCAGGGATCCGAAGGACAAAGTTGACGAAGTACCTTAGAGGGTGAAAGAGTATCTTAGTACCCATAGATAAGAATAAAAGGAATATTCAAAATTAATTATGGAGTCCAGTTCAAAAAAAAAATTATGGAGGTATTAAATTGATGAGCCATAAAATGAAACTGTGGGATAGAGTTGTTGAATATCACCTAAGAACGATGACAACTATATCGGAAAATAAATTTACGTTTATGCCTTGTAGATCAAGTGGTCAACTATGGAAGCAATCTACTTGTTAAGATTGTTTGAAAAGTACAGAGAGAGAAATGACCTTTACATGATTTCACAGAGACAGAAAAGCATATGAAGTGGGGTGCCTAGAGACGTCGAATGGTGGCCGGGTGGGTTTTGGAGATAAAAAGGTATGACAAAAGGATATATTAATGTAGTGAAGGATATGTACGAGGGTGTTGTCACTGTAGGATTACACCAAGAGTACGCTTTGAATCCCTACCTCTTTGCCTTAGTTATGGATGAATTGACTAGACATATTCAGGATATCCTATGTTGTATGTTGTTTGCAGATGATATTGTCATAGTACATAAAACTGGAAGAGGTGTTAATGCTAAACTAGAAATCTGGAGAGAAGCATTGGCGGCAAAGAAATTTAGCATCAGTATGAAGTGTAAGTGTAGTAGAAGTCAAAAAAACATTGCTAGAGTGCTCTTAAAATCAGGAGTTATCAAAAGGCGAGTGTTTCAAGTATTTTGACTCAAGCGTTAGCGAGGATGGTGAGAACATGAAGGATGTGAAGCATAGAGTACAAGTTGGATGGGTCAAGAGGCGGAGTGCTTCAGGAGTGTTGTGTAACCGCAAGATACCCACAAAGTTGAAGGGAAAATTCGACCGTACAGCTATAAGACCATCCATGTCATATGGCACAGAGTGTTTGGCTACTAAGAAACAATATGCGAGTAAGATTGGTGTAGCTGAAACAGAATGTTGAGAGGTGTGTGGTAAGACTTTGCAATATAAAATTAGAAACAAAACTTTCGCAAGATGCTAGGGCTAACACAAAATGGAAGATAGGATGAGAGAGAATAGATTAAGGTGTGGTTTGGACATGCCTATCGCAAATCAGTAGATGCGGTAGCTAGGATATGGTTCTAGTAGAGGGTAGCATTAAGGGGAGAGGTGGACCCAAATTCATTTTAGAGGCTATAGTTTGAGGATCTAGATTCATTGGATGTAACAGAACACGATGGCCTTGACAGAGCTCAATGGAAAAAACGGATTCATGCAGCCGACCCAATTGACTCGATTTGGTTTGGTTTGGTTACTGACATCCTGAAGACGATGCAAAAATTATTTCACTAAACATGATCATTGATAAGTGTATTCCAGGTATATGTGGGTCTTCCAAAAACTTTAACCAATTTTCACTAGAACTAAACATCGCATAACCATCTGAAAATAAATGGATGTCATCTAGAACTAAAATACACATAAGTGATAGTTTATGTACGACTCATATGGTGCTACTTACACCTTGTGCAACAATACAATGGGGAGACTTTGGCGACTTTAGGCATATCATTGTGGAGGAATTAACCCACTAATATATTGTGGAACTCCATTTTTACAAAAAGTTATATCACTTGAATCGAACGTGAAAAATCTGATCTTGATCATGTTATGATTACTTATAAGGGGACAGTTTTGGAAGCTTACAAACTTTATGCATTGACTTTTCAAACAAGACATACATTTTCAGACAAACCCAAAATGGAATAGAGTACCAGCAATATGGGATGGAGGGCCCATAAGGACAGAAAAGAAGAGGAAGTCTGAAACATATATCCCGAAAAATCAATAAGTTGGATGCCAGCACAATAATGCATACCTCAGAGAGAACCTTGAGCATCTGATCAATGTACCAAATTTTTTCGGTGGAAAACCTATAGCAAAAAAAAAAGACATTTCACAAAATAAGTTACAAGAGAGGGTAAAAATTGACATACTTTAATGACCATGTGAGTTATACGGTAGTCTGCAATTGTCATTGTTGCAAATAAGCAAGTAATAAATGTAACCAAAAATGTGTAACATGTTATCAATCAAGAGGATCCAGATCCATTACGATTAAAGAAAAAGACCAAAGAGGAAAGGTTATCATCCACGAGAATGAAAAATAAAATGCTTAAATTCCTGATCAAAATGAATTCCTAAATGTCATAAAGTTTCCTGTTTGCATGGGCTTTGTCTGCTCACCAGAGCATAACTACCATATCAAGAGTACATGAGCAGAAGTTCATGACATTCTAAAAGCTCTCAACTAGAAAGATGAGTACAAATTCAGAAATAATATAATTATGCCACTTACTTTTCGACAATGGAGCAAATTTTGGCTGTAAGATCTCCTTTGAACTCTTGCTCACTTACTTCCAGATGTTCAATAAGCTCTTTCGTTAAAGACTTTACGTTGCTTTCATTCACAAGAAGATACAGAAGTTCAAGGGCCCTTTTCCGAATAGACGCATCTGAATCCTGGGAAATTAAGAAGCAAAGTCATGAGATTATTAATTTATCTTTCAGAAGACATGCTTCCAGTCGAGAAAAATATACAACCGGAAGAAAGGGCTAATGAATCAACTTAAGGATAGAACTCCATGATGGATATCATTGGAAATCATCAAATCAATCATATATCTATGTCACAAAACAGCACATCTCAGAAATTCAGAAAAGCTCCTAGCAAGGAAGCAACAAGGCTACGAGAGTATAGAACAAACACCTTTTGGAAGAATATTACCAGAATAATCTTTTCTAAAGTAAAGAGATGAAAACACTGTTTAAAAACGGCGGCTTGAGTAGTAGTTATCATCTGCTGTAACAAGAGCATAGAAACAAGTTTGTGCACCGAATCAACTAACCAAGTGGAGGAGAAGCACCCAAAGTAAAATCTTCCGTGCAACGAGATATAGAGAACAAGACAAGCATCCAGGGAAGAGAAGTTTATTAGCTGACAGGATACTTCCAGTATAGAGGAACTAATTCTTGGGGACGAAGCATAGATGTATAGAACAGTTAGATTGAGGGGAAGTACTGAGTCCCTGGTGTTTGAATCACTCCCAATTGCAAGCATCAATGTCAAGGATTGAGTCAGACAAACACCGAAGTGAACTGTTCAGTAGCTTACTAAACAACACGAGACTTCTGATTGCAAGTTCCAATGAGTAAACCCACATCCATACTGACAATTTAAAGTACTCCCAAGGAAAAAAAAGAGTCCAGGGTGCTTGCAATCCAAGCACGTGAAAAGAATACAGGAATACTTCAACACAAGAAAAAGAAAAACGCAAGTCACTCTCCTGCAAACTATTCAACTTAGAACCAGGTGCATCCCTCAACACAAAAGGATACCCTTTCCTTTCCCTCCAAACTGATGCAGTCCAGTTTTAGGACCAAACTTGAGAAACCAAGTTACCTCACAACCAAAACAAACCTAGGAGCCCATATCCCAAATATGACTAACTGACATGCACCACATTGTTGGTCCAAGGTCATGCTCTCTCTCCTGCAACCAACTCATACTACTGAGTGTAATGCTTTAAGTACTTAACATGGTTGCCAATAAAAAAAAATGTACTTAACATGGTTGTATCAGGCTATCCGCTGTCCACACTTATCCAGCGTGGAGCTCAGTATGGTGGGCTGGCCAAATACCCAAGCAATACACAAACACAGAACTACCTTAGTACTCCCAACCATCTCTCCACCTCTTCCAAAAACAAGAGGAACCACCCTCACTACCTTGAAAAAACACAAGACCTTCCTAGCTTTCACCATCTCGTCTAAAACCAATTAGTGTTATGAAGGGTTTTTGCTTTGCACTTCAACTTAACAGTTCATGGCAGTCAGTCCACAGCGGGGGTTGGTCCATTCCCCCATTCTTTTAGCCCTAGTGTCATCAGGGCAAAAGGTCTAGAAATAATAACAAGAAACACAACAAGGCAGCAATATTTCAAGTATTAATAGAGCTAGAAACTGGTCATGCTAACGATACCTTTACACATTCCAGGATAGTTGCCCGATGCCTTTGCACTGCTTGTGCATCTACAGTGATGGCTCTCATCAGCATGTTCAAAGCAACATATCTGACAGAAAAGGTAAGGATCCACTATGTCAGATGGATATCGACCAAAATTTATGGAATAAACATAATGATGCACCAAGATTAAGAAACAAAAGTCATGGAATACAAAGATTCAAACCATGACAGGGGTCAATGTATAATGGACCACGATATTACTTAATTCCCAAAAGCTGCCAGAAACAATTCAAAAAGAAGTGTAATAAAACTCACACAAATGCACTGACATAGACAAACTCACACAAATGTACTTATTCTTCTAATAAACTATGTAAGCCAAATGTGAAGTTCTATTAATCATCCAGAATTAGCAACCAATGAGTGATGTACCTAGCACTATGGGATGCTGGCTAAACGTGAATCTGCATTTTCATGTGATCAAACTCAGGCTCTTATCTTTCATTCAACCAAGGAATGGCCGCTTAAACTAAAATGATTTGGCCATAAAATTATTCCACAAAATTTTGGAAGGGTACATTTTGGCATTTAAGCGAAATATCTACAACTCAAGTATATCTTTGTGGTTTCTCAAAGAAGAGATACAACCATACAGGCATGCCCTAGATTTTTAATTACAGAAAAATGATTAATGCATAACCTGATATTGTTGTCACGGTTGGACAAAAATCTTCCCAATATATTGATAGCAAGCACCCGCAAGCCACTATTATCTTCAATGCTCATAATAGTTTCAACACATTCATAGAGGATGGCGTTCCCGGCATTTTTGTTTGACTCTGTCTTTGTTGCAACCTGGAGAGGAGAAGGAATCCAGCATGGCAAAATCATTAGACTGTACAAGCTTACAACTCCGAAGCTAAAAACCAACATCTATGAAAGATAAAGGTAGATAATAATGTAAGATTCTCCGCTTGACACTGGTCAAAGAATAATTAAAACTAAATACCAGTAATTATAGACTGTCTTATCAAATCAAAATAGGGAGTATTCATCAATCACATAGAGCATAAAAACATAGGTACGAGATCACATAGTACTTCAAGAAATTGCGAAACAATGCAATTTGTCTAGAATGCGAGACACAAAACTTACATTGCCTGATAAAATAAAGACCGTCATCAATCACATGAAGCATTAACAAAACATCATGCCAGAGCACAAGACAGAGGTAATTAAGGTAATATCTCATTGAGTACATGCAATTGCAGGTGAAGGAACTAGGCATTGAGAAAACAAGACCTGAGTGAAAGCAATCATTTGGATAAATCATGAAGACAGATAGTAAGTTGAGATTCCATTCACCAAGAATGACATTGCAGCAAATTGTCACTTTAGTGGGACATAGATAGCAGGTTTAAAAAGTACAAAACACTAATAACTTTGTAATAATAACATCGAAGAAAATGTTGCCAGCAAGTTAATAAATTATTTCGACTTATACAGTATGATAATAGCAGGAGGTAGAAAATAGCAGCTGACCTGTGCAAGGATGTCATTCATACAGTCACTAGCATCTGCATCTCCATGACCCAATATGCGCAAAAACCTGAGTAATCTAATATGGAGAAAAGGATCTGTAATCCCAGAGATGTCATACTCAGGTGCATATGGACTGTTCACAACATCCTTCAAAGCTTTGACCACACTCTCTGTGCATTTCTACAACAACAAAAAAGTAAAATATATATCATCGAAAATATGACAGAATCAAAAATTGAGAACCCTGTTTTCTATCTTCTTTTGTTTTGGTGACTGGAGAGAATTAGTTAACTTTGCCAGTGTGCCAGCGAAGTTATCAAAATTAAAAACCAAAGACGTGGAGGAAAAAAAGCATTGCTTTCCAAGTAAAGGGATTTGTGATTCAGCTATGCCAAGAATTTGAGGCTAAAATCAACCCAGATTTTAGCACCTGGTGAACTCATTTGTTAAAATCAGGGTTGATTTTAGCAATGGAAAACTCAGCCTCAGAAAATTTCCCAGAATTTTATACCTAGTAACATAGCCATTACATTAATGACCAAATTTCTTATCGGCACCCCAGTTCAAACTCGAGGACTAAACACACTAAAATAAGCAAGAGAATCCACCTCAGAAGATACTTCCCATCATGTTTTATCAATAAAACAAGACCAAAATATTTTCTTCTCTAAAATCATTTGAAGCCTTGGCATCCTATACTTGTAGGGGTGGCAACTCTGATACTTCATATGGACAGGAAGGCTGCAACTTCCCTCCGCACTCATGGTTTCCATATCAGTGAAAACCTTTCATGATGCTCTCAAAAAACCTAAACCATCAGAAAACCTGGGATCCCATGGATGTCAAGAGCTCAATCTTCATTGATATTCTCAAGACCAGTGGCCAAAACTTATAGGAGCATTGTCCTAACTAATAAGCAAGTGAATGGCTAGTTGGCTACACAGATGAGAAATAGAGTCTTCCAGGGCTCAAAGACTGGCTTCAAAGACAAGCAATATGGGTACCCAAGCAACATTGAGCGGGCAATGGTTTGAACATCTGATGTGTACAAAACCTCACACTGCAGCACACACTCAATATCTGCTTATTAAGTTATGATGGATGGTAAAAGACGCAAACTACAAGAACTAGAATCAGAGCTATCAGTCTATGCAACATATCAATCAGTGAGAATAGTTAAAAATTAGGAGTTGCAACCATGATGGTCCACTAATAGACAAAACCATATTCATTTCTGCCCCATTCCAATAGGCAGAAAATAGGCATATTGTTGCAAACTTTTCTCCACCATCTATTTCTGAGATATACGCGTTTTCAGTATCTCCAATAATAAGGTAGTTGTTATAAGGAGTACCAAATTATGCAAAACATGAATCTGAAAATTCCAGCAATCAGGTTATTCACACGACACTGGTATTGCAATATCACTTAGGTATTTGTCTAGAGGAAGTACAAAGAGACAAAAATTGAAGTACTAGTATGAACAATGAAGGTATTGATAGACATGTGGCAGCATCATAGTTATTGATAGACATGTGGCAGCCTCGCCTACAGCATGTATGGCCGTATGGGCAACAGCCCAGACAACCATACAAAAATAAGGAGGAAATTGAAGGACAAAGGTGGTGACAAGCAATAGTCCATACTACTACTACCTTTGCCAGAACTGGATAACCTATCTTTGATGTAGAAATTGACACTACTATAACAACTGTTCATGTAAAGCTCAACTTCCCATATCAATGAACTCTTTTTTCTAAGCATCTATACAACATTTTGCGCATCATAACCAAGTTACCTTTCTGAAATATTCAAGAGCCTCTTCACTGATTTTACATAGATCTGTGCAGAGCTGGAGACCGGTTAGTAGAACTCCATGGTGCTTTTCCTTAAGTAAGGCAGCAGCAGGGTTCACAAAATTTTCAGCCAGGTCTGGCACTTTCTTTATAATCCTTATAGAGCACAGTGCTGCCTGCATTACCAACCGAATTAATTAAGCGCAGCTAAAGGATATAAAGTAAAAGATAGGCAGTTCAGGAGACCAAATAGAAGAGAAGAAGAAAATCTTATAGAGAACCTGTAGACAACCCCACATTGGTCAACTCTATAAATACCAGAGAAAGGTGTTACAAATGGTTTCCAAAATTGTAACCAGTAATGTCAAGGAGAAGTCCTTTTTTGCCTCTAAGCTTCCGGAGGAAGTTGCAATTTTTCCACCAAGCTAGTCTCGTCAGATGCATCACCGATTAAAATTTGTCTTTGAAACTAATTCCGTAAAAAGACAGCCAATATAACCGCAATTACTAGAACATTTCTAGATCTATGAAATTATTACTAAATCGATGCTCTAGTTCATATGTTGCACTCCTTAAATGCATCTCCATAAAATTGATTTTCTTATCAATAAAAGGAAGAACAGACATATTAGAAAGGCTTACTTTCTTCCGAACATTTGGATCTCGAAATTGCAATAATCTTTCGACTTCAGGAGCAAGATCACGAGCCATTTCTGCGGAACAAATATTCCCCAAAGCACAAAGAGCAAGTCCGACAATGTACTGGTTGGAGTGATTAAGATCTCTGGAGATAAGTCAAGGTATTTCAAGGGCATGCCAGAATTCAGATACTCATAAACCATAACGGGTTAATATCAATGATAAAGTATTATCTTTAGCAGAGACTAAAAAGCAACCAAATGACTAAATCCAGTTTATGAAAAAGGAACTCTCATTGATTGGATACTGCTTTAATGAGTTTGTGACCAACATTAAAACTTCCTGTCTCTCATCAAGAAGTAACATGAGGCCGAGATAGCCTATCCTTTTCTCTGGAAATCCAGAAGATGCAATTAACTTCAGGCATTCCATTTGACCGAAATGTGTGGGATAACCAAGCATGTGAATGAACATGAGCTTTGCCAGATTACGATGCCTGTAATCATTATCATTTTCACCAACTGCTGCACGAATTGCAGCACTCTCTTTTCTTACCACAGCCCGCTCCTCTGCTGCAGTTTTGCAAGCACGTATAGCCCGAATCATGTCCCTGCATTTGAACAATAAGTATATCACTAGTTTCACTGGTGAAAGAAAATACAAAAGAAAACACATCACAAAAATGTGATGCAGCCATTCCTAACGTGTTTAGGCAAATTAAAATATGTGTGTAGCAGGGAGTTTGGGTAGGGGGACACAATGAACCATACTTTAATAAGCCTGAAATCGTAAAGTTACAAGAACTGGATGAATAACCTCATTTAAGGAGATATACATAATACATCCAACACTGTAAAAGGCTACCATTTGTGTGACAAAATAACTCCCCCCCCCCCCCCCCCCCCGAAAAAAAAAAAAAGAAGAAGAAGAAGCTTCTCCAATTAATTTAAGATGTCAACTTTCTCCGCTATGCTTAGAAGGGCTTTAATCAGATAGTGCAACTATATAAGGCCAGGCTTACTAGATATGATCAATCTTCTGCTACGTGGGCGTAGTGATGGTCAGGCAAATCAAACAGATATTCTTGTTTACGAAAATTGCAGAATACCTTCAAAATGTGGAATCAAGAAAATTTAAAAGATCCCATCAAGTTAAATAATATTCTATCGTGTGGAAATGATTTCATCAGCAAGGTGAACGGCAGCAAGTTTCAAGGATCCTGTCAAATGGGGAATGCTGTTGTCCAACAGTGCTTTCTTCAGCAAGGTGAATAAGCCAGTTTTAAGGATCTCATCAAGTTACATTGATTCGGGCTTTGGTGTCAGGTGTGGGTCCATGTCTCAGTTTTAAATTCATCTAATTTCCATTTCAGTGGAGGCACGACTAATACTCAAATTCTCCAGCATATTTCTTCATCTTTCAAGGATAAATGGTGTTTACAAGATGCCTTAGAGCTTTGCACGCACAATATAGGAGTTCTACGCATACTTCAAAGTAAATTTGAACTACAAGATATGACTGCAGTATGAATGTCCAACTAACCACATTGGACATGGATCCCACACTCTTATCCGAGTGATAGACATGGGTACTTTATACATTGTGAAGAGTCCATGTAACATAGATATCGTGATAGATATTCATCACCAAGGTGAATGAGAACAGATTCAATCTATTTCTCCTGGAGTCCACAACTTTTGCGGGAAAAGTTGTTCGAGGCATTGAAAAGAGGATGCTTAAAGCTAAGGCACTAAGATGACGAGACGGCTGTGAAATAATTGGTTATGTGAATATTTGGGTTACCGGTTCGTATATTTGCCGATACTTTAGTATGGAACTCGGTCTTATCTTGGTCAAGTGTGACTTGGATCTTCCCTAGGGTAGTGTAGTAGCTTCTTCAAACCCATGGGAGGCACAAGGTGGTAAAGAAGAGAAGGAACTTGGGGAAATGATCTCCCTCAGGTAGATGTGGCATATTTGTGTTAGAAGAATCTACCATTTTGATGGACTTGGGATGCCTTTGTTTGAGCTGAAGAACTGTTTTGTTGTTAGCTTGTATAGCTGAGATGTGGGCTATTGATCCTCGACCTATTTCTAGTTCTTTTTATACAAAAGTGTATAGAGCCTTTAGTTTTGGTCTCTATTTTTGCAACAGTTAGAATTACCTCAACGCCTTGGTTTATGAAATTAATTACTTCTCTGAAAACAATATGCGTGTGCATGAAATGATGTATGCCACTTAGAAATATATCCCACAACATTATATACACATATTACGACATGCCCCCGTGTCCTTGACTTGAAAACTAGATGAACGAAGACACAAACCCCACCCCGACCTCCTATCAGTCCTTGTAGATTGTCATATATTGTATTTCATGCTATCAATTACTAGAGGTACTTCCTTTTATGACTATTTTTGTTTCTCTGATTTTCAAAATAAGGTTACCATAAGAAAGAAAAACATGCATTTAATTAGTAACTCGAATTGATAACTTAAACCCAAGATTATATCCTAAAGGAATTCCACAAAATAAATATCTTCAAAGTACACGCTATCAGTTCATGCTATCCCAATGGTTAACAACTTAATCAAATCATAGCACCGCTGATTAATTTGCCTCCATAAATAATTTATCACGTTCTTAATTCAGGGAACTCAAATCCCATTGGCAACGAATGGAGAGACTGTCCAAACAGACTTAGAGAGTTACCAAAATACGAAGTTCTCTTCTCCTTTCTTTTTGATTTTCACTTGGTTGGCAGGGTCAGGGCCTTTCTCGCTGGGCGAGCGCATTTGATTCTAGTTTTGGATGTAATAATAAACCAGTACGAGACGAGCTCTGACACTCACATTATTTTCATTCCAGCACAATCTCTCCTGTTTTCCTTCAATTCCAAAATTCAATCAAACCAAGCTAATATCAAACTAGGCCAGTCGCCAATAATTTTACCCAAATGGAGTGGAACCTTGACCTCAAACAAATATCACTTTCTATGTTACACAGGTGCGAGTGTGAGTATCGGGTGCGAGTGTATATCTAGGGGTTGGATACCTAAAGTTCAAAAATTACGGATACATGGATATGGATCTAGATTTAGACACGGATGCGGGGATACGTTAAATAAAATTATCTGTAATTTATTTTTTATATTTTATTTTTTACAAAATTTCTATGTAAAAATATAGATAACTAATGTATTAAAAATACATTTATTATTTTGTTTAGTCATCAAATGATACCTTATCCCATTTTCGATCCCCAAAACTAATAACTTAGCCGAGGCCAATATAATATGCTGCCCAATGTTATAGCTTAAAATTGGTAAATAGGCACAATACCATGTGCTAGCCCAATATTGTAGTAAATAGGCCCAATTGAAACATCAGGTTATCCTAGCCTAGTAAAAAGAAAAAGAGAAGCAAAACCAAATTCAGTGATACCTATTATCTTCCACACCGAGTCAGCTACTGCCAGTCAGCAGATCTCCAATCCCCAGTCTGTTTCTTCGATTGAGCCAGTGGTATAAGCCCACTCGGAAGAGACAGGTATTATATTGAAGTTACCCTACCAAATTTGCGAAACTAGAACTGTCCGATTTAAAGTAGCCACACCTGCCCCATGATTTCGTGTCGACGGGGTACTCCGGCAAAAATCATGGATCCATGTATCATAGATCATTTCATGTTTCCGCAATGGTTTAACAACTAAATCTACGCATAGAAGTATCTCACATTATTCTCCTGTTTTCATCTTCAATTCCAACAATTCTACCCACCAACTCCCAATGCCACTAATTTTACACTAGGGTAGCCAAAATTTTACCTCATTATTCAATATAGAGGCACCTTGATCTCAGATGGGTATCATTTCATGCCTCCCCAATGGTTTAATTTTAAAAACTAAATCTAATCATAGCAGTATCTCGCATTCTCACATTTTCTTCTTTAATTCAATAGCACCAATTCTCAGTACCATTAATTTCACGCTAAGCCAGTCAAAATTTAGTTACCCATTATAGTGGCACCTTGATCTCAGATAAATATCATATCAAGCTTCTGACAGGTTTACGTTTAACAATTAAACCTTGTTTGGATAACTCAGGTCGGTTCCAACTTACACGGACATCGACTAATCTTGGGAGACCAATCACACCGTTCACTAGCACGGACCCAATTAAAGACAGGCAAAGCCCCATATGGACTGGCCCCAAAGAAGTTGATAGCACGAGTTCGACTAAATCTAATGGTAGAAGTTCTCTCTCACATTAGCCTGATTAACAATACTCACAGTGTTTTCTTCTTCAATTCCAACATTTTGATTCCAAAAACAGTCAATACCATTAAGTTTCACACTAGGCTAGTTAAATTTGACCTAACTGTGCAATAGAGTGGCACCTTGACGTCAGACAGATATCATTTCATGCTTCCCTAATGGTTTAAATGTAACAACTACATAGAATCGTAGAAGTTATGCATAATCCCGTTTTTTCTACTTTAATTCCAACAATCTGATTCCACAAACTGCCAATACCATTAATGTCAAACTAGGCTAGACAAAATTTGACCTAATTATGCAATACAGTGGCACCTTGATCTCAGATAGATATCTACAAGTTTAACAACTAAATCTAAACATATATATCATTTCAATTCCAACCATTCGATTCCACAAGCTGCCAATACCATGAATATCAAACAAGGCTAGTCAAAATTTGGCCTAATTATGCAATCGACTGAAACCTTGATCTCAAATAGATGCAATGAGGAGCAAAGATCAGAGGTTTTAATACTCACCTTAGACGCGTACCCGATGAGAAGGGATTCATGATTGCTTTCGAACGTTTTTCAGAGGTCGATCAGTCCAGATGCGAAGGGGAAAGGGAAATCGATCGATCACTGGTGGACCCAATTGTTTAACAGTTGTACGAATGAGGAGAGAGAAAGTATGCGAGCGGAGGTGAGAACTGAGATCTGGAGAGTTGAATTGACGGGTCCGATTGATTCACAGAGATTTGGATCTGAGCACACACACTCAGAGAGAGAGAGAGAGAGATGACTGTATGTATGAAACTCTCTCTATTTCAATTCTCCATCCACTTCGGTGGAATGCGCTACGAAATTAGTTTCTACACCCATAATTTCATTGCGAGCGTCTCTGTAGCCCTCCTAAAAAATAGGACCCTGCTATGGGTACAGAATTTTTTGTACATAAATTGTACAAATCGCTCTCGGGGATCCACTTTTGGGTTCCACAAGAGTGATCCGAACCGTTCATTATTCTTAGAACATTTTTCCGATGGGCCCCACAAAATTTCAGCTCAATCAGACGGTTAGAAGTGCTTGAACCAAAGTCCCACCGTTTCAATCACTTCTAACCGTGTGGGACTTTGGTTCAAGCACTTCTAACCGTCCGATTGAGCTGAAATTTTGTGGGGCCCTTCGGAAAAATGTTCTAAGAATAATGAACGGTTCGGATCACTCGTGTTGGACCCAAAAGTGGGTCCCCGAGAGCGATTTGTACAATTTCTGTACAAAAAATTCTATACCTGTAGGTTTATCCTAAAATATATAGTATGTTATTGTGTCAAATGCAACTACATTCATTTTTCTTTATAATTTGTTTGTCTGGACCAGTTTACAAAAATCGCAACTCATTCGGAAATCAATCCAACTTTCCATTAACGGGGCCCAATTAAACCGGTGGAAGTGTTCCATAGGAACTGGTTTAAGAGGAATTAAAAGTGGTGGGAGATTTTTTAAATACTAAAAGAGAGCAAACATATATGTAGAAAGCGTGGCCTTGGGATTGTAAGAACTTCATTAAGGGGTCCAATTGTTCACAAGGATTTGGATCTGAGGAGATAATAAGGATGTCAATTATCTCCGCCTTGTTTTCATCCCCGCCTCCGACCTCCCCATCCTGATCCAATTGGATAGTTCTCGATCCACTAAACAAATGTGGGTGGGGCGGTATTTGCTTCCCCACCTCGGTTTAATCCGATCTGATTCCAATTATACCTATTAATATTTTTATATGGATAGATGTATATGGATTTCATCGTTTTAATGTAATAAGTAGGGGTGTACATGGTCTGAATTGGACCGGGAGATGTTTACCGGTATTGCGGATAAAATCGTCGAAGTCGTAATCGTTGATGTCGACGTCCATATGAACGTCATTGCCAACTGGATTGACTTGATTGTTGACGTTGTCATCATTGGGTGGATCGGTTGAAACGAAGGGATCGATTGGAGGGAAGACGTTGGCGTTGTTGACCTCCCGGCCGGACTCCTCCATCTCTCCCAAGGTAAGCTGACTCAATGATCACTCACTCTAATAGTAATTATTTTAATATCATACAGATTGGATCGTTTGTTTAGGGCTCCTAACACAGGCTCCATAGAATGATCACTTGCCCCAAAACGGATTGAATCGTTTGTTTAGAGCTCCTAAATAGGGTCCACATAATGTCTTGCCCCAAAACGACGTCGGTTTGGAGGACCCTTCCAGACTGGCGCTATAAAAAGGTGGGTTAAAGGATCCGGACTTCATTTCCCTCCATTTTAATATACGCACACACACTCTCTCTCTCTAGACAGACACTCTCGTCCAATGGCAAATCGTCTTCTGGGGTTTCTGAACGTACCATCTAGAAAGCGGTATACACCAAATCGGGGAGAACTAGACACGCTCTGACTACTCGAAGCGGCCACCGAAGAAATAGCAGCGGAGGAGAAGAAGATTCGGGAGTTAGCCGATGCATGTATCGCTGGACTCGGTTCGATGATTAACGTGAGTGCCGAATGTTATTAGGGTTTTTCACTTTGATTGTATTAAGTCTTCAATTGAACTTGAATTGATTTGATTTTTTTCAGATTTTCTTTGTTGCGGCTCTCGCGGCCATGGCCGCCACCGCATTGTCGACCTTCCAACAGAACAGCTCTGAGGAGAATCAGAGCTAGAACAGCTCTAAGGAGAATCAAAAGAACAACCTGATACCAGTGATGGTCTATGCTATTTTCCGCTGTTGTAACCATGATGGCCTTCGCGATAGGCATTGGTGTCGGGATTTATGTTTCTTACCAAAAAATCTCTTTGCTCCGATGGCTTGCTAAGCAGTTGACACGGAAGAAGAAGGAGCTGAGCCTTTCTGTTGATCAGTTCATGAAAGGCTTCGTCCACGACAGAACCATTATTTGCGTTGACAAAAAGGATTATCGGGATAGGACAGAAGGTGCTGAGTTTCTGCTGCCTGTTTACCTGATATTGGAGGAATTCTACGGTAATAGGGTTCGCAGTCTGATATCCTATTCTAGTGGAACTTACAGCCTAACAACGCCTTACAAATGGATGATGACCTGCTCTGGTCTAGTGTCATTGGTGGTTCTTGTCGGCAACTTAGTCACTGGAGGATGGGCACTCAAAGGTAGGGTCTCAGAATTTTATATAATGCATTTATATACTGTACAAGTTCATTACTCATAGTTCATTCCTAGGTCTTTCTTGAATTTTTCATTTTCCTTATTATCTGCAATGTTATTTCTCTGTGTGGTGTATAACCTGAAATGCTGGAGGTGCAGTGGGATAGTGTCCACCAGCAGATGGTGGTGTAGCTGAGAAACCATGATAAGATGAGGATACATGATGCGTAGTAGGATAGGCCACTTGTAGAGGATATCCTTGAGAGGAGTTCCCAGACTCAATTGAGATCATAAAAGCTTGTGGCTGTGATGCCCCATGTGATGCAGACACTCCAAAACCATGCCCCTGTGACATTCCTTGTGGACCAAACTGAGGACTAAAAGTAGTAGATCCTGACATCCCATTTTGACCATATGGAACAACATTATAACATTGCATACCACTCTGACCATACTGCCCTTGCACACCATTCTGATTGTATTGAGAAGTTGGACCATACTATGGTGGTCTTTATCCTCTCAGGCAGAATAAGTTTCAAGGATTACGAGAGCTCTTCCGCCACAGCCACAATCGTAAATTCCTCAATCGTCATCTTCTTGTTCATTTACCTTCTCTCTTTTTGCCTACCAAATAAGTCGGTATCTCCTCTTCTCATCATTTATGCAATTCTCAATTTTACCAGTGTTTTCAAATCGGGATGTGTATTGTGTATCATTTTCTTCATTCTATAAATCGTATCGGGATATGTATCGCAAATTTTAAGATACTTTTGTTGGAAAAATAGAAATTGGTAATGTTTAGATGGACAAGATTTTGGAAGAGAAATAAATACTGAAGACAAGAGTGGGGAAGCAAAGTATTTGTATTACACTTGAATTCAAAACTCTTTTTTTGGCTTGGTACAAAATAGCTAGAACTCATCTCTATTTATTATACTCCATGGAAGGCTTTAGTCCAAAGATATTTTTATGCAAGATATACTTTGAGGTAGGTTCCAGAATTCGACATGTGACTAATTCTCCTAAAAAAAACTAGATATTTCACAAGGATATTCTAGAGCTTCTGGAAGGTATAAACTAGATATTTATGTCTCCTTTTATAATATCTTTCATCTTTGGGCTTTGTCAATAAGACTTATTTGAACTTTACTTTTTTGTGCCGAAAATACAAAAACTAGTTTATGCTTCAACAACAATAATCATACTCAATATATTTAATAATAATTATAGCTAAAAACACTAACAAACTATGCTTACATTTTAAAAGAAAAAGTTTTTAAGATACAAAATTTCAAGTCTCTCAAATGGGATCTCACATTAAGTCTCTCAACTGAGACCTCGCATTAATATGGGTGAGCAAAATAACCGTCAAACCCCGAGTCCAATCCAAACCGATCAATTTGGCTTGGTTTTTTTAGTAAAGTGGTTTGGTCCCGGTTTTAAAAAATTAGAAACCCTGTTAAATAGTTTGGTTTGTGGATTTACATCAACGGTTCTAGTTCTAAACCAATCTGAACCGTAGTGTATATATATATGTATTAGATACATTGAATAAACCTTTTTCAATAGTCAATTAATTTCCTAATCTATTGTTCCATTCCACTACCGTATTCCTTCACTTCCGAGATTAATTCCCTGAACTTTATATCATAACTTATTCCTACACTTTCAATGCACTAAACATTCATGGTTTGGGTATTATTCAATTGATTAAATAATCTTTTTGCTCGGTAACTAATTTCCTAATTTACTAAATACAAGTATTCTATACGATTGGTGATAGTTACTTTTGCTAATTTTAAGAGAATGGTTTTAAAGTTTTGTTTTATTTTATCTATGAAGTTTTAAGTACTTTAAATAGTTTATAAGGATGATATCTCAATTTCAAGAGAACCATGGTTCAAAACTGAAACCGAACTGTATTTTTATGGTTTGGATTGGTTTGGTTCTATGAATTTTATGGGTTGGTTTGGTTCTCCAAATTCATTATCCGTATATAGTGGTTTGGTTCTTAGTTTAGTACAAAACAGAACCAATCCAGTCCATGCTCATCCCTATACATTAAGCCTTTCTACTGTCTTCGTTATGGAAAGAAAAGAAGAGCCCTTATATGATTGGGGGAAAATACAATCGAAGTATGGTTCTTCCTTCTATTCATGCCCTGCATAGAGGTAGAATTTTTATCAAATGGGTTGAATGTTGCCATAATTAGATCAAATGGCATAGATTAAGGTGTTTGGGGGCTCTGCTTCTGAAAAAAGTCCGACTTTTTTCCCAATAAGTAATCGTAGGATACATATTGAATTAGGATATACATATATATCGTAGAAGACGTGAATTGTATCGCAGGTTTTTAACAACTATGAATTTTACCATTTCATTATCAGAGTACTTATGCGATTTCGAGCCTAACTTGAATTGAATCGGAGTAGAATCAATTGGGATCGTCTTCGGGATTGATTATTGATTCCTCGATGGCAAAATCCAAGGCATCACGCTGGGAAATTGAAAAATTATTAGTCTCATTTTACACATGTTTTTTTTTTCTTCTTCTTAGGATTAGGGTTAGGGTTACAAATTGGGAAAGAAGAAGGATCGGCAAAAAAGTGTGTTTTGTCTCTCAAAAATGCCCCAAATTGATTTTTATGTCTATTTTCGTAACCGCCGTTATCGATTGGACTCAAATCGTACAAAAATCGAGACTACATGGTTTTTTTGAATGAAATTAAAAATAGAGAGACCAAATTGAGACAGGGTCGTTTTCTTAGGTTCCCTTTAATACGTTGTTAAGCATGGCCCAAATAATTTTTAATGGGCCAATGATTTAAGGTGAGGTAATTGAGGGCCATGAAGGAAGTGGATTCTAGAAAGCCAGGAGGACCCCATGATATTTCCATTATCTATTTTCCTTGAAGAAAGAAAGTGGGCTTATCTATAACTTCCCATAATCGCCAATAACCGCCACAATGAAGGGAAAATAGAGTCTGAAATGTTTGAAAAATATAAAAGTAGGTGCGTATTGAAAATTATAAAATGTGCACTGAATTGCGGTTTTTTTTTTGGTACTTTTTCTTGTTAGCAAGACCCTTATTAGAGAGATGTGAGAAACTTCATTCATAAGGAATCATAAAAGAATTGAAAATCTAAAATGAGGTTTTGACTATATATTTGTTTAGGTTTTTTGGTTTGCGCCTTTTGAACTTTGTTAGATGAATCTTTTTTTGGGGTTTTAGTATCTTTGAATTTGGTGTTTTCTTAAAAGGAAAAAAGCAAAAGATCACAGTAAACGCTTATAAAAATCTAAATATGGAATATGACTGAACATGGAGGATAAAATAGCCAATCATATGAATTTTGTAGACTTTAATGCTAATACATATTCAATTGTAACAAATAGAATATTATATTTAAGACTCGCTCACTCCGTCCCAGGTTATTTGTGTTTTTTTTAAAATTGTGATATTTTGAATTAAAAATAAATACTTTTGTTCCTAATTTTTTTATTTTACACCAAATTAAAGAACTAATTTAAATATTTAAATTTATATAAGAGAAAAAGTCAGTCAACTATCCTCGAAAGCACTTCATTTTTCCATCCAAAAATATATATATATCTCAATTTTAAGAAAGACAAATAAAATGGGAGGGGCGGAGGGGACACGGGGATGCTGCTGTGCAAGGGGCGCACAGCAGCTGCTGTGCAGCTAAAAAACGACGTCGTTTTGATGCCAAAACGTGAAAAAAATCCGGACTTCTGTTTGTGGCCGTTGGATTAGATCCAACGGCTGGGAAAGGAAAGTCCCTTATGAGTTCGCGGGTCATCATTTGCGGGTAAGTTCCATTCGCGGGTCATGACTAACCCGGGTCATGACCTCTTTCCCCTCTTTCCTTTTCCCTTTCACGCTTAAACAACAGGAGAGAGAGAGAGAGAGAGAGAGAGAACAGAAGAATAACGAAGGAGAAGAACAGATCGATCGAAGAAGAAATCGAAGACGAAGACGAAGATATCTGGAACCGACAAAGGTCTCTCTCTCTCTCTCTCTGTGTTCTTGTTAAACTAGGGTTACGTTTTTTATTTCTTTGATTTTGTTCATACATTTACGCGATCCGTTGAATTTATGGGCTTAGTGAGCCCAATCTTGGTGATACGAAGGCTGAGATATCATGGGACAATATTGCTGGATATAATTAGCAGAAAAGGTACGCTACAATCTTGGGTTTTGAGTAAATAATTGGTTTGTTGTCGGTTACCACGAGTTCATTAGTTTGTGTTGACCTTTGATATGGCTCTGGGAGATAACAAACATCAAATATTGTTGGCTCTTCAAAGTCCTGAAGTGTATGATGACATAGCTCATGGGACACGTTCTAAGTTTGAGTCAAACAGACCACGAGCAGTGCTTTTTGAAGGCCCACCAGGTTTGCATTCAGTTCAGAACAAGACTCTCTTTGCGGACATATGTTACGTATTGGTTTTAACTAAGCTAAAAGAATTGATGGACAGCATTGTTTCTTTGCTGCGATGTTGAAGGGGAAATGAAATGTTATAGCGACATGACAAAGATATTTCTGATGGTTCTGTATTTTTCTGTTTAGCTTTGGCATAATGGAAATATAAAGCAAAACAAACTGACTTATTAATTGCCTATTTAAATGGAGTAAATGGAATGGAGAACTAAGCATTATGTCCTGGGCCCCAAAAATTATTCGATTTCTTTGTAAAGAATGAGGATGGAGATACGGTGAGATTTAATTGCTGCGAATTTGGTCCAAGTCCATATAATTTTGTCCTAATTTTTATCTGGATTTAGTACAAAAGTTTAGGAAAGTTATAGAAGATATTCTTTCGTGTATGTATAGGAAAGTTAGAAGATATTCATTTTATGTCCTATTCTAGGTCTCCAGGCTTCATATTCTTGTATGTAGTAATCAAGACTAGCTGTACCGCGGTACACCATTTGTGGCCTTGGGTTTCTGTTTCATTTGATTCCTTAGGAGCTGAGTCCTAGTTTAAAACCTTATTACTGCTCAAAGTAGGTTTTAATTGGTGTTTTTGCTTTGAACCTGTCAGAAAATGGTCGAGACACTTGATCAATGCCTGAGATTGCCTTTCAAAAAATAATGCCTGAGAATTACCTTATCTTGAATAAAATCATAAGAATCAAAATTCAACCAGTGCAGCTAGTGTTTCCGCTCTAAACTTCTTCATTGTTAATGTACTTCCTCATAATGTATTTTCAATTTCAGGTACTGGGAAGACATCATGCGCTCGTGTAATAGCTAATCAAGCCCTAATTACTTTCACACAACCCCAATATGGAGTTCCTTGAACACAAGCACATGTGGACAAATCTAAGACGACGAGTAGCTTTGAAGACGAGTAGCAAGAAGTGATGAAGGCAACTCAAGTGAAAGCAACTAGTAGCTTTGAAAACAGCAAACAACAGTGCTTGTTCATTGATTGAAAGGAACAAGTAGTTGAATTTTAGTCTTAATTGTGTTTTCCTATTTTGGAATATGAAGTTGTAATTTACAGTTTGGAATATTAAGTTGAAATAAAAGCAACTTTGTTATCATTGCTTGGTTCATTGCTTGAAAGGAACAAGTAGCTGCTGCTTTTGGTTTGAGACGCGATGCGTCGGGCTAGGGCATCAAGCAAGGGAACCATGTCAAAAAATTTCCAGGACCCTTGACTTGATAATCAGCAGATTCACCACATTACAGCCCTATCTATAATAGCTGCATCAATACCATTCCAGCACCACTACCAGCAACACTCATAATACAAAATATCATACCATAGTTGGTATTTGGACATGGTCCCTTTGTTTTCTGTCCTAGCCCGACGTTACGTTTCAAATACAGTGATAACAACATCAGAGAGCAACAAAAATAGCATATTCAAACCTTACGTCGAGGGTGTTCTTATCCTGCTTATCCATACATAATCCAAAAGAGAATAAAAGAGATGAGCAACAAAAGGCATAGCATCCACTATATTGATTGGCATGAATACAAAATGTTTTACAAAATGGACTCAAGCCAAGATATCATCACATTTAACATCTATCTTAAGCCTATGTACAAGCAAAATGAGAAAGGAAAAGCCTAAAAAGTCATAAGCCCAAAAATTACAAATGAAAATCACATAGAACTGGGTACATTGGTAGCCTTGTCTAATCCAGTCTAATAACTACGCAGCTTTCCATGGGAAATGTTTCGCTCATTGAGTCTTTGGCATCACCGGCTCTCTCCGAAGTCCTTTTTGTTGCTAGCCATTGTCGCCTTGGCATCTCCGCCCATTTCACCCTCTGACATTGTGCTCATTGATTCTCAGATGATTGAAAGCAATCCAGATCGATATTCACTGATTCAACAACCAAGCCTAATAATATGCACGTTAGATCATTAAAAAAAAAAAACAGCTCAGAAGTTCAATCAGATTCACAGAATACCCAGAAACTAAAATTCTCATTTTTCCTCTGTATAACAGAAAGATCACTTTGTCGATCAAACAACGAAAGATCACTTTCATTAGTCTCTGAAACTGAGAGAATATCAAAGAAATAGAAAAGAGAATCATATGTGGTAGACACCAGATTGTCTTCATCTTAGAAAAGAGAATCATACCTCCAACATTCCAACATAATGTCTTCATCTTAAAAAATAGAGCATCAGAATTCAGAATCAGAACAAGAAGTAGAAACCATTCAGAATCAAAACAAGCAGTCATCTTGAGCACCAGAAATCAGTTGTAATAGATTTTTCAGTTCGAATTAGGGGTTTTTTTACCCAACGTACAACTCAAAATTGAGAGAGAGAGAGAGAGAAACAGACCGCGGTGGTGGTGGTCGGCGGTCGTGGAGGCAGCGTTGGTGGTGTGTCGGCGGTCTTGGTTGTCGACTTCTTCTTCTTGTTGTTCGATCTCTTCTTCTTGTTGTTGTTCCATCAAACCAGAGAACTGGGTACGAGAGAGAGAGACCTTGGTTGTCGATTTGGTCTTCGATTTTCTTCTTCTTCTTGTTCGATCTCCTGTTCTCGCACCAAATTTTTTTTAGGGTTTTCAGAGAAATCAAACCACAGAGAGAGAGAGAGAGACAGAGAGAGAGACCTTGGTCGTCGACTTCTTCTACTTCTTCGATCGATCCATTCTTCTGTTCCCTCTCTCTCTCTCTTGTTCAAGCGTAAAGCGTGAAAGGAAAAAGGAAAGAGGGGAAAGAGGTCATGACCCGGGTTAGTCATGACCCGCGAATGGAACTTACCCGCAAATGATGACCCGCGAACTCATTTAAGGGACTTTCCTTTCCCAGCCGTTGGATCTAATCCAACGGCCACAAACAGAAGTCCGAATTTTTTCCGCGTTTTGGCATCAAAACGACGTCGTTTTTCAGCTGCACAGCAGCTGCTGTGCGCCCCTTGCACAGCAGCATCCCCGCGTCCGGGGAGAGGAAGAGATTTTATAGTCCAATTTTGTCCGACCAAAAGTAGGGATTTTGGCAAAATGAAAAATAACACCATGGCTACATGGTTTGTTTTGACCACGTGGAGGATGCTTGGATCACACATTGGCTAAATCGAAAGGAAAAAAAAAAAAACTACAACACTCCAAAAGGGCTTAAACCTCAAACTCAAAGACAAAGGAACGAGTTTTCAGGGCCTAGCGGGTGCCACGTGGTACCCGCGTGTGGCGCATCCAGTCGTCCATTTCGGTTTTGGACTGTCCGGATTTTGGAGAGAGAAAGGGAAGAGAGAGGAGGAGAGAAACGGTTTTGATCTGGGCCGTTCAATACACTTTTGAACGGTCCAAATACAGTGTTCAGACATCACATAGGCTCGGCTATGTGATACCGGTATTATTAAAAAAATTCCCCAAGCAAGGGACACCTTACACAATTGCATTTATTTTTTCAGCTGTTAAGTTATTAGTAAAGCGTATGTTCACAATTGAGGAACCGGGGATTAGTAAAGTGGATGGCCTGCCTTTGATCAGACCGGAGAAGAAATCAGTCAATGTGTGCGCAAACTAGCTCGAACACACCTAACCGTAAAAGAAACAAGAACAATGGTTCTTTCCCTAAACCAGTTAGTGAGGCTGAGAAAATCTTTGAGAACTGGAAATGGCCAAAGGAAGAGAAATGAAATGATGTTCCCTCACGCCTTTCGCAAACGAGCCAAGTTTTACTGCGTTCAAACTTGTTTATTAAGTTTTTAACGACTCCGAGCTGGCCTAGGCTTGACCCGAGTTCGAGCTTATTCACGAGCCTTAACAAGCCAACGGAAAATATTTATATACTCACACGTAAGCTGAAGACAACAAAGAAAGTTTTACTTGTGCATGTATCTATGTTTTATATCTATGTACTCTACTGGAAAATAGTCTCAATTCAAAATAATAGTGAAATTTAATAAGTTTTTGAAAAGATAATGCATTAAGACTTCAAATTGGAATAAGAAGTTATATTATTTTATTTCTCTAAAAAGTAAATGAGCCGAGCCTTGCCGTTTTCAGGCTTGTTTTTTAAGGTTTTTAACGAACTCAAGCTTGAGCTGAGCCTCAATAAAAACTTAACGAACCAAATTCGAACGAGCTCTTTTCGAGCCAAACCGAGCCGAGCTCACGAACGACTTGGTTCATTTGCAGGCCAGAGTCACGCCATTTATCAGCAGTGTTTGCAAATACTCTGTTTAAGGCTGTTTAGCTGATGAGAAAAACAAGCAGTGCCAAGAAAAGGAAACATCTCTCCATAATTTATAGCCATTGCATAGGAAAGGTAGCAAATCAATATTTCAAAGGCGATCAGATAATCGAAAAAACCAGTCTTCATCCGTTTGAAGAATCAAAACCATACTCTTATATAATTAGCGAGCTCGAATGGACCGAAAGAACGTTCGAATCTTACTGGCATGAGATGTAAGACAAGAAAATCATTGTACCTATACAAAAAAAATGCCACCTTCAAATCATCAAGGGCAGCGATTGTAAGCATCCGCAAAACTGTACTCAGGGAAATGGGATTTTTGCCCAAAACTCTAGCCTCCTATTCCAGTAACTCCGGTGTCTATAATCCTTGCCCTTCTACCCTCCTTGCGTCCAAAAGGTTCATCAACTGAATCCAGATAGAAAAGGCAGAACCACCTTCCTGATCGGGAGAAGATAATCTCCAAATCAAGATACAAAACCAGTACGTCACTTCATTCATCTCAAAACGGATTCTCCATTGAAACCTGAAAATGGGCAACACATGTTGGTTTTGGACTAGAAGCATTAGCAAGGCCACGAAGCAGTCTCACCACATCGGCTGAATCATCAAGGTAATACTTAGCCTTGCTTGGCTTTTGCCCAACAGTACAAGCAAATATCTCAGGAGCTACCGGAAAGGAAGGACGAGAGACTGTGCTTGAAATGCTCTCAAACATGTCTTCATCTGACCTATCATCTCCAATGCACATCACAAAATCCGGTGGCTTCCCACTTCTAACCATTGTCGAGATAACCTTCTCTGCAACCAACCCTTTGCTTACTCCCTGCACATCGTAAAAAGTTGGTGATAAATTTGCTCAAGGTAACCAACCACATGTCTGCTATGCTGCATGGACTTGGGTACAACTATTGAGTGCAGGTGAGCGCCAAGAGTCAAAACCATTCTAGAGTTAAATCTTGGGATATTGGAAATTCATCCAAAAGTTCGTTATGTGTATGGTGAAACCGAAACATCCTGACTCTCACAAAATCAGTTGCATATTGCTTTGTGTGATGCAAAACGAATAGGATTATGGAAACATATGAACTTTTTCAACAAATACGACTACAAGAAAATAGGATTATGAAAATATATGAACTTTTTCAACAAATACAACAGCAAGGAACTACAGAATTGAAGTGTCTAAATTGGTTTTAGGTGTCGGCAAGACTCTTTTACCAAGGGTCAGCATCTGAACACAAGTACCTTACATAGAGTTATAAGGGTCCGTGTATCATAGCACGCGTGTGTGTGTGTGTGTGTGTGTGTCTGTGAGAGAGAGAGAGAGGGGGTTGGGTGTTCATACTTGTGGGTTGACTTCAACAATCTGGTGGCCCCTGTTGACAACTGCAGGTTCATTAGAAAGCACACTTTCCAAATGATCCAACAACTCCTTGGCTTGACAGGATCCGAAGTCAGGATCAGCATCCTGGTGGTGCCACACAAGACCGCTTTCTTTAATTTCAAGGTTAGAGCCATCAGTTGCGTCTCTGTATGATATCATAACAGGTTCCACAATTTGCTTCCACTCGAGGTCTGCAGTCAAGGGACTGGATTCCCAGTCCGTGTTCTTATTCCACCTGCAAAAAGAAAAGGGAACGTAAGAGTGACCACAAATATGCACCTGTGTTTGAGGAAATTCCTGGAACTCTTTTGCCTTTGTAACTTTCTTTCAGTAGTGCGTCAAATTTTATACTTTTCCAGTTTGCCTAAACTAGAGCCATAGGAAAAGTAAAAACAAAAGACCAAATACAAGAAAAGTTCAGACAAAAAACATCAAAAAGAAATAATCTCCCAGTTATTTTGCCCTTTCTTTGTGTGCGTCTTTGGTGGACTTTTTTTCAAGATGAGACGAACTAGAAAACTTTTTTCTAGTAAATAAGACGAACTAGAAAACTTTTTTCTAGTAAATGAGACGAACTAGAAAACTTTTTTCTTTCTTTCTTTTTTTACGAGAAGCCGCAAAAGCTCACTAATGAAAAGAAAAAAAATCTGCAAATATAAAAAGCTGGCTTTTAAAACATTTCAACAACAGAGCTGCAGCAACCTGAACCTAAAAGGAAATCAGTTCAGTGACATACTTTATGAAGAACCCATGTTCCGCAGCAATTCCCAGCTTCTCACATGGAGCAAGCCACTCGATCAGTGAACTTCTTCCCCTCCCACTAACAATAAAGATGGTGTTTTTTGGATCATCACACAGAATGTTCAGAACAGTTATAACTTCCGGGCTGAGGCTTTTAACAATTGAGCTCTGGGGAACAACAGTACCATCATAGTCCAGGAAAATAGCCCTTGTATTGGTCCTTTTGTAAGCTGAGACAATGTGCTCAATTGACAACTTTCTAAAATTTGGAGAAAGTGAAACAACTCTAAACCCCAGCCCTAAACCAATTCCCCAGCAGCGCTTCCTGTAGTGATCTTTGCATGCTCTCTCCAAATCATTCACAAAACTGCGTGCCCAATACGCCACATCGTGAGAACTAACATATCGATAATGTTTCTCATGCCGCAATCGTTTCTCAGAGTCCGGCATTGTGATTGCCAAATTCATAGCCTCGGCCACGGAATCAATATCCCATGGGTTAACCCTTATTGCTCCACTTAAGGAAGGCGAGCACCCTATGAACTCTGACACAACAAGCATGCTTGTGCGAGGGGAATCTATTTTGATACCCAGGGCTTTATCCATACTTGGAGAACCCTGACGGCAAACAATATACTTGTAAGGAACTAAGTTCATCCCATCCCTCACTGCGTTCACGATACAACATTCCGCCAAAGCATAGTAGGCAGTCTTTTCGTAACGGGCAACAGGACGATCAATCAGAATTACTGGTTGATATCCAGGGGAGCCATAAACATCGTTTATCCTTTCAGAAGTCAAATATGTTTCTCTCTTCGCTTCTTGTACATCCTTCCCCGAGCTCCTAGCAGGGTTTACAATTTGGATTAAGACTAATTCACCCTTCAAATCCGGATACCGTTGTAAGAGTTGTTCAAAAGCTAGGAGTTTCAGACTGATTCCTTTAAATATGTCCATGTCATCAATGCCTAGAATCACCTTTTTCCCCTTCAACTGGTCCTGAATCTCTCGGACCTTGACAGACGTAGAAGGAAGATTCAATACAGATTGAAGTCGACCCATATGAATACCCACGGGTAGAATTTTAATGTACACAATTCGACCAAAATAATCAAGCCCAATGTATCCACGCTTTGATTCGTAGTTCAGACCTAACATTCTACTGCAGCATGACAGAAAGTGACGAGCATAATCAAATGTGTGAAACCCAATCAGATCGCAGTTCAGCAATCCTTTAAGAATTTCATCTCTAACTGGAAGAGTTCGATATATTTCAGATGAAGGGAAAGGACTGTGGAGAAAGAATCCTAGCTTGACTCGATTGTAGCGCTTCCTCAAGAATGTAGGTAGAACCATGAAGTGATAATCATTAACCCAAACATAATCGTCTTCAGGATTCATTACTTCCATAACTTTATCCGCAAATATTTTGTTCACAGATACGTAAGCCTGCCAAAGTAGACGGTCAAAACGGTCACCATGGTCCGAGCATATAGGTAGCATATAATGGAAAAGAGGCCATAGTTGTTGTTTGCAGAAACCATGATAGAATTTTTCATAAAGTTCACGCGGAAGGAAGGTGGGGACACAATTGAAATTCTCAAGAAGTTTCTGGGCAATTTCTTCTTGTTCACTGGCATCCACTTCAACCTTGAGAGAACCCACATATACAACCTCAGTCTCAAGTGAAAACCCGTCCTTCAGTTGTAAAAGAAGTGAATCCTCATCCCAGCTGAAGCACCATTTGGCAGTTTCCGCATCCCTTTGAGCATGCAAAGGTAGCATATTTGCCACTATAATTTGCCTTTCACGACGAACTGATGAGGTCCCATCCGAATCCCCATCCAACTCAGATATAATTCCAGGTGCGGTCATCACCCTAGGAAGAGCTCTTGGAGTTTGAGGGATGTCAAGTAGGTCCCCAGAAGCCAACTCCAGAAAGTTTGCACATGATCTAGATTCCAATTCCATGACTGGTAGAAGCAGTTTCAAGTATACAGGTGGTCCTGTATCCAGTAGAAATACCCAAGAACCTACAAAACAAGAACTCCACATAAGTACTTCACCAAGCACTACATAATCCTGCATTCAAGCTAGGTTCCCCCAGAATAACTATAGACTTCGAAACTATTGCAGCTACAAATATTTCTTGCCCAATGGATTTGGAAAAAGAATACTAAAAATTGTCATAATAACACAAAAATATTGATTTCAAATTTTGTATGCTTATCTAAGAGTTCTATGAAAGGAGACACAACACAAAAGAATGAGAACAAGCAATGATTGCATTCATTAAATGATCAAGATAGTTGGACAATATCCACCCTCTTTGCTACTCTTGCCAAATCCCGGGCCACGAAGATAAAAGGACCATCCCAGTACCACTGAACAAATAGCTCTGGCAGTCTATCAATAGATGTTTTGCAACTTGACCATACAACATTCTAAGGAATGAGATTTCCTATTCCAAGAAAACTAGATGAAAACTATGATCTTTCTGCTCCAAACTAATAATAATAATAAAAGTAAGATGGGGGTCACATTAAATGAACATAAGATAATAGTGAGGCAAAAGACTCAAAACAAACTAAAATCCCAGTGAGTTGCGTAAAGTATAAATGTCTGTTCTCATAATATCTTCTAATATATCGTGCATATTAATACCAAGGCAAGTTCATGCATCAACCACTGGGAGGGGGTATAGATTGCAGGGTAGATCACCTCACCACATGAAAATTTTCCATCGGAGTCATTAAGTCCTGTCCTACAATGAAGTACAAGTTTCCCACGAAGAGGAACTTTCATGACCAACAAATAAATAACCCGGGGCAGAATGGTTTTGAGTTGCAGGAAAGGCAAAAATGTTGGGCTTAACTTTGTTTGAGAAGGCGATTCAAAGAACAACGCAAGTGGTCCATGGTTCTCGCTTTGATTATGTAAGTTTAACCATGTGATTCTACTCAAGGCACATTAAAGCACCAATGCATTCTTAATTGAACTAAAAGATGCATCATCAAGGGCAACTTAGAGAAGTAAGTCGGGTGTATGATGGGCATATAATGCAATTATATATGCAACTTAAAGCAATGTTAATGCAGATTAGGGAATTTGAACATGTGAACTGAAGAGAGAACCAAAATGCAGATTAGGGAATTTGAACTTTTCGACATATGAACTGAAGAGGTAACCATGTCTAACCAAACCGGAAAAAAAAACTGAGGTTTTCCATCATGCTCTGTCGAGAACTAAATGTTCACATGGGTTCTATGAATTAATATCCTTTCTACTACAGTATCCCACCAAATTTAGGTATTCCTCCCCCCCCCCCCCCCCCACCCCCACCCCCCACACACAAACACACACTCACCGCACTTCCACATACAAGTGTGACATGTATCAACTAAATCAACTATCAGCCCAATGCAATAATAGAAAGCCAGTCATGAATTTACACAAACAGTTAGAATCAAAGCCAAAGAGATGCATGTTTCAAATAGTCAACAGTAAGCCCATGAAACTGGAATGTGTAAAACTAAAAATCTATCCATATCATTGAAACCTAAAATGATGAAGATAGATGTAAAGACGATTGAATTTCAAGAAAGAGTGTGCCTTTCTTGAGCCTGGACCATACTGCAAGGCAAATGCCTCAAGACTTGAAATAGGCATAACAAAGGGACCTTGCCTGACAAGAAATGAGGGCACCTTTTTACACTTCAATGACGACGAAATAATGACTTAAATTACTGGACAAATCAATGCATGCCAGGTGGATCCTAAATGGGAACCATTGAGTTACTTGTTTCAATCCTTTCAGGATTGTGTCCACAAAGCATCAGAAATGATAGAAAAAACCCAACTCTGAATTTTTGGGAAGAGGAGAGAAGGTGAAAATAGATTAGAAAAACGAAACAGAATATCTGTGTGTAACAATACAGGAAGTGATATATAGAATGAGGGAGAAAACGAACATTGGGAAAAAAGGCAACACGACAACGCAAAAGGAGAACGGTTGGAGTTTTGAATGAGAAGTTCGGATACAAACAAAAGCGTAATAATAGGCAAGAAAAGAAACTGAAACTTTGCAAGCTGTCAAGTGCTGGATATAAATTGAAACCTTCTGCCAGATGACACCGATGATAATGTAAAGCAAGCAATATAATTAATATCCATAATACAAAGAATGGACCAAAATTGAACAGAGAAAGACGTTGTAAAAAAGTGGACCAATGTGACAGATAAACTGATTCTCAGCCAGATGATGATACGGTAAGCTCCTGGGCATTAAATCAGCATTAATCTATAGTAGGACATTATTATCACATTCATCGCTGTAAGTCATGTAACCACAAAAACCAGCTACAAGATTCCCATCGACCTTTTTCTCGTGCCTGTCCTGACTTATCCACTTGCTTAGACCTGTGTTTGGATCCTGGATTTTCTACGAAATCTACCAAGGAAACAAAACATACTAGGGAAACCAAAAATACATTCACCATTGTTTCACTTAGCCATCTTCTTGATCTTTTCCTTCAATTCTTCTTCAAGCACAATTTGAATGGTGAGTACATCCCACAGTTATTTCATCAACAGAAAAAGACCAAACCATATCATTTTCCCAAATCTTCTTCCTAAAGTATCTTCAATTCACCTATATTTTTTTTTCCTCACAAGTCATTTTACCTCTAAATTGATGGAAATAACATTTTTTAATTTCTTCCAAAAACCTACCCTTAATTACGACTATTGTAAGGAAATAAATCTTAAAAATGCATAGACCAGATAAAGGACCAGAGTTAAACCAGAGTATAGTGGCTGATAGAAAAAAAATATTAATTAAAAAAAGCATCCAATCAGATAAAGGAAATAAATCTATAAGAAAATAAACTCACCTAAAAAGATCAAATGCTTTCATGTCAAGCCGAGAAAAACTTAGGTGCCGGCTGGGTACCACGTGGCGGTAGCCAACGCGCATCCCGAACATCTAAAAATGTTTTGAACTGTCCGGATTTTAAATAAACTAAAAATCCACAACATTGATTATTGAGATGGACGGCTATGATAGGGCGTTATGAGTACCAAGATACCACGTGGTACCCGCTCGGCACCCAAGTTTTACTCCAAACGTATGCGTGATAAAAAAGAAAAAAATAGGATAACCAACAAAAATAATCCCAAAGGTAACCACCAGTAAATTCTGTGAATTAGCTTTCAAAGTCAGTTTCAGAAACTTGTTTGGTTGACAGTTTCCGAATTTTGTTTTCAGACGATTTTTCAGATAAGAAATTATTAAATATATGGACCAGCATCTGACGAATCAAAAAAACAAAAAAATGAGACATCGACTGCAAGTCTGCAATACACAACCAATGTCCTAGTCTCCTAGATCTCAACAGTTAAACCAGAGTACAGTGTCTAATACTAGAAAATACAGGAAAAAAATACACCAAAACTGAAAAAAGGAAATAAAAATAACAATCACCAGAAAAGATCAAATGCTTTCACGTCAAACCTATCAGATATTACGACACAACCAATCCCAAATGTAACCACCAGTTCACTTCTCAAAAGTCTCCCAATCAGTTTCCAAACCCAAATGCAAGATGTTCATTTTGATCAGAATAATTTCTTACTCAGTCCGGAAAATTCAGTTCATTCTGAAATAGATAAGGGACTGATCAGTACGTTCTGCTTTTGCTTCACCGTTCTTGACTGCGAATTCCCAACCAAAAAATTGAACAAATTGATCAAGCCCTCGTCTATATCCAAATGAATTGAATTTTAACAGGACACCTGCAGAAAATATTCTGAACAAAATGAACGACTCGGATTATCTTCGTGACACCCGAGGTGGGCCCCACACCTATACTCTGGGTTCTTTTTCAAAATACTTTCAAGAAATAATTTTGGTTGACAGTTGTCAAATTTTGTTTTCTGAGAAAATTCAGAAAAGAACTCACTGTGAGGATGTTTTCAAAAAAAAAAAAGGCACAAAGAAATCAAAGCTGAAAAACAATTGCTACTTTTTTTTTCCCCGAAGTAGTTTCCGGTTTCGTTGTGGAAAATTGATTCCGAAAAATAAAACTAAAGTTACCAAACAGAGCCTAAGAAACGATAACGGGAGAGCCTTATTTTCTAGCATTTTCTCAGCAACCAAACGCAGCATTAGTGTAAACAACACCACTAATCCAGAAAATGAAGCGATGATCAATACCAGAAAGAGAGAGATTTGGCGTTGCGAACTTACAGGGAGGAGTCGAGGCGGGCGGAAAACGGTATCGTGATCTGAAATGAGTGAGTTCACGACGGCGAACGGTGGTGAAAATGCTCTCTGGAGAAGCTGAAGGATGCTTTGGTTTGATTTTCAACGGATGCGCAGAGCACAAGAGAGAGAGAGAGAGAGAGAGAGAGAGAGATCAAGATATGTATGTATGCATAGTTTTGTTTAGAGAGAGAGAGAGAGAGAGAGACGGAAGGTAGCTCACCGGAGTTAAGTTTTAACCCAGGACTCGGATTACGTTTCGAGTTTTCCTGACGTGATGCTTAAATACCCCTCGCTCTTGAGGGGAAAAAAAAAAAGGTGCGTGTTTAGGGTGTTTTAGTTTAATAAATGGAAACGGATTTTGACACTGCACTTTCTTATAATTACATTTCAAAAATTTATCTTTTAGAACTTAAAATTATTGTATTTTCGTGAAGAATGTCACTTTGTTTTTAAGTTACTAAATATCAGTTAGTAGTTTCTTTATATTTAGGAAAAATGTATGAGCTTTTTCAAGATAAAAATAGAGTATTATTTTTACAAACGTTAGTGGTAGGGGTGAGCATTGTGTTGTTTCGTATCGCTTTTGATCACTTCATTTCAATTTTATGTCAAAACTTTCGTTAATTTAAATGTGTCATTAATATTGACATTAACCGATCCTCATAAAATTGTGTCGTATTCAGAGTAATACAACTTTTTGTTAGAATTTTTTAAGAAGATATACATAAATTTATACACGTCAAAAGATTACATTTGACAACTGTTTATTATCTTAGAGATTAACAAATAAAAAAAAAACAGTAGCCAAAATGTTATTGTTATCTTAGAGATTAACAAATAAAAAAAAATCAACAGTAGCCAAAATCATGACATTAAAAATGTTTAACCCACAACTAGACATAAGTCTCAAAATCAATTACTATTTTACTTCTTTACAATTTTTACCTAAAATAACAAAATAGCATCAACAAGTGTGACACGAGTCTCGGTACAAATCATAAACTATAAAATTAACACTAGAATAATAGGTTTACCGTCATGTCGTATTGATGTGTCATAACGATTAATAGGTTGATGTGAATAATTAAGCGGTTATCCATGCGATTTTCGAGTTATTAAGTGCAATTTGTATTTATTATTCTATTTAATTTTTGTTACGTTGCATCGTGTCAATTGTCATATTCGCATTCAATTTAAAAGTAATTATCAAACTTTAACTTCTATTAGGTAAGTGCCCAAAATTCCACCCTTCACCCGGGGCAAAGGCAAACGACTATAGTCTCTATATATAGAGACACAAGTATTGGTTTTCAAAATTAAAACATACTCATGAAATATATAAGAGCATACTCATAAAATAGTTATAGTAGAAACTGGGGTACTTATTTTGGAATTGGATTCCTTTCCGTTCTTAATTTGAATTGGGTGGGACATTTAAAATTAGAATTGTGCATTGGTTTAGATTTGCTCAGTAATAGTTTTTGGGCTTACAACAAGTACAGAAAAAGACAAATAAAAAATAAAAAAAGACACCTAGTGCACATTTTACACCCTATACTGCATCCCGGAATCGAGTTCCATTCCCCCCCCCCCCCCCCCCCCCCCCAAATGTAATAGATTAAGAATGACGAATGACAAAAAAAAAAAAATACTCCTAATAATGATACATTTATACATACTTTTACACACTTTTCACATTTTTTAACACACATTTAAAATTTTATGTAAGCATACTGAGTTTTTTTTAGCATTTTTCATATTAATATACATTTAAAATTTGAAAACTGTCCCAAATCTTGATCCGGAGATAATCCGAACCCACCCTAGGTAACGGTCCTACACACAACCTATGTGTCATGTGACTTTATGAATGTCAAATGGTCTTAAATACCGGCCATTACGTAACGGTTTTTGGCCTCTCCGATGCCATTACACCTTGGTATATCGGCGAGAGAGAAAAATCGTATGCGTATCAGCCAATTTTGTGACATATCGGTCCGTATCCAAATCACAGATTGGTTCACAAGGAATTTAAAATTAATGTTTTTTTTTTTTTATCAAAAAATGATTTATAAAAATTCACGACCTCTACACCCGATTCTTGTTACGTAACATTCAATACTACCGAAACCATTACACTCAAACGTTGCCGCTACGTATCAACAAACTGTTATTTAAAACCTTGATGTCAATATCCCTTCCCAGGGCATATATGAAATTCCATGGAAATCCTAGGGCTTTTGAGTAATGCGGTAAAGGCCAACTGTGGGTACACGGTACACTATTTTATATGCAACCTGTTTTGAGCTATCACGTTAATAATTGGAGCCGTTCAATTTATTTAAATTATTGTTGAATAAGATCTTGTAAAAAAATCAGCTCATTCAGATATCGGTGATTAAACTTACCAATTCATTCAGTTTTCATCATGAAAAGTAGGCCCCAAAAATCGATCATACTATTCCAAATGTCCAAATGAGTTAATTTTTTTATAGACATTTTTAAAAACATATTCTAAACAAATTGAAAGACTATGTTCATTAGTATGTGATCTCAAAATAAAAGCCAGACATGTATATTTGATTTACAGTCAGATTACCAAATAATGTACCCATGAATTATTATTTTTCCTATGCGGATAACTATCAAGGGGGCAACAAGGACATTGACATTTCCTTTTATATTTTTTTACCAAGTCTCTCCCGGAACTAATCAAATATTGTCACAGTGGTTAATTGACTTGTTTTTTTGGAGCTTTACTGTCTTAAAGTCACAACATCAATTCCCCTCGGTAACGATTTATCCTGGAGACCACCTCACCTGACGTAAATGCATAAAAACGAGTATGATTTATCGGGACATTCTTCATTAAAAAAAAAAAAAATCTCTTTCTCTCTCTATACACCATTTTCCTCGTCCACCCACTCCCCGTACGGAACCCTTCCACGTGTAACCCACCTCTCAACAGACGACCAAGCTTTAAATGGGTCCCACTTTCCAATCACCCAATGGAGACCCCACACGTCACCTTCAACAGAGAGCGGCGCGGATAAACCTTAAAATTGGGTTTCTTGGTCTTCGCACGTGCTGATCACGTGACACATCCAAATCCAAATCGAAGGATTGGAGCTTGGCGTGGACCCGACTTTATCCATTCGCCGCATTTCACGGCACCTTCTGGAGAGAGAGAGGGAGTTCAGAGTTGGCGTGTGGAGTGATGAAAGCGGTTGGAATTGAATGGGCAAAGGCCTAAGGGGCTTATGGACCCCACTTACGGAATGTTCTTTCTACTCATTTTATATTTTCAATTCACACACTAGTACTATATTTTCTCGGTAAAGATATGTGCACCGACCGTGGTGCACCGTCGGTGCACGCACGTCTGTGCACGTAGCAGCGTTCATTTTCTCTTTATTTTCTTAAAAAAATGACTTGATTACATTATCTTTGAAAAGTGCAATAACATAAATACGGCTTTTTGGATTCTTAATATTTATAAATTTCTATTCTACACGTTATTATCCAGCAGTGTTAGATAATCAAAAATTTAAAAATTATTTGCTACCAAACACTCTTTATTCTTTAACACTCATCTTTTGTTCACTTGCACTCTTTTTTTTTTTTAATAATTTTATTCATCTAGAATGGCAAGTTAATCCTTGATGTGTGAAGAAACATTTATCATAATTTAAAACTTAATTATAAATTTTATATAAATAAAGACAAAAAAAAAAAAAGTGAATAAAAGAGAGACACATAAATTAATTTCTATTTTTTGTTTTTATATGTTCAATCCTTCTGTTTCTCGTGTCAAAATTTTTTTTTTGAACCATAAACTTATAGATATACATTTAAGCCAGTACATTACAAAGTCGGCGCCGTGCAAGATTGTGAGTAGTCCTCACCTCTTGATGTGTGGCCTTAATAACACTTACATAATCAAAAGAAAAAAGTAATGTCCAGAATATGAAGAACAGCATTCCTAACAGATACATTAGCATCGTCTACCTTACACAAAGCTTGAACATAATTAGATGACAAGGAGTTGGGGACGGATGAGAACGTGATCGCATGTTTTTAGCACATCAATCCATGCCCTCCATCGGAGACAAAAATAAAAAATAAAAAAAAATTCCTGTTTTATTCCAAATATTTTATAAGTGGTACAAAACATTGTACATGGACTTTCATGGCATGCATGCACATGTAATTTATAGTATTGCTTTGTTTTATGAATAGGTATATACATGAACGAATTATGCAAAGCACATGGACTTCCAGATCGAAGAGGTAATTTATATTGCTTTGTTTTCTGATTTTTGGGAGATGCCCTATCTCCACATTTTATTTTTGGACTTTGGAGGCAGTCTCCATGTGAAAAACGATAGGTATACTAACTAAAAAAAATATATAGAGAGTTAGAAAAAAAATCAAATGAGAATTAAGCTTAATAACTGCTGACTCTTTGGCAAAATAATTAATCCAGTTTTTTTTTGTCCTTATTTAAAAATATTTGCATTTGCTAGTTTTGACCAAAAAAAAATCCAATCCACAAAAATTTGGATTATTGTTGTCTTTAGTGAACTTTTATAAAACATTGATCATCATTTTTATTTATTTTTTTTAGATTTCTCTCATCGAGACAAATCAATAATTCACAAAAATCAACACAAAACTAATAAATGTGATTTTTTTTTTATAAAAGACAAAAAAAAAAACCATATTAATTATTTTCCTAATTGTCCATAAGTGGTACCATTGTCAAATCGTATAGTGGTGAGTCACCTGTTACTCCATGATTTTAGTTCAACAGTGAAAAAAAACATATAGAATATTTTTATGGTACAAAACTCTTTTTAATTGAAGTTTTTTTTAGCTAAAAATTTATTGTGCATAGATTATTTTATTTTTGTTGAGCTATACTGTCTAATTACTAACAAATTTGATTGCATTTTATTCATTTAGATTTCGTACTAGTGATCTAGTGCCAACATTACTAAAAAAAAATCAAATTAAATATAGGAAAATAAATGTTTTTAACACATTCCCTAAACCTAGGGGGTTCACTTGAATCCTGCAATTAATGGTAGAGTCGCCCATGCTCGTCTCTAGTACTAGTTTTTTTTTTTTTTTTTTCACATCTCTGGTACTAGTTATGTAACGACCCGATGTTTCACCCGTTATTTTTTCACGGATAAAATATTTTAATGCGTAATATTTTTTATATCACTTTCGTGATTAATATTATTTTAATTACATTTAGACCCTAGACAACCATAATCTTACAACTAGGACTCGATTATCAAATTTCTTTTCATATCAAACTCTATCCTTACTACATTACACATTTTGTGATTTTACACACACACACACACAAGCCGTTTCACATGAGGACTCCCTTAAACTCTACGGTGCGGGACTTTCATTTCCGGGTCGAATTTCAACGGACAGACAATTTTACTAAAAACTGCTCAGATCAAGCCCTTCCGGGTAAATTTTTTTTTTTTGGGCAAATCCTCGCTTTAGATCTTAATAACACATTTTAAACACATCTAACGCTTCGGATAGTCGAAATTCGATCCGGAAACGAAAATCTTGCACCGTAGAGTTTAAGGGAGCCCTCATGTGAAACAAACCGTTAGATGTGTATAAAATGTGTTTTTAAGGTCTAATGTGAGGATTCGTTAAAAAACTATCTGGAAGGGCTTAATCTGAGTAGTTTTCGATAAAACTGTTTATTACTACCATACATATATAGGCGTTTAGCCGTTTACACACACATACAAACACACTACTCATATATACATATACATGCCTAACCACCATCCCCTCTCTCGCTCTCTTCACCTGTTAGAATTATGCTCCAAAAACCAATTATTATTTATTTTCGATAAACTGTTTGACATTTTATTTTGCATTCTTGTAAATTATTATTTTGGGCAACGTTATTGTTAATGTCACATAAGATGTGAACATAAGGCCCATTGGGTAACATTGTAGAAAGAGCATGCTAATAGTTAATGAACCAGAGGCGGGGAGTTATGTTTTTTCAGTGTCTTGTAGACCCAATAATATTCTAGGCTATGGGTGTTGATTGGGCCTCACACCTATTATGGCCTACACTTGTTATGTTGTTATACAATAGGATGATTTACTCCATCATTGAGGTAGTGACCTTAAACAAACAAGTGGATGATATGTAACAAGTACATTCATTGAAATGATCAATTTAAGAACACCTATGGAAGGAACACTGTCAGATTGGAAAAGATAGTTCTACTACAAGTCTCTTATTTTCCTTTGACCTGAGAGGCTTGTGTTAATTAATTATTTATTCATTTAACTTTGACATTGTCAGACGGTGATGCTGAATTAAAGGCTATATACGGACATGTTAGGTTATGTGGGTGATAGTTAATTTATATAAGTACTTAACAAGGAATCCATCATTCTCAAAGTGAGAAAGTATATTCAAGCAATTTTCACATTAATGTTGGACCAGGAAAAACCGGCCGGTGTGTTTTAGTAAAATGTTTTTACTAATTTATATGTATAAATACTATACTACAAAACGAATTTTTGAATTGTCTTTGGGGGTCCAACTAGAAAGTGAAAATTAAGAATGTCGTGCATAAGCTAGGGTTTGACGGTGTGAATTTATCCATGCCTATTAGCTTATGGGAATATAAGTTGGTGGAAGAAAATTGGTAGACAATTGTAGGAAAGGGTCTCACTTGTAATTCTTTATTTTTCAAGGGCTCAATTGCAATGTATTGATGAACATTATTGTGATTGGTGAAAGCTATATAATTATCTCTTTAGAGCATCACTAGTGGTATACTCAAATATGGATACTCAAATATTGGCACATCACATTTGAGTATTCATTTAATAGGTTTATAAGTTTGAGTATCTACCCTTCTACAATGGTTCATTTGTGTCCATAATAAAAAAATACTATTCACCCTATTTTTATTCATAAAATGGGCACAACTTTAAATTTGTACATATATATTTTTATAATATTATTACCATTTAAAAGATATTCACAATACGTTTAAAATGAGATCAACCTTGAACATATTTTGGTAAAGATTAAAAATTGATAATTTCAATTTTTGGGAGAAAGTGCAAAAAAATTGAGTTTTGAATTAAGTATTTGAAAAATGGATAGAGAATGTTGTTACTTTTGATACAGTGTGATCCCCAAAATTTGTTATTGCGGTTTGGTTATTGAGAAAGATTGGTAGTTTTGAGTATCCAAATGCCAAAAGTTGAGTATTTGTAACAAATATTGTTAACTTTGAGTATTTATCCAAATACCATTGTGAGCCTCTTTGGTGTATCAAAATACTCATCTTTGAGTATTTTTGTGTTTGAGTATACCACTAGTGATGCTCTTAGGTGATAATTAAAAAGAATACATAGGATAAGTGTTATCCTGATACAAATAAAAGAGAAGTCTTTTTATTTGTTTCCCATAACTGAAAGATAGAGATCCCTCAGGATCCCATCTAATTGCAAACTCTATCTATGCGAGTCTATTTATGAGACGTTAAACACAAAAGATTGGCCATCAGAATTTTGAGTGTCTCACAAAAGTAAAACACATAGAGAAAAAAGAGTTGCAAGGGTGAATCACTGAGGAGGCGAGACGCCTGGATCACTAAGTGAGGAATCGAAGGCAACTAGACAAAAGGTGAAATACTCGGAAAAAGGTATTTATGATTATGTATTCGAGTGGTGTTATTTTGTTCATCAAGAGTTTTGATAAACAAGAAAAAAATTCCGCAATCCAACATCACCAACCCACACTCCACCACCAACCAATACAATCCCCATACTCCAGCTCAAACCATCAATCTCTCCCTCCCATCACCCCCATACGTACATGTCTTCCCCCACCCCACCTTCTCTTACTCGTACACTCCTCCCTACCTATATGTACCCTCAATCCGGCCCAAATCTCTCCCACACTTTCGCACAACTCTATTTCATAGAAAATATAAGGGGGTGGGAGAGAGAGAGCTCAAGGTGTGGCTATGGAGTTCTAGAGAGAGAGAGAGAGAAAAAAGTGTGATCACACCACCACACACTACCAACTTCAAATTCGGGATACACATCACCCAAGGGAGTTCTAGGCATCCATAATCCACTAGCAATTGCAACCAAGACCAAACGAAGAGCCGCCTCCACTCCATTTCACCAAAACCCGAGATTTCTCCAAATCTTTCCAATTCAAGGTAGAAACGTCTTGTCCAGTAATTCAAAGTATAAATATGTGTTAGAGTAGCATAATGGTCTTTGTAATATTTTAAAGATTAATAAAAAAATTCGCCTTTCAAAAAAAAAAAAAGAGAGTAGCATAATGGTAGTTTATGGGTCAAGGTTTAAACCCCATACGAAGGGCTTCACGAAACCAGAGCAAAAATTGCATAACACTCTGTTCCGCGACAAGAGCCGTCCGGACAAGTCCCACTTCCATCCGCACGGTCGTGGTAGTAGCTCCCTCCCAGAATTGGCTTAAATTCAGAAATTACACGTTGCACCATGAACTTCCTAATTTCAACATTTTTTACCATAATCTCCTGTAATGAATTCGATTGTTTTGAACTCTCACGGATTCGACCCTAGACTTGTGTTTAATTTATTAAATTGCTAAATGCGATATTTAGATTTTATTGAGTATTGGTATTTATTTGAAGTGTTGAATAATGTGTTCGAACATTAAGAATTATATTTAATGAAAGAAAATGGAGTTTTATGTGAATAAGTTATTAAATGATAAACATTTAGAAAACATGAAATTATTATGTAAGTTAGCATGTGTATAAATATGTTAGCTGAATAAAATTACCAAAATGACCTTTTACCTTGCAAAGTGACCATTTTACCCCTTAGTGATTTACGATGTTTAAAATAAACCTTTATTTAATAAATCATCAAAACCACTTTATAGTGATAAGATTTTATAAATAACCTTTAACCAGGTATGGAAGGTGGGTAGTAGTTAGCTATGGAGTGATTATTCGCCCAATGTGCTATTGTTGGCTCTGACATATCACGCCAGGTATGGAAGGTGAAGGAAAGGAGCCACGATATCATGAAGAGGGACTCGCTATCAACCAGACGTCAAGAAGAAGATTGAATCTGAATTCAAACCACTAGAATGTTTTATTCCTTAGTTTTATATATGTTTTAGTAATTTAGATGTTGATTTTATTATTTTCGCTGCGTTCAAAGGTAATCATTTTGTCCAAATATACCTTTTTACTATAATAAATGGTTTAAATAATTTTTTAAAAATCGAGACGTCACAAGTTAAGTTATCATTCATTCTGATACTTTAACTTTGAATACAAAATTGGTTCTTTACGGGCACTGTGCGGTCATTTGTTATTAAATGGGACCAAAAAATGAAAAGATATCGTGATAAGGCAGTTTTTTTATTCTTTTCGATATAAAATTGAAGGGACAATTTCGTATCTTTTCCGAATGTGTTCAGCACAGTAGCATAATCTTTGTGGTGGCTAAATTTTTGAAACTCACACAAAAATAATAATTTTGGTAAAGTTGAACTTGGCCTTATATGCTCCACAAAAGACACTATTATATATGATTAAGGTTAATACTTGTATGATCTCATTTGACGATTTTATTTGTTGTTAATTGGTCTCAATCATTTGTTCATTATTCGTGCAAACAATTAGTTCAACAGTACATCCGTACAAGCTTGGCCGAATTATAGTTGTTAGAAGATAAATAAATTGTATAAAAATTTGGCTGTCCATATCTCTCGTATAAAAAATGCTTCTTTTTATTACCCAAAAAAAATGCTTCTTTTAGATGCATGCCAATGGCAGATCACCTTCATTTTAATTTTGTTTATCAATTTCTAAATGAAAGATAAATACGTCATCATGTCACATTAAATGAGACCAATCACGATTTCATTTGACGATTTTATTTTTTACTATTATTTATTACAGACTTTGGCCGAAATATATTTCCTAGAATAGAAGTAAATTGTAAAAATTTAACCATCTATATCTCTCGTGTTCAAAATGCTTCGTTTAGGGTCTGAGATCACATGTTCCGAAAATTGGTGTTCATCTGTGCCCAATTGTTTTGGGTCATTGGATTGCATGTATTTTGTTTATTGTTTTAAAATTTCATGTGATCTAATGGCCGGAAATACATTGGAACAGAGGAATAGAAGATTTTCGGAACAGAGGATTTGATTCCTTCGTTTAGATGCATGCCAATGGCAGATCAACTTCATCTTTTATCATTTTCTGAATGAAAAATAAATACGCCAAGACTTCTTAAATAAACGGTTTGAATCGTCCGCTTAGATCGAGTGTGGTGGGTCTCATTTCCCCATACGGTCGCAAAAGTTGTGATGAAGAATTGTACTCCCTTCGTACTTAATTTTTGTCCCTTGTTCTATTTCAACCGGATAAAAAAGAAGTTATTTAAATCGGTAATGAATTTTATACTCACTATGGATTTTGTTGATAGATCTAAATTAGTTCTATAAAACAATGTTTTCAAAATCGCGTAAAACAATGTACTCTATAAATTACGATATATAATCAATTGAAAAGTGACACGAATTCCCAAAAGAGGCTAATAAATTGGGACGAATGGAGTGCATTATTTGTACTATTGGATTGGAATCACACACAAGAATGGTGATATAGATGTCTCGAGGACTTCAGGATTTGCATCATCTCAAGGTCTCAAGTTTGATTCTCCTCAGGGACAAAGTCAGGATTTTTGTATAGTTGGTGCTATTTATGTAGTAGTGGGGGAGTTATATAAATTGATAACAGAGGCGACTCCAGGATTTCGGAAGTGGGGGGTCATTATAAACATCAAATACCTTTACCAACCATAAATCAAAGAAAATATCACATTAATGACAACTAAAAATTTTGTTCCAACAAAAATCACATTTAAAGCTCAACCTAATGAACAAAAGATATCATCAAAAAGCAAAAAATAGTTTTCTCTGTTTACAGTTTTCACCACATACCAAAAAAAAAAAATAAATTACACAAGCTTCTACGATTGCATTCGATGTGGTCTCGACATACTATCAAATAATCCCTCCATCCTAAATTGTTGCTTCTGCTTCACGTTTTGAACCATTCAAATAATTATCTATATTTTATAATCTATAAATTTTCTATGATTTTAAAATATGTGTTTGATAAAATTAATTGAGATCCATCAAACAAGATCCATATTGGATATATAAATCATTAAAAATCTAGCGATATGAACAATTTTTTTAGTAACTAGGAGCAACAATTTGGGATGGTAGGAGTACTTTCTTACCAAGACAGATCAATCTCTCCATATCAAAATAACAAAACGAGTAACTAGGATTCAAACAAGTCACACAAAGAGGGAGGATGAAAGTTGGGAAATTATCCAGTGGTGTCAATCCTAAATTTATGGGAGTTCATTTATGAATATCCTAAAAAAATTTAGGAATAATTAGTCATAAATACACAATATTTTGCCTATTTAAAGGGAAGGACAAGGAACATTTGCAATCAAACATAAAGACAAGGAACATTTGCAATCAAACATAAAGACAAGGAACATTTGCAATCAAACATAAAGACACAATATTTTGTCTATTTAAAGGGAAGGACAAGGAACATTTGCAATCAAACATAAAGACAAAGAACATTTGCAATCAAACACAAAGACACAATAAGTGGCCCTATTAATTATGCCATTATAAATTGCAAAATACGATCAAAAGGGTTATCATGTACGTGTACTATACTTTTTGATCAACCGATACATGCAATTATAAAACTATGATAGTAGTATATAATTACGTAAATGCATATTGTGCATCTGTAACTATTTCAAACGCAAAATATAAAACCTATCGTGCTATCACCATAAAAGTCGTAATCTAAAATTGCAAGTGACGTTCTTTATTCTATACAATAAATTTTTAACGAAACTTGGAATGACCGGTATTAGGTTTTAAACTAAAATACATTGGATGGACAAACTTACATAGTTGTTAAATTAAAAACAAAAAAACAAAAACCCTATTCCATTTATGAAGATAATTTTGCTATAGGATAAGAAAGGGGGTGCAGTTATCAAAATAGGGGGTGTGAAAATCATTTCCCTAAGTTAAGGAAAAGTACTATTGACAAATTAAAGTGTATAAATCGTATTCAAGTATTATGAAGTTTAGTGAGTTGTCACTAGTTTCAGGAGTTGACTAATTCGTCATTTTTTAAAGTTTTTGTACAAAATTAAAACTTTTAAAAATTAGTGAAATGTCACTAACTTTTTGGGTCGCCGGAATGTCAGAGGTGGGGTGGTGGTCAGAGGTAGGAGTTTTTTTCTTTTGAATTTCCTATACGAAATTACAAGTTTTAAAAATTAGTGAGATGTTACTAACGCTTTGGGTTGCGGGAAGTGGTCGGCGGGAGGTGGGGTGGTGGTTGGCCGGATGTGGGATGATGATTTTTTTGAATTATATGTTCGAGAAAAGAATTTTTTTAAATTAGTGACATCTCACTATTTGTTTTTGGTTGCCAGAAGTGGTCGGTCAAGAGGTGAGGTGGTGGTCCGCCGGATGTGGGGTGGTGATTTTTTTGAATTTTATGTTCGAAATTAGAATTTTTAAAAATTAGTGAGATCTCACTAAGTTTTTTGGTTGGCAGAAGTCGTCGGCCAAGAGGTGGGGTGGTGGTTGGCCGGAGGTTGGGTGGTGATTTTTCTGAATTTTATGTTCGAAATTAGAGTTTTTAAAAATTAGTGACATCTCACTAATTTTTTTGGTCACCGGAAATGGACGACCAAAGGTGGGGTGGTGGTCGGCCAGATGTGGAGTGGTGATTTTTTTGAATTATATGTTTGAAATATAATTTTTTAAAATTTGTGACATCTCACTAATTTTTTTAGTTGCCAGAAGTGGTTGGCCAAGAGGTGAGGCGGTGGCCAACCGGAGATTGGGTGGTGATTTTTCTGAATTTTATGTTCGAAATTAAAATTTTTAAAAATTACTGGCATCTTACTAATTTTTTTGGTCGCCAGAAGTGGTTGGCTAGAGGTGGGGTGGTCGTCGACCGGATGTGGGGTGGTGATTTTTTTGAATTATATGTTCTAAATTAGAATTTTTAAAAATTAGTAACATCTCACTAATTTTTTTGGTCACCGGAAGTGGTCGGCCAAGAGGTGGGGTGGTGGTCGGCCAGAGGTTCGGTGGTGATTTTTCTAATTTTATGTTCGAAATTAGAATTTTTAAAAATTAGTGACATCTCACTAATTTTTTTGGTTGCCAGAAGTGGTCGGCCGGAGGTTTGGGATGATGGTCGGCCGGAGATTGGGTGGTGATTTTTTTAATTTTATGTTCGAAATTAGAACTTTTAAAAATTAGTAACATTTTACTAATTTTTTTGTCTTTATGTTCGATTGCAAAAGTTTCTTGTCCTTCCATTTAAAAATGTCAAAATGTTTTTTGTTTTTATGTTCGATTTCAAAAGTTTCTTGTCCTTCCCTTTAAAAATGCCAAATGTTTTGGATTTTTGGCTAAGTGGCCCAAAAAATTAACATACTAGTAGTATTTTTTCTTTCGTCGTGGGGTCGGCTGACCCCCCTAACTCCTATGTGGAGTCGCCCCTGATTGATAATATATATATATATATATATATATAGGCAAATTTTCTAGTAAGGACCTCCCGTAAATAAGAAAAAATGTAATTTTTTCACGTTAAAAATAATTTTTTCACATTTTTGCGAAAAAATTCTTGGATCAACCCCTTCCCGGTATTTTTTTTTTTGAAGATTTCCCGCGTGGACCCTTGAAAACACATTTTGAACATATTGGATGGTTCGGATCGTCAAATAAAATGCTCGGATCACGGAGATCCAGAAGTCCGGATAGGAAGTGGAACCATATATATATATATATTAGATTTTTTCAAATTGTAGAAGAGGCGACAGCCTCTACTAGCTACCCCTGGTTCCATTCTTGATTCTCCTTATTAGCAATTTTTGGGCCAGCTCACTGTCACATATGCGTGTGAAAGGACTATGGCATTGGCATTGCCGCATTGGTATTAGTTTAAGGCGGACACAAATTGACCCGGAACACTCTGTATATTGTATTATAAAAAAAATAAAAATTGCATCAAGGGTTTAGGTCACGGCTCCCGCCATAATTAAGTGGGTCCCCGCAAACGTTAGCTAATGGCATGCATCATTGATATCTGTAAACATCAATATCAGCTATGGTTTTGCCGTTTTGGCCGGTATTTTGGATCTAAATTGGTGACCAGCATAAGAGAGAAAGATCAACGAGTGCTTCTCTATCAAGCCAACCAAATTATTTGGAACAAAAACTACTAGAATGGTCAACTCTCACTCGGAGTGATATTCCCGTTTGCTAAAAGAAAATCCCCAACTCAAATTTGCTAAAAATATCAATGTCGGGGATGGAGCTAGGGGTGCTAATAGGGACGGTCGTTCTTGTAAAGAAAAAAAAAATTATAGTATTATATACAAAAAAAAATTAAAAATTTTCTTATGAATTATATAGGCTCGCCCCAGCGTAATGAAATTCCTGACTCTGTCACTGATCTAGTTGATTTTAGCAAATTACTTTTAGAAAAATGAGTATGTGACAAGAAATTAAATTTTAGCAACTTTACTTTTTTGCACTTTTATTGAAAATTGACTTCTAACATTTTGGCTAAAACCGGAAAACTCAGCAGCTAGTCTTTTATGAGGAAACGGGAAACGGGAAATTGGCTTTTTAGAATATTGCCACTACTATTCTAGATAAAGCTTTTTCCATGTATTATTTGAACACACTTCAACGAATTCTGGTTTAATACAAAAATATATAAACGTAAAATTAATTACTAAGATCTAGAAAATAATTACATCCCAAGCAATATATTTTAACGAGTCGTAAGTCATTAGAAATCTCAAACAATATATTTTAATCGCGAGTATGAAATAAACTACTCTAAGAGTAGTCCAAATAATATTTGACAATAAGAAATGTGTGTTTTCTACAGATAAACCAGGGCATATGAAATGCATCTTATTTGACGAAGAAACAACTGTCCAATTCCGAAAACGGAATATGCTTTGTTCTTTTTGTGAGTAAGAATAAACTTATTTGATAAGACGTTTTATAGATATGCTACAAAATATCTTAGGTAATTGATATCCACAACCCCCCAAATTGTTATCCACACCCCCTTTTTTGTCTTCTAGTGCAATTTTTACACATAAAAATTGCACTAGAAGACAAAAAAAGGGGGTGTGGATAACAATTTGAGGGGTGTGGAAATCACTCTCCAATATCTCATCTCTTGCTATAAAACATTTTATCAGAATATGCTTTATTCTTTTTTCTTGGCAAGAATATATTTATTTGATAAGATGTTTTACAGATATGCTACAAAATAAATGTGGCATTTAGACTTTTGTAGAACAGGATAATGTTAGCGACTAATTTATTGAAAGTCATTTTGACGAATATGTTGGCAAAACTTCCCCAGTGTTGGCTGGATTACTAATTTTTTGTTATTTATATTTTTGGCTATTCTCTATAATTGTCGTGCATGTGCATCTAAAAAGAATCCCATTGCACATTTTCGTGGGACTGAAGCTTAGGTATCACCGGTGTTTTGCGGAAGCGGGGGTGCTGGAGATCACCTTGCAGATCACATCTGAGTCGTCCAAAAGTGTTTTGGGCGACCCAAATTTTTCCACGAAAGAGTTAACTTGAGTGCCAAAAAGTTACTATATTTTAAGACCCATTAAAGGGAAGTGATTTCCACACCCCACAAATTGTTATTCACACTCCCCTTTTGTCTTTTTGTGAAATTTTCATATGTAAAAATTTCACTAAAAGACAAAAAGGAAGTGTGGATAACAATTTAGGGGGTGTGAATATCAATTAAACCCATTAAATAGCTGTAAAGACGGTTTTTTTTTTTTTTTTTTGGGTGGTGGAAGTATAAGAAATTTATTGAGAAAAAATATTACTCCAGCCTACCGAGTTTAACTAATGCAACTGAAAAAAGACGTAATGCATAAAAGAAAGAAAAATTACATAATAAAAAATCAAATGAATGATACTACATTTAATGACAAATTGATCCGGTAGCTATAAAGAGTAGAACCTAAAATTTTGAAGAAGAAAAATGAAGGGTTTATCTATTGAACGAATCACTTCGTGGTCCATCAACATTGATCGTATTTGTGTGGCAAACAAAGACGTGGCCAAATTTCAGCCACTCTCTTGGGCAACTTTGAGTAATTGGCAACTCATTAACAAGTTAGCCCCAAGAGTTATAACTAATAAGTTAGCTCAAAAGAGATACTCCGGTTAGTTGGTCGGTTTGTTCTTCACTAAATTATTTAAAGTAAGAGGGTGTTTGGGAGCTACTTATTGCATTCTCATTTTTCCATTTTTTTACGTTTGACTTTTGAGTGTTTGGCACACAACATCCATCACACATTCTCCAAAAAATGAGTTTTTGATTTTCGGGTTTAGAGAAGAGAAGTGAGAAGTAGGGGGAGATGAGCTTTTTGACTTCTTATTTTTCACTTTTCCCATTTTGCTTAACAAAAAGACCTACAGAATGTATTTTGCACATATCTCTCAAACATTACCCCTATTGCAAAATTCATTCTACACATTTCTCTCAAACACTCAACCAGATTCAAAATACATTTTGACTATAATTCAAAATACATTTTGACTATAATTCAAAAAGACAAAAAGTCAAAAAATTGGAAATGAAAAGCTAAAAATGAGTCTCTCAAACACCCCCTAACTAGGGGCGATGATGCAAGAAATTAATTTCTTGGGAATCCCTTAGTCGTGGCATGGATGACCTGCTTTTGACTGGACCAATGAGGAGAATAGTCAAGGTATGCGTAAGTTTGTCCGAAAACCTGACTGTCGATACAAAAAAAAAAATCCAAGGAGAAATTTCCAAAAGAGCTAAAAGTGATAAAAATAGTCGATGTAAAAGATAATAACCTATCTCGAAATCTTCATTCAGCTCTTTCAGCGGATGCGGAAAACCTCCAATTAATAGGTTTACAACTGAAACGTGAAGTGTTGTATCTTATCTGATTGCGAATTTAATGAAATCCATAGACGCTAGTGCAGGAGTAAATAGAGATAACTGGAAAAGGCTGTGTAGCCAGTAGGACTGCATTTGGTGGACTTTATGGCCAAAATCTCGTAGGAGTGTTTTGGCCCGTCCCTATCCAAGTTTGTTTGTCATTTATTATCCTCTTTCGATTCTAGATCTGGCTGGCAATGTTTTAGAATTTTTTATTATAATCGGATATCCGGCCAGCTTACGCGTACTTCGATTAATTCCGGAGTCTTGAAGATAATGACCGGACATAACCTATTTGATGACAAGGAAAATCGAACGTGAGACCTTAGGTAAGAGCAAACCTCTAAGTCCCGAGACAAACCACTTTGTTGACCTCTTGGAGTTAGCAATGTTTTAGGAAACTTACAAATAAGTATTTTATATTTTTAAGATTTAGAAGAAAAAGTTAGCATTGAGTTTTTTTTTTTCCGTGTGATTGTTTTGGGTGTATGCTATGTTGAAAAAGAATGCAAATTTGTGGCAGTGGACGCGAGATTTGTACCTAATGAGTGGTGAGTGTCCGAACCACGTGTATTTTTAGCTTAATAAAATATGTAAATTCCATAAGTAGATATTACTACTATTAGATGAAGAGACTAGATTGTATGTATTAAATAGTTTTCCTGTAATATAATACGCACAACCAAAAAATGATTACACGTATGTAGTAATTCTAAGTTTTTTTTTTTCATCCAAGTGACTTGAAATAATAAGATGCATGGTGAATTTTGACGAGTAAACAAAAAAATTCGCAATTTATCTTATTGTTGGCAGATTAATTGATTGGCCTTGGACTGATATTATCCGTGTCAACACCTAAGACGGAGTAGACATTTTCAGTTATGAAATTTGTGAATTTTTTCAACTAGAATTGATACAATTTTCAAACATCCTAAACCTAGAATATCCGAAGAAGACAGATGATCCGTTGCCCAACTTGGACATGGACGTGCCCAAAACGCACATGGAAAATAGCAGAGGTTTGTATGAGATTTTAGCTATAAAGTCCACCTACACGCAGGCATACTCCCACACTTTTTCAGTTTTATAGGGGACCTGGGGTTGCTGTTGTGCACATCTGGATCCTTCGTTGCTCGGATGAACGGTCTAGTTTTTACCTCGACACCTTTGCATCTGAATTGTTCGTTGTCGTGCATGCAAGATGAAATCTGGGAACCCGTTGTACAACAGCATCCCCAGGTCCTTTTATCTGATGCATCTAGTCCATGAATCATCTACTGGACCATCAAGTTTGCCTATATGAGCTCTTTCCAGGCTCACTTTGATGATCCAAATCGTTCATATCTAATACGTGTTGATACAATGCATTTGTGTAGAGATAAATGGGTTCCGATTCGGTGTTGTAGTCTTATTATTATGTTAGAAGACAAATATGTTCCGAAATAAATATTAAACGATATCCGATCAACATGACTTTTATAATGCGGTTGATATCTCGAAGTGTTCTAAAATGTGTCCAGTTTGAATCATTAAAATGGGTCTAAAAAGAGTCCACAAATAAACAAACTGGACGGTCGAGACCATCTTTTGACCGGAGAGGAGCTCATCCCTATCATTCATTGATCCTATTATTTTCACAATCAGACAAGTTAAGACTTAAATGATTTGGTTATGAACCTTTCAATGAAGGAGTGGTTAATTTACTCAAAATTGCCCAAGAGAGTGGCTGAAAATTGGCCAAGTCTTTGCCACACAAATCAGTGGTGATGGAGTAAATTTTATGGTTGGTTCTACTCGTCGGTAACTACTACCTGTACCAAACAATAGGAGCCAAATTGGCTATTACTATCCAAGTAATATAAGGAAAAAGTTTTGCCAAATCTTTTGGACAAAATGACTTCGCTAAAGTAATTTTTAAGATCTACTAAATTGTACTTTTCGATAACTTAGATTGTCCAGGCTGGATTAATTCTCAGGGACTCAATTCTACTGTTCACTGGAGACAAATCCGGTTAAAGTCGGAACAAAACCCATGTGAACTAAGGGCATCCTTATCTGGCACACCAAATTTAACCTCAAAAAACACATTTTTATAATTTAGCAAGTCACTTTTCAAAAAATTCACAAAATTAGACTCTCTATTCAAACTTTAGCAAGTCACTTTATCAAAAACTCACAGAATCAGACTCTCTATTCAAACTTTTATTCTTCCCTCCCTCCTCCTCTTTTGGTGCGTGAACAGTAATACACCAAATTTGTTAAGTTACTGTAACAACGTTAATAAATCTTTAATTTGGTGAGTTCGTTTTGGTGAGGCTGATAATGGGTAGTTTTAAAGATTTTGCTCCCTATTTTAACTTAAAAGTTAGTTTGAGTATCCTAATATTGATGCTCTAATTACATAAGAGTTGATAGCACTTAAAAAATTTCGAGCTGATAACATCGGTTGAGGGAGGAAAAAATATGGATGGTTGGTTGGGGGTGACCTACTTTTTGGTAACTACTCCAATAAGAGCCAATTGGTTATCCAACTAGTACAAGGGAAAAAATCTTCGCCAACTCTTTTAGACAAAATGACTAACTACAATCCTATTCTACAAAAGTATTTTCCAATTGTGAAATGATGGAGCAGCTAATTGTACTTCAAATTGAAAGGGAACCTATTATCCACTTCACTAAGAAAAGTTAGAAACAATTTTGTGACGCCGTGATGCATACACGTAGCACATGACATGAAATTACTAGATTACATAAAAGAATCTTGTAACAACTTTGACTTCGTGAACGTAACACGAGTGTATGTTGTGTCCCAACAAGATACACTCATTTTGAGCATGCATCAGCTATGAGCAGGTACAACGCAACACACCCAACAATCTATGCACCTTTGTATTCAACTTGGATATCTAATAGTTCCATATCTCATTGTATCTATTTACTACTCAAACAATGTGGGAATCTAGTACATAAATTGAACTGGTTATTACGTCCTTAATGTACCAAGGATTTCAAATTTTTGTCCGTCCTCATTCATCGGGTGATTATTCAGAGCTTCAAAAAAACATTTCACGTGGTGTTTCAAAGGTCTCTACTATCACATATTCACGTAAAATTCATACACTTAATCGTGAGCCACACATGCATAAATTATGGTGATGGAGATCCTTAGAGTATTAAGTCACAATACTTTGAGAGCACGTAATAATTTTTCCAAATTGATCAACTCAGAGATTCGAGTTTTACGTTTATTTTTTATTTTTATTTTTATTTTTTTAGCAGGATGTGAATAATTTGCCAAGCCAGTCCTTTATTGACATATTAGCCGTATTATTTGCCAGTAAACAATGATCCTATCACTGTAACATAGGAACAAATACAGTTCATATAAATCAGATCAAAATATACACTTCTTTAATGTGGCGAATCTTTTTTTTTTTGAATTTTTGTAACCAGCACTTTCCAAAAGGGTAGTTGTGGACCGTAACTTTTCGAGCGGTCTGAAACCTGTAGCCGATTTTTTTGACTTTCATGTACGTATCTTGATGATGAATAAAGTTTTCCTTCTACGTTTGGATTTGGATTTTATTTCCAAACTTTTAATTAAAAAATAGGATAATGTCTTCCGACCGGATGTGGTAAATAAATACTAGCCTCCAAAAGGGGTCAATGTTTATCTCTTCCATTCAAGTTGCATTAACATCTGACTAACACCGACCTAGCAATCAGTGGCAGAATCAGGAATCTAATCTGTCGTGGGCTAATCCACGTAAGGGATAATCCATATGAATTTTTTTTTGAAGACTAAAGCCCACCCCACTATAGGAGTAGCTCCGCCCTTTCTAGCAATGAACTTGTGTCATGCACAGAAAATGTAACAGTTTTACAGATAAAGAGGTGTGTGAAGCCGTTCGATGCACGTAAAATTCAAACTTATCGAGCAGTTGACCACACTTCTAGCTAGTCTTCTATGTCTGAACATATGTGTACGTTCTTTGACATAAAATACATATAACTCCAAGTCCAATGAAGATAGTCTATAATCATATTTTTAGTCTATTTTAACCGGATTTGGGGTTGTTGTAGTGCATGGGATGCACAAACAGGTGTTGTGCACCATTCAAGCTGTCCGTTGCTCAGATGAACGACCCAGATTTAATCTTGCACGCACGACAACGAACGCTTCGGATGCAAAGGTACCGAGGTGAAATCTGGGTTGTCTATCCGAATAATGGACAGTTCAGATGGTGTACAACACCTATTGTGCATCCCATGCACATCAATAACCCCATGTCTAAGGCTGGCTATCATACTAGAAAGCACTCGGCCAAGAGTGATAAAGATTCCTATGTGGCACTCGTGTGATGCAAAATAGGATTACATGATTTCACTTGATTATCCAAGTCGTTCATGTCATTTGTTAGACTAAACTTGTCTATCGTCCATGCCAAAAACCTATTTAATGGAACATTAAGAAGGAATTTTTTTTAATAGGCAAAAAGTTTATTGAGAAAACTTGACAAAGTGTACATCAAGTTAGGGGAGAGGGGAGGGGAATCCAACCAAGGTTTGGATAAAGAAAAACACCTGAAAAACCCAATGGGCCAAGCCCAAAACACTTAAATGCAAGGCCCAAAAAAAAGCCCAGCTCAAACCCACACCCTAAACCAAAAGAGACCGTTGCCACACCTCTGATTTGTACAATTTATATACCCAAAATCTGTACGCTGTGCAATATTTACCAAAGAGACTATCGAGAAAATTTGAAAGTTAATGATGGATAGAGTTATGGAAATAGAATACCTTTTATTACTATGTGAGTATGTTGGAGCTATACTGGGAATAACAATTATAATTCTTTATTAAACTTTGGATAGTCATTTCGACTTTACCATATATAAAAAGAGGTTCTAGAAGGAATAGTTCTCGAGACTTTCCATCTGAAAAATCTTCCCCCACATTTTACGGAAATCATTGATAGTTTTTAGAAGATTTTGATAATTAATTCTTCTAGAAGATTAGCGTTGTTATTTCCATAATGTTCCCTTAGAGTATAATTAAGGAAAATTTATAATTTTTTTTTTGTGTTCCCATAATTGCCTTTTTTTTTTATCAATGTTCCCATAATTGCATTAATTGTTCCTAGTTTGACATTTTTAATCTGAATAAGTCAAACAATCTCTTTTTAAATTTTAGAAATCAATAAAATTGGATAATTAGGTGCCACGTGTCGCCTCCATATTCCTTCTCACAAAAGCGCCCCTTGCTTTAATATATACTACGAATGCCTCCTAATTTCAAGGAGTTGGTCGAGTGAGAGCGTTACAAGTTCAACTTAACTCTTGTTGCCACTGAAAGATTGTTAAGATGCGTGAATTAAAAAACTTAATGTCTTAGTCAAGAAGTTTATTGCCAAGTTTGCAAGTTCGACTCAACTCTGGTAGCTGCTAGAAGGTTGTTTGAAGATAAGAGATAATTCAATCTTTTTAATGTCTTATTCAATAATTAGAAACATTGACGGTCAAAATTGTGACAAACACTTTCATTTGGTTTTTTATTGCCACTGAAAGATTGTTAAGATACGTGAATTAAAAAACTTAATGACTTAGTCAAGAAGTTTATTGCCAAGTTTGCAAGTTCGACTCAACTCTATTAGCTGCTAGAAGGTTGCTTGAAGATAAGAGATAATTAAATCTTTTTAATGTCTTATTCAATAATTAGAAACACTAACGGTCAAAATTCTGACAAACACTCTCATTTGGTTTTTGAGGACGCCGTAAGAAAAGTAAGTTAATACAAAAAAAAAAAAAAAAAATCCAAAAGTCATTCTACTCGCATACATGAACTAAAAAGTCCAAAAGATTCAAATAGGAGAAACAACTTGACTTTTTTCATTATCTTATAGACAAAAAAGGTTCAGAGAAACGACACCTAACCCTCCATCCCATGCGCTTGTTTTTTCACCCTTTCTTTTTCCTCGGGCTTTGTAATATAAAGAAAGAAAAAAAATACTTCACTCGACTCAGGGATAGAGCTGTAAATGAACTGAGCCATTCGTGAACTATTCGAGGCTCGACTCGGTAAAGGCTCGTTCAAGTTCGATTCGGTTACTAAACGAACTGAACCTGAACCTCAATTATAGGCTAGTTTAATAAACGAGCCGAACTTGAACTTGACAATATTCGGCTCGAATATATACATATCTCTCATAAGAATTTCATATATAACCTTGAATATGAATAACTTTCACATATACATAATGAAAGTTTTATAATTTCTACATTAAACTTAAATTTTAATATGGTTCTAATAATTTTATATATGGATAGGCTTCTTTATGTACAAAATAAAAAATTTATTTGTAGTTCTAGACTTGTATGCGAGCATAAATATGTAGTATTTTTTACTCGCTAAGGCTCGTGAACAAGTTCGAGTTCGACTCAAACCTCGGCAAGCTCGGCTCGAACTCGACTCGTCAAATTTTCATTGAGTTCAAGCTCGGCTCGAGTTCGTTTAAAAACTTAATGAACGAACCTGAACATTTTAAAGCTCGGCTCGATTCGGCTCGTTTACAGCCCTACTAGTCAGGGACAATCCAGACTGGTGAATAGTTCTTTCATAGTTTCATTCACCATTCCTAATTTCAACCTCCTTTGACTATAACATGTAAAACAAGTGATAACACAATATGGATTCTAGTTTGATATGATAATAACAAATATATGATGGACTGGTTTTATCATTCTTTGAACTATCCGATAAAAAAAGAAAAAGAGATTCTTTCAACTACAGAATGGCAATCTCTATATTATTTTCCATTCACGTGTGAGATCCAGGTGGTGCAATTAGGATCAAACTTGATGCAAATTGTAAGACTGGCCTTTTACTTTGGTCCAGGGGATGAACTAATTGGACTCTTGGGAAGCAGTTCAGCCCAGACCATCTTGTTTTATGGTCTACTAGAGTTCCACTAATGGTGGGCCCAATTGCTAAACTCTTACTACTTTTTAGCCCAGTTGTTTTGGTCAACATTTCTGGTAATGGGATTATGGTCTATTTGGTGGGCAACATATAGCAAGGGAGGAGAAAATAATTAAGAAGGAAAGTATGTGGAAATTCAAGAGAAAAGTTCACTCTATTCAATACTTTGCTTGATTATTTTCTCTGATCTTTCTTCGCAAACCAAACGAAGGAAGAAAAATGTTTTTAATTTTCCCTTCTCTTGCCTCCATTTCCTTAAGAGCTCGGTTGGCTGGGGATGACAAGCCCGGAAGTCTTTGGGCCTGGATGACTAGTTCTGGGCCCATGTGTAATCCATGGATTGGAAGCAAAAAAGAAAGAGAGTCGGATAAAATTATCCCCCGCCCCCTAATTGGGGTGAATCCACACTAAGCCGGATAACTTAGGTCCGAGCCTAGGGACAGCCCATAAATAGTCCCCCTCCCTAATCTTGGCTAATCCGCACCTGAACCCTCCAATTTAATCTTATATCCCAATTTTAACTACAAAACAAACCAAATATTATTTTATCCCTCTTTCTTACCAAAATCTTTCAAACCAAGTACTATTTTATCTACCCTATATACATGTCATATCAATGAGGGTTCGCCCTCCATAAATAGCACCCAAACTATCTTATCCCTCATTATTATCCACCAAAACTCATACTGCATCCAATCGAGCCATCGAGCCGTGAGTTCCAAACAAAGCATAAGATGTTGAAATCACTACAAGAGAAAAGGGCTTTTGTGTCAAGGGCTCCCCGTCGCAAAAGGTAACAAGGCCGACGCTAATAGTCTTTTGCGACGGCCATGCGACGGCAATGTGGGGGTCGTCGTTGGTGGGGTCTCAAAAAGTTTTTTGCATCGGCAAGGGGCCGTCGCAAAGTATTTACGACGGCAAATATGCTCATTTGCATCGGCTTGGCTTCCGACTCAAAAAGACCAAAAAAACATACAATTATTAGCATCGGGTGGCTCTGCCGTCGTAAATAACATTTTTTTTTTCGTCAACTGAGAAGCCGTTGCCATAGCTCGGGTTCATATATATTGTTTTTGCGTCTGGATATGAGCGGTCACAGAAAGGAAAACATACAAACCTAACTGGTCTTTCCTGTTTTATTTTTTAATAACACCTAACCTACATAATTTTATGGACATAAATAACATCACAATCCATCCAAAATATGTTCTCAAGCATTCCAATACAGAAACCATCATTCATTAAAAATGACAACATTCACTAATCCATTCGTTTAATCTCAAAATATCCATATTACATTGCTCACATAATATGATTAGGTAACAAAAGCTAAAGTAGGCCATGGCGCCAATAGTACATCAAAAGACCATGGTTTAGCTTAACACAACCATGCAAAAGAAGTTATTTCGAAAATATTGCATCTTCCCATCTGTCTCACTTTAGTCCTCAACAAATACCTGAAAAAGAAGATATAAAAGAATGAGATGCTAATATGTATTTCTGCATTTGCAAACACACGAAACAAATTTTTTTTATCATAACATACATCACTAGACCGCCAACGGCTTCTCCAACTTTGCGAATTTTTTTGCAAGGTCTTTCCAAAGAAGCATGAGGCTTTTATTGCTTTCTGAACTAACTAAGACTTTCCAAAAATTAGCATAGAAGATATCATACTGACAAATGGAGATATGAAAAGAACGGGAAACAACAATATAGCTAGCCAGAAATAGGAAACAACACAAGCAAATCAAACACCCCAAGCAGCTAGCCAAATTGCATCAGCAATAGGGGAAAAAAAAGGGCCAAGCAGATGCAACCAAAAACAAAACAATCATCAACAGTGGTTATAACCCCATTGTTTGCCCTTAACAGGAAAACAAAAGTTGGACTAGTTAGTGGATACTTTTATGACCAGTCTGATATGGGTGATGCACAAAATAAGAAACTAAAGGAAAGCAAATTATGAATGTGGGTGTACTGCACAAAATAAGAAGCTAAAGGAAAGCCAATTAAAAATCAGTCTAAAATGGGCAGCATGGTCAAGAATAGGAAGTCATGCCTTAAGGATTTTTAAATGAGTTTATTTAGTTTAGATGGGGTTTGCAATACAAGCCCTTTCATTTCTACCCTTGGTATCAAAGTCCTTGTAAAGGGAACACTCTTCCTGAAGTCTCACAAAGTTGCGTGCAACAGGCAAGTCAAGGAATCCTTAAAAGTTTTAAAGCCTACTTGTGATGGCATATGACATGCTATCGTACACATGGTGCCAACCTACCCTCGGCGCAAGTAAAATCTCATTGCAAGCCCACCCCAAATTCATTTTTCAAGCAGTTCTCGAGTGAGAAAATGAATCTATGATACTGGAAGAAACGATCATGATAATGGGTCAAATTCCAGACACTGTACATATCAAGCTTTCAAATTGACAGGAAAATTACAGAAGCCGTAATGCCCATTATAGATTGTGGTAGTATTCTTAGTTTCTAATGCAAATTGAAAGCAGCAGCTTCAAAATCTGGATGCTTGATAATTTAAGCATCGTTGTCCATTCTCCAAATTATAACGCAGTACAACAACAGAGATAACTAGTAGCAGATATAGCAGTAGAATATGATGATTGAAAGAGCTAACTTACACATTACAAGGGGTACTCAGTATAGCTTAAAAGAGGTGTTGCTAATAGTTTGTCATGACAAAGTTTATCCACTCGACTCGCACTTCTTCACTTTCAGCTTTCGTGTATGTGCTCTTTCCTTTCAACTACATAAAACATCACCATTATAAGTTAGATACATAGATAAAAGTTGGTCTCAAAGAGCAATATAAATTAAGATTTAATACACAAAGCTAAAAATACATCTTACATTACTTTTGCTTAAGATGGTCTGGTCTTTAATCAAGTCTCGCGTGAACATCATTACATAGAATCCACATGCCACACTTGCCAGTTGGTTTGGGCACTACACAAGTCCACAAATTTTAATATAAAAGGTTTATAATTAGCAATATCACCAGCATTCCAACAAAAAGAGATCCATCAATACCTTAACTACTTCCCAGACTAGACTTTTCCTCCTGTTGCATTCATAAATGATGAATGCACTTCACAAAGGGAATTAAACTTGTAATTAGAACCACCATCTACAATAAAATAGTCAAACTACATTGCACAATTTAAAAGGAATTGTGTAGAACTAATTCTGTTATATTCGTAACCAAGTCATCAAAGACACAAGTTTGAAAGAACATGATTGGTCTAAAATGCCAAAGTCTCTGCAAACATTAGCTTTGCCTTGTAAACTATAATATTGAGAAGAAGAAAAAAAAACTCCTCACATAACATTGTGACCATACCCATATAGTATGAAAGATTGAGCGTTAAGTAAGAATAAATATAGGGAAAAGGAAAATTTAACAATTCTTTTCTGCGGAATTATGTGTCAAACATTTAACCAATACAACCTAATCAATAAGATGAGCTTCAAAGTTCTAAAGTGTACAGCAAGTATGCTACAAAACGGCAAAAGACTTATCTTAATAGCAAGTTCAACTACATTTACATTCTGTATATGCAATTCGAACCAAAAACCCTTCCTATCTGCAAAACACAGTGTTCTAAAAATTAGTCAAAGTCGGCTGACTAGTCGGCCCAAAGTCGCTAGTCGGAGGTCCCCCGCTGTGGTGCGCGCCAATGGAAGTCGTCGATGGGGGATGGAATATCGGGCTGAGAGATAGAGAGAGGAGAGGAGGGATGAGTCTGATGGTGCGCGTCATTGCTTTTCGTGAGCGCTAGGTCTTTTGGTTGAATGATAATCTCAGGCTTGGACATTCAAGTGAGAAACTACAAATTAATAAGCGATCTAAAAAGGCGAATGAAAAGTTATAGATCTGCTATCAAAATCTATGGAAAAAAATTCTGAAAATCGAACGGAAAGTTCATTGTGAGACAAAATTACCAGATATTCCAATGAGACACTGCAAACTTGAAACTGCTGATTGATGCCCTGGCCCCTTCCAGACCTAATACACCTCCGTCATGAACTCGAGAGAGTAGAAATTAACGATTGGAATTGTGAGTATACCGATAGTGGAATCGAGTGGTAATAGCAACGGCGTGGTGTTCGACGTGTTCATTGCCGTGCTTGTTGTCTTTGATCAACAGGTGCTAGCTTCTTTACATCTCAGCAGCAAAAAGGTTAAAGGAGGAAGAGGCAATAGAGGATGAGAGAGAGAGAGAGAGATTTGGGTTTTGGGGGCAATCGTGATCTGAGTTTTGGGGGCAATCGTGATCTGAGTTTTGGAGGCAATCGTTTTTGGGTTTGGGGGCAATTCTGTTTTAGGGCTGAAATAACTTGAAATTTTACCCCCAAAAGAAAAAACGAAATTTAAAACTTTTGGTCTGCCCCGCCAGTTCTAATTGTTCTTTAGCGCTCAAAGTACTCATTTACGTCCGAGGGCTATTTTTGCTGTCGCAAATATAACCTATTTGCCACCAGTTTTTTTGAGACAGGACATAGCTGATGCAAATAGATATTTTTTGAGACGGGATTTGTTGCTGTCGCAATAAAATAGTTTTTTGCAACGGCAATCTCTGCTGACGCAAATAGGTTGACACCAAAGGCACATTTTCTTGTAGTGAATCTCTTACAATGGGAACAAAGGAAGAACAAAACAAAAACCTATAGTAATAGTTATTTCAGGATATGGCTAGTGGATATTCCCCAGGCTTGGCGAAAGTAATTTTAGTTATTATTAGTGAGTTTGAAGCCCAAGTCAAATGCATAAGAGTAATCTATCATTAAGTTATCACTCAACTTGCGATAGTTCCCTTTCTTAGACAATGAACGTGACACACTATCACAAGTTTTTGGAAAACAACCTAAGAAATAATCTAATTCTTGTCGATAATCCATTATTTATTTTCTGAAATTGTATTTTTTATTTTCTAGAAAAGCAATTAAGCGATCCAAATCTACAAACTTGGTTATTTGCATATTGAGGGTGAATTTCTATTAAACATACCATATTCCCACTGCAGTAAAAAATGAGTTTAGTTTTCAATAAAATGATATTTTTGTGATGCAAATGAGGAGAAAGACTTATAGAAAATTACTGAAAATACCGGTGAAAATACCGAGAATGTAAAAAATACTATAGTGTAAACTCAGTCTAATTATTTTAATTAAGTACTAAGAAAACAAACCAAGCAAGTCCAAAAACGAATGAAATATCTCACCAGTGATATACATCTTGATTGAGGTCCCAAAGCATGAAATTCCGTTTTATCTCACAAGTAATTTGAATTTCAGAACTCCATAAAAAGGAAAACAATAATCAGAAAGTGGATGATACAAATTACAAAGACAAGAAAACATAAAGTAGACTACTTTTGAAGAAACATTGAAATTTGAGGTACTGAACTGAAATGATAAAACTAAAAGGTTCGAAATTGAGTATTTACTTTCACCCTCTTTCTTTCCCTAACTTCCAACCAGATCCTAATTTCCTCCAATAAAACAGCCACCACTTCGGGGAAAAAAAACAGTTGGGTACTGTCGCTGCTTTTGCTCTCCTAGTTTCGACTCAACCTCAAAACCCTAGAAATTTCTCTCAGGTAAAATCAACCCCCTCATCCCTTTCTCTCTCTTCTCCAAATCTTAATTTCACGAATCGCTTCCGTCGTTCCTATGATTCGATTTCATAGAATTTGTTTTTTTCGACGAAAAAATAGTGATTTTTTGTTGTTGTGTGTTGATTAGGTGTCGAGAATGTCTCGAGTCTACGTTGGGAACTTGGATCCTCGAGTTAGCGAAAGGGAGCTCGAAGACGAATTCCGTGTCTACGGCGTCCTCAGAAGGTAAAATTTCATCGCGTAGCACTGGAATTTGTGTGCGTTATGACGTGAATCGGTTACGTGATAGAACTTTTTGTTGGTGCCTTTGATTGAAGATCTAATAGTTATCGAAATTTTGTGGGAGGTCTTGAATCTCTAGATAATATGCCGTTTTCGGACCCAGAAGTTGACCTCGAAGGGCCCAAGGCCGAACTACAAGAGATGAATTTCCTACGAGGGTTCTAAAATTAAATCCAGTCATTAATAGAACGTTTTTTGAAGAATTAGTTTCGAGATGTTGTGGTCATACTAACGATTTACACTTTTAATCCAATTGCACGTAGGTCCTGTTCTTCTTGAATTACAGTTTTGTTATTTTTGTTCATCTTTTCTAAATTTTTGTTAAGTTCATGGTTTTGATTAATCACTAGTTTCAATGAGAGGAGTGTAAAAAGTTAAAAATTACAACCAACAGTATAAAAAAGTTCACTAAGACGAAAAAGGTTTGAATCAGCCGTCTTTTTTGTCCTTAGTCTGATCCTATCTGAACATTTTTCTCTTCGGTCCATATTTTTATACTTCTCTGATTTCTCTAGTCGAGACGAATGATTAATTTAAAAAATTATTACGAAAAACTACCATAGCAACAATTTAGGACGAACTCAGACGTTAATAATTGTTCAAGGACATTTTTCACCATAGTTTAGCGTGCTCGAAGTGAAGATTATTCATAGGTTTGAATTATGGTTGATATTTTAGGGCTTTTTTGGATTAACATGTAACTAATTACTATATAAACTGCACTCAAAATTTCTTTTTTGTGGGCTGGGGCCCCTGCCGGTCCCACGGTAGCTCTTGCCATAACAATATGACTGTACGTGACATTGTGAGTACACTCAAATGAACTTACTAAATGCATTTGTGGAAGTGTTCCTGATTGCTACTAACCTTCATACTTGTAAATGTAATTATGCAGTGTTTGGGTGGCACGGAGGCCGCCTGGGTATGCCTTTATTGAGTTTGATGATAAGAGGGATGCTCTTGATGCAATTCGTGAACTAGATGGTAAATATAATAAGATGTGGTTGCTTTTCTTGTAATGTTTGTATTCATGTATTATCTTCCCATTGTTTGCATCAGAGTAACTGTTTGGAGCTACACATTTATTGATGGTCTCTCTGTAATAGTGTTTGTATGTAATTCTTTTTGTTGGTCCTGTTGGACGAGTTTTTCGTGTTTTGTTAAAGTATTTTCTATTGTGATCAAAATTTCTGGAATCCTACAAGGAGTAGCGAGTATCTGTCAAAATAGAAGAATCTAACTTGAAGACGCTCCAGAAGGATTACTAGAGTGTGTGCTAGTTATTCTCAATCTTCTACCATAGGCATGTCTCCTACACCTATGACTGAACAGTGAACAGTGAACGTGAATTCTATCCCTGGGGCCTGGCTGAGAGCACAAAAGGTCAAGAACTGGAACAAAAGCACTCGAGTTATCAACATTACAGCTATTCCGCGGAAGTTTTGCTTCTCGGACCCTCTCTGACTCTTGCTGTTTCACCTATCAATACGTTAATTCAAGCACATAACATGAATTATACTGCATAAACATTGCGGGATGCAGGTCGTGTTAGTGCGTGCAAGTTTTGTAAAACAATGCAGGAACAGTCCTCATGATTTTTTTGTTCTTTATTTTTTTATTTTAGATATTGGATCATGGTATGAAACTTCAGAAGGGTCCCCTCATTGAACTAATTGGTTGGGAAACTTAAGGAACACCCATGAAAGAGATATAAAACGTAGAGAGCTTGCAGGCAAGGAAATGTATTTCCCTAATCCATCTTCGTTTATCTTATTATCCTCATGCCCATGGGGACCAGATCTAATCCATTCTGTTCTTTCCTTCCCATGGAGTTGAACCCTACAAGTAGTTCCTACTTCCTACTCTTAAGACAAGATGAAGACGATTGTCTTTTGAATTATCGTCTTGTCTCTCATTCTGGTACTGTCATATATGCTGCTTCTTGGTTATTCCTGCAGTCTTCTGTTTTTGGCTCCTGGTACTCTTCTACTATCTGGTTGCTTAAAATTTCTTAAGAATGCTGGGCGAGATCAGTTGAGCAAGTTGTTTTATCTTGCGCATTTCATGTTTTCTTTTACAATAAAAGGTGGAAATTGTGGAGAAAAGTTCCTAAAAGTAAATTGCAAGACAGCAAGAATCCTGTCATCCGTTTCAGATGGGTAGTAAATATGGCATAGTTTCTACTTTCCTATTATTCGTCTACCTACTTATTCTTTGTTGATCTATGATTTTACTCAAAATATCTTGTAATCTTTGCTGGTTGATAGGTAATCAACCCTTCTCTGTGTTATCAATACCCCATTATCTACTGCAATGGAACTTTTTGTCACGACTACATTGTCAATTTGTTTCATATCATCTAATTTTGTTTGCATCATTTGCAAATTTGAAGACTGATGCTTTATTTTGTTGTGTTTTGTAAGCGTTGGTTTATGAAAATGTGGTTTCATTAACAGGGAAGAATGGTTGGCGTGTGGAGCTTTCACACAATTCTAAAGAAGGCACTGGCAGGCGTGGCGGTGGTGGTGGTGGGGACTTGAAGTGTTATGAGTGTGGTGAACCCGGTCATTTTGCACGAGAATGCCGTTCGCGTGGTGGTTCTCGAGGTATGGGGAACGGACGTTATCGTAGCCCTAGCCCTCGACGCCGCAGTAGTCCAATTTATGGGCGTAGGTATGTTTCATGTTTGTCGTGTTCTGCTTGGTCGTAGGTCAAGAATTGCACTCTTCATAGTTATTCTTGAAATCATCTAGCCTTTTTCTAATGGGAGGAAATTTTATTGACTCCTTTTTTATATTCTTAATAATTGCAAATTTCATCTTGTGGCAGGAGTTATAGCCCATATGGGAGACGGTCCCCACGCCGACCTAGCTACAGCAGGTCACCTTCTTATCGCCGCTCTTACCGGGATTAATTTGCACTACTGGGTAAGTCCTTGTTCATGTGCACAGTTTACTCAGTTGCATATAATGGTCGTGGTTCTTTTATTCTGTAACCACTTGCTTGTATGTTATTTGTTGGTTGTCATGGCAATTGGTATATCCAACCAATCTTACAACTGCCAAGTGTTGACAGTTAAATACAGAGGCCATAGCTCTAAAATTCAAACCCACCTGAATCGGGGAAAAGAAAAAAACTGATAGGAAAAGATAGAAAAGAGGAAACTGAAAAACTTTCATGCACAGCAGCCTACTAAGAAAGAAAGCAAACAGCCGGTATTTGAAGTAAATGTAAATGGTGGGAAATCATGGAAAGTGAGGGTTCCTAGGTCAGTGTTTGTCTGAATATTCTTTAACTGACCCTTTAATTGCACGGATTCAGTCAGTAAGATCCATACCATATACGTGGCATTTGCTCTGTATGAGTATTACCTTTACACATCACTTCTCTGAATTTGTGCTTATGTCAGGTTGTATTCTGGCAGAGACTAAATGCTGGGGGGGAGAACGTGCAGGAGGAAAGCAAGGGATGAGATCTCTGCTATAATGTAGTCCTGATAGGGTTGGTTAACAAGCGGTAGTAAGGTTATTTGGATTCTTGTCAGGACAGTTGGTGTGTTTGAACTTGGTTTTCGATGGCTTCTACAGTTGTGTTTGCCTCCAAAAGGTTGCTCGACTGTTTGCGTCGGCCTCATCTATTCAGCTTGCTGAAACGTGGAGGTCTCTTTTATACTTTAATTTGGCATATTGTTACTGCTTATTTGTTTGTGTTGACTAGCTTGACTGAATTGACGTGTTTAACGTAGAAGCTTCTAAATACTATGTTGTTTTGTTTTGAGCTCGATTTTAGGCGAAAACAGCACAATTTAGCCTCCTACTGCTCTGGGCACACGGTTTACCGCCTCTGCCCCTCTGCATCAGGTCATCTCCTCGTTGTTGATCCTTGTGCATATTCGGTTTGGATTGCAATTTGAAACTGCAAATCTCCAGAAAATTGGTTGCCTGCATGCTCTTCTTACTGCTCTGGGCACACGGTTTACCGCCTCTGCCCCTCTGCATCACGTCATCTCCTAGTCGTTGATCCTTGTGCATATTCGGTTTGGATTGCAATTTGAAACTGCAAATCTCCAGAAAATTGGTTGCCTGCATGCTTCTCTAGGTGCATTCTTCTGCAACAAAGCTTCTGATATCTTAGTTAGACACCTTGCTTTAGTCCCTGCTGGTTTGACAAAGATGATGCTGTTCATCTGCGGTTTCGAGTCATACTATACGAACTGTTTGTGGTACTTCCCAAAGAAAAATGCACAATTGCTACTCATGTTAATGAAACCGATTTGCTTCACCACTGTGCCTCTGCTTTGAAATCATGCCAAGTGGCATCTCCAACGAGACTAGAGCTTCAGTGGTTATCATTAAACATGCCCATCTTTTTGGTGGTTCGATTATTACCCTGTAATCGAAATCCTTAACTATATGTGGTACCTAGTTTACTTGTGGAACCAACTCAAGGGAAGAAACATTTATGCATGAATCATGGTGCTCTGAGTTTGTTAATTCCATTTAAGATGCTGCACCTTATTATGGCTTTCTGGTTTTTTTTTTTGGTTGGTTGTGGTGCTTGATCTATTAATTCAGCTTTCCTGGAACTGTGATTCAAAAGAATGTTTGCAAAACCCTTAAATATTTTCTCAAGAACAAAGAGTCGTTACTCTGGCGCTTTTCCCTCTCTTAATCCTTTCCCCATGCCATTTCCTTGGAAGGTTGAGTTTTATGGATTCCACAGAGGGTGTCATTCAGTTCAACCAGTCATGTAACTCACATGAATGAAAACTCCCGCATTCAGTTTATAGCTCTTGCTTCAGTTTATAGGTCTTGCTTCACAGTCGGGTAAAACTCATTTTTGCTTGATGCTTGGTTGTTTCTGACTGGTCTCGGTAGATGTGGTAAGTAGTAGCAGCAGCGGTGGCTTGGTTTTGTTTACGTTCTCGGAGACTTGTTATGTAACTTGATGTTGTTCTTTCCTCGGTAAAACTTGAATCATTGCTGGTGCCGAATATGAATGCGCCCAGCAATTTTACTGGGCTTCTCATGATAAGTCCATTATGTCGATTGGAAGCTTGGATATCCAGAGGATTGCATTAGCTAGGTTGTCTTTTGAGAATGAAAATATTGCATCAACCCAGAGAAAGGAAAAGAACAAGAAGCGGGAATTTCAGGTGGCTAAGATTGGAAGATTGGAGCATTACCAGCTCCCTAAATCTTCCGTGTAGGAATTTTCTTCCCTATTTTGTGTTGTAACACCACTTGCATGGAGGTTTATAAGCCCTCCTGCATGGAGGTTTGTGGTTGCTTTCTCCTCCTAACATGAAAACCACCTTTTCCCTTTTGGAAGTTTTTATTGTACATCAATGTACTTTCTAATTTGACACCAAAAAGTTTGCCCTTACCCTTCCCACTGCCGCCCCTCCACCCTCCTCAATGCCGCCGCCGCCGTCAGATTGACCTCGTCGCCGCCGTTGTTCTGTGCCCGCTTGTCGTTAAGCTCCAGGTAGCTTCGAGCATCTGCCAATCACTGGCAATCTAATGTAGCAGCCTCTCTTCTGGTCGATCTGACCTCTGGTCGACTTCCCATCCACACCCTCTGTTTCTAGCCGTTGATCTCTCATGCTATCTTGGGGATCAAGCTGTCTTCGGAACTGTGGATCTCACATGCAAACATTGGGATCGAGTTTGCAGTTGTTCGGAACCTGCCTCGTTATGTCTCTGGTTGCTTTTGCCACTGACCATATTTGGTCCATGTTACCGGGATGGTTCTGTCCCGTGGGTTATCGGTTGTGTTTTTTCAGACGCATTTTTTTTCTTTTTTCTTTTGGTTCTGGCACTTTTGTGACACATGCATGCACCAGTGTTCTGGATCTAGGGTTTTTATTTGTGTTCTCCGTCTTCCTCAGCGTTGCTTGGGGTCCTTTCGTCATCTGGTTAAAGCCCAGGGTCAGCTTGTGCTGGCTTTCCATTTGCATGTTTTTGTTTGTTTGAGAACACTGTCTCGGTGGCGTCCGCGAGACCGTTATCTATGGCAGTGCGTGTGATTTGAGAGTCCGTGCTTTGATAGTTTTTGTGTATTGTGTGTGTGAACTTGGGCTCCGACGATAGACTTGTCAAAGCCCTGCATGTAATGATCTAAGCAGTATTGTCTCTAATCTGCTTTTTTTTTTAGCAATTTCTGTGGCCCCACTCAATCTTTGTTTTTCCTTTGGGCTTGTTAGCCCCTTTCTCGTATGAATCCGACCAGCACTTATTTCCATCTGGGTTGGATTGGCCTCCGCTCTATAATGTTCTCCCTCCCCGTCCAGTCCAATTGACTCCCCGCTCTGGTCTTCTACTTCCCTTTTCTCCTCCTCCCCAGTTGGATTGGCCTCTCCTCTTCGGTTTTCCCTTTACCTGTTTGATCCGATTGACCTCCGTTTGGGCTCGCTGTAACGCTTGGGTTGCCTCTGGTCGGCTGGTACTTTATGATTTGTTTTCAGAAAATTACCGTCCAGTACAGAAAACTACTCTTTAATTCCCGTCAAGGAGAGTCGCCCATTTTAATTACCTGTAGGTTACTTTACTATTTTGTCCTTGACTTGTATACCAGTTAAATACGTGCACCGTTCTCTCTCTCTTCTCTTTAATCCAGCAACCCACCACCGCACGACCCCTTATTCCGACCATCGTCAACCTCCGACGACCACCATCCTAGCTGGCCCCACTTCTCCGACCGTCACCAACCTCCGGTGACCACCTGGCCGACAGATACACGATTTTCCCGTTTTATAACAGAACTCCCTTTTCAAGGGACTTCAACATAAAGAGTAAAATAATCCCAATTTGATACGATACAGAGAAAAATTACATGTAATTAGAACGCAAAATCTATTTTGAGAGGTTCAGTTGAATCAATTTTTCAAATTCCAAAAGATTGAAAAAATTCGCAAGAAAATTTGCAAAATTCGCACCCTGCGAATTTTTTCAGAATCTATTTTTAACGATTACTTTGACCTTAGTTTGAACATTAACAGTGATATGATTCCCAATTTGCATATGTATATCTTATTCAGAGAAATTCACGGTGGAATCGGAGAAATTTGAAAAAATTCGCACCCAGAAATTCGCAGAAAATAAAAAATTCGCAACTTGCGAATTTTTAAAAATTTCATTTTTCAGTGCTTCTAAGATCCACATCTCCCTTGTTCTTACAAGAGTTTATGAAATCTGACCTTAATTGAAAAAATTCGCAATGATTGCACCTCGTAAAATACATGTGTGGATGTTGATTTTGATCCTTGAATCAGTGGAGTTCACAAAGGAGAAATAGATCTGAGTTGGGGGAAGATCTCAGTGATGTTTGCCGTTCATTTGCTCTGCCCGTGGCCGACGAAGACGAGTTTGGAGGAGAGAGAGTTGAGGTTGGAGCAGCGAAGGAGGAAGGCAGCTATGGCGTTCACGGGAGAGTTGAGGTTGTCAACGACTTTGGGGGTATTTCGGGTAGAATTTGTACCTAATTTCCCTAGGCATGTTTTCTGGAAAAGTCTTGTACCTTGTGGTGCATTGGGTCTATGTGTTAGACTGGCTGGTAAATTGCTCATTTGTTTTTGCTTTGGGTTTTGATTTGGGCTCGATCATTGTCGTTAACGCTTGGGTTGCCTCTGGTCGGCATGGGTTTTGTATTGGGTTGTTCAGGGTATGCTTGGATTTCAGCTTGACGCTTGTAGAGTTGTTTGCGGTTAACCATCTATGGTGATAGCGAGGAGGTGATTGGGGCTGGGGGTGGAGGTTGGGGTAGGTAAGAGTTTCGGTTTTGATGTAGGTTTGTTTGCTTTCAAGTCGGGTGAATAAGTTATGAAGAAACGGCTCCCATCGGCAGTATAGGGTACATCGCCTTAACAGTTTCAGTTTCAATAGCCACGGTTGCAATACGTTTCTCCACTTACTCTATGGATTTATGCAATGGAGTTGATTTTGACTATTTAGTTGCATGATATTTAAATCCAATTGCATGATTTTTAACCGTGCACGCAATGCTCACTAAATGTGGTGCTTTCAGTCAGTTTCTACAAAGAAACATCGTTAATAGTTGAACTACCGTGACAGCTGCTCATCAACACCTTGCATGCATATCTACAACAACTAACCGCCTAATCAATCAAGCGCTGAATGTACCTTCATTTGATTTGGTTGTTTAATTTGTCTTTTTTATATGCATTACGTCTTTTTCAGTTGTATTAGTAGTATCTTTCTTCTCAATCAAAGTCCTCACGCTTCCTCACAAAACAAAAACAACAGAAAAATCATATAGGTGCCATCTACTGAAATCACGTTATTTGATGATCATCGTCTGCAATTGGAAGCTAAGAACACAGTAAATCTTTGTTAAGGAAAAAGCATTCATCCCTATGCTGGTAAATGAAAATAAACCTCTCTCCAATCAAGCATTTGTGCCCACCCAAGGCATCAAAATCAACCCTCACTTGTGATAGAAGGACCTCTCTAATCAGTGAGGATGAATGCCGGGAACCCTACAATGGCTACATCCAGATCCTCGACTGTCATGAAAAAGAACTGGTCATTTAGCTTTGGACTCGATCACCTTCTTGGCAAAAGACGGCAAACAGAAAGCAGCAGCATGCATCTGTCAAGGAAACAGAACAAACCCGGATAAGGAAAGGGAACGACGTTTAAACGAAGAGAAATACACCGGAAAAGGACAGAACCACACCTCTTTGTTGTAGAATTTCAAGGGCCCGTTTGATTTGCAATGGCTATCATCATCCTCTATTGGGTTGACTGGATGTTTGAAATCCACAGGCGGCCCCTCAGTAGAGCAAAGCATGAAACCAATCACCCCACTGGAATTAAGTAGTCAATAGCAGTGAGAATCGAGATACACAAATTTCCTCCATTAACAAGAGCTAAGCATGCAAGTGGTGGCTAGCTCATGCGGTAGAGCTCTTGGATGCCTCACATTGCATCCCGGGATCAAGTCCCATTTCCCCCTCCCCATGTAATAGATTAGGAGTAACGGAAAAAAAAAAGAGAGTTAAGCATCATTATATATGAAGAGAAAAAGGAACATGCTGACGACCGCCCCAAGGGGGGGGTAGTAATGGGTAAAAGTGCATTGGAAATCGTTAAAAATGAATTAAAATCTTTGAATATGCACGGACATCTGTGAAATGTATCAACTCTCAACTTCTTTGGTATTGTACGTATATTGTCCGCAATGGTTGTGGTTAGCAAGACCGATAGAAGAAAACAATAGAATTTAACCCTTAACAGAGAATAGAACCGTCTCCAGTTTAAATGATGGAATCACATCCCCCAAGCAAACAGGAGTAGAAATGCGTCAATCAAAGTTGGGTGCCGAAATTGGCATACCTTGGGTATGTAGGAACTGAGGTCCATGCATAATTGACGGAACCCTTGAAAATCTGGCGGCAATTTGCAACAATATCTTCAATTATGTGCATGTGAAGCCATATGCTTTCTGCTTGAGTACACACAACCCCTCCAGGACGAAGAGCCTTTGCTACTGATTCAAAAAAGGGCTTTTCAAAAAGTTCCTGTGCGGGACCTGATCAAACATAAAACTCGTTGACTTAGGACAAAAAGGTAACAGGTTTCTGATGAATATAAGCAATGAAGCAATTGATTGCAACAATGTGATCACCTATTGGATCAGAAGAGTCCACTATAACTGCATCATAAGTTCCTTCAGGAACAGCTTTCAGAAAAGCAACTCCTGCAGAGTGAAAGCAAAAACTTGTGAAGGCATGAATTCAAAGCAGAAATGATGAATAGGTTGAGAAGAAGAGAATAAAAAGGGATGATCCTACCGTCACCAATATGTAGAGTTACACGGGGATCCTTATATCCGATAGAAACGTGAGGGAAAAATTGTTCAGAAACCTGAAAGAGAATCACAAAATGAGATGAACCCTCAGAAATCAAAACCATAAGACCTACGAAAGTAACCATCTGCTCCCATTGGGAGGGTAAATCCCCGTTTGAGGTCAAAAAGGACATATATGAACAGAAACTTTTGTGCAATAGATTAACATCCAATGCAAATCTGGAAGTATTAGAATCCACCGCTTGCTGAACACAACAGAAAACATAAACATAAACTTATCCAAATAATTATCACTCACATCAACGACCATTTTGTCAATTTCACAAATATCTATCTGCTCAATAGAAGAATGGCGAGACACTTCACGTAAGACACCACCATCTCCTCCTCCAATAACCAAAACCTACACATGAAACGAAGGGTGAGCACCAAATTAGTAAAATATAATAAATACAGTTACTGTTGATTTCACCTTCGTTGTTTACCTGTTTTCTGAGATGAGATTAATGAAATAAAATAGCCAGTCATATGGCTTGCATTTTTTCCCTTTTTAGTTTTTACCAGTTTCCTTGCCCAATTCACGCAGTTCTCAACTGGTAACTAGAATTGCAAAGCTCAACTAGAGTAGCCAAAGAACACAGTAAATAGGTGTATGGATAGCTAGTCCCATGGAACCCATTGACCCGTTTCACAGTCGAACTCTAGATGAATGTAGTGAGAGCTAACTGGAAGATGGTAGGCACTACATGAACAGAAGCCCGGCTGAGGTGGAGGTGACGAAAGCTGATAAACACACACACACACACACACACACACACACACAGAGGCTACTTTTGGAGTTATTCAGTTCAATAATATGCATTGGGTTGTAGCTTGCATACATGTGGCTAGTCGACCATTGTTTAGGACAGTGGCATCCTCACCCTATTGGTTGTTCCATGGTACAAGTAGTGAAAGTGTGAAACTTCTAGTTTATGGACGCATCTTTGATACTTAGAGATCACAGTTAACGGCTGTAGGAAGGTGTTGCACTGAGTCGGTAAGGCGGTTACACTACACCACTCCGATCAGGTCAGCCACATTGTGATCGTGTCACGTGAAAGGGTACTGATGTCCGTTCTTGGCATCCTCTGTCCTGGTCTCTCTCTGTGGTAAGGCGTCTCCCTGAGGAGGAAGGGAGAAGAGGTACTGATTCTACCTTGTGATACCTACCTAAATGAGCCTCCAACTCTAGCCTCTAACCCACATATCCTCCAAAGGTCCTGCGTAAGGTGCTTGGACCTTGCTCCTAGCCCAATGCTCAAGGCTATCACGTTGGGGGGAGAGGTAATGATCCTACCTTGTGATACCAAGCCATGTTTCTGCTGAAGAGGCCCCGAGTCCCGGGCAGAGAACATTCTTCAAGAATGTATGATATAACGGTCCAGTTCGAGTGTCACCTGTGGTGGAGGCTCATCTGGGTGGCAGCCACTTGTCCTGACATGTGGCGTGTCTGGAGTCTGGACTGACATTAGCTACAAACACCAAAGCTTAGAAACCTTTCCAACGTTCACCTTGTTTCATCCTTTTTATCCCTGTATGTGTAACTTCTTGATCACACTAGATTTACCCCCACAAAAACCTAAATCTAGGCTTGAGATCCGCCAGATAGAAAAATAACGTAAAAATGGGCCATTTAACTCCAAAAAAGTTCCAGTATTGAAACTATTCAGTGCAAAAACAACATTTTTACTTCCAAATATCTCTCTGATACTAGTCTTCAATGAATTTTAATAAATGAACAGACCTTCTTTGGGTTAGGAATCGAGCAAAGTGGGAGATGAACAATCATTTCTTGATATGCACATTCATCCCTCTCTGTGAGTTGAATCACACCATCCAAAACAAGAACATTTCCGTAGGTTGAAGACTGCAACATAGAAATGGGAAATAGACCACTGATAGTAAGTAAAAAAGTGAAGGCAAGATACATGTTTTTGAGTTCCAGAAACATCAAGTACCTTGAAAACCATAACATTCTGGTATTCAGATTTTCCCTGAAATAAGATCTTTTCCACTTTCAAAGAATGTGCTTCTCCTGTCACCAAATATTAACTTTATGAATGAGATAGCAAGTTACAAAGATGGAAAACAGAAATTAAAAATGTTTTTTTAAGATAAGGATGAATGAAGTTATAATTTGTACTATAGCTACAGCACCAATATATGCATTAAGAATTCAACCGGTATCAAAATTTCAAATTCTGTACATTATTTCCGATAGGAACAAAATTCAAATTTTCTATATGAGATATGAAATAAATGGCTGTGTAAGTTGTGCAGCAGTCAAAGCAACAAGCTACTCATTATTTTGGTAAAGAGACCTTATGAAAGTTTAAAACAATCGGGTACTTAACACAAAACATTGACAGTGGTCATGCTATCCTATCTACAAGTGGAATTACAAACAGAAGTCCAAGATACATATTGCGCGAGAACAAAACCACTTTCTTTGCACCAATAAAACAATGCAAGCTGAAGGAATAGTAGCCACATCCACTTCCATACCTAAGCTCCTTAGTCCTGACTAGCATTTTGTGGATGGATTACAAGTACCAAAAAAAATAAAAAAATACTCAATTGTCAGGACAATGGCAACAGGCAAAAAATTGCAACATCAGGCTAGTACTTCATGTGACAATTGTATCGGACCAGATATGAGAACCATGAATATAGTTTGACAAACCAAACGGTGATCATGCCCCAATAAGGGATTAAGGGTGTTCAGAAGGGGAAGATTTGGACACATCTCTCAGTGAACTTCTCCTAAAATATCTCCTAAGTCAATTTGCATGTACTGCGAAACCAATTGCAATAACACTAGAGTGTTCCTGTCTAACTAGCTGGGATAATCAGTCCATTCCCCAACACTTAGTGGACCAAAGTTGTCAGTACAAAGCACAATTCCTCAATCCTGGTGAAATATTATAGAGATACTATTCCTCCTGCTACGGTGACCATCATCACTGTGCTATCAAAGTTCATACTGTTTTTAACCGGGACAAGTAACACTGTTCTTACACCGCAGGAAATTAGCCATGAGACTTAAGTTATGGAGGAGACTACTAACATAATTCATGTTCCTACTCTGGAGTTCAAAGGGGATTTAGGTTACACCCCGGAGGTTCAGGCATTATATCAGAATATGCTAAAATGGTGTTTTGGAGCGAATGTAGGCTCTTTCTGTCCTTTAATTGCAGGAGTTCAAGCCCAACTTCAAATCTTCACTTCCCAAGTCATCCAATCCATAATAAAAATTATTCACATTCCACAAAAAAAAAAAATGACAACAATAGCTCATTCTTCGCTTCCAACAGATATAAGTGTACAAATTTACGAACATAGAAAAAACCAGCTCCTTCCACAACTGAATGGAGATTTCCTTCTTTTACCCATGAATTTTAGAAGTTTGACTTATTATACCCACATTTCCTCAACAAGTGAAACATGAGTTAGGAAAAAGCATATTACTAACTGCTCGAAGAACATGGAGACATTTACCATAAAACTACAAGAACCTCGAACCCGAAACCACTTAAATACCAGAAAATGGTAATTTGCACCTACCTAATAGCAAAAATAAACAAATCCCTGTAACCAATGGTAATAGACACAAATGAATATTTCCAAGAATCAACCGATATTTAAGGGACACTTCTAGTTGTACACGGAATTTAATTCATAATGCAGATTCCACCACAAACCCATCTAGACATATACGAAATTATTCATAAAATCAACCAATGTCAACACTTACCCATGATTTCAAATCGCACATACAAAGCAAAACTACTAAAGTGATTTCTTACAAATAAAAATCACCACGCCAGTACATGCATCAGCAAAAAAAAAAATGTTAATATTAAATCATATCTAATGCCAGATTCTACCTCAAATCCATCAGTGTTTTAAATGGCACATGACTGGCGAGGCAAGGTGCAACTTTGGAGCCTCGGGGAGTCGTGGCGAGGCGCAGGTCACTAAGGCCCTTGTGGCTCGCGCCTCAAAGCGAGGCGCAAGGCGCTGTGGCGCGCTCCTCAAGGATTATTTATTTGGGAAACATGTATTTTCTTGGAGGTAAAAAATATATATTTTTAGGGGTTTGAAAATGCACGTATTTCTATAGTGGACACTTAAAAGGGGACGGAGGGAGACGGACGGAGTAGCTTTTTATGGATGATATGTTTTGCTTAGTATTTGGTGGTTTAAACATTGAAATGGTTATGGTTTATGACACTTGAAAGTTTTAAAAGTGTTTGCTTGTGTTGAAAGTTTTGCCTATATTAAAGTTCTACTTGTTATATAAATTGAACCTCGCTTTGATATGGCATGCACCTCGCGCCAAGGCTCTAGGAGACCATTATGCCTCGGTTTGCCTTGAACCATTTAAAACACGGGACATACAGGAAAATATTCATAAAATCAGCTCATGTCAACACTAACCCATGATTTGAAATCAATAAGCAAATACGGAACAAAAAGACTACGGCTGTTTCGTCACATTACAAACGACACAACACTGGTACATGTAACAGTAAACAATCTATGGCTCAGTTGTGTGTGCCAAAATCAGAGAAATTGAAGAATCAGCTCATATGAACACTAATCCGTGATTTGAAATCAATAAGCAAAAAACGAAATGAAAAGGCTAAGGCGATTTCTCCAGATACAAGAACAAACAACACAACATCAGTACATGCAACAGAAAAGAAAAGCCTAATAGAAAATTAATGGCTCAGTTTACCCCCCCCCCCCCCCCGGTGCTGAAAATGGTGTCATCGAAGAACAATCTCAACCCACAAAAGATACCTAAAATCAGCTCATATCAGCGCTTAAACATGATTTCAAATCAATAAGCAAACACGAAAGAAAATTACGAAGGCGATTTCTTCACATAGAAACACCACCACACCTGTACAAGCAACAGTAAAGAGAATGGTAATAGAAAATCCATGGCTTAGTTTTCTTTTACCAAAAACAGAGACATCAAAGAACAATCCCAACCCACAAAAGATAAATTTATCTTCTTCTACCCCATGAAATTTAGAAGCTTTACTTCAATCACTTTTACCAGAAAAATACCAGAAAATGGAAATTTGAACTCAGAGAAGCAAAACATTCATAAAATCAGCAGATATCAGCACTAACCCATTATTTAACAAATCAATAAACAAATAAACGCGATTCCTTCACATACAAACAACAACATACCAGAGTTCATGCAACAGTAAAAGAAAAGCCTAATAGAAAATCTAAAGCACAATTTTTATGGTTATTTTGCCAAAAGCAGAGAGATCAAAGAACAATCTAAACCCACACAGGATACATAAATGCATGATTAGAAAACCCACCTGGCCACATTGGGCTGATCTCAGAAAACCACCCGGGTATGACAGATGAAATGTATTCAGACTCTTTATTCGTATGATTATTGTCGTTGATTCCTTCCATTTCGACACCGTTATGGTTGTTCACTTCCTCCTCTTCTCTCTGCCTCTTCACTGGGAAATCGGTAGCGGCGCCGCTCTCCTCCGCCATATACTCTCTCACTACTCTCTCTTTCTCTCTCTAAAGCCCTAAAATGGAGGCCGCACGATCGCACTGATTGGATACGTACAGAGACACCCGTGTGTATATATAGATGGAAATACATACAGGAAATTGAAAAAGTAATTGCAAAGTCCACCTGTTGGTGCAGCCTTGCCAAAATAAGGTTGGAAATTTATTTTTTAATTACGTACTAATTTTACTGTTTAAGAAAGCAATAAAATAATATTGATATACCGACTCGGTGTCATTTTGGCATAATTTCAACATCAGACAATTTTTATTTGACTTTTTACATCTCATTTTTCGATTCAAATTAAGTTGTTTGAATAATGTGATAAGTTTGACAATTACCAAGTCTCACACACAAAATAAATGACTATCGCTAAAACTTAGCATCGAATTTACACTATGGGGAGAGAATTTTGCTATTCTTATTCCTTTCATTAGCATGAGATTTTGCACAATGGTGAAGTTTTTCTAAAATAAGAAAACTAAAACTAAATCGTTTATGGGATGTTAGAGAGTCAATTAGAGTATTTTCTAGATTTTAGATTTTGAATAGAAAATTATAGTGATTAAATTACGATCAAAATACATGGAAATATTGCAATAAGAATATATTTTCGTAGCAGAGTAGTGTGTGCGAAATGAGAATTCAAAGCTATTCGCTCGAAGCGATTTTTTATTTATTTATTTATTTAGATCAATTTTCATAATACATTCTGGTAGAGTCCACTGGAGAAATTTTATTCCTAAACACTTAAGGCCTAGTTTATCATTTGATAAAATGAGAACCTCATAAAATCAATGGGTTGATTTTAGCAAATGAAAGTGGGTTGGTTTTATGGGATTCCTATTTAATCAAATGGAAAACTAGGCCTAAAGTAAATCTACAAAATGCAAATTCATAGGTCCCAAACATCCTCTTAAGAGGACCTTACAACCAAATTGAGTATGGAAAAAGAATTTTAGCAAAAAGCACTCCAAAGTAGCAAACTATAGCATTAAAATAACTCCTTCAAATTGAAAATATGATCGAATAATGTAAAAACTAAAAAATTTAAAGTGATAATATTTAAAATTTCTAGTGACTTTTTCAAGTTTTTAAGTTAGGGAGTCCCCTTTGGAATCTGCTTAGGAAAGACGCATCGTTGTCTCTTCCCTTCCTTTTTGGTCGTGCCAGGCACTTAAAATATTCCCCAGACAAAAGTTATAATCATGGGGGACTCCTGCTTTACTAAAGTACTGTTGACTATTACTATAAAATCATGAGGCTCTCAATTAGGGTTTTTGGGTTTTGATGAGATTTGGGATTGGATTGGATTTCCCAGATTGTCAGATCACTTACATTTTAATAATAACCGAGTAGTAGTAGTATTTTTTGCACTCTCCTTTTTACCCTTTGCACTTTTATTTTTAAAAAATTATTCGCTTAAAATTACTATTTTACCATTTCACTTTTTCCACGCATCGAGGAATATTGTAGTAAATTCATATGACTAAAAACAAAAGGAAGAGCGTGGATGGTAAAAAAGGCCGTCTATGGATACCGACGGGACACATGCAGTGCACGGTTCCATTCTTTAGTCTAACACAAATGATTCGAGTCATTCATTAAATTAAATATAATTTTTCTAGTGGCCTTGTGAAAAATTAATGGAATTGGATAAAAGTCAGATCTAATGTTTAAAATATTTATTCAGAATTAAGGATTTTACATTCTGAATAAAAAAAATGATACATTGGACTAAGTACTTAGAGTTATTCGATTGAGCTGATTTTTCAAAAGACCTCTCAATATATATATATATATATTAATGAATGTAGAATCCTGAAGTGGATCCCACACACCGATTCATGTGCTTGGTCGGTGCCCATAGATATAGAATTATACATGGTAAAAGGGGAGTACATAAATCAATTCCCTAGTAATTATGCCTAGCCTTTTTTTTTTTTTTTGAGAAATAGACAGAAATTTTATGAAATCAAACCCACAGTCTACAATTCCTTATTTTTTTTTTTTAAGTGCCAACTAGCTCAAGTGCTCAATTATATTACATCTTGTCACTAAATTTTGTTGAATTTCGAAGCAATAGACGTTGAATTTTTCTAAAGTTTATTTCATTAGGCCTTTAAGCTTCTCTATAAAAGTGCGAGGGTTTCTCATCATAAATTTTGCTCTGAACTTTGAATTTTAGAATTTTCTTTTTGCAAAATTTCACTTGAAGATTTATATAGGGCCTCATATTAGGACTTTGCTTCGAGCCCCTAATATCTATGAGCCCCCAGCATCTATCATGAGCCGGCTCTGATGTCTCATTGTGAGTAGACTTGTTCGTTCGTTTTTTGGGCCGCACATATGTTACATTGACGAAAATATCAATAGTTACAAGATGGATCTTATTTTTCTTTTTTAAAAAATGATCGGTTAACATTCTTGTTCGGATGGATTTCCAAGAACCCACTCCCCAATTTAAAACAGTGGGACCCTCTGAAAATCAACCCATTTTCTCTCTCTTTCCCATTTTGGGAAACACTCTTCTAGTGTACAAATTGTGTACAAATGAGTCGGTGGGGTCCACTTCAGAGTCCCATATAAATGATTCAAGCCGTTCATCAACTTTAAAATAATTTTTGAAGTCGCTTTGAAAAAATTTAGCTCAATCAAATTTTTATAACTACTTGATCCGATTAGTTAACTTTTATTTAAAATTTCTTCATATTTTAGGATTCTAAATTTTGAATGAAAATTGAAAGATTGGATCAAATATTTAAAGTTTTTAGATTGAGCTAATTTTCTCGTAGTCTAATCGAAAAATTATTTTAAAGTTGATGAACGGCTTTGATCATTTGTATGAGACTCCCCACCGACTCATTTGTGCACAATTTGTACACTAGGAGAGTTTTTCCCAAAATGGGAAAGAGAGAGAAAATAGGCTGATTTGAAGAGGGTCCCACTGTTTGAAATTGGGGACTGGGTTCTTGGAAACCCATCCGAACAAGGCCATTAATTTTTCAGAATATATTGAATAGTACCTTCGACGTCCTGCATACTGTTTTGGTATTCCATTTTTTGACATTTCAAAATATTTGTCATCGTTGAAAAGTTAAAAGAAAAGTAATTTTCATAAATTAACTCCCCAATAAATAGTTAAAGCAATTTTAAAAAGTATACAGGAGGGGCAATGTTGAAATTTTAAGGGGTCCTTTGGGTAAAAAAACCAGTTTGGTTTTGTTTGTCCTTATTCAATTTTTTTTTTAATTTGTTAGTTTTACGTCGATTTTTTGTGGTTTATTGGTTCGTCTCGACGAGAGCAATCTAAAAAATATAAAATTATTAACCAAACTTAAAGTTTTGTGAATAAAGACAAAAAATAATCCAAAAAACCACAATTTTGATTAGCAAATGTTCGATCAACATCAATTATAAAATCCTACTCGACAAATCGAATTTAGCTCCATTAGATTTCCCTTTTAAGCTATGAAAAGAACAAATAAAATATAAATTATACTTCCCCGTCCCCAAATAAAAGTAGAGTATTCCATTTTGGGTTTTCCTGAATAAGTGTATTTTGAAAAGTTAATGCGTAAAAGTTTGTAAAATTATTATTTTTCCATTTCAAAAGTTAATGGGTAAATAGTGAATAATTTTGGAAAGTGAAGGTAAAAGTTGATGTGAGGAGTGTAAAGTGGAGATAAAAGTTATTAGAAATAATTGATTTTGATTATGTTCTTATGACAAAATTGATTTCTTGAAAAACAATATTAAAACATCTTATTGATTTTAATCCAATCATTAACACAAGTTTGGCCGTTACATTATTTATTTTCAAACCTTTTTGGTCCTAACATGTGTACGTGTGAGAATATGTTTAGTCCATATATATATGGTATACTCTTTTGACATACATACATATGTTCCTGATAATTTCATTTTCATTATTAGCTTTTGGCCCACATATACCATGCATGTCTTGCTTGTACCTAATCCATTCTCTAATGGCTGAACGGAAGAAATCCAAAAACTAATAAAGTTGCCTTTGGTCCATGGTCAACCATTGTGGAAACTGATAGGGGCATGCTCAACCATTATAGGAAATGACAGGTTCAAGTTTTCGGCTGGAAGCTTTCCGCCATTATTGACTTTGGAGGAGCTCTGTATTAATGTCAAACAAACGTTGCAGACCTGGGGGAGGTGCAGTAGATTGATTCGGTATTACCAGCCTTAGGAATCGATCTAGATGCAGCATTACCGGTCGAACAAGAAGTAATTCCTCTTTGCGTAGATGAAGAAAGGTTGGGCTGGCAGGGGCAATGGATGGAACTATCAAACAAATGTTGCAGACCTGGGGGAGGTGCTGCGCGTGCTGTGCAATCATGGTGCAGCCGCGCCGGCATCGTTCTGAAGTTTAGAGACGTTCAACGCGTAGAGCTCATCGAGTACTACAAGTGGACGGAAAATTAACTTGATCGGATATTATTAAGTGCGTCATCGAAACACAAATACCTTGAAAAGAAATGGAACACAAATGGAAACAAACATTGGATCAAAACTATTGAGCCCATTCTTTTTCAAGTTATTTGTGTTCCGATGACGCACTTAACGATGTCCGATCAAGTTGATTTTTGGTATACTTGTAGTACTCGACGAGCTCTATGTGGTGAATGTCTCTAATTGTAGGAAAGATATTGATGTCGCCGAGCCGTGGGGTTGCACAACACCCCCCTCTGTCCATAGATTAATATTTGCAAACAAATTTTCATCTCAACGGTCTCTCTTGCAATTAATGAAGATCAAGTTTGTGCTGCAAGACATTCTCATCTCAACGAAATTGTTCCGAACGGTCCAAATCTTCAGCCCATAAAATCGTAATGTATGTAAATCAATGAATAAACCGACTAGGAATGAGAATAATGAATGATTAGCAAGTGGGACTAGTGGAGAAATATAAAGACTGGTGAAGAACAAGGCAAAAAAATAGGGAAGAACCCTTGGTAGGAATTCGTCACCCCGATTAGAGTAAGAGTCAAGTGCGACTTCTCTCTAAAAGAAGTGTTTCTCTCTCTAGAATCGTCATTTTAATCTGCCTAATCGTCCTCCCCAAAACGTGGGGAGAATGCCCAATTAATGGGCCACCTGACCTCTCTTCTAGGCCAACTGGATGTAAACACCCTAAATTGGCTCGGTAGATATTTCAAGCACTGTTGCAAGCGGGCTCTGATGATAAAAGTGATACTCGAATGCTTTGGGTGAGCTCATGTAAATCCAAGAACCTTTGTGAAGATTTATAACCAAACCATCCAAAAGCTAACCAAAATTTTGGCAGATACATTTATTAACCGGCTGGTACATCGTTCCGTCCACCTGGGAAAACCAGTTGTCTATCACAAACCAAAAACCCATTAGCCAAATGCATTAACCGACCGGTGCATCCATCAACCGGTCAACAAATCTTCTTCCAGAAGCTTCACAACCAGAGCCTGATCAGGACTCAACCCCTTCCCCATCGATTGAATTACCCCGGTTTGCTTTGCACACATGACTTTTATGGATAGAGATTTGCACGTATACAACCTCTCCCAATTTGGGTTTTGATAAAATTGAGACATCTCCTTTGCAACCCTATAAATAGGCATCTTTGCTTCATGAAATCGACACACAATTCTTCACCTTCACACTTCAATACTCTATAGAAATACTCCCACAAATCCGAGCTTCAAAAGCCCCAACCTTTCGGAGAGTAAAAACACCCGAGTGTAAAACCCCCAAATACAAGCATTAGATTTTAGGGTTTCGTGAGTTCAATCAAATCAACCTCTGAGGGAGTAAGTTGCAAAGGCTACAAAGCCTTCGTTTATTTAGATTTCATAATTTTGTGCGATCAAATCTCTAATTTTTGTTGATTATATTTTCTATTTCTGGTGTTAGGAAGAACACTAGCCAACACATTGATGTGCCAACCGGCATATTGATCAGCGTATCTGCCGGCAGACAGATCAAATTACTCGTATATTGTTTATGTCTCTGTTGTATATTCTGCTTTACTGCGTGGCATCCCATCTCCTTATCCCCGTGTGGTTTATTTGCTGTTCATATCACCTATATCTGTTAAAAGGCTTAATCAATCAATTTACTTGTGAAAACTTTTAAAATACTTAAACAACTTTACATTAAACGAGTACGGGCTAGCCTTTGTGGCTAGGTAGAGAGGGGTGCTTAACACCTTCCCCTTACCGTACCTTTGTTTCCCGAATCTAGAATCTTTATCTAGTTTCTTGGTTTTCTAAAACCAACTGGCGACTCTTATCTAGTTCATAAGGTGTGTTGCAAAGAGCACCTTAACGTTATCTAAGCAAACGCCATTGGGCCATCCTGTGTAGTAAAACCCTCTTTGAGGTCAAACTCAATTTGGGTTCTACAGTGGACTAGTAAACCGTTGACATGTGTTGCATAAATAGTGCACGAATATTCCTTACGTACTATTAGGCTGTGGCCCTCGCAACACCCTCGCCAACTGGTGCTACTCCATGAGTACCTCTCCGCAGCGAACCCTTGTTCCTAGCCACCAAACCACAAAATCTCCAGTAATCCTGAGAAACGGCGTGGTCAAGGTCTGCCTCGGTCTCGCCATCGCCACTACTGGGCACGGTCAAGACTCTACCTTGCTATCACTGCGTGAGCGGCAAGGTCATGACCTCCTCAGTCGTGCCACTACCGCGACCAAGCCTCCAAATGGCTCCCCCTCGGGCTCTGCTAAGTCGGTCAGGGGCGGAACACATCGTCTGGGTCAAATCATTTTTGGAGGGCTGACGTTCTCTTCGTTTTCCAAAATCTTGGGGAATCATAATTGATTCTTTCATCATCATCTCTTGTCCGAGACTCGAATGGTATAGGTCGTGTCACCATTGGGTCGCCTCTTAATCAAGGCACCCCTGTTTGTCACTTACAAATTTGGCTATGGAAAAATCATTTTTTTTCCAGAATGTTTTGATTTTCGCTATAAAAAGTCCTGGTAATTGTTCCTTGGATTTTTCTAAGTCCAACGGTTTAATCGGATAATCTTTTCGAGTAGGGAAATGTTGTCTTTTAGCCCTTTCTTTCGGAGAAAAAACGTGCTATTTTTTTACCTTTGCACTAAAAGTGGTGGATGAGATTTTGATAGGATTGAAATTTCAATTTTCTGGCAATGCCATTGTTTTGGAAAGGGGAGTACTTTTTTATTTTCATTAAATAAATTAAAGTAAAAAGTACTTAACTTTAATTAAGGAAAATAAGTACCAAAAAGGTCATGGGTCCAACGGGCCAAGGGTGCAGCGGTCCATGGGGATTCCGGATTGAGCTCCACTGGTTGGGGCTCCACCAGATTGAGCTCCACCGGTTGGGTCACGCAAGTTTGTTCTCCTAGTTGAAAGGCCACGTTGATCATAGGCCCCAACGGTTCTGGGGATCTCCTGTCACGCCTTCACATTTAATAATCCAAATATAGATAAAATCCACGTGGGACAAGTCAATAGTCATACATTTACCCTTTGAATAATCAAAGTCAAGATAGGCACATTCTCACCATAAGTAGTCAACGATTTCTAACTACGGGTACACATAACCCAAAGGCATAAGTATCAAGTTTAAGAGTTATTACATTAACCAAATAGTCAAAGATTAACAAATAGAAGTTACAAAACCATCTTTCAAAAATATGAAGCAAAGATGGGAAAATAATTTCATGCTCGATGAAATCCAATGCTATGCATCCACACTTCATGCATCCATCTCATGGTCCTTGCCGAGTACCTGAAAAATGATAGGTTGAGCTCACTAGCCCAGTAGGAAAACTATTCTACTAACGCTAGGTGTATAAACATGATACGTGCATGACAGATGAAGTATAATTAATGAGAGAGACCATGTGTGTGATTAGAAGGAACAAAAGAATGAAACTCGACCACCAAATACCCAAATCTCCCTAAAATGTACCCAAGTATCCCAAATGTGTCAGTGTGTCCCTAACGTATCCCAAAACAAAGCCAAGTGTCCATAAAAAACCCACGTATTCAGCAATTTCTCAATATCTCATGTCAAAAGTCAATTTTCGCTAAAAACACCAAGATTAATCCAAACATGCCATTTTCCAACATTTCACGAGAAAACATTCATTAATCTTGATAGAGAAGTATCCCTCTGTCGGATTTCGTGGGTTCCGTGCACCCCTGCCAGATTTCGTGGGCTCCGTGCACCCCTGCCGAATTTCGCGAGCTCCGTGCACCCCAACCGGATTTCGTGGGCTCCGTGCACCCCAACCAAATGGTGACCCTAGTATTCTCATTATGAAATTTTATCATCTCAAAACATTTTGTTATTAAAAAAAACTTCCATAAGTCTCATATGTTCCAAAAGTTTACCATTTTCGTCAAAATGTGTCACCCGACGCATGTCCAATACATAAGACCAAGGGATTTGTTAATTCACGTGTTATAAGATTTGTTTAGGCCAAAAATTGGAAATGTCAAGCAACTAATGGACATGGAGGGAGGGTAAAACAAACAACAATAGCATCAAACAACAACCCAATCTATAGATCACAAACCCAAATTGAGCAAAACCCACTTAGGAGAGAAAAACATGAATTCGAGGAAATTGAAGAACAAGAGCGCGATATATGCCACATCACATAAATACAACTAGAGGGAGTAGAATTTGTTCTCCTACCAAGATGGGTTTTGAGCAAAACCCTAGAGTACCCAAGTGATTTTTTACTCCAAACTCCAAGAACAACCTCTACCCAAGCTCCACTACGCATTCAAAAGACAAGATCAAGTCAAAAACGAGTTACAAGGGTGAGGTTTTACTCACAATCAAAGAGAGAGAGAAAAAAACGTGGGTGAAGTAAGAACAAGACCCAAATCAAGAGTTCTTACCTCCTTGAATGCAAAATCCGAAATACAAGGGAGATTGATGTTTCCAATGTGTAGATCTTAAAGATTTGTGGTGGATTGAGGTTTAAATCACAAGATTTGAGGTAGGGATGAAGAGAGAAGGTAGATGGGTGATTTTAGGGTTTGTTTCGTGGTTTTAGAGTGAAGAAATGAGCCCAAGACCCTTTTTATAGAGGGCTATGACGAGCACAAAATTTGCAGAAAAATGCAGCTGGATACTGGTATCAAGAAAAACCCATACTGGTATCTAGACTCTTTGTTGGCTCAAAATCTGCAGGAAATGTAACCGGATACCGGTATAAAAAAAAGCCATACTAGTATCTAGAATTTCTGTTTCTCTGGATACCGGTATCAAGAAAAAAGTCATACCGGTATCTAGAGTGAAAATTTCTAAATTTTTACCACTTTCGCCAATTCACACCCCGATCACTCCCAACACTTTTTCAACATCTCTAAACACCCACACAACTTCGTAATACGTATTCCTACCATTTACTTAACCCCCGTTACACCAAGCTATATACACCCATACAATACTTAGAAAGAAACACATTTTAAAACATTAGCCAACTCATTTACATTACCTAAAATGAATAAAAGATAGAAAAGAATTTCATGAAATTTCGGGTCTTTACATCTCCGGTTTGGGCTCCTTCCAAAACTGGTCCTCCGGTTCTGGGCTTGCGGCTCGGGCCTCTTCTCCCATATTGAGTCCCTCTAGGAATGGGTCCCCTGGACTGGGGTGTCACCGGTATTGGGTCCCCTAAACTGGGTGTCACCGGGATTGGGTCCAAGCGGGCTAGGCCCACTGATCTAGGCCACCATCGGTTTAGGTGCATTGGTCTAGCTCCGGCGGTTAAACTCCTCCATGCGGGATTTTTGGGCTTAGTCTAGCCATCCGGTCATGGGTTCTTTGCCTTGAGCGATAATTTTCATTTGGTTTCCAAATTTCTTGACCTATCTGGTTTGAATAATAACTTTTCCTCAAATTCATAATTTGGCCTCTTTTTTTTCCACGTGTCTCATTTCTCGAGTGCCACGTGTCCAGGGGCATTTTACCCTCTTACAGATACCAAGCACAACTACGACAATATTTACATAGAAATATTCACTCAATCACACATCATTTTCATATCATCTATTTGAGAGTTTTTTAAGCAAAAAATGTGTATCTAATATTTGAGATAGATTTTTTTTACTCTACAATTTCTTATCAGTGTTGTATTGATAGTTAGAACTCAGTGAGTTAGTACAGAACTTAGATTTGTTCTATGAGTGATTTTAGAGTTTGGGAGATAAATTCTAGCAGTTCGGGTAACTCCTCAGGAAAGTTAGCGTTGTGATGGTAAGGTTTAATCGACACTAGAAGCAGGTTGTTTGATTAGAAAAACAGCGACTCCTTAGGCCAATGGACTAGGCTAAGCAGTGGCCAAAGGCCCAAAGCTCATACCGAATCACTATTTATCATTGTGTGAATCTCTGTCCCTTAACTCTTTTAATTTTTGTTGTTTAAACTATTTATTTATTTACTTTGCTATTTATTTTTCTCATTCCGTAAGTAATTTTTTATTTGGGCATTATTGTTAACAACGCTATTCACCCCCTATAGGTTGCCTTTAGGTAACAAAACTTGATGTGAAAGGTATAACAATGACGTTTCTTTAATAAGTTAGATTTATGAAACAACACATTTAAACATGGATGGATGGAGTATGAATATATGCATGGATTTTGAAAAGCTATTAGCCGCAAAGAGTAAAAAGAGAGATATTTACACGATGGAATCTTATTTTTCTTTTTAAAAAATGACCGATTAATGTTAATTTGTTAGAAGTTGAATACGGTAAAGAAGGTTGATCAAATTTTTTTTAAAAAAAGAAAAGAAAAGAAGAAGGTTGATCCTGCATAGTTGTCTCGCCATTCCATTTTTGGATATTTCAAAATATTTGTCATCTCTGAAAAGTTAAAGAAATATAATTCTCATAAATTAACTCCCCAATAAATAGTTAAAAGCAATTTTAAAAACTACAAAGGAGGGGTAATGTTGAATTTTTTTGATTAGGCTTCATGAGTTACTTTATACGTTGACTAGCGAATGTTCATGCTTTCACAGGCGAACCTAATATAGTCTCAATAGACATCAATTACCAATCAATAGACATCAATTACCAAATTCTATTCGAGAAATCCAATTTAGCTCCATTAGATTTCTCTTTTAACCTATGAAAGCACAAATAAAAATATAATATAAATTGCATGAAAATAGGTATGAATTTTAAAAAAATATTACCCGCAAAGAGTTAAAAAAAAAAAAAAAGGAGAGTAAAGGTTGCCTTGCAATAATTTATAAATACCTGAATTATGAAATCCAACTTGATGAATCCAATTTAGCTCCAATAAATTTCCTTTTCAAGGTATGGAAAGTACTAATAAAAAGGGCAATTATGAGTAACCTCCCCTGAGGTTTATGACACAGACACATACCTCCCCTGAAGTTTCTGAAATGACACTGACCTCCCCTGCTTTTGCTGACTATATCAAGATTCCCCCCTAGACCTTTTTTCTGTTAGTATTCCGTTAAAGAACTAACGGAAATTTATGATGCCACATAAAAAGGAATTAAAGTAAAAAATGCTCTCATTTAATACTCCTACTAGTCTACTACCAAACTATATTATCTATACCAAAATTTTTGTCTCTATTTTTAGTCTTTATCATTTACATAATTTTCTCTCTATTCCCTAATACTTATATACTTACAATTAAATATGTATGCATGTTTTTAAAATACTCTCTTTTGCATAATTTTTTTTCCTTAGAAATGTCTACGGTTTTTTTGTGTACTTTCATTATCTACTTAAATTTTTTTAGCCAACTTATATTTTGGGTTGAGACAAACCGAAAAATAAAAAATGTTATAATAAAAAATTGAAAATTAATTAATTTTTTTATTATAATCGTTCAAAAAGTTATAAAGCCCAACAAGCCAAGTAATGGGGTTTTTCTTTTCTGCATAGTTTTGACTTAATATGAATTTTATTGACACGAGTCTAGTTTATTTTAATTTTATTGATTATTTTGGTTGAAACAAACTGAAAAAGAAAAAAACATTATAATAAAAAATTGAGGAAAAAATAATTTTTTTATTATAACTGTTCAAAAAGTTATAAAGCCCAACCAGCCAAGTAATGGGATTTTTTTTTGGGCATAGTTTTGGCTTAATATAAGTTTAATTTCATTGATCATTTTGTTTGAGACAAACCAAAAAATAATATACATTTGGCCAAAAAAAAAAAAAAAACCTAATTCGTTTTCCACTAATCTCCGTGATCTAGTAAAGTTTAGTTCACTTAACCAAAAAAAATCGCAAAATAAAAATAGATGAGGTTTTATTTTGAAAAATTAAGTTGGTAGAATTTATTTATTTTGTTATAAGAGTATTTTGGTAGTTTTCTTGCTACACTTAACGCCATCAGTGGAAAAGTAACGACAAGGGGGAATTTTGGTATTGTCAGCAAAAGCAGGGGAGGTCAACGTTATTTCAGAAACCTCAGGGGAGGTATCTGTTTGTGTTAGAAACCTCAGGGGAGGTTACTGATAATTACCCAAATAAAAATAAATTGTACCAAAATATAAATAAATTTTGAAAATAATATTGCTCGCAAAGAGTAAAAAAATTGAGTAAAGGTTGCCTTGCAATAATATTTAAATCACATGAAAAATTTTAAAAAATGAAAAAGTCATAACCAACGTAATTTCTTTCTCCTTGCATAGAAGTTGCCTTTATTTTTCCCTTACATGACATTTATGTTCTTGCGTATCGTTCGGGATGAGATTTTGATTTCGAAATTGGAATATGTGTGTGTGTGTGTGTGTGTGTGTGTGTGTGAGAGAGAGAGAGAGAGAGAGATCTTAATAAAGATTTAGTATATTTTTGCTATTTTCCCAACCATAATCTCAATTGTGTTAAGTAATAAGATTCAGTCCACGCCGCTTGTCCAAGTTGAAAAGTCCACGTGTATTAGTGGTGGTACTGCCACTCATCCAAGTTGAAAAGTCTGTTTGGGTTGTTGTAGTTTGTTTTGTTGCATCTTGTATCTCTTCTTTTCTTCTTTCTTGTATATATACCTCTTACGGGTTTCATTGACTGTTAATGAGAAAGTTAACCTCCTCTGAGTTAGAGAGAGAAAGAATGTAATTAGGTTTTTTCATTTTCTTGCATCTTTGAAGATCTTCTTGATTTGTTGTTATGGTATCAAAGCATTTACAAGACGAAAGTCTGAAGATTATTTGATCCTGAGATCTATAGTTCTGCGTAGTTCTGAATTGAAGCTCTCGCTTGTTGTTTCGTCTTCGTCAATCGCAATTTCAAGATCAAACAATGGCAAGCTCGTCTTCTTCGGTTGAGTATCTTCCTCCATCTCTTACCTTTCTCATCGCAAATTTCCAATCATTCATTACAATCAAATTGGATTCCACGAATTATTTTGCGTGGAAAACACAAGTAGAAACCGCTTTGCGGGCGAATTCATTACTTGAATATGCGACTGGATCTGTTCCTATTCCTCCTATAGAAACCCTAGATTTGTCGGGTAACAAAATCTCTAATCCAGAATATGTGAAATGGGATTTAGTTGATAGAATGTTGTTATCATGCTTGATTGCCACTCTTACTCCATCAATTCTTCCACATATTGTTGGTACTCGTCATATTCATGAAGTCTGGTCTAAGTTGGAGGAAAAATTCAGTTTCTTGTCTCGTACACATGTCATGGACCTAAAACGACGACTCTATAGTCTTAAGAAAACCACTCCTATGGAACAGTACTTAGACAATATCAAAGGTCTGTTACAGAAGCTTGAAGCATCTGGTTCACACATAGAAGATGAAGATGTTGTCTTTCATACATTGAATGGTTTACCAGATGAGGTATATCGTACCTTCAAGCAAGCTATTCGAACTAGGGCAGAGGGGACTCCTCTCACGTTTAGTGCCCTATACTCTATGCTCATGGCAGAGGATCTCTGTCAAGACTCTATGGATACATCTAACATACTTGTGGCCCAACATGTTACTGAACCATCTCACTCTACATCTGGACTTCAACCTACTTCACATATATCTACTACTTCTCACAACATTCCAGTACAAGGTTTTCAGTTTCCAGTACAGTTTGGACAACAAGGACCACAATATAATCAGCATTCCAATCAGATGGGACATGGTAGTTCTCAGTCTGGGTACTCTGGTTATGGTGGAAATCGTGGTTACAAGGGCAACAAGACAAGATGTCAAATCTGTGGTAAAACCAACCATCAGGCTAATAGATGTTATTACAGACAAGATCTGAGTTACAGGCCCCCATCCTCTCAATTTGGTCCAGGGTCCTCGTCTTCTCAATTTGGTGCATCACATCCTACTTATTATGCTGTACCTGGTCCATCACCCTCTGGATATGCACCTACTCCCTCTGGATATGCACCTGCTCCTACTCATTTTCCTTCACCAAGACCACAGGCTTTTATGGTCGGTACTGAGAATTTGAGGTCCTATTCAGTATCTTAGGGGTCTGTGCCACTACAGTCTTATTCAGCACCTTATTCAGCACCACCAAATTCCATGCCTTATTCCACCATGGTTCATCCTAGCTATCACCAGCAGTCTCTTCCTATGCAACACCATATGGGTTCTACAACAGTCTCCTCTGGGATTTCATCTCCTCCAACACCATGGTATTTCGATTATGGGGCAACAGCCCATGTCACCAATGATGCAACTCACATTTCATTGCCCACTTATGCTGCTCCATCTGCTGTGACTGTTGGAAATGGTCAGAATGTCCCAGTTTCTACTTCAGGTAAAGGACTACTTCCTATGCCTTCTAAAATCTTTAAACTACAACATATCTTGCATGTTCCTCAAATATCCCATAACTTGCTTTCTGTTTATCAATTTGCTTCTGATAATCACTGTCGTATCAGTTTTGACTCTTGTGGTTATGTCATTCAGGACATGACCACCAATCAGGTTCTGCACAAGGGGCCTTGCCACCAGGGCCTTTATCCCCTTCTGCCTTCTTCTAGGTCTTTTCCCGCTACTACTGCTCTTCTAAGTACCTCTTCTACTGCTGAGTTGTGGCATAGGAGATTCGGTCATCCTCATGGTGCTCTTCTTCAACATCTTTCTACTAAGTACAACTTAGCCATTCCCTCTTCTTTTCATAATAATAATTGCTATGCTTGTCATAAAGGAAAGAGTCATAGACTCTCTTTTCCTGTCTCTGTTACTCATACTAGTTGTCCGTTTGAACTCATTCATGCTGATGTATGGGGCCCTGCCCCTATTACTTCCTTTTCTGGCTATAAATACTATCTTTTGCTTGTTGATGACTTTACTAGATACAGTTGGCTTTTTCCATTGCACTTTAAAAGTGATGTTTCTGCTCATATACAGGCTTTTAAAGTGTTTGTCTCTAATCACTTTGGCTTCTCTATTAAAACTGTTAGATCAGATTGTGGAGGGGAATTCCTCAATAAACTCATGACATCTTTCTTTGCTCAATTTGGTATTTTTCATGAAACCTCGTCCCTATACACCACAACAAAATGGTCTTGTAGAAAGAAAGCATGCCCACATTATAGAAACTGCTATAACATTACTTCAACAAGCTCACATGCCTATTCAATTTTGGCTTGAGGCTATTACCACTGCTTTATATCTCATCAATAGGTTACCTCATTCAGCCCTCAACTTTGATGTACCTTATCACAAGTTGTACAACACAGCCCCAGATTATCAAAACCTTAAGCCATTTGGGTGTTGTTGTTTTCCCTATCTTAGGCCCTATTCAGCTAACAAATTAGAACCCAGATCTCAACCCTGTGTTTTTCTTGGTTATTCCTCAGGCACCAAAGGGTTCAGATGTTTAGATCCTGTTACCATGAAAGTCTATCTCTCTAGACATGTTAAGTTTCTGGAACATGACTTTCCTTATACAACTTTGCATGGTTCTCCTTCTTCTCCACCACCTGTTCCTTTTTCTCTATCTCCTTCTTTTGTTGTTCATTCTCTTACTTCTTCTCTGTTTCCAGCTTCTTCTTTTTCTATACCTCAGTCTGTGTCTTCTTCTCAGCATTCTCTTTCTTCCTCTCTTCCTCATCCTCCTGCTAATATCTCTCCTATTTCCTCTTCTACTTTGCCTTCTCCTTCTCCTGTAGCCTCTCATCATCCCATGACTACTAGATCTAAAAATGGGATCACAATTCCTAAACGTCCTTTCTCTCTCCTGGTCCATTCTTCACCAGTCACAGAACCACTTTCCTTTAAGGAAGCCATGCTCTTTCCTGAGTGGAGGCAAGCTATGACTGAGGAATATACTGCATTAATGTCTCAAAGGACTTGGACTTTGGTTTCACCTCCTCCTGAGGCTCCTGTTATTGGGTGCAAATGGGTATTTAAGATCAAAAGGAACTCTGATGGGTCAGTCTCTAGGTATAAAGCTAGATTGGTGGCTCAAGGTTTTCAACAAACTGAGGGGGTGGATTATTCAGAAACATTCAGCCCTGTCATTAAGCAACCCACCATTCGAGTGGTTCTCTCTCTAGCCCTTTCCTTTGGTTGGTCTATTAGACAGCTGGACGTCTCTAATGCATTTCTTCACGGTCATCTTCAGGAGCAAGTGTTTCTCAGGCAACCTCAAGGGTATGTTAGTTCTGAATTCCCTACTCATGTCTGTCATCTTCATAAGGCATTGTATGGACTCAAACAGGCCCCTAGGGCCTGGTATGATATGCTATCTCAGCAATTAGTGTCCCTTGGCTTTCAGAACACTATGGCAGATTCCTCTTTGTTTGTTTTTCACAAGAATGCTGATTTGGTCTATGTCTTGGTGTATGTTGATGATTTGTTGATCACTGGAAGTAATCAAATCTTGATTAATCAGTTTGTTAGTCAACTCAATACTTCATTTGCTCTCAAGGATCTTGGGGCACTTCATTATTTCTTGGGCATAGAAGCTATACCTACTGCTACAGGTCTTCTGTTATCCCAGCAGAAATATGCTATTGACCTTCTTGCCAAAGCAGGTATGAGTGATTGTAGGCCTTGTTCCACACCATCCTCCCTTAGACCTGACATTGGTACTCCATCTCTTATGACTAATCCAGAATTCTATAGGTCTCTTGTGGGCTCTTTGCAGTATCTCACTTTAACTCGACCTGAAATCTCATTTGCTGTTAATAGTGTGTGTCAGCACATGCATATGCCTCTTGAAACTCATTTCACAGCTGTTAAGAGGATTCTGCGCTATATTAAGGGTACTTTAGATCAGGGTCTTTTGTTTTGCAAAGGTCCTCTTCACTTGTCAGCCTTCTCTGATGCTGACTGGGCAGGGGATGCTACTGATTGACGCTCAACTGGGGGTTATTGTGTGTTTTTGGGACCTAACTTAGTTTCTTGGTCTGCTAAGAAGCAAGCTACTGTTGCAAGGTCCTCAACTGAGGCTGAATATAAAGCTTTGGCTAATGCTGCCTCTGAATTAGTGTGGCTACTGCAATTGTTCAAAGATTTGCATGCTCCTGCATTTTCTATCCCTCCTATATTGTGGTGTGATAACAATTCAGCGATTTCTCTGGCTACCAACCCTGTTTTTCATGCACGCTCTAAGCACATTGAAGTGGATTTCCATTTTGTGAGAGAGAAAATTGCTCTTAAACAACTTCAGGTGCAACATGTTCCTTCCACATTTCAGCTCGCAGATGTTCTCACCAAGCCTCTGACTGTGGCTCGATTTCAGTTTCTTAAAGACAAACTGAAGCTGTCTTCCATCCCAGCATCAGTTTGTGGGGAAGTGTTAAGTAATAAGATTCAGTCCACGCCACTTGTCCAAGTTGAAAAGTCCACGTGTATTAGTGGTGGTACTGCCACTCATCCAAGTTGAAAAGTCTGTTTGGGTTGTTGTAGTTTGTTTTGTTGTATCTTGTATCTCTTCTTTTCTTCTTTCTTGTATATATACCTCTTACGGGTTTCATTAACTGTTAATGAGAAAGTTAACCTCCTTTGAGTTAGAGAGAGAAAGAATGTAATTAGGTTTTTTCATTTTCTTGCATCTTTGAAGATCTTCTTGATTTGTTGTTAAATTGTAGGATTTATTTATTGATGAGCAGTTGGATTTATAAATTTGAAAACCATTAATCTAAGCTGTAAGATTTACGGAGACAATTTAGACCATTAGATTTATGTATAAGTTTGAAAACTGAGTTAAAGAGTTTATGTACACAATCAACAATACAAGACAGAATGAATAATAAACGTGGTCCCAAAATATGATTAGCAAGTGGCTTCGGGCACACATTTCTATATACACACAAATCATGGAAAATAAATTTGTGGGTGCAACTATCGTTCTTGACGATTGGCGTAAATAACTCAACGGGCCTGATAAGATGAACGATTCATAACATAAAATTGGATCCGAGGAGGACTCACGATGTGGATCAAAATAAGAACTCCAAGGATTTGTTTCTTTATTTGTTTTGGGTTTTAGAGGTGTTTTTCTGTCAAAAATTGGTTCTCAAAAACGGTCCTCAAACATCCTAAAAACTGTAAATGAACATAGTACAGGATTTGTTTATCTTGGGTTTCAGAAGTTTTTTTTTCCATCGAAACCGATTCTCAAAACTTTTAAATGATTGCAGTCCACGTCTCTCTACCTTTTCTTGTTGAGCCATCTTGATGATACAAATTCATTTCGTACCAATTATCAAGAAGATCATTGCAAGAAAAATCAGCAGGCATGCAAGCCGTCCAGTGTTTGAACGAGAGAATCCCCATCAGAAAGAAAGCCTCTTTCCAGCTTTCGGTGTCTGGTTCCATCATGTGCAATGTGACTTTTCACTTTGATCATGCATGTTCTGGTTGGTTTCTATAAAATAATTAATACAAAATCATGATCTGGTTATTGGACGATCACTACCAAGGCTAATAAAAAAAAGCAAAGCTATAAGATTTTGAATTAATTAAAACATTTATAATTAAAAAGTACTCCTTCCGACCCCTTTTTTAGTGTAGATATTTCCATGTTGGGCCGTCCCTTAATAAATGTGTGTTTTGAAAAGTTAATTGGGAAAAATTTGTAGAATTATCATTTTGCTCTTTTAAAAATTTAGTGAGTAAAAAGTTAATAGGTAAAAGTTGAGGATAATTTTGGTAAGGGCATCCTCATCAGACTACCTAAACTAGCTTTAAGCTAATATAGGGAGCCAGCCCCCCCAAAACCCTAAAAAATCAAGCTACCTATTCTTCCTCCCCAAATTATTTTTGCTACAGTATCTACTCAAATTTGAGTAGGCACTGTTCACTAACTTTCTTTTCTTTTCTTTTTTATTGTTTTTTGCCATGGGGTCATGGGGAACGAAGAGAGAGAGGGAGGGGAATAGTTTAAGACGGAAAAAGTGGTACTTTACTGACAAACTACTCCCTAGGCGGGGAGATCAATATTTTTAGAGGAAAAGTTTTTTTTTTTTTTTTTTTATAGACTTGAGGGGAATAGTTTAATATAGTAAAGTTTGGATAGAGAGTCTGATTTTTTGAGTTTTTGATAAAGTGGCTTGTTAAATTGTAAAAGGTGTTTTTGTGGTTAAATTTGGTGTTTTTTTTTGTTTTTTTTTTTTGTAAGGCTGATAAGGATGCTCTAAGTGGAGGTAAAAGTTAATATGAAAAATGTAAAATGGAGGTAAAAGTTGATGTGAAAGGTGTAATAATGATGTTTCTTTAATAAGTTGGATTTACGAAGCAACACGTTTAAAAAGGAATAGAGGAAGTATGACTTGTAAGTTGTAAACGATAACAAAAGGGACCATTATAATTCCGATCAATTGAAAAAATTTATCCTCTTGCAGGGCAAAGAGCTTAGTAGATATGGGACATTAGGATTTTAACCCGCTCGGCAAAGTCGATGTCCACTGCGGCCCACACTATCGACACTGATCCGGCAATAGCCCATCCTCTTTTTTGACGGCTTCACTCACCTTTCAGTAGGTAGCCCCTGTGGGTCGACTAGCTTTGATACCAAATGATACAAACTCATGGGTAAAACTCACTCTTGAAAGCCAACTTACAAGAAAAGGTGTCAAAAAACTTGTATATACAAGACCAAGCTCATACTTAGTGGATGTGGGATATTAGGATCATAACAGAGCGAGTAATTGACTTTTTAACCAACAAAAGATCATCCTATTGAGAGCAATTTACTTATATTAACTAGTTGTTGTCTTTTCAATTATTAATTCTCTCTTCGGATTCACAAAAGAATCCAATCATATTTGTGTAGGTTAAAAGCGCACTAAAGGAAAAAGAAGAAGAAGGTGAATTTTGATCATGGATTTGTACGTAGATTAAAGGTTTAAATAATTCACAAACTCGTTAATCAATCAAATAACTAAATTGGGCTGGGTTGGCCCAGGGTTCAAGATTTTAGCAAAGTCCATTCTACCAAGTACCAATGTTCCTGGGGCCATGAACACAAGGCCCATCAATCGTTTTGCAATCCTTTTGTGTTTTTTAATTTTTTTTCCCCATACAATAGGATGTTAGTACGTACTTCGTATACTATGATAAATTACTACGAGGGCCAACCTCCGATCCACAGGATGTCGGCCCCTAAATCTCACGCTCGAAAGGAGCACTATACAACTATTGCGCCAAATCCCAAAGTTCTCTGGCTCGATTTAGTAGTTTCTTGTAAAATAGGTTTTCCTTTTGCCCCAATGGATCTTTTCTCTCTCTCTCTCTCTCCCCATGACAAATAGTAGTAATTATGAATTTGCTAACACGCATATATCGGCCTGTGACAAATAATTATCAATTTGCTGATTGCTTTACAACCACACAATCAATGCTTTACGACTAATATAAATGCTCTCATTACATTTTTTGTAAAGTCAAAATTGATTTGGAAAGATTCACAATCACTTAACCACTCCCATTACGTAATACATATTGTTTGACACTATCGAAATTATTACACCGCAACCGTTACGTTGCCTCCTATCAGCATTAATTATGATTGATAACACTTAACTATCATCAGACTATTTGGTTAATCTCATTTTAAGCTAATTTTCTTTAACTATGTTGGGCTTCCTGTATCAAATGATATGAATGACCATATCACCTTAGCACCTTGAACAATAAGCGAGAAGTTAGGCGTAGTTTTCCAAAAGATTTTAGCAACCCAGTTGCTAAAATCACCATGATTTTAGCAAATGAGTTCAGCAAGTGCTAAAATCATGGTTTTGAAATCAAAAAATGAAGTGGTTCCGTGTATCGTTTTTCGATTTTTTCGCATCAAATTAAAGTACTCCTCGTGTACTTTACTTCGGTGTAAAAAATTTAAAAAATAATACAAGGAAACACTTAATTTTTTTATTTGAAATACCATAATTTAGCACCTGCTGAACTCATTTGCTAAAATCACCATGATTTTAGCAATTGGGTTGCTAAAATCTTAGTCAACCTCGAGTTTGGCCCGATGGTCAATGATCATGAGTTAGGACTTTGTAATTACCTTTTTTGGGGGCTAATTCATATCATGTTTTGCTACGATTTTAAGTAAGACCTCCTGTAATGGAGATGATCAGACTGATTCGTCTTCCTTAAAAATTAATCAAGATATTCGTAAGTGACCCGACCCTTCGAATTATAAAGTTAATGCAGGAAACAGCTAACCTAGTATGACACTTGTTATGTTGTTCAGATCTACACATCCTTTAGATGCCACCCGATGCACATGTACTTCTCTTTGGGAAGATGGTCTATTTTATTATAGGAAAATTATAAAATCAGCTCAGTAAATTATCGTTAAGGTTTAAAGACTGTATTAAAATGTATGAAAAATGTATAAAAGTCTATGAAAACATGTTGGAAAGTGTAAAAAGTACATTGTAGTATGTATTTTTTTGTCTTCTTATTTACTTATTGTCAGTCCAGTTTGCTGACAATAGAATAACCCTTTGTTATAACGGTAACGTCTACCGCAGTGGTTGCTTGAAACTGAAATTTAAAAATTTATTGGTGCAGCTGGAATCCCTAAATGATTTCATCAAGAACTCAATTTGGAACGTTGCTATTCGCACAGATGAGTATGCACCGATTATGTACCGATCGGCTTCGGGGACCCACTTTTGGGTCCCACACGGAAGATCCGAGCCGTTCATTCATCTCAGAATCAAATTCTGAGGGGACTACACGGAGATCAAGTCGATAGGACGTCCCTAAGTGCTCGATCCAAAATCATCCCATTTCGTTCAAAAGTCGTTGAACGAAATGGGATGATTTTGGATCAAGCACTTAGTCGTTATGACACGCTTGAGCATAGATGAAATAGCGTCAATAATTGTTAGCAAGAATAATTGAATCTGAGATTTTAAGATGACTCAAATCGTACCTGGCCAATTCTTTTGGAATTTATTCATTGTGATCTTATAAACAATTTGTTGAGTTGAATCGGTTTTGTAAGTCCCGATGTATTATACTAGTATTATTCAACAAAGTGTATTATTCAACAAAGGAATCCAATCATATTTGTGTGGGTCCTTACTTTACATTAATTTAAAAGCATGGAGTAAAAGAAAAGGAAGAAGAAGGTTAAGTTAAAGGCGAATCTGCTTGATCATGGATTTGTATTTTGTACATAGATCAGCCAGGGAAAAAATAAAATAAAATACCCACAGTACTAAAGAAACTAGCTTTACCGAACTACCCTTTCGAAAATGCTAAGAGCATCTTTACCGGATGAATAATGATAGTGACACAAACTTTGTGCCACAACCAACCACAACCCCACTCACATGGGTCACACACCCCTTGTGAGTGGAGCTGTGGTTGGTTGTGGCACAAAGTTTGTGTCACAATCATTTTTGTTACCGGATACCTCAAAATTTAGCAAGTGTCACCTCTATTGTCAGCTTATTGGGCTGATAATAAAGTAAGAAGAAGACAAAAAAGATACACGCTCCAGTGTATTTTTTCACTTTTCTCTGGAAAAAAATTTGTTCACCCTCACCAAAAGAAGGTGAACAAAACCCTTACTCTGATTGGTTGAAATAGTGTGGGGTCCACGGAATCAATACAATTTTGGTAAGCATGACATCACTTTGTGATGAAATTGACACCATTTTTTGTGGACCCCACACCATTTCTATCAATAATAGTGAGGGTGAACAATTTTTTTTCCCTTTTCTCTACACTTTTACACATTTTTATACATTTTTTAAACCTCAACGATTGCCCAGTGGGCTGAGTTTAGATTTTTTCTTGTTTTATTTTTAGTTATCGACAAACCAAATAGAACACAACTTGCTTGCGGACACCCCCAGTTCCGATAAAATAAAAATTAGATATTTCATGAACAAAGCTATTGCACAAGCCCGTTTCGATCTCGCTCAATAATATTAGACGATGGCCGGAGGACGGCAACTTTGACATGTGGTGTGACTTCGACATGCTTTTGGTTCCGAATTGTAACATATGAAAAACGACATTGATTAAAATGATACAAATCATACAAATTTGAAACGTGAATAAGGCAGTCGTTCGGACTAATCTGTCCCTTTATATGTCCTTGGTACTAATAAGCGGAAATGCATAGATCTTTAATTCGGTGCATAATTTAGATCTTTAATTCGGCGTGAAAAAATTGATAAAATTATGCATGGAGGTCCTTTATTTTTTGGTACGAAAATTGCTTGTCTTTTTGTAGGGGACACTTATTTAGGGTGTGTTTGAAACTTAAGGAAAGTGAGGGAAAAGAAATGAAAGTTGAAAATTTTCTCTCCTCTTGTTTGGTTTGGAGAGAAAGAAGAGAGAAAATAAAAAATCTAAATATTGTGAATAGTAAAATTTTCCTTCTATTTTTCTCACTTTCCTCTTATTTTATTTTCTCTCACTTTCCCTTCTTTTCCACAAGTTCCAAACGCACCCTTAGCCTTAGGGACGAAAGATGTATTACTCCCTCCGTTCCTAAGTAAGAGCCCCACTTTCTCTCTCTTGCCATTTTTCAAATAAAAGAATGAAGTACTTTCGTGTATCATTTTTCGATTTTTTTCGCACCAAATTAAAGTATTCATCAAATACTTTAATTTGGTGCGAAAAAATTCGAAAAATGATTTACGGAAGTAGTTCATTTTTTTATTTGAAAAATGGCATGAATTTTCGTAGTGGAACATTATTTTGGAATGGAGGGAGTACTTTGTAAAAATACTGTAAAGATTGCAATTTAGAGAATGGTTAATTCAGATAACGAAAATTAATATCTTACTGTTTGTCATTTGAATATCATGAGAGAGTTGGTGCAAATCTTTCTTCTTCTTCTTCTTTTTTTCAACAAAAAGGCTCGTGAAAAAACCTAATAATAATTATATATGACTTTACACTTAATTTTTTTTTTGTGGGTAATTTACACTTAATTTTCTTCTTCATATTTTCCCGCATGTAACCAAATTCCTATTGAACGATGCCACCCCCACATCTGAATCCTGGTTCCCATACCGTCTCTGTTTTGTTAAAAAAAAGAAAAGAAAAAAAAGGATCTTTGCATTGTGGTCCTTCACTTGTGTGTTTGTCTTGGAAGTTGCAAATCAGGGGGTGTTCCACTAAGGGAATTTTGTTTTAAAACTGCCTTGGTTTTTGTGTTCACACCTTTTTTTGTGATGTATTGTGAGAGGATGATCTGTCTTGGTTCTTGGGAAAAATGAAAACTAGTAGTTAGTGGAACACCCCTCAATCTTAATAGGAAAATACTAAAGAAAGCTCAGTGGACTTATGTTAAGATTTAAAAAATTATTAAAATAAGTAAAAAAATTATATAAAAATGGAAGAAAGTATATTGAAAAGTATAAAAAATTCACAAAAATGTGTTGTTGTTTTTTTTCCTTTTTCTATGACTTTCACTCTTTTTTCTTATATTTTTTGGACAACTCTTTACTCTTTTTCCCCCCTACAAATAATCATCGATTTGCTAGCACACGTATCGATTGATTCTAAATGATTATCGGGTTGTATCAAACTCTTTGATCGCTTTATAAGTATTAAAGTCGATACTTGAGGATCTAAAAATGGTAGGACACAAGAAAATCTTATTTGAAGAAGTCCAAGACAGAAAAATCAACGATTCAGATTCACATAATTATGAAGTTGAACCGTTAATTTTTCTTTTCTAAATTTTTTTCAGAGAATCTTTCACGTATCTTACTACTCCTCTTGAAATGCACTGACTACTTTTTTTTGTTAAGTCCAAAAATGATTTGGAAAGATTCACGACCACTGCACTACTCCCACTGCATAATATGATAGTAATACATATTAATTATTTGATGAGCAAGCGCCCTTTGTGATGGTTTAAAAAAATGGGAAAAAGAAAGAAAGAAAGATCATATATCATTACACGTGATCTCTTACCAGCATTGTTCTTAATTATTACTCCAATTGATAGCAATATTTCGTTGTCTTCGGAGTCTCAGACTATTTATTTAATCTCATTTTAAGCTAGCTAGTTTTGTTCCCCTTTAGACTTCAACTAAGGTTTTTTTTTTGTTCTTTTTTCCTAATCTATTACATGGAGAGGGGGAGAATGAGACTTGATCCCGAGATGCAGTGTGTGGTATTCAAGAGTTCTATCGCATGAGCTAGCCACCACTTGCAACTAAGGTTAGTTTCTACTATGATATTTTTTGCATTTTCAACGATATTTTTACGAGTCATTCTCCTTACATACATCAATTGATTTAGGAGGTGTTCCACTAAGTAGTTTTATTTTTTTGGTTTTTTTGATCTTTGGTTTTTCAAATAAACTCACTTGTTCCACTAAAGTAGTTTTTTAGTTTTTTGGTTTTTTGAGTTGTGTTACCAAATTACCAATCTACCCTTGTACCCAAACAACTATTGCTCCCTTCTTTTTTTGAAAGCCACGGCAAAAAAAAAAAACCAGTGCATGATCTAGTTTTTTGACACAGCAACAGTGGACCCCTCCCCTTTTAGCAATTAAATATTCTCCCCCACCACACACATGCAGCCACCTGTCCATGGGCCCCCCCCTTCCCATTTCCCCTCCCTCTCTCTTCTCTGACACAGTAACAGTAGCCGGGAAAAAATAATTGGAAGGGAGGGCAGATTCGTAATTTTACATGATTATAGTAGTTTGGTTTTTTTTAGGTTAGTGGAATGAAGTGATTTTTTTGTTAGTTTTTTGTGGGATTTTTTTAGTGAAATGAAGTAGTTTTTGATTTAAAACAAATCTAGTTTTTTGTTAGTGGAACATGGCCTTAATATCAGCGGAAAACAGGAGTACACTTCTAACTACAATGAGCCCACATTTTTAGTAGAAACTTATAGGTTGAGTTAGCACCTTGAACTTCTTTTTTTTATTTTTAAACAGAGCATCTTGAACATTAAGTGAGAAGTAAGTCAATATGCCATGGTCAATGATTGAGAGTTACGAGTTTTTTCGTTTTAAAATTCGAAACTTCTTAAATAATACTGTACCTTTTACAGGACAATTCATAGAAAGTTTATTCTATGATTTTAAATAAGTACTCCGCTAATTGGAATTAGATTGATTCCTTAAAAATTAATTTAAATATGCGTAAATTGATCCGAATGAGTTATAAAAAAATTGAGAGTTAATTCAGGTAACAGCCACCTAGCATGGGACCCGGGGGTCCTGTAGGCGCTTTCTGCAGGGCGTCCTGTAGTACATATCCGGACCTCCAGGGCCGGCCCTGGGCTAAGGCCCAATAAGCCGGCGTCTTAGGCCCCTAAAAAAAATGAATAAACAGGACCCCCTATTATTTTTTAGTACCTAGTATATAGGCCCATTTTTTTTTTTTGTGCATAGAACCCATTTTAAAACCCAAACAAACAAGCACTCACTTAATGGCCAAGGGGCACTCTAAGATTTGTCTTAGCATCACTGTGCGGTACTGATTCCAGTACAAGCAAAAGCAAAAGCAAAAAAAAAAAAAAAAAGAGACAGAAAGGGCCAAAAAAAAAAACAGAGGCCCCCTTGTCCCTTAGGCTCGCATCCAGAACTTGGTTCTCATATTTCTTATTAGTTTGAAAGTTTCAATGGTTCATTCTACTTCTGTTTTGCTGTCAATACTTAAGTGGGTTCATTTTGTAAATGCTTTTATTTTCTCTTGTTCTTAATTCCTCTGATTACCTTGGAGTGTCTCAATTTGCTTGTGAATTGATTTTTGGGTCTCCAATAATAAGTTACAAAGTATTTGTTTGGACATGAAAAAAGAAAAAAGAAGCAAAGAGTAGATGAATTGATACAATCTCAAGCGGGGTGTCTGGACAAGTTTTTGAGTAATAAAAAGCAAGAAGAGAGTTCGAGTTTGGGAAATGAAGAACAAGAGATTTTGGGGAATGAAGTAGAAGCGATTTTGGAGATTTTATAAGATACTTGTTCGTTTTATAGTTTTAGTTTTGTTTTGTAATCATTACACTCATTTCTCTCTCTATCTTACTCCACTCATTACACCTTTTCCCAAAACTAAACTAATTTTTGGGGGGTTTTTTCCGTGTTAAAACCATGCATGTAGTTTTGAAACGGTGTTTATCCAATTTTTAATTAAGTTTAGCTAGCATTTTTAAGGGCCTCCATTTTCAAATTTCGTCTTAAGCCCCTGAAATGTCAGGACCGGCCCTGCAGACCTCCCATCGCCACTGGTCTGAATTTAAATAAAACTTTTTCGTTTTTTTTTTTTTGAAAAAACTCATTCATTTTTTATTAAATCCGGGTCTTTCAAAAGTATTTTAAACGGTCCAAAAAAACCTCATTCAGGGTTTGTAGAAGAGTTTTTTTTTTATTAAACCCGAGAACTATCGATTGCAGAAATAAATGGTGCGAAGGTACATTGGAGAGCGCCCCATGACAATCTTTTGTGTTGTTCGTACCTGTACATCCTTTAGGTGCCACCTGATGCACATTTTCTGCTATAAGATTCTTTTTGGGAAGACAAAATTATTTATACTAGTTCTGTAATATCTACATCAGCAGTTGCTTGATACTGCGATTTGAGCTCTATTGATACAGCTGGAAGCCATTAAACTCTCTTTTTTATACCGCAGAATTTATTTATTTTTTCTTCGTCTCATCAGATCAACGACATATTTGATCTGTGAGAGAGTTATGTCTCTTATTTTTGCGAGAGTTGTTACTTGTTAGTTTTGTCTTCGTACGAATATTTCATTTACATATCGGGTTCTTTCAGGTGATATTGCTTTGGCTAGCACTTTATTGGTGCATTTATACTTGGTTGGAACGAATCTGATTGTGTATTTGTTGTTTTCTGTCTTTGGCTAACACTTTATCTCTTTTGAAACTGGTAGTTCTAGATATGAATTTCGGCAGATTGTCAACGTCGCTGTTTGCATCAGGCTCAATCTCTGGGTTGGGGGTGAAAGGCATCGATTACATTGTGTTTTCTCGTTTATACTAGTTTGATGATTAATTTGAGTTTGTCCAAGATTTTTATGATGAACTCCGTTATGTAAATGCCGTTGGGTGTTATTGGAGTAATAATCTTCATCATTTTGATAAATAAAAAATAAAAAAATTGAAGTCAATAAACGTGAAAAGGGTCTCTCCATGTGACTGCAACATGAGATTATTTATTCTTTATCATGTTTTTAATATTGGGATAATGCAGGTGCCTCAACTTGAGTTATTCTGTGGTCATGTAAACAATTGGATGATTTGAATCGGTTTTATAAATTCTGACGTGATTATTATCTTGCAGGAAAAAAAAAATCATGTTGAGATGTTGATATCCATACCAAGGAAACATATATTTCACAAACGAAATGAATGTCCAAACTCAAATCTCATTTTTTTCCACATCAAAATGCGAATTCAACCAAGCATTTATCAAAGTCCGATTGACCTGATTATTTGAATAGATGATTAACACATTATCTTACAAAATCACCGACTCCTCGTCTAGTGAAATTATCGTTGAACTTACTTAGATGAGTAATTTTTTAGTGGTGTCGGTACCCAACACCTCTCAATACGTACCATTTTGTGGGGTCCATGTACTTGATGGTGAAACCTACAAAAATGGAGTATAAAATATGTACATAGAATAATACGAGAGATTATCACGTGTTCTATATATATATATATATATATATATATATATAAATTGGGTCCCTTGTCAAAATTTCTGCTCCAATCTCTACTCACTCCGTCCCAATTCGACATTCCACTATGAAATTACGTGCAATTTTTAAATTGAAAAATAATGTACTTACAAAAATAATTTTTTGTGAATAGGAATCTTGTTTGATAGATCTCATTGAGAACTTTTATACGGTACAAAAAAAATTCAAAAATTATTTCGATATCTATATGAAGGAAACATATTTGTCAAAAGAGTAATGAATGTCAAAATTTTGACCATATATTTCTCCACACATAAATACGACAGGGTCAAGCTTTTTATCGATCTCCGGGTGACCTAATTACGTGCATAGACGATAAACACATTAAAACTGTTGGAATTGTGCCTCAAATTTTTCTTTTTTGGAGAATTCCAATTGTGTTTATGATTTCCTATTGATTGTGTTTCTTATAAATAGAGGCTTTGGGTATCCTTTGGCTATCTCTCATATTGTGGCCTCTCCAGAGTTAAGGATCATAGCCGGCTCTTTGTATCTCTTCTTCACCATTGATAGTGAATTCTCTCGTGTGATTGCTTGTTTTGTCTTAGGGGAACCACGTAAATCTATTGTCTCGTGTGATTGCTTGTTTTGTTTACTTTCTCCTAACTTAGTCGCATTCATAACGTGCGTTTTACAACAAACTAGTTTCAGAGCTTCTAGTTGAAAAACTAGGGTTTCGTTTTCGATTGTGGTTACGGTGGCTAAGTTCGAGATCGCGAAGTTTGATGGGCAGAACAACAGTTTCAGTCTTTGGAGAGTAAAGATGAAGGCTCTGTTAACCCAATAGGGATTGCACAAGTCTTTGTTAGGATTGGCAAAGTCCGGGGTTAGTCCGGAGAATTGGGAAGACATGGATGCCAAAGCTCTGAGTTCTATTCAGTTGAGTCTGGCAGACGATATTCTTCGCGAGGTGGAAGAAGAAACTTCAGCAATGGGTATTTGGCTGAAGTTGGAAGGCATATATATATGACAAATTCACTCACGAACAGGTTGTACCTTAAACAACGTCTTTATATGTTTCGAATGCGTGAAGATACACCTGTTAAGGATTACTTAGACGAGTTTAATCATATTATTATGGATCTGAAAAACATTGATAGTAAAATTGAGGATGAGGACCAAGCCCTAACTTTGTTATGTTCTTTACCACCTTCATATGAGCATTTTGTTACAACCCTGTTGTATGACAAAGACACAGTTTCTATGGAAGATGTTAAGTCCAGCCTCTATTCGAAAGAATTGAGAAAAAAGGTGTCAGGTGAGGGTGATATGCATGCGGGGGGTTTGATTGTTAGGGGATGAACAACAGAAAGGGATGAGTCGAGTAATAGGGGTAGATCCAAGTCAGTGAAAAAAAAAAAGGGGAAGTGCAATTTTTTGCAAAAAACCTGGGCACTGGAAAGTTGACTGTTTAAAACTCAAAAAGAAGGAAAAGGAGAACCAGAAAGGGGGTAAGGTAAAGATATTGTTGGAGTTGTTGAAAGCTAAAATGAGTCGGATACAGTGTTATCAGTTACAGCGTGTCATTCCCGTTCTGACAACGAGTGGATTCTGGATTCTGGATGTTCATACCACATGTGCCCGCATAAAAGTTGGTTTACTACTTATGAGGCGGTCAATGTTGGTACTGTTTTGATGGGTAACAACATGGCTTGTAAGACTGTTGGTGTTGGAACGATTCAGCTCAGGATGCATGATGGTGTTGTTAGGACTTTATCTGGGGTTCGACATGTTCCGGATTTGAAGAAGAATCTTATCTCCCTGGGTGCTCTTGATTCTCTTGGTTGTAAATTCCTCGATGAAGGTGAAGTTTTGAAGGTCTCGAAAGGTGCATTGGTACTAATGAAGGGTCAGCAGCGTGGGAACCTTTATATACTTCAATGCAGTACAGTTATAGGTGTTGCAACAACGGTTGCCTCATCAAAGGTTTCAGCCTTGGGCATATGAGCGAGAGGGGGATGACAGTTGTGAGCAAACATGGTTTGCTATGTGGCCAGACAATTGAGAAGCTGGATTTTTGCGAGTATTGTGTCTACGGCAAGCAGTGCAGGGTCAAATTTAGTACGGCTGCTCATCGCACCAAAGGCACGATGGATTATTTTCACTCAAATCTTTGGGGTCCCGCAGTGGTAACTTCTAAAGGTGGTCTTCGATATTTTATAAATTATCGATGATTTCTCTCGTAAGGTTTGGGTGTATATGCTAAAACATAAAAGTGATGCTTTGAGTACATTCAAACAGTTTAAAATTTTGATAGAGAATCAGACGGGTAAGAAAATAAAACGTTTGAGAACTGACAATGGTATGGAGTTTTGTCTTGGTGAATTTGATAAGTTTTGCTGTGATGAGGGCATTATGAGGCATCACACAGTGAGGAAAACCCTTTAGCAGAATGGTGTAGCTGAACAAATGAACATGACTCTTTTGGAGAAGGCGCGTTGTATGTTGTCCAATACCGGGTTGGGCAAAGAGTTTTGGGCTGAAGCCGTTTCCACAGTATGTTATTTGGTGAACAGGTCTCTGTCGACTACTATTGAGTGTAAGACTTCGTTTGAGGTATGGTCGGGTCATAAGACTGATTATTCCGTACTGCGTGTGTTTGGGTGTCCAGCTTATGCTCATGTGAATGAGGGTAAGTTGGAGCCACGTGCCAAGAAGTGTATTTTCTTGGGTTATCAGGCAGGTATAAAAGGGTACAGATTATGGTGTCTGGAAACCTCTAAGTTTTTAATTAGTAGAGATGTTACTTTTGATGAAAACTTTATGGTTAAGGGGTCTAAGTAGGTTGAAGATGTAGTTGAGGAACCGAGGGTTCCAAAGCAAGTGGAGTTGTTATGTGAATCTTCTGGCTCAGGGAAGAATGACAGTGATCAGCCAATTGAATAGGAGTTCAAGAGTTCAGACACAGATGATGATGTACCAGTAGAGCAACCTTGCACTATTGCTAAAGATAGGCTCAGGAGGGAGATTCGGCCTCTTGAAAGGTATTCGGGGTATTCTGAGATGGTGGCCTATGCTTTATCAGTTGCTGAAATAGTGGAGTATGATGAGCCTTCTAGCTATACGGAAGTTGTTTTGAGCAATAAATGTGCGCAGTGGTGTGTTACTATGAGTGAGAAGATTGAGTCTCTTCAGAAGAACCAGACATGGGAGTTGGTGGAACCGCTGAAAAATATGAGGATTGTTGGGTGCAAGTGGGTCTTCAAGTGCAAGCTAGGTATTTCAGGGGTTGAAGAGGCACGGTTCAAAGCTCGGCTAGTGGCGAAAGGTTTCAGTCAGAAAGAAGGTGTTGACTACAATGAGGTATTTTCACTAGTTGTAAAGCACAGTTTACTTGATATTGTTGCTTGCTATGACATTGAGTTAGAGCAACTTGATGTTAAAATGGCGTTTTTGCATGGGGAGCTTGAGGAACAGATTTATATCCGTCAACTGGAGGGATTTGTTGTTTCTGGTAAGGAAGATCATGTTTGCTTGCTTCGTAAGTCTTTTTATGGCTTAAAACAGTCTCCTAGGCAGTGGTATAAGTGGTTTGATACATTTATGATAAGCCAATCATATTCTAGGAGTGAATATGACAGTTGTGTGTATTTTCGAAGACTTCTAGATGGTTCATTTATTTATCTACTGTTGTATGTTAATGATATGCTTATTGCTGCCAAAGGTGTATCAGAAATCAACAGGTTGAAACAGCAGTTGGGTGGTGAATTTGAGATGAAGGATTTGGGTGCAGCAAAACGGATTTTGGGTATGGAGATTAGCAGAAATCGAGTAGATGGCAATTTGTTCTTGAATCAGAAGTCATATGTTCTCAAAGTGCTTGAATGCTTTGTCATGCAGAACTCGAAGCCAGTCAGTACCCCTTTGGCAGCACACTTTCGATTTTCAGCAAAATTGTCACCACAGTTGGAGGATGAGGAGAAGTATATGTCTCAGGTTCCATATTTGAGCGCGGTTTGGAGCCTTGTGTACGCCATGGTATGTACTCGTCCTAATATTTCACATGCAGTTAGTATCGTTAGTCGCTATATGGGGCAACCGGGAAAGGCACATTGGGAGGCTGTGAAGTGGATACTTTGGTATTTGAGAGGTACTACAAATATGGGTCTTTTGTATGGAGTTTCTAATCCGGGTAATCAAGTAGTTGGATATGTTGATTCAAATTTTGCCCGTGACAATGATTAAAGGAGGTCTCTGACAGGTTATGTGTTCACTTTATCCGGAAGTGTCATTAGTTGGAAATCAACTTTGCAGGTTACGGCCGCGCTGTCTACAAGGGAAGCGGAGTATATGACCATTGCCGAAGTTGTAAAAGAGGTATTATGGATGAGGGGAATTCTTTGCGAGCTTAGTGTTGCACAAGGGGTCACTTCAGTATTTTGTGACTCGTAGAGTGCTATACGTCTGACTAAAAATCTGATGTATCATGAACGGACCAAGCATATTGATGTCAGGTGTCATTTTGTTCGAGAGATCATCTCACATAAGCAAGTTGAGGTGAAGAAAGGGGAACGATAGACAACCCCATTCGACATTTTGACTAAACCGGTTCCGGTTGCCAAGTTCAAGCATTGATTGGGCTTAGTTGGTATTTGCAGTTGATTGCCCCTTGGGGGCAATGTGGCGAGGTAGAGGCAGAAGAGAGTTGCTATAATTAGTGATTTGAGTTTAGTGGAATTCAAGTCAAGATGGAGAATTATTGGAATTGTGCCTTGAATTTTCCTATTGCTTTTAAGATTTCCTATTGTGTTCAGTAGTCTCGGTGCCCCAGCCCCTCTCAACACCACACAATTATTTTGTGAGATCAATGAACTTGGTGGGTCCAGTTGTGGTTCCCCAAAGTGGTATTGGCACCAGTGCCCCACTTTTACTTACCATAAAGGCATGAACACTGAGTCTACAAACTACAAAAATAAATCAAACTTACCACAAAAACAGACCACATTTACCACACGTATGAGCCATAAATTCTGGTAAGTAGAGCTTGTGTTTATGATAAGTAAAACCTATTTTCATAGTAAGAGCAATACCACCCTCCTTCTTGTGGTGATTTTTATCTACTCAAATTCATCTATTTTTTTATTTAATTGCTTTAATTTTAGTAGGGCACCGATGCCCCAATACCACATTAGGGCACCATAGAACCCCATAAAAATACTAGTAAAATACAGTATGCACGTAGAATGATAGGAGAAATTATCACCTGGTTTTTCTAGGTAAAGTGGGTCCCTTGTCAGATTTTCAGCTCCAATCTCTATTTATTTTGTTCTTTTAAACTCGAAATTAATGCAAGTGGGTATACTTTTGGGACCAATTTTGGTCAGTATTTTCAGCCAGGAACCTTGTTTGGATGTGAGAAAAGTTAAGTGGGCTGTTCAATAAGATTGTCGTTATCATCCGACTTTTCCAATGGATGAAAGCAAACTATTATCGGAAAATGATGGTTCGTTTTTGGGTGAAGGACAATCTTGTTCACTAACCCCTAAGGAAAAACCAGCTCGGAAGTTTCTCCCCATACGACTGTTTCGCCACTCCAAACCACCTATCACATGAGTTTGGTTGGTGGATAAGATCCTCATAGGATTGTGATTTGATATTTGGGGTTAGGTGAGGAGAAAAAAAAATTCTTGTTAATCTTAATCCCGTATGCAGGGGCGACTCTAGAATTTTTATCCAGTGCTAATAAAAATACATAGCGTGTCTATGGTGAAAATCTGTATGCAAAAAAAAAAGAAAAAGAAACTCTGAATAGGGAAAAGAAATATATAAATATATAATTACATCGTTTGACAGAAAGAGAGATTCCAACATATTATAACATCCTACGACGAGTTTTCAACTTTTCATATTTTGGAGAATGCAAAATGGGACGACCTGTTATTGGCTTCTTCTCTCTAAATATCAAAATGAAAAACTCATTCTTGTTCCCAAACACGCCATAAAGTTTAACCAAATTCATTTCCTATTTTCTTTCCCAATAGAAATTGTAACCAAGGTTCAACTAACTATTTTTAAATGTGTAATACTCACTATCCTTAAATGTGTATTATATATTGGGCTCTCGGCTTGTTTTGTTTTGTTAAGGTTATAACAATTTGGTTCAAATTTAGTTGAAAATATTTATTTTAACCTCGCACGAGTATCCCCAGCGCTGACAATACTAAAAAGATTTAATTTATATCTTTATTTTTCAATACTAAAAAGATTTAATTTATTTTTCGACTTGACCTCGCTGGTATAATGCTAGCGTCGCCCCTACCTGCGTGGATGACCTACCATTGATCGGATTGGAAAGTGAATTAGTTGATATACGTGTAAACGCTCTTAACGTCAAACCAAAAAGGGAAAAAAGAAAAATTAAAACTCCTATCACATGGAGTGATGGTTTTTTAGTTATGGATAAGCAATGACTAGAAATGTCCCTCCCCACAAGATAGTCTTAGAGCCACATTACAGGCATACCTAGTGTTTACATTGCCAAAGTTTACTGCATACACCTCCCAAGATAAATTGGACCACGAAGTAAGTAAGTTAAATTGCAACATTCGAGGGAGCATCAATAACATGATTTCGAAATCTCGTTTGATAGATCTTGCTTATTTGTTTAGTAGAATCTTTACTTATTTTGTATCTATATTGCATAAAGATAAACAAAGAAACAATTACTACAATCAAACATGGCCCGTGTCACAATTATAGAGTATTTCTATTGTTAGTCAATTGGATTGACAATAAGTAGAGAGAAAGAAAAAAGAACATACATTTCATTGTATTTTTTACACATTTTAAAATACCTTTACAAACCTTTATTATATTTTTTTACATATTTCAATATATTTTTTAAATATTAACGACAGTCTATTTGGCTGATTTAAAAAAAAATTCTGAAAAAAAGGCCAACTGAACTCCTACAGCATACTGTCATGCATGCTAATGTACGGTCAACTCTGCAATAATGTAGGAGAAACATAAACGTACGGTCAAGATTGCCGATAGAAACGGTCACATCAAGCTGGGTTGGTGACTCATGCTATTTCTCTCCCTCTCTCCCATGCTATTTATGCGTAGATATAAGTATAGGTATATTTAAGAGTATCTGTTCGAAGCAAAATTATCTGTCACTAAAGTTTAAAAAATATATTTAAATATGTGAAAGTTGAGTATATAAAAATATGTGAGAGTGTATAGAAAAATAAAAGATGTACACTAACTTGTGTGTTCTTTTTTTATTTCTTCTTGCGTTATTGTCGGCCTAACAGACTGTTAATAGACCTTTAAACGTTCACAATCGTTACACTCGATTCCCAATAGAAGTAGTGTCGATACTATCCATGTCGCACTCCCTATCTATAATCTTGCTATGTGTGTAACCCCAATTTGGTTTATGGACTTTTAATATTAGGCTCCACTAATGCCTATTTTCCAAATCATTTTATCAAATCAAGAATGTAAAAAAATTGAGATTTTATCAAATCTCTTTCTCACTTGATAAAATCTTTTGGAAAACTAAGCCTAAGTTATTTTCGGTATTTTTTATATTTTGATATATTTCATAAGTCATTCTTTTCACGTACATAAATACCAAAATCCAAAAAATATCACAGTGAAAACTCATCTTAATTCGATATGAACTCTATTTTTGGTATTTTTAATATTTTTGATATTATCTCATAGGTTATTTTCCTCAATAAATATTAGTGGAACCCATCCAAATTTGACTATAAACAGTACAAAATACAGACGTGTATGCATTATATAAAGGCTACAGAGGAAAGCAAAAAGTATCAGAAATGGCGGCTTTGAGGCTTCTCTCTCGCTCTTTACTTTCTTCTTCTTCCTCTGTTCGTCTGCTTTCTCGAGGTATAAATACGATCACGATAACTGCCCTTCATCGCTATTAATTTGTTTCTTTTTCATTGTCTATCGACTTCGTTGATTACTGAAGCAGTGTATATGATTGAACAATTGAACGATTTTGTTGTTTTTGCTTTAGTTTGCGATCGCTGATTTGTAAATCGGAAGTCACAGAGAAATGAGACAGTAGTTTCCACTTAGTTCGGATGGGGTTGATTTGTTGAATCTTAACTTGATCAACCAGGGTAGATTTCTCAGATGTTGGAAAGAACCTTTCTTTTCTTTTTGGTTGATGAAGCTGACACATACCTCGTTTAATCCCGGAGAACTAATCTCACTTTCCATTGCGTGGACCCGATTAAAGCACCGTATGGTCTGGCCCGAGAGCTACCATTAGCTGTTCTTAGAACTCTTTATTGCTGATTTGTGATTATCAAGTAATTGATAAATGAGACTGCAGTAATTGAGAAATGAGACTGCAGTTTACCGTTAATTCGCATGGAGTTGATTTATTGAGTCTAACTTGATCATCCACAGTAGATTTCTCCAATGTTTGGAACCTTTTTTTTTTATAACTCAAGTGCCGGGCTAGCTTCCATGAATCTCGACTAATCCTGGGATCAATCCTACCATCCAACGTTTATTTATTTATTTTTTATAACTCAGGTGTCCGGTCTAGCTTCCACGAATCTCGACTAATTCTGGGATCAATCCTACCATTCACTAGCGGGACCCAAATTAAAGCTGGAGTTAAGTCCCGCATGGACTGGCTCCAGAGCAACCATTGGATGTCTCGAAAAACTTGACTTGCATTTCTCTAGGTTTTGCAACTCGCCAGTTAAAAAATGGTGCTGATTTGTGAATTGCAAGAATTGAGAAATGAGAGTCATGAGACTGTTGTTTCCACTTGATTCGGATGGAGTTGATTTGTTGAATCTAATTTGATCATCTAGAGTAGATTTCTCAGATGTTCGATTGCATTTTTCTAGGTTTTTCATTGCTTAAAGACCGGAAAGATTGGAAGAACAAGCAGTTAATTAACAAAGCATGACTTACTGTTAGAAAAAGTTTCCTGGATCAAAATTTTGGAGCTGGGATAAGTACAGTACATTCAACGTCTCGAATCATCAAATGGAACAGCAGTAGGTCCCATTTTGCGTCACTCATGGAAACACATGAGAGGATTGCGATTCTATCTTGTCATGCATGAATTTGAGGAACTTATGTCTATCATAATTTTCTAACTCTTACTGTTTTTAATGTAAGAGTTTTTTCAAATAGTCCTGTCGGCCCGTTTCTTTGACCGGATATGAATCGGATTGGATTATATATCCAAAGTTTTAGGGAAAAGATTAAACGTCCATTGAAAATATGAAGTGGGGAATTGGGATATATAATAATACAACGCTATATCCTTCACTATTAGTCTCATCAATTTTACTACAAACCTCCATTGTTCCGCATAATTCTGATTTTGAAAATATTTCTGCTTTGGACAAAATAATTATAGGGAGGACAAAATAACATACAATTTTCGTTTCCTGCTTCTCTGTACTTGCTTAGCGTGCATATCTACTGGCTACATCATGCTTAATTTTTTTCGCAGGGAAGAACTCTTACCTTGGCAGAGGTGGCTGGAGCTATAGCACTGCTGCTGCTATAGAGGAGCCAATCAAGCCACCCGTGACTGTAGAGCATACTCAGCTCCTTATCAATGGAATATTTGTGGATGCAGCATCTGGTGAGATTTTCGTGCTCAGATATTAACAGCGATATACTTCCATTTTTTTTTTTGGCAAGGAGAAGTCTTTTGGTCTTATGTCTCCCATTTCGAAGTTTGAACACTGGATATCTAAAGCTTATTATGGCATCAGGGAAAACATTTTCGACTTTGGACCCTAGAACAGGGGAGATGATTGCTGATGTTGCTGAAGGTGATGCAGAAGACATCAACCGAGCAGTCTCTGCAGCTCGCAAAGCCTTTGATGAAGGACCATGGCCCAAAATGACTGCTTATGTAACCATCATCTCATTCTCTATTTTCACTTGTAATTTATGTGTTGCTTCTTAGATGTTCAGATATACGTAATCACTCTTTCGTTTATTATATAGGAAAGATCTCGGATATTGTTGCGCTTCGCCGATTTGGTTGAAAAGCATAATGATGAAATCGCAGCGCTTGAGACTTGGGATAATGGGAAGCCATATGAACAATCTGCCAACATTGAAGTTCCAATGTTTGTACGCCTCTTTCGGTATTATGCTGGTAGGTAAAATAGAAAATATTACAATATTTGCTACTGTTCTAAGTTTCCTGTCTTTATGTATGAAGATGTTCTAAGATTTTTGTTTAAAAACTTTGCAGGTTGGGCAGATAAAATTCATGGTCTCACAGTTCCTGCTGATGGACCGTATCACGTGCAAACACTGCACGAACCTGTTGGTGTTGCTGGACAGATTATCCCCTGGAATTTTCCTCTCCTCATGTATGCTTGGAAAATTGGTCCAGCATTAGCATGTGGTAACACTGTTGTTCTAAAGACAGCAGAACAGACACCATTGTCTGCTCTCTACGTTTCGAAACTAATGCACGAGGTAGTTTATCAATCAGACATATTGTCATCTTCATTAAACACCTTCTGTTTTTTGAATGTTTTTGCCACCCATCTTTTGATGAACTGCTGTTGGTAGATTTCATAAGCTGCAGGGCCTGCTCCCTGACTTTTTATTCTAAGTTCATTGAGGGGTTTTCCAACTTTAGCCCCAACTTGATACATTAAGTAATTATCTGTATATTACCAAATCTTGCTTTAGTACTCCATCTTTCATCGCACATGTGATAGCTATAGTGCATATTTACTAACTCAAACTGTAGTGAAATCTGCCATGTTGAAGTTGCATACAAGCCTTTGTGAAACAAACAAAAAAATTATGAAAGAAGTTGCTAGGACCCATCATGGACAGAAATCAAATTTTACTTTTACTTGACAGAAGCAAAAGCAGTCAATAGATGAAAATACATTGTAGTGACTTGTGATGTGAGTCATGGTAATACATGATGGGAGTCGTCAGATTATTTTATCAGTCTTGTGCTGGTTCTAAACGCATGTATCATCTCATTATGTCTGCCGTGTTGAAGTTGGATACAAGCCTTTACGAACGAACAAAAAAAATACGGAAGAAGTTGCTAGGACCCATCATGGATAAACGACAGAATCAAATTTCGCTTGTATTTGATAGAAGTTCCAAGCAGCCAATACATGAAAATACATTGTAGTGACGTGTGATGTGAGTCATGGTAATACATGATCCGTTATTATTATGAAATGGGGGTCGTCGGATTTATTTTCTCCGTCTTGCTTGTTCTACGCACGTATCATATCAGTATGTTTTCTCAGGAGATTATCTTTTATACAGGCTGGCCTTCCTCCAGGCGTCCTGAATGTGGTTTCTGGTTTTGGTCCCACTGCTGGTGCAACTCTAGCCAGTCATATGGACGTCGACAAGGTTTATAAATTTAACCCGTTATTTATGAGGAATTTGTTATGTGATATATATAGGTCTTTATGCAATCAAATTGTTCTAGTCTGGCTTAGGATATCTAGACTTATTATTATAACATTTGAATATGGATTTTCTTATTTGCTTATCCGTGTATGGTAAATGCTATCACTTTCCCTCGCGGCTGCGTTAAATACTATCACTTTACTATTGGCTTCATGCCATAATACTGTTGGAATGCCTCAAACAGGATATTTGTGTCTGTCCGGTTCAGTCAATGTAAAACAGTTTCTATATCTATCGTGAAAGGGAACTCAAAGTGATTGAGATGTGAATGACCGGAAAGCCTTATTTCTTAAACTTAAGAGACAAAATTTATTGATTTGCTTTCTTTTTTTCCTTTCTTTCCGGAAATTTGTATTTTATATCAAAGTTTTGTTGCTGTGGGCCATGATAGGTTATTCATTTTGCTGATTACTGTTCTCTGATAACTTTGACCTTTCAAAATGAACACATTAAGGGAAGTTTCGTTTGTTTAAGCTAAAAGAGTCATCTCAAGTAGGTTATATGATCCATTCACATATACTTGTTGCTTCAATAACTAATGCCTAGCCAGTCTTGGTCTCGACCTTGAGCTGAAGCCAATTCGTAATATTCAGTATATGACCCGTTTAACGATGAATTTAAAGTATCAGATATACACAGTAACACGGATGATGAAGGGCATAATGTAAATTCATCCATGGATTTCATTTACGCATGTCGTACGATAATGAGGCTCCATAAGGACACAAGCAGGAGACAGCTAGTATTTCTTTGTTTAAATAAGTAGATAATGCCACAATTTATTGTACTTGCTCTTAACTGAAGTTAGTGCAGAAAGTGTTTATGTTACTTGCTAGAATAACTTTGATTCCTAGCTGATGTGTAGAGCTAGGCAGTCTAGGTTCCTTGAGTTGCAAATCTGGTTTGGAAATTGGTAATGAGTAAAATGGTGATGGTTTAAGCTCACTCATATTTCTTTGTCTAAGGATTTCGAGTAGTTTTGCGTATCAATCTCTTAGGAGTCGCTGCAGCTCATCTCTGAGCTTGTTTATGATATATGATTTGCGTAAATGGCAACCAATGCTGGACCTTTTTCCTCGGTTTGCGTGGTATATCTTAGGGCCTCATTTCGTCTTTGGAGCAAATTTCCCTGTTTTGGTCATATTAGTCAGAATTTCAGATCTTATGGTGGAATAAAGGAAGGCTGTTCTCAAGTTTTTGACCAGAGAATCAAGTTTTACAGGCAATAGAAATCAGCATATCGTTGTCTCATTACAATAAGTTCATCATTCTACATCATTTTGGGTTTCTTCTTCTAATATGATCTATATATCCATCTGTCTGTTTGACTTGTTTTCCATTCCACTTTCCAACTCGCGAATATAGCTTGTGACGAAGTGGTGAAGACGATACCTTGCTTATGCAATTCACCATATGTGAACTGTGATTTACCATGGAAGAGACTTTGAGAATCTTTTGTTAATTTTTGGTGACATTCTCTTATGCTGACTTCGATGTTTCGCAATCAGAATACCAGTAAACCTATACACACACACACACAAAAAAAAGTCATTCCTTGGACTAAATTTATGGTTTACATTGGTGCAGATTGCTTTCACTGGATCAACAGAAACCGGGAAAATTATACTAGAATTGGCAGCTAAAAGTAATCTTAAGAACGTGACTTTGGAGCTCGGAGGAAAATCTCCCTTCATTGTATGTGAGGATGCAGATGTGGATCAGGCTGTTGAAATGGCTCACTTTGCTCTATTCTTTAACCAGGTCAGTCTATTGAAGTGGCTGTTAAGGGCGGAGCATATAAAAAATAAATCATTCCTGAATTATGTTTATATACTATAATCTGCAGGGACAATGCTGCTGTGCTGGCTCTCGCACATTCGTACATGAGCGTGTTTATGATGAGTTTTTAGAGAAAGCCAAGGCACGTGCTGTGCAACGTTCTGTTGGTGATCCTTTTAAGGGTGGAATTGAACAAGGGCCTCAGGTAAATCATCAGAAATCCTGTTTTCAGTTTATTAGATCGTATATTGTGATTTTCCAACTGAGCTACTGAGACAGACTTTGGAAAAAGTACATCTACAGCTGTGGATCTAGATTGTAGTTGCAAGTACATATAAACCTAAATTTTCCGTCAAGGTGAGAATACGAAAGTGATTTTGCCAAAAAGTTATGTTACAGTATTGCAAGTTATAGATTGGTTCACGGTAATGGTCAATTATTTTGCACAAAGTTGCTGAACCGCTCTTCTGCTTAGTACTAAACATTTAGTAGCAAAAATTCGGAGCGATTTTGAAACACTTATCGAGTTTTGCTCCTCCAATTAGGTTGATTCAGAGCAATTTAAAAAGATTCTGAGGTATATAAGAGCTGGTGTCGATAGCGGAGCTACCCTTGAAACTGGAGGGGAGAGACATGGCACCAAAGGTTACTATATTCAGCCCACTGTGTTCTCAAATGTTCAGGTATATATCTCCTCACATTATAAACCTTTTATTTCTTTAATCTCGGAAATTGACTCTCCACCATAAATAACACAAATGCTGCTTCATATCAGGATGACATGTTGATAGCAAAGGATGAAATCTTCGGTCCAGTGCAGTCTATCTTGAAATACAAGTGAGTAAAACAATTCTATGAACAAATCCCACTGTCTAAAGGGGCTTTACACGCAGTTCAAATAAAAGGGGCTTTACACAAACCCAAAAACTCATGACACTTATAACCCAACCCAACCCGCCCATGTTGTAATATGGGTTTGGTTTGGTTCAAAATGGGTTGGACCCAAAAATTAAAAAAGTCAGGTTCTTCCCTTTCACGGTTGATCACTATGTGTCCAGGAATCACCCACTCTATCGTACGTGTCCTCCCTCAGATTAACACCCCCCTCCTTGTCATTCATTGGTGTATATATATACACACCACGGATCAAGTAAGGGATCCCTTACTTTCCTCCCATGCGGACCTCCCATTTCCCGATCGAATTATAATGTTCCGAACCGTTCAATGTGTTTAAAATATATTTTTAAGGGTCCTTGAGTTTCATGAAAAACTGCTTGGATCAAAAGCCCATTCCTAGTCATTTTTTTGCTGATTCCTCGCGGGGACCCTTAAAAACATGTTCTAAACACATTGCACGGTTTGGATCATCAAAATTCGACCGGGAATTATGAGGTCTGCGCCGTAGGAAAGTAAGAGATCCCATATGTGCAGTAAGGAGTTAGAGAGGAAAATCAAATTTTTTGCCATTTGGAAAAGATTGGGGGGTCTAATAATTTATTAGGAAATCAGATTGCTCTGTTGCATGTAAACAGAGAATTTTGAGAAATACGTGCACAGTAAGGAGTTAGACAGGAGCTGTTCAAAAAAAAAAAAATCTAGCTTTTCAAAAAACAGGAGTTAGAGAGGAAAATCTTGTCTTGTTCTTAGAACTTTAATTTACTTTCCACGTGATTTCTCATCACACATCCAGAGTACAATAGGATGATTTTCACATCGACAGTGAGGATTGCATTTTTTCGAACGAGGAGTGAGAAGATGTACCCACGTTAATTAGTGCTCTGTTTACACTAAAAAAAAAATTGTGTTGGGTTGGATTTGACTTGACCCATATTTGATCCATCCATATTCAACATACATACTATCGGCCTCATATTCAACCCATAACCCATATCAACCCATCCAAACTCAATCCAACCCACCCATTTGCCACCTCTACTCGTGAGGAAGCTTAGTCATGTAGTTAAGTGATAACACCACACGTCAAATAGAAGACCATAAGCCATTTCTGCTTTCCTTTTGTGAAAGGATTGTTTTGGCTGGATTTTCAGGGATCTTAATGAAGTGATACACCGATCGAATGCCTCTCGCTTTGGACTGGCTGCCGGAGTCTTTACCCAAAACATCGACACTGCCAATGCTTTGGCACGGGCATTGAGAGTTGGGACGGTGTGGATTAATTGCTTCGACATATTTGATGCTGCAATTCCGTTTGGTGGGTATAAGATGAGTGGAATGGGAAGAGAGAAGGGTATCTACAGTCTTTCCAACTACTTGCAAGTGAAGGCTGTCGTTACGTCATTGAAGAACCCGGCATGGCTATAAACCTTTGTGTTCTCTGCTTTGGAAATAAAAAGAAATTGCTTCCGAATCTGTGACGTTTCTGTCTTTCGCCCCGATTTGCATGATGGTGTTATTTGGATGATGATGATAAAGTTCGTGCTTTCACGATGATGAGTCTGTTGTTTTTATCGTGCTATCAAGCTTAGAAATGACTTTTTACCATCGTCCACATGCGGTTATTCACGAAGTGGGGGGAAATAGAGAGAGTGGGACACTCTCTTGTGAGAACGGACTTGCGGGTCTACATAAGCATCAGCTAACTCTGTGCCAGCATCCGCAAATTTATGGCTCCTCAATTTGAACGTAATGAATACAACCGTCGTAGCATTTTAATCGATTACCAATCCACACCACTCTGTAAAATTGGTTTAAAGCAGCTCGAAAATTGTTACATTGGCAATCATTATAGTGCGTGAAATTGTCAAATTGGATGTGAAGAGAATAAGATTCAAGTAACGTCTTCATAACTCCATAAAAGACACTGAATTAAGACCTCTTTACCTTTCCATTTCCATTCACAAATTCCTCGATAAATCTAAGATCCAAACGCGGCCTTTGGTCTCATGCCTAGGCTGCTTTCAGCTTTCGTAGTAGCAGTTTCTTTTCGGTCTCAGACTCAAATTTAGATCAGAACCCTGTGCGTTATCACTTTGATGATCTGATTTCGTATTTCAGAAAACACTGGCAAATTTCTGGCCGCGTTAAGAGACGATTCCTTTCTTCCTGCGAACCCAGTTTGGCTATTTTCTGGCCTAGTCTATTAAGATGCATATTTATTGAACGGTGGCGGTCCCATTGTACAGATTTTTATACCGGTGACTGGCATTAGACACACTGCGGAAAGAATCAGTCAAGAAGATTTCCCCTCAAGAAACAAAAATGAAGAAAAATATACTCTCAAGTCTATTTGGTGGTGGCAAAGATTGAAAATGATGAAAATGGGCAACATGGCATTTTCTGGAAACCAAAAGCATTTAAGAGGAAAAGCCTTGAGTTCAGAAACCAGATCAGTTTTGCTAATTCTATCATCTATGAGGGCAGTGGTGGCAGGGACGGAGCCAGGATTTTTGCAGAGGGGGGACAGGCTATATATGTGGAGTGGAGACGGGCTCATATCATCAATTTCATGATATATATATTTTTTCAATGCAATTGTAAGGTTTTTTTAAATTGTAGAGGCGATTGCCCCTACTAGCCACCCCTGGCTCATCCTTGAGTGGTGGAAGGAACATGTGCCCAATCAAATACTCTCTGTGCCCCAATTTAAATGCTCCCTACGGTTATGCGTGTTTTTTTTAAAAAATTATAGTTTTCATTCTATAATGTATTTTATATGCAATATAGATCTTATTTGATAGATCTCAATTAGTTCTATTAGACAAAATTTTAAAAAACTTTGAAAACCTTATCAATAAAAAGATATAGACGTTTGAAAATGACACGGATATACGTAGGGAGCATTTAAAATGGGATGGAGGGAGTACTTAAACTAAGTACGTGTCATTGATAAGTAATATTACTCCACTTCACAAACATTATGTTTTGTTCTTCGAAGCATAACAGATTGGTAATTCAAAAAAAAAAAAAAACATAACAATCTCGTTTTCTTATTATTGGTTCCTTTGGTCTTTTTTCGAATGAGGCAATTATTTTTCGATTCTCATCTAAACTTCAAAATAAATATTCCTTCCGCCCCTTTTTTAAGTGATCACTAAAAGAATACATGCAACTTTAAACCCCTAAAAAAACATATTTCTTTATATAATTTTTTTATACCAAATTAAAGTGCTCATGAGCACTTTAATTTGGTGCAAAATAAAAAATATTAAAAACATGCTACGGAAGTACATTTTTTTAACGGCTACAAAAATACACATTTCCCAAACTTATCATTTGAAAAGGGACGGAGGGAGTATCTTTAAACTAAACACGCAAAAGAGTACGCTAAAGATTTTTTTTTTTTCCTTCAAAAGGAAAATAAATAAACGAGACAAACTAAACAGAATACTGAATTCGGTCTTATCTTGAGCGGAAATTTCTAGCTTATCTTCTTGTTGGCTATTTAATTTAAATTTTTTATTACTTGAAATTGTGCTTAAGGTGTCCCCACCAATGCCAGTTTCTGGCTATGCCATTGTGTGAATGGAACACGAAATCAAACACACAACATTAAATCGAAATGCTCCGCAACAACTTGGAACACCAAGACCATTCGGGTCGGGATATAGGCCTCAGATACAAAAGTGACAACACAGACCACAACAAACGACCATTCTTTCCAAGAACATGTGTATAGATCGGTTCAACAGTTCAAAAAGTCCTATGCAGATTCTAGATACATTTAAGAAAGACATCAAAAACTGCTTTTCAACGACACGTATGTCAGGCAGATGAGTAGGTCCAAAAAACAAAACAGGATTCGACGCCACACCTAACTTGATTAAAATGATTTTAAAGCATTACAAACTAGAACATACCCTTTATTCCTAGGGAGAAATGCTGCTTTCTTATCAAATGCAAGGAGTTAAGAAATCATACCTGGAAAAGCAAATTTAAATGAATTCCACCTACAGGGAAGGCCCATGTACCTCAGATTGATCAGGTTTTAGATCTCAAAGCAAGACCAGTCTCTATTTTCTTGATTTCAAAGATAAGCATCCTCCACATCTTCAGCACAAACATTTCAGCTTCATCATCCAAGATGGACTGGAGCCTCCCCAGCATTTCGGATGCCTTGACGTGTTCCTGCGTGCTGGACACAATAAAGTCTACCAATGTGGTCTCTTCCTCGCCCAAAAACTCTGTTATCTTCTTAGAGATCCACGGTCTCATTCTATCATGCAGCTCATTCTGAAACAGTACATAAATGACAACAATGTTACCACTTTGAACACAACACCATGCTAAAACCATCATTAATACAACATCTCGATGAAGAAATTTGAATATTCTCCAATCATACACCTATTTGATGTTGGCACTTGGTTGTTCGTCACCTTTTATTTTCTTGTTCTTTAGAAAAACCCACTAAACTATGGAAAACAAGGAAGCAACATTATGCCAAAAATCGTTATAGAAACCTAGATACAATTTCATATCAGTTGGTACATACCAAGAGAGCTTAACTTAAAGATACTTAGTATATCATCTATCAGAAATACATTTCAGGAGGTCTGATCCTACAGAGGAAAAAGTCGTTTGTCAGCCAATTTTCAAAGCCCATACAGATCAGATTCCAGAAACCCTTTAATTGCACTCTTTTCACAATTTAACATAGCGGTATGGAATCAATGAACCCAAACTTTTTGCATTCCGTTTGGTGTGGATATTTCCATCTTCTACTCCGTCATTCTTAGGTTGTTAGACTTTAACGCCTAGAGTTGGCAATACTGATATTACAAGCTTATAACTGTTGTTGCTGCAAATGAAGCGCTGTCCTACTCTTAAACTCGTCAAAATAGGATCTGTACTACATGTCAAGTGGAAAACCTTCTTCTTTATATCAAAGTTATACTTAACCAGTTTTAAAAGATCTTAAAACAATGTCTAGTCACATAAAATGTATTTTTACCTTTCCAATGTTCATATCAAAACAAAGGTACAACCTGGGACCATCCAGCTGTAGTAAACACTAGCAAGTAAATCCCAGATTCCAAACACACGAGTAACAAAAGACAAATTACTCGACACCTGCGTAATTCCAGAGACTACACCCAAAGAAAAAAACGCTTGAAAGACTCCAGATTCTCAATCCTATCATCAAAGAATCATTTTTACCTACTTATTATATCTTGCAGATGCCTCCCAGGAATCTTTGTTCAATTCAATAAAATATATGCCTTCCTAGCAAATACAAAAGAATACCAAAAAGGGAAGATACCCTCTGATTGAACCCCACAAAGACTAGGTCTGGCTGCGATTCTGCTATTTCGTCTTCTGGAAAAAACTTTAAATTTCAAGCAGAACAGAAAAACAGAAATATGAGGTTCGAGTACAGCTTCTCACCTTATCATAGACGGCCCAGTTAATCTCATAAGCGAACAATTCATCCTTGGTCTTCGGTATCAGATCAATCAATTGCTTTGCATCCAAGAGCTTCTGATTATCCGGTGTCTTAGCTTTATCAAGTCCTTGTTCCCTATCCCTGCTCCGTGCATAATTGTCTTTTCTACCCTCATCTCTGCCGCGATTAGTCTCGTCATCATTCCGCCCTCTATCCCTTAGGCTAGACCTATCATGAGAACGCCTGCTTCTATCTTTTTCTGCATCAGGTTTCTCTTCTTTGCTAACACCGGAGATACGTTTAGCAAATTCTGCTGCTGCAGCCAAATTTGGAGATGGTGCACCAGAAGTGGTAGATTGGACAGCCTGCAGCTCCTCAGTTGAGTAATCAATGGGAACCAGAGGCCTCATCTTTTTATCCTTCCGTGCATCCTCATCTTCCTCTTCTTTGAAAACAGAGTGGACAGCAGTTCTTTTTCCTGATCCCACAAGACCGAATCCCAACTTTTTAGAAGATACATTGCTATCCTGCCGAGTGTCTGAGGCGGCAATCGATCCAGCGACTGATTCATCCCCATTGCCATTTTCTGTAACCTCACCTCCTAATAGGAAGTCCAAACCCAATTAGCAAAGAGCAATAACAACATTAGAGAGGGGGAGGAAAACTAAGAACAGAAGGGGAAAAAAAAGAGAAAAAGTACTCCCTCTGTACATATTGTTTGCGAATTCTCAGCATTCGTGCTAATCATATAGACAAAGTTCACAGTTTAATGGCCAGTTTTTTTGTAAAAAAAAAAAACCCAACCAATAGATCTCGATTAGTTCTTTTGATTATTGGTGGAAAAGTTTTCAAAAAAACTACTCATGGAAGTACAATATTTGTTGATTCGATTAAAAGCACTACTATCGAAAAATGGACAAACAACAAGGGACGGAGGGAGTAAAGACTATTGCTTAAGGTTTTCCCACCATAATCACCATTGTAAGTTTCTTCAACAGGCTCATCTTTGGCCCCCACATTACTTTCATCACGCAATACAGCTTTATCACGGCCATCTATAAAATGAACAGGGAGAATTTCTGCAGCGTCTTTCTCTTCTTGTTTCTGCTGCAGAAGTTCCTCCTCAGCCCTCCTCTTGGCCTCAGCAACTTCCTCTTCTTCTTTAAGTCTGTCCTCAGAGTCCTCTTCCTTTTCCCTTAGCCTTCTTCTTCTCTCCTCTGAGCTGCTGCTCTTGTGTTTCCTCCTTTTCAAATCACCACCATCGATATCATCCTCTTGATCCATAACTTCCCGTTTCCGCTTGTACTCCTTCTCTTTCTCCTTTTCTTTTTCCACCTTCCGCAAGTACTCTTTCTCTCTCTCTCTGGATTCCCACTCCTTAACACGTGCCTTATACCTACGGTCATCTTCCTTAATCTTGTAGTCTCTCTCCCTATCTCTCCTAGCCCGGTCCTGCATTCTTTCTCTCTCATACCTTTCCAGTTGCCTTTCCTTTTCCTTTTTTTCCCTTTCTTTGCTCCTCCTATCATGTTCTCTACTCCTATCAGGTGAACTTGTTTCAAGCTTATCATGCTCACTAGTAGGTTTGCTGTCACTTGTCATCTCATCGTCATTTTTATCTTCCGCTGCATCACCAAAACAGATGAAACAGTAAAAAAGGGGACCAAGGATATCAAATTAACCTTCTATGAAATCTACTTCAATGGACACATGATCTATTGGAAGTAAAACCTTATTTCCATAACTGTATCAATTCAATTATCAAATACGACCTGATATAAACAAACCATAGCGACATTTATCCCTATATGGGTCTCACCATTTCTTGTCATATCCACATCAGAGTCCCCATCCCTTGATCTAGCTTGCTCCTCAGAGTTTGATTTACCAGAAGCATCAGCAGCTGGAAGTGGAGGTGGCGGAGGTAGAGGCCTGTTCTTTAATCTCTCTTCTATCATACGTGTAAGCTTCTCTAGAGCCTCTCGATCAGCTTCCCTGTCCTCATCGGTCACAATGCCAAAACTAGCAGTGTCTTTAGTTTCTTCATTACTCGAATCTTTGTCATCCTTCTTTAAGTCCTCGCCAGAGGGCTTTGGAGGTTCACTCTTCTCAGCACTTGGTGCACCCTCTTCCTCTTTCTCAGCACCTTCACTTTCAGTCTCTTTGAGTTTCTTTAAGCTTTCAGTTTTCTTTTCAACAAATTGCTCAAGATACTTTATTGTTGCATCTGCAACATTTATCTGAAGATACATTTATAGCAAATTACGTAATCACAAAAGCAGAAGATCAAGTACCAACACATGAAAACAATATCAAGCAATGCGCATTAACAATTTAGCATCCTGTAGATAAACCTTTCACAGGCAGTTCACATCCAAAGCTCTTTTTGATACATTCAAGCAACAAACACTTGAACTAGGTCTACATACCATGCCTTTGGACACCGACCCATACTTATGAGTCTCAGCATAATCCGGATTTACTACTTAGTTTTTCCCATAAATAATATATGTTTGGGAAGATGACTACGGATACTGTGAGAGAGAATTCAAATCTTTTAGGAAATCGAAACACCCAAAAAAAAAAAAAAAGACCCAACTAAAAAAACCAAATGAATGAATGAATTTTTTTTTTTGGGAACTGCCTCAAATGAATGATTGACGTTGTGTCAATGGCATTGCAAATTGTTCCTAGTACGGAGAATGTACCAACACATAAGCTGCTTATCATACCTGCACTTAGGTATCAATTTCTGTCGGCAAACCATTATTAAGAGGCCAAAAGTTAACACCAAGAGAAGGGCCAGGATGGAGTTCCAAGACGAGAAGGATACCAGATATGTGATTAAATAGTAACCATATAAAAAGATGACCAGCAACCAACAAGTGCAATAGGAAAAAGAGGTTGCACAATTGACCAAATTTCCTATCTCTGTCATCATTCTTCAAAAGAAAGAACAAGAGACGACGACTTCGATTCATGAAAAAACAACGGTTTGTCCTATAACTGTAGCTACTTCTGAAGCTAGCATGAATATTTAAATTAACCAAAGATCACAAGCGGTTGACTGAGCCTCTGTAGCCTAGTATCTGCTGAAAAAATAATCACAAAGAACAAACATAATCCCCAATTCTAGGCGCCTATTATATCTGAATTTCTGAGTGAACCGTCACAATGCAATGCTAATACGAAAGTTAGCTACATATTCACATCCCAGGGGAGAACGAGGAAGCGAGACAATCAGGCAAATCAACAATAACTGTCCCAGAGAGGAAGCGCAACATGCGTAGGCAGAGCTAGCTCCATCATGAGCAACGAAGACCAATTGCAACAATCACAATGAGTAAAATGGGTAACTAGTAAGTACAATACAAGCATTCAACAAGCTTGCCAAATTTCATCATGGTTGGAAGGGTGAGTTGTGTCATGATTTGCTAACGAGGCATTATAACTAAATATTTAAATTACTGTTGCATAAATATAAACCTACCATTTCATACAACCAGTATAGCTGCTCTGTCATAATTAGTCATCAGAATTGGAATTCTAGAGTTACTTGGCTAATTGGCAAACTGAGCAGGAAATCTTTTTGCAGCATAGTCGGGAAGATTGCATGACCTGCCATGATCTATTATTTTAGGCAAGAAAGGAATCACAGGACATGTAAATGGCATTCAAAGGCCTATTTCTGTTAAAGGTTCCCAATTCAACAATGTGAAGCCCTCCCCCCAGAATCATGCCATTTGCCAATCATGGCAAATTCCTATCAAGCTTTCTCTTCCTAGTTCATAGGTTGTTATAGATGGCAGGTCTTTGTAATTGGAAGGTTTACCTTCTTTGTACTCTGTTTGTTTGCTCTTCATTGAAATTCTCAGTTACTTATAAAGTAGTATAACTAAACCAAAAGTGCACGACCTACAAATAGGGTTGTAAATGAGCCGGACCCTCTTAGGTTCGGTATCAGTTCAGTAAGGTATTGGTCTGGCCTGAGTACGGCTCAGGCTCAATTCGAGCCCAAACAATTGAGCTCAAGTTCAGCCCGCATGAAATTTTAAAGGCTCGGGCTTCGCTCGCCAAGGCTCTTTAAACTCAAACGAGCCAAACCGAGCTGAATTTTGGCATGAAAACAGTTCTGTAACAAAAATGCACAAATTTCTTATGGACTTGATGAAACTATAAGCTTCCATTCAACATATTCTTCGTTTTTCTGAAAATTAAAATCACAATACAAGCCACATATACTTCAATTTTTTCAAAAACTAAACCAACAACACACCTTCCATGGTAATTCGTTTTTGGAAAACTAAATCTGTGGCTCTGATAAACAAAACCCACATATTCTCTGTTTCAGATCGAGTAAAAAAAAAAGGAATGATGTATACCAGTTTGATATAGAAGGAGAGATGGAGGCACAAAAATGGTGATTGATGACGGAAAAAAGGAGTCTTGGAGGAGGCAAAGAGAGGTGGGGTTGAGTGAGGCAGTTTGGACTACGAAGAGAAGCGGTGTGGACGGAGGCAGGGTGGAGAAGGCAGTGTGGAAAAACGTGAGATGAGGTTTGGATTGTGGAGGAGCCGATGTAGAGGAGCCGCTTGATGGAGATGAGTACAGTTGGGTAAACTGTAACTGACAGTAGAAAGGAACTGGTCGAATGATTCCTATCTAAATGAGGGTTACAAAGGATTACTAAATTATACATATACCCCTATAAAATATTTACCAATAGACTACAAACAAATTACTAATTACATTTTAACCCCAAGTTTGCGAGCCTAACGGAGCCGAACACTATTTGGCTCAGGTTCGGTTCATTTATTGAACAAGCCTAAATTGAAGTTCAAGTTCAGCAAGATTAGTAGACAAATCGAAATTGAATGAGCTCTTACCGAACCGAGTCACGAACAGTTCGTGAACGGCTCAGTTCATTTACAGCCCTGCCGACAAATATGAGCAGTGGTAGCAAACTATTATAACATATAGATACTCACTGGCAAATGATTCAAATCGCTACTTTTAGGTGGTATTCATATGGTAAAGATCAATGATAATAACACATGACTAATGGACTGGTAGGTGGTGTTTGCGCACAGCATACTACCATATACACGAAGATGTAGAATTGGTACAACAGGAGTAGTTCCCTACATTTGTACCTCAGTGTTCTTGATATCTGCATAGTAAATTAAGATATGCACATATCTAACAACATCGAGCCATTGGTTGGCTGTATATTTATATGGTGCAATGTGGAGGGCGCTACCAAGAAAATGAAGGAAAACCAACAGAAGTAAGGCGAGGAGCATATGCGGCATTTGTTCATGGAAAAAGCCAAGGCAGTAACCATGTACTGTAAGGTGGGAGTAGAAAAAGAACAAAAATTAAACTGAAAGCAAAGCATACCATCAGCTCTTGTCCATCGACATTCAATTTACATAGCAACCTCAATGCACGTAGAACTCCTTCAGCAGACTCAAACTCACAAATACCAAAACTTTTAGGCGCGCCAGTTGTTGGATCTTGGAAACGTTTCCAGTTCTTGACGGGTCCACAAAGCTTCAGAAATCAAGAGATATCAAAATTGTTACTTCAGTATAATAAACATTGCGTAACAGGGGGAAAAAACATAAGCCAAGAAGGGATCTAAAAACAGGGAGAAAACCTACTTCAAGGAGAGGGAGGATGAAATCATTTTCAACCGTTGCTATCTTGCCAACATAAACGGTAGTTTGTGGTTTATCCGTTGGTGTGACACTTGGAACGCCTGCTGGCCTAAAAACAGGAGGCATAATGGAACCTCGAATCCCTGGCACAGGGGGGCGTAACATTGGTGGCACGATGCCAATTGCAGTGGGTGGACGTGGAAGAAATGTTGGTCGAACCATTGGCGCAAATGGAGATGGATAACGAGGCATGCCTGCACGAATGGGAAAATCTATGCCAATTTATCAGAGCAGGTTTCTAGGATAATAACAATAACAACTAACAACAGTTATCTCCATCCGTAAATCCATGCCGTAAAATAAGCCACAGAATAACTAAATGTTTTTACCACAAATTACATGCATAACAGAGATTGCAGCACAGCAGGGGAACAATCACCACCTGAACAGAAAACCTGAAGGAACACGAAGACAATAACATCGAATTTAAAAACAATGGATACACGAGACTGGCTTACCTTATGCATCCACTCGCAAATAGTAGCCTTCTCACACTATCCGATGCACTGTTTATGAAGTTTTGTAATAGGATACATGAGACTTCAATTATCTCATTAACGCCAACAGAATTGAAGGTAAAAATATCTTAGTGTTCCAGAGTCTTTAATATCTCAACTGTTAACAACTCAATGCACAGATAACAAAAAAGGGAACCACAGAGAGAGAAAGAAAAAGAGACTGTAGTTAAAAAGATTGCGATACCTTGGAATGCAAAGGCACTAGCCCTCAGTTGGTAACATGATCCGCTGCCGCAATTCAAGTATCAAGAGCCCATTAAAAGGGAAAACGTAGCCATATCCATGCAACTATCAGATAATAGCCTAGTAAACGACGATGACATGCCTGGCCAATATTTAGCATTATATTTGGGAAGAGTATATTCGTTAAACTATGACTGTATGTTACATATTGAACAATTTTCCTCTGACACCAGTTTCAAGAATTGGAAGATTAAATTCTTGACTTAGATATTGTCTACTCAAAAAGAAATCAAAGAAACTAAGCAAATGTGTGCATACCAAAAAGGTTGTAGAGTGGAAAGTCTCTAAGGAACTGCAATATGAAGCCTTCGAACCTTTCTGACGGTAATCAATCAGGAAACTGTAGGAGAAAACATCCTGTCATCGGTACCCCTCATACAACTAACACGAATTTCCTCCCGACTCCACTCAACCAAACTTTTCCCCTCTAAATCAGACCAGTAATCAGGTGCATATCACTATTCTATCCATGAATAACAAGCAAAACACAAAAAGAGAAGAAAGAAAGAATTGTCAAAAGTTTTTAGCACTCGCAAATTTTATACATGTTTATACAACCTCATGCATCAGGCAAAAATAACGCCAGACCCAATTCACTAGAAGGGGCATTGCAGCTAAAATTACTGCTAAACAGCAAACATAACTAAGAATTGCTCAAATTTCAAATTTTGGAATTGATTGATTACATGTTGATTACCGTATCGAGTTTGGTAGCTTTATCAAGATAGATAGGAAATAACTATTTATGAGATTGGAATCCATCATCTTAAGGTTTCAATAAGATACATCTCTTCTAGCTGACTAGCTCTAATCCATCTTACATGATCTTGGGGCTTGTAAAAGGGGATATGTTAGCAAAATAGTCCATAGCGCCCTCTTCTCAAGCAACGATGGGCTAGACATTTGCCTTTCGGCGGATGCTAAGGACTAGGCAAATTAGGTTTACCAATGGAAGAATGACACATGATAAACCCATACCAAACCATGTGAAGTTAGTTTGAATGAATAGCTGAAACAGAGAGTTGGGTTTGAAGAAACAAAGAGTTGGTAGGCAAAATAAAGACGATATTTTACCATGTACTTATGAATAGTTGGGTTGGAATTTCTCCCTCTCTACTTTTAATAGCCAACCAAACCTCCTATCCTTCCATTCAAGTTGAACATTAAATCCCTACATTTGAGACGCACATCTAACCAAATGAAGCTTAAAATACATTAATGAGTAAGCCCGAAAAATTGCAATTCAAGGCAACGGGTAGTCGGGTACACAAAATTTAGACATATCAAAACAAAAGCGAGGAGGAGAAGATGATCAAGATGAGAACTTTCCAGCATATCTATTACAATTATAATGGGAATACTCGAGACCCCTTTTGAACGTCAGTTTTGAAGCTGGTTTACGCATTTTTTCCCCAAACAACCTCTTCAATTACCTAACCAAACTGCCAAGAAGAAAAATACAAATTGCCACCCTAAATTTTTTATCCCCTTTTTTCTACTTTCACATCACAGATTTCTCTTTCCATCTTATGCATAACAAGATTTTCACACGAATCACCAGTGTGTCAGGCGTCAAGTACACATGCAAATGAAGACCGATTTCACTATAGATCACCATTACTTTCAATCCAATATTTTCCTATTTCTATTTCTTCCATAACACAATAAGAGCATCGCATGTGCCCGGGCGTCCACTACACATACAGATAAGAACCGATTCCAGAACAGATTAATCCCAATTCAACATTTTTCTCTATACCACTTATTCGCATAACACAATTTGCACACGACTCGAGCGTGAAGTGCACATAAAAATGAGCACAGACGGAGAAAGAGAGAGATAATAGACAGAGAAACCCACCCTGAAGAGGAATAGTGCCTTGAGTAGCCGGATACCCATTTGGCATCGGCGTGTACATCCTAAATGCCGGGTTAGGCTGCGGCGGCTGACCGGGCACGGTCGCCCCCGCGTAGTGTTGCATCATCATTGGCGCGGGCGCCGGAGCGCTAACCCCTGGCGGCTGAACGCCAGGGTTCTGGAAATTCAACGGCGGGAGGGGAGAGAACTGAGGCGTCGCAGAGGGAACGGGGACAGGTGGCGTCGCCGGCCGGAACGACGGAGCGGTCGGTGGGACGGCGGGGACTTGCGGCGGCGCGTAGAGTTGGATCGAAGGAGGCGGTGGGAGAGTGGTCAGTGGTGGTGGAGGTACAGGGTTAGGGTTAGGGTTTGGGTTTAGTGGGAGAGAAGTAGATGGAGGTGGATCGGGTTGGTTCGATGGTGGGGTGGGGTTTTCGGGTTGGTCTGCGGGGTGTGGAGAACTGGCGGCGTCCGCCATTACAGAGAGAGAGAGAGAGAGAGAGAGAGAGAGAGAGAGAGAGAGAGAGAGAGAGAGAGAGGGGTGGCGGTGGCGGTGGCGGGATTGGGCTTGCTGATGATGTTTTTCGACTCGCTTGGTCTCTCTCTCCGGCACTTGGGTTGGTGCCCTAGATTGCAGAGTTGGGGTCTGGGTATGATCTGCTGTATCGGCGGTTTATGTAGTAGTAGTTGTTTGTTACTACTTGGAATAGGGTTAAGATCTATTCTGTCCAATTATCTGATTCTTCAATCGGCATAGAACTTGACGGCCCGTTTTGTCGAACGGATTTATGGGCTCTTTTGGCAAAAAAAACTTAATCCGGTTTTTTGGTTTTGCCTTTATTTAATTTTGTTTTTACATTTGTTAGTTTTGCGTCAATATTTTGTGGTTTCTGGATTTCTTTCGACGAGACGAATCTAACAAGTATAAATTTATGGTCAAACTAAATATTTTTTTGAATAAAGCCGAAAATACTTGGAATATTGGATTAATTTTGGCTTTATTAAAAAAAATTGAGTTTTGACCATAATTTTATACTTGTTAGATTCGTCTCATCGAAAAGAATCTAGAAACCACAAAATCTTGATGCAAAATTAACAAATGCAAAAAAAAAAAATGAATAAAGACAAAATGAATAATCCAATAATCCGGATTATGAATTATTTGTCAAAAGAGCCCATATAACACTCCCAATTATCTGAAGTCCCAAATCCCAATAGCATATCTGAAGTATTTTATTATCTATCCAGGCTGGCTTAAGGGTTTGTTGTACCCTAGGCTTATCTAGAGATTATGCTCTAAGAGTACAATACTTAAATAATTTTTCTAACGACGACTATTAAAAAAAAAGTATAAATTATAACATCAATAGCCGACAAGAGTGACTAAAGAATCAACAATCTCCAAAAATTCCAAATGTCGTATAACGCTCACTCGCTGTCTGTAATAATTGGAAACGTAATATAAGAGAATAAATAACGTTGATTTTTTGACAAAACCCCACAAAATTTATTTTTTTAATTTCATATGAGCTAAATTAAAATTGGACCAGGCGCGGGGTGGTTTGTTTTAGTTTGGGCCTAGAGGTACCAATGCTCATTACAATTGTTTTAGGCATTTTTTTTTTGGGCCTTTTATTTTGCTATTAGGCTACAAAAAGACTCATATCCATACATACTACTAAAAAGTATGGTTGTGCTCCGATTTTGGGGAGTTTTTTTAGGGCTCTATGCCTAGGTCTCTTAGGCTTAGGCTTAGGCCGGCCTTGTATCTAACTATAATAAATCAAGCATATACATATTTCATCTTTAATAAATTACTCAAACGATCATGTACCACATATTCTATTTCTATATGAAGATTACACTTCGCACTTTTGTCATATCTCCCTGCTAGGGTTGCCTAACGGATCGCCCAATCCGCTCAAACCAAATCGTCCGCGAACCCCCCCTGAGGTATGTTACGGATTGATGCGGATCCTAATAATTTATTTTAGCAGATGCGGTTCGGTTCGGTTCAGGTTCAATCTGCTCAATCCGCCTTTAATCATTCTTTGATCCATCAAATCTACCCAATCCGCAACTAAACTGACCCATCGGTATATCAGTCACGGACGGGGTGCGGATGCACAAAACAACAATCCGCCCGGAACCGATCCGTGGACAGCCTTACTTCCTGCGTACTATAACCACCAAAAACTAATTCAAACGATCCGTTAGATTTAAGACGATCCAAGGGCCCATAAGTACTAGATTTTTCGTTTTCTTTAGGGAAACTATAAGACATACAGTATCGCATTAATAAAAAAATAGATCACAGTTAAACAAAAACCTAAAACAAAAAAGTACAAGGAAAGGAAAAATAACAACTACGGTGTCGATCGTAGCTGCAATCCTATGGTCTGTTCTTCATCGATCTCCACCTCTTTTTCTCCGTTTGGGGGATTGTGTAGTGCACAAGATGCACTGCTCCGTGTAGTGCACCATCAGGCCGTCTATTTCGACAATGCACGTCTCGAATTTAAACTGAGTAATGAATTGAATCCGATCGTCGGTTGTTTGGATGAAATTCGAGCCGTGCATTGTCAGAATAGATGGTTGGATGATTGACACTGCATCTTGTGCACTGCAGGGTCCCCTGTTTCTTTCTCTATGTAAATTTCTCTCTATTGATTTCTCTCTCTGTGTGTCTATGTGTGTGTTTGAAATATTTATTGTGGATTCTCTCAGTTGTTTCGAAATATTTATTGTGCTATGTGTATACGTGAAAGTGTATATTTGTGTGTGTTCTCGCGTGCGCTTCAAATTGTATATCCTCTCTATCTGTGCATGTGTGTATTTGTGTGTGTCTGTGTACATCCAGAGTGTAGATCCTCTCTATTTGTATGTGTGCGCGCGCGAACACTGACATCTCCACTTTTAGGATGGGGTGTTTAGTTGAACACCCTAGAAATTTTCTTGCGTCCGTAAAAGTTGTTTTATGTATTTGCATTCTATCCCTTATTTGAACGCCAAATAAAGTTTGAACACATCAACTGACATTTGAACACCTTGCAAGTACCCCACAATCATAAGGAGTAAATGCTGAAATTAAAAAATCACGGCAGAAGAAGGGAATGATAAAATAAAAAATAAAAAAATTGGCCTTGCAGTATTTCTTTGCTACTGATTTCTGATTGTTCACCAAGTTAATATTGATTCTTTTTTAAGTTGCATATATTTTGATCATTTGACGAACATATATCCATTATTTTGTATGTTTCGGATGTCTATTTAGATAAAACACCGAAGCGAAGAAAAGATAGATGTATGATTGCATGGTTATTGTGTATATTTGGAAAAGATGAATCGACCAGTGTTAATCATGTTTCTCTCGGTAGGAATGAGAGAAAACAAGTCGAACTATGTGGTCTTTGTGAGGGTACATGGCATATATCAAAGTTGGTCAACTTGTAGACAACAAGTTAATGAGTTAATGGCTTTTTTGGTGCAATGTATGAAAAACATGCATCATGGGAGGAGGCAAACTCAGCTTGGCGAGGATATTTTGGAAGACATAGTAGTGGGTTCGAAGGTGAAAGGGAAGCGGGAACGGAAAATGTCTGATTACCCACCCATTTTCAAATGGTGATTATCCCAATCTTTAAAGTTGAATGGGTGACAAGCAAATTTTATTAATTTGAACCCAACGAGTCCACCAATTTCTAATATCTCCATTCTCCAGCTCATTGGAAGTCCAAGGAGGACAATTTTTATTTCTTTGCATCATTTCAATGTTACGCCAGGCTGCTATTTTGGCAAAAATCGAATAATTCTATTGACCAAATTGTTTGCAATCGGTGTTGTCAATCTTGTACCATACTGTTTGGTATGTACATACCGTATCTTATATAAAACGATACACGTACCTAGGTGTTATGTACTTATACCAGTCAATACCGGCCTTGTAACGGAATCTCGGCCGGTAGAAAATACTTGTTCATTTTCTCTTGCTAATAGAAGTCTTGACTTTTTAATATAATTCAACAAAATTTCAAATCTATAATATGTTAAATCATCTTAATTTGGTACTCCTAGGACTAATGTTAAGGTATATCAAAGTGTTAGAATTTGTTTTATTTATACATTAATTTTTTTTTGTTATTCTTAAATATATGAAAATATGTAAAATTTATGTTATGATCGATCCGAAACGATACTGAGATACATATCAATACCAGTATTCATTTTGGTACCATCCATCCCAATAAAGAAAACGGTACGCTAGCCAGGATGGGATTGACAACTTTGAAGTACAACTATGGCACAATCATGAATCTTCCATTTTTTCCAAGCCAATCTGGCCATACAGAGTGACAAGCCGTTCAATTTCTTCCAGATGAGTTACATAACAGACAAGAACTGCAATACATACAATTCAAGGCTCCCGATATTCCACCATAAAATAACTGGGCCTGATGAATAACGCAAAAGATCAAAACAATCGTTGCCAATGATCGATTGAATCAGTTACGAAAACTATTTTTGGATCCAGAATGGTAGCGGGATTTGGGGTTGGAAACCAAGATGAAAAGTTGAAAACAATAAGAGGAATTGGATGTGATTCATTCACTTTCCACGATACAAACCCCTTGGCAACTCCAAGATCCACACACACCTGAAGAGAATTTTACCATTGAGGTACAATCTGAAACAGATTGTAGTCGTTTCAAATTTCGATACCCAATTCATCTTCCTTGGTTAGGTAGAAACCATCATTCTTAGTACTTACACCACCAAACAAAAGCTGCTTATCTCTTCAAAGGCCACTATAATTTGCTTCATAGAATTCGATGTCATTAGTGTACAAGTTCCATCAATCGAAGATATTACAGGCGACACTCATAACAGACTGTACACCACCGTAACAAAGAGAAATGAAGTAGGACAAATACAGTAGAGAGGAGAGAGTAGTTCTTTACGTGTATGCTCGTACCAATTCTACTTTCTTCGCTTCACACATATACAAAAATGTACACTTCCCATTGAAAGCAAGACAAGGCCAGACAGACGATTGAAGCAATTACCTTTGGTGTTTCTTCTTCTCAGGAGTCGCATGCACTTGCTTTGTCTTCCCATATGTTTTCACTTGAAAGTTGGTGAAGGCCTCGCAAACTGTGTCAAACTGTTTCAGATTATCAACACATTAATTAACAGATGCAATATAACACAACACGTATTCATGAAACAAACAGAATAGTAATCTTTCACAGACCAATGCAGGCTCTTTAGAGTACACCCTCACTATCATATCTTGATAACACGCAGGCAGCAGGTGACTAACACTCTCATCATCTATAGTGAATTTGTCATTCGTCTCATAGTCCTGGAAAAACAAATACCGATTAAGCCGACGCAGTAAGAAAAAACAAAACCATTTCGGATAGGTATTAAGGTTTTGAACTTTTCTACCCAGCAGGGCTATGGTCCCAACTCCCAAGTCCCCAGAATTCTCTTACGGTTTCGTTTGACTTTATCCCTTTCACCAGTAATTCAACATCCACCATTTTTCCTTGTTAATTTTGAATTCAACACTTTAAATCAATATTTCAGAGGTTTCAGGCATGGGTTTGTTTTTCAGAATGAAAAAACCTAATACACACAGTCAACATATGAGTTAAAGAACGTAAGAACAATAAGAGGTGTTTCTAGGAAGAGAAAGTAGAAAAGCCAATTGATATGGAGTTGCTCTTGTTAGTTCTGAGGCTTATGAGCGCGGTTGATTTCATAATTTGCAAATATGTGTGACAATAGTGTAATCCTTTAGGGGATAGATGAAGAGTATACCAAGTTTAAAGGAGTATAGCTTTATAAGATCAAGACTCAAAATCCCGAGGGGCGAGAGGCCCCTTGGTCCCGGCGAAGATTTTCCCCTGGTCAAGCATACATGCATACAAAATTTGCACTCCTTGAATAAAGATTCAAGTCCTTATGATACGAGTCCAAAACTAACCTTTAAGGAACTCATCACTTTTTTTACACAAGTACAAAACTAACTTTTAAGTAACTCAAGACATTATTAAAAGCTTTTACCATCCACAAATCCTAGTGTTTGCAATACCATCAGTTAGCATCATTTCGATTATAACTCAATTACCTTCATCAAAATTAAACAATTTAGCCCCGTACTTTATTCAGGATTGAAAAGAGCAAGAATTTTATTAGGATTTTAGGCAGGTGTAATGAAATTGTATTACCTTGAAAAAGTGAACCCTGGAAACACATAAACACAAGAGGAGTTATTGTCAAATGAAGTTCAAAAGAATTGTAAACCATAAAAGAGTTCGAGCAACCGAATAGCGAAAGTGTTGTCCAACTCTTTCCCACATACCTGTCAACAGGATTATTCCTTCCCCGCGTCATGTCAATTTTAATATTGGTCACAGCAATATCATCTTCTTTTAGAGTAACACCACAGCTTTTCTGGTTGGAGAAATACTTGTCAGAACTTCTCTGTGTCTAAACAAAGGCTTCTCAATTTATTGGGATCAAATTTAATGTACCTGGCAACAAATGATATCTTTGGGTGTGACTTTTTTGAAGTGCTCCAGATCATCCTTGGGAACAGTAAATTCATTGCAGTACTGCAAGAGGACGACACACGATAAATTTGCCTTGACAATTTAGTACATCAAGTAAAGAGTGCATACGACAGGTAAGCTTCTGAGAAACCATCACATCAGTCCCTCGTGTTATGTGTTCAAGTACCTTGTACAGCTCCCTTCTCCTAATCCGTTGGATCAGATCTTTAGATTCCTTAAGCTCGGGGCTTGCATGAGTTTCAATTGTTTTTATTATCGTGTCATCTAACTGCAGTTTTAAGCAAAATGATTACATTAAAACATAAGGAATCAGGTCCAAAAGACATCATATTGAAGGGTAAGCTATTCAAACATAAACAAACCTTCCAGTATGTTGATGGATCCTGAATGCTGGATGCAATTTGAAGAACATCATTTGCTTTGGTCAGGGCATCTACAATCATGAGTTCTATTGCCTGGAAAATAAGTCGTCAGATTTAATCCAGTACATGTTTACTCACATAAGAATAAATAAAACTATGATTTGCAGTGTCCACACTTATGAATTTCCGCAGGAAAAGATGTAGGCATGTGTGGTACCTTTACTTTGGCATGCATGTACACGGTTCGATGCAGATCAGCACGAAAGGAGAATAACTTGTGGACAGCAAAACCTGACCATGTTATCATTTTGTATGTAGATGGAATTAATACATATCTTGATGATTATAAACATAATTGGAAAACAGACATTTGAAAACGTACGTTCCTTTGCACGATAACAGATCTCGTCATCTATGACTCTCATGTTTTCCAATAGCCTGCAAGTAACAAGAATAAGACATGATTTCGGGAGGTATTGCAGGTTAAAGCTGTAACAAGCTTCATGAAGCTTCACAGATCAGAGCAATGACTTCTGCCTTCAGAAAAAGTTTTCCTCTGATTCATTAAAAGAAGAGTAGAATAACTATTAAGGATTACGCCCCAGCAATTTTTTTATCACACCTCGGAAACTGGAATTCAACACCTAGTCGACAGGCACGAGAGTCACGGACCATGTAATCAAATCTGCATACACACAAGTTATCTATGGATTTCAATATCCACACCAACAATTAATAATTAAGGCATGTTAAAGAGAAAGTCAAAAGAGAAGTGGTATACTTGTCGACATCTATTCCATTTCGACCATTTGCAACAATATCATATAAAAAAAGCTTCTCTTTCGAACTCTGCAATGGAAGAGGGGCAATAACAGCAAAAAATAAAAATAAGATAGATCCATTGACAAACAAGAAAAGAACAGGTTTTCAAAGGTGAAATTCAATGCTATGGGGTCATAACAACATCAACAAATGCTTAAAGTTTAAACTATAATGCCTTACTTTTGACGGAGCATTTTCATTGCTTGCAACAACCATCTCCTGTTAAAAAATCACACAGATCATATAACAGGAAAAAGAGAACAAGAAAAGTCTAATGTGATCTGTGATACTTTGTCCCATGTTACCATTAAGCCTACGTTCAGAGTATATTTCTGCACACAGAGAACTTGTAATGATAAAAAGAAGCAAAGATGCAAATGGCGATATATTTGCAATCAATCCCGAACATCCAGTCTCAGAACTCAGAAGATAATGTTCGACCAAAATAACAGTTGTAGAAGTTCATAGCTCTCTTGAAACTTTTGCATCTTTTCATCATGTGTTGACATTTGAATAGCAACAGATAACTTGGGGGGGGGGAGGAATCACAAATAAATGAAAATTTGGAAACAATGCAACCTTCACTTTATTAAGACTATCATGTTCAATGTCTATGTTGTGCACATCAACCATGTGTTCAATCATATTCAGAGACATTTCCTCGTGAGACCTGCAAAAAGTTCCATCTAATTAAAAACAAAAATATTCCATTAATATTAGCCCATGATAAGCAATTTAAAATTTTTGTTCAAGAAAAGCTACGCCAATTTCTACCATACCAAACTGGAAAAACTTTGAAATGAACGTTTAGTCTTATGCTCAATGCAACACCATCCCAGGAAACTAAAATGACAAAAACTCGTACTTCCTTGACAGATTACCAAGATATTGCATGTCTATACTGTACCATACCATACATGCAAATAGGACTACTAGTATCATTAATTATAATCTTCCAAGTGCAATAATAGGTCAAACTGCTTAGAGGTGTAGAGAGCATTTAGTTTCAGAACCCAGTTTAATAAAAACTTAAGCCAACTTCCAAGATGAAACAAACAATTGATCTTGCACTTGCAATGTAATGCTATTTCAGTTTAAGAAACACAAAAATAATAATAAGCCCATGACAGAGTTACCGAGATATTGCATGTAAGTGCTGCTTCTTTTCTTTTCGTAAGTGTAAGTTAAAGGACGAAAAGTGCCAGCACACCAATCATGTTGCAGTGGACAATTAAATGAGATGATTCCCTTCTTTCTTTTTTTTCTTTGAACGGAGAAGAAAATTTTAATTAGATGAAATTAATACACTAGGAACTCTTCTTCTGCTGCTACTTCCAAAAATTAAACCTACCTCCAGGCCATTTGAAATGTAAACAACAAGAACAAAATTAGACACGAAACTGTTGGCAAGACGCCAAACAAAAACCAAAAAGAAAAAATACTGATCAGATGTTCCCCTGTTCTCATAAGATCTAGGTGCTGCCCTATAAATGTGATTCTTCCCTGCCTACTCTTCTCCAAAAAAACGTGAAGGCCCCATGAACCCCATCAAAAACCCCGAACCCATGCCAAAGAGCAGAGAACCTGCCCAGTTGCAACCTAGTAAGGATGGAAGCACGATCAACTGTCAAACAAACGAAGGCTGGTCCTTGAAGAAACCAAAACGAGGAGGAGAAAAAGTGAAAAAGAAATAATGGAATTAAAATATTCATAAAGTTCTCTGTCCTTCGAGTAAACAACCAGCTCCAGAACTAACTGCTCAAGCCTTCGGAGTAAATGTTTCCAAAAACACTTTCCAACCTTTTACTGGTGAAACCAATTATAATAATTCCAAATTCACTGCAGGCGCGCACCTAATACATGGTCACAAATTATATTCATTTAACCATATTCTGGCCCCGGCAATTACTTGGTCCAGCACTGCATAATGCCCTTATATTTAACTATGTTAAAATTTCAGAATGCATTCAGGCAGGTTCTACATTCAGCTCCAGTAGTATGAATTGCCATCCAGGTTTCAGTGCCGAACATAAGGACATTATAAATGAATAAACTGCCATAAAAATGAAAGTATGACGAGGTAGTCACCTTAGAGTAGCCAATACGTAAACGTTCTAAAAAAATTTACGCAAATGCATCCCAATACCCAAACTCTATGGTTTTAATCGAAGATTTAGGGCTCTAGCAATTTAAAATGGCATGGATAAAGTTGTTCGAGGATTTTCAATACCGTGCTTCAATATTCAAACACCCATATGATTATCTTCAGTGACCATTCACAAATTAATATCTGAAGCATGATAGAATTACCATTGGCAACCATTGAGAACCCGAGGAAGAAACTCGCGCTCAAATAAGTGGCTAAAAGGCCCATGCCCCACATCATGCAGTAATCCTAGATGCAGAATAACAAAAGAAACACCTTTGATCAACACAAAACAATAAAAAAAACAAAAGAAACATCAGATAGACAGACAATGTGATGTTATGGAAGTGTCACGCAGTTACCAGCAAGCTTTACTGTCTGTATATCAAAATGATCGATGCCAAGCTCCGTGCCCTGCAATGAAAGCATGTTTGTGGACAGATAATTATTACCAGCAGGATAGTAAGAATGATAAGAGTCAACAGAGCAAAGAGTCATTTTCGTACTTGCAAGTTTTTAATCATATGAATAGCTACACCAGCCAGCCAATATACCCCAAGTGAATGCTCAAACCGAGAGTGTACAGCCCCTGGGTAAACCATGTATGTTACACCTGAAATAACAGTACAAATCGACTCAGTAACAGCTTTTGGACTAATCAAAATGACAAAGATGTATGGACTTGAACTCAAACTTACTTACCTACCCAAGGTACAAAGGGAATATAGTATCATAGGCACATATTTACTTAATAGTTTAAATGGTGAAAAGGTTAGAGATGCACCACATTTTTCAGAATGCCGTAAGAGAAAGACCTACACAGGTCATGATCAAATTTTCCTCATAGATAACTTTACATGGTGTTGTTGTACAGAGAGAAAAACCTCACCTAGTTGCTTTAGATCACGAAGTCTGCAATATGAAGGAAATTAACAGAGAATCAGTCCCAGGAAAACTACTACAAAAAGAAGTGCAATGAACGCTCCACAGAGAAGGTGAGGAGAGGAGAGGAAAGGAAAGGAAAGGAAAAGAACTCTTAAAGGTTGGTGTCAAAGTCAAACTTGCCTCTGGAACTGTTCAGTATCAATAAACTTCAAGGATAGCTGCAATCCAGAGAAGAAATGCAATTAACTTTTCCCTGATTTTTAGTCCAAAAATATCAACGTTTCAAAGTTTCAATGGCCAAGTGAGACCCAAGGTTCAAAGAAGCATGGGCCATGTTTCTAGCGCCTAATCCATCTCCTGATACTGAGGTTATCTTAGTGAAAAACAATCGATGTATTTGTGAGAGGTAACTCGAGGCGTGACCTAGTGCCATGCGGCGCATAGAGGGAAGTTAAATGCGCTGGAGGTGGTCACAATCACACTCCACATTGTGTGCCAATAGTCCTCCTAATTATCGGTAACTCTGTCAGGTATCCTTTTAAACATGAATAGAAGCTAGTCCAATCCTTTTAAACATGAATAGAAGCCACAACCTACCAATCATTACATAGGGAAAAAAAGGAAGAGAAAATGATTAAAAATCCCATATATTATCAACAGAAGTCTGGGAAGAAGAGAAGGTTAGGATAAAAGGCGAAAACGACATTTTTTAAAGTCAATAAAATACAAACGAAACTACAGCATATAGAGGTTGTAAAAATAATCTCTAACAAATCAGCCCTCAAAAAAACAAAAAAAAAGGATCCCAAGTATATGCAAGAAATTATCCATCCTCTCCCATTTTCCTCGTCTTAGATTTCTCTTGTTTATGCAAGAACATGTTTAAACATTCCTCGAATCTGGATTTCTCACTATGAACACAAATGACTTAGATACAAAGGCAAAAAGAATGGAAAATTATCTTGATTCACCAAAAAAACATACATTCCAACATGCAAACACATAAACAAAAATAACAAATTCTCTCTCTCTCTCTCTATCTCTCTCTCTCACACACACACACACACACACACACACACACATAAAAGTTACAAACGCATTTACAATCATAAATGAAATTTCAATTTCAATTTGAGTGCATCTGCCTAAGCTACAAAACAGGGTTGTAAATCCCGGTATCGGCAAATGTAACGGCATCTGCGATACGGCCATACATCGACCGGTTGTGGACAGTATCAGAGGATTCATGGGTAAATAACGGTATTAGAGGTCCAAAATCTCATTACACAATGGCCAACACAATATGTAACAGCCTTTGTTTAAAACCTTGCTACAAAGGCAACCAAAAACTCTGTACACATACATGCAGTCTTACACGCACATACGCATTTGCATTTACGGGATTGAGACTATTAAATTCTGAACGATAGCAGTCTTAATCAATAGAAATGAAAATTTTCTATCAACTTGAGGAGAATTTAAAGTAACAAGCATCAAATAGTTATTCATTACAGATATTTCTTATTCATCATAAACGAAAACAGTGTGAAACCAATCGAAATGAATATTTCTATCAACCTGACCAAAATCCAAAGCCACAAGCATCAAATAGATATTCGTTTTGATTATAAGTAAAATAGAACATAAAACAAGAGATGTTGAAACACGTTAATTAATTTAACAAACAGTTATGAATCTCAATTTGAGAACATCTGACTAAGCTACAAAGTAGAGGTGTAAAAAGCCGCATTGCGATACGGCCATATATGGGCGGATCTCGGACAGTGTCGGCCGTTCATAGGCAAATAACAGTATTAGTCCAAATCTCCTCTAACAGCCGTAACGGCCTTTATTTAAAACCTTGCTACAAAGGCAACAACAATACTCTATACGCATACATGCAGACTTATACGCACATGATCATGTGCATTATCAAATTGAGACTGCTAAATTTTGAACGATAGCAGTAATTTCAATCAACCGAAATGAGAATTTCTATCAACTTGCGCACCATTCGAAGTAGCAAGCATCGAATAGTCCTACATTTTGACGATTTTGTTATTCATTACGAACGGTAACAGTTTGAAATTAATCGAAATGAAGGATTTCAATGAGCTTGACCGAAATTCAAAGCCGCAAGCATCAAATAGAGTATATTCGTTAAGGCCAGCAACTCAGAGATTCGAAACGTGTTAAGAAACTCAACAAACAGTTTAGAGGAGTAATACGAAGCTGAATAAGGATTACTTTATCGAGATAGATGTTGCCGTGGACGTTATCGTGAACATGCTTCGAGTTGCGAGGATCCACCATTGATGCTTCGCAGGTGAGTCTCGAGAGGTCTTCGTTGTAATATGCTCCCATTCTCTTTCCAGTTTCCACACAAACAGACTCACAATTCGTTAGAGAGAGAGAGATAGTTAGGGTTTTGAATTGGATTGAAACCAGAGAGAAAGAGAGAGAGAGAGAAGAGAGAGGTGAGGGGGTTAAGTGTTGTGTGTGGGAGAGGGAAAGGGAGTTATAGGCGTGCAAGAATTTGGGAGTGGTAGTGGTGAAGTAATGCCGCCAATGAGTGGGGTTTTGTAAGCATACGCGCTGTCGGTGGGCGTGAATTGAACGGTCCAATGGGAACAGGAAGAGACTTTTCTTTACATTTCTCTCTTGTTTGTTGACTAGAGTGTAAACGGTTTGATTTTATTACTACTAGAAATAATCAGTTACGATTCAACGAGGAAGGAGAATACGCAGAGACATCGGTTACAGTGCACATTACACAGTAGACTCAAATCAAGGGTCGATTCAAAAGGCTAGAAAAAGCTGGGAAAATGAAGTTTTTTATATCGGAGAGTTTCGGGTTAGTCCTGTTGGTTAGTAGATTGATCAAGGTTGAAAATAATTTCTTGTGAATCCTACAGACTAGGTTGAATGAATGAGCGTTTGAGAGAGGGAACTAGTAAATGTGCGCGTAAGTTTGGCGGAACAGTCACAATTAAAGGAAAAAAATTTGGGTGCCGAGTGGGTATTGCCACTTGGTACCTAAGTATGATCCGAGCCGTCCAGCCGTCCAACCGTCCAAATGTGTTTTGGGCGGCCCGGATTTATTAAAGAGAGAAGTTTCATAGGAGTAGGAGTAAATTATTGTTGCAACTTTTCCTCAACCCCACCATTACCAAATGGGGGTCGCAACTATAGGGGATACAAACAACCATGCACACGCAACAAAAACAAAGATGTGTCCGTGGGACTCATTTTGGGGTTCGATCAAAATAATCCGAGTTATTCATTAATTTTATAATAATTTTTTGAGTTGCATTGTAAAATTTTAGTTCGATCGGATACTTACAAAATTTCATACAATCTTTTAATTTTTTTTGTCGGAATTCAAGATTCTAGAATCTGAAAGATAAGTTAGACAATTAAATGAAGCAGTTACAGTTACCCAATCAAGTTGAAATTTTATCAAAGCAACCAAAAAATTTATTTTGAAATTATTGAACAATTCAAATTACCCTCAAAGTTGTCTTGACAAATTATACGTACACCGTCAATGCACGGTGTTCGGTACCCATTTATAGGGAAAACGTGTGTTTGTAATACTAATGATCAGAGTAGTTACATTTCATGTAGGACAGTACTTTATTAGGTAAGTGGACTTTGAAGGTAATTCCATATTTCCATTTAAAAAGGCTAGAAAGTACGTAGGAAATTTATAAAAATGAAGTTTAACAAAACTTTTCCTCACCCCCACCATTACCCAATGGTGGGTCCCACATTGGTACATTATCACGTAGACATGCTTTTATTTTTTTGACAAGGATATTTCTGTTTAGTCCTAAGAGTAATTATTTATGGTCGTCGGGTAGCAGAAGCTGCCCTAAGACCATGAAGTAATAATTTTTCTTATTCATGGGAAAATTATAGAGCGCCATGGATCATTAGGAAAGCTACTCGGTGTTATTGGAACGATGCTCTTGGATCTCGCTCTGACGTAACTTGTCAATGATTTCATTTCTCCAACATCTTGTTGAATTTTCTCCCTGATTTTATTTGTACAAAGTCACTTCAGACCAAGGGCGGATCTACCCACGGGCTACGGTGGGCTGTAGCCCAGGTGAGGTCGAGAAAAAGTAAAAAAAAAAAAAAAAAATTACATGTGGAATTTTAGTCTAATAAATTTTAGTCCGCCTTATTTTTGTTGTGTAGCCCAACTTATTGTAACCATTGGTTGGAACATAGCCCAATGGAGCCTTGCTCTTCTCCGGCATAGCAGATCGTGAAAGGAGTTAAGAAGAAGTGATTTCTTTTAGATCTCCACCTTTTGTATAAAGATGGTTCTCACTCCCTCTCAACACCGCCGACGCCATAGCTATTTCTTCAAGAGTGTTTCTTCCCCAGATGAGAAACAATTTTAGGAAGAGGAAAAGTTATATACATTATACTCCTATTTGACACTATTTGTAATTGAAGATATAATATATAAGTTCTCCGAAACGGTCTTGGTATCACTCCGGTACCGGTACGTATCGTACCAATAGCAAAAACGGTACCATGCCCGGTACGATGTTCAAAATCTTGGGTAACCTAGGGCAGATTAGGTTCCTGGATCCGCCCTTGCTTCAGACTATGACTATTGTCCCGTGGGAGAACTGTGTATCCAAATTATGTGGCCTTAGTTTTCACCGGGGTATGCACGTTTGACGTTGCATCGGTTTTCATTGCGTATTTTGTTCTCAATTACTTACAGAGCTGACAACATAGATACTATCATACGTACGTATCATTTCATACGAATTCGTTACTAACAGCCCAACATTAAGTTGCTGAAGGGTAATGTATTATGTCTGGCAGTTGATATTGGAATAAAATTTGCTATCTTCGTCTGCTTTTAGAAAACTTATCGAATTATAGTTGTACGCCTTGTTTGTTTTGGTTTTTAAGAATCGGTTTTCTCAATTCTTATTCAATTATTATCCCTATTTTTAAATTTTATTTTTATTTTTCTCTCTATCTCTCTTCAATCATTAATACCTATTTTTTAATTATTATCCTTATTTCTCCCTCTAATCATTACAAAAACCAAAACTCAAAACTCAAATCAAACACAACCTATGTGAACAAATTGAGCTTCGATAACTGCTTTGTTTGTAGGACCAATAAGAAATTGAGAACATATTGATGTGATATAAAATCCATCCTCAAATTTTGCGATGGAGTAGAGGTCATATAACCTGACCTCTATTTCGGACAGTGAAATTTTTGCTCCGTCCTCGTTTATAGTCCAATTTGTAGTGAGTGAGGTGTATATCTTTTCACAATTTTGTGAAATTATCCTATGTGATATTTTGAATTTCAGCCTAATTTCTTTGGAAAATTAGAACATAATAAGCCGTATTATGGCTTATACTTTGTTTAACACCCTCTAATATCAACATTGCTGGTAATTTCTCCCTTAGAAAATAGGAGCACAGTGCCACTTGTCATATCTACCTTTTAAAGTAGAGTGAATTGTTGGAAACCCATTGAGATATAGTTTAGCTCTTGAGGGAGGTGGTTGGGTAATAAATAGAAAGAGAGCAATGGAAAAATGAGAGTAACAATTAATATATATATATTTGTCATTCGTCTTTCTTAATCTATTAAAATTTGATGTAAAATTTATTTGGCACCGTGAGATGAGAGAAGAGGTGGTTTTTGAAAATCAAACCGAACAAGGTCAATTATGCCGGTAATGCTATTTTGTAGTTCTAAATTGAACCGTAGGCAGCAATTCATGTGATTTTGGCCATTTAAAATTGTTTTTTCAAGAAAAAATTTACCATTAAATACAAGATGAGTGGTACAATGCGGAAAAACAAGGGGTACCGACCCCCTTTGTACAGACAGTGTACAAACGATCAATCTGAACCGTTGATCCATCTCATAATTAAATTCCAAATGGACCCACGCGGGAATCGATGCAATCGGACGGCTATATGAGCTCGATTCAAAATCACCCCATTTCGGTCCACGTGGGAATCAATGATTGAATGAAATGGAGTGATTTTGAATCAAGCTCATATAACAGTCCGATTGCATCGATTCCCTCGTTAGTCCACTCGAAATTTGATTCTGAGATGAATCAACAGTTTGGATTGATCGTTTGAGACCCACAACGGAGTTCCCAACGACAGTTTGTACGTAGTCGGTACCTGTAGAATGGTTCGGTACAATGATGACATTCCTTAGCCACCAAGTTTCATTACCACAAGTATGGAAGGATGACGAAACCATGTCCAGTCAATAGTGCAATCAATTATTGAAAAGATGTGATAGATACACTGATAATATTGTAAAATAGCCATAAACGTACTCTGGGGATAGGATCTGCTTCTGAAAATGGTGCTGGGGCCCATTCCATGCCATCATTTGTTGAAGCCGGACTTCCAGATTTTTTTGCCCCAGCTTTAAAGTTGGTTGAGGCCTGCTAGGAAACATGAAAAGAAACCAGAAAATAACCCATAAAGTGTATTCAATGGGTGAGATTCATTCGATACACTATTTAAACAGTGTACCAAATGAATCTCACCCGTTGGATGCACTTTATGGGTTGTTTTATGGGTTTTCTCCCATAGTTTTTACCCAATCACAAACTACGTCGAGGAGTAATTATTCAGTGATATTGGGGCACCACAACCATTTATCCTCCCTACATTCTCGTGAGACTCATACACTAGTAATGAACTCTAAAGAAATGTGTTATGAAATCTAAAGAAATGTATAGTGGATATAAGAGTGTTCAGGCACCTTGAGATCACCAAATAATTTTCTGTGGAGTACACAATGTACTTGCCCCCATGGCTAAGAATAATTTCTCCAAAGCAATCTTGTCGCCATATAAAACATCACAACTTGGTTAGCAAAGTTTGAAAGAAACCATATAGGACTATTTAATAGGATGTTCATTGTTTTGTACCATAAAATACAAGGGCAAGAACTAAAGGTTACCCCTGCCTGATTACTGCACACTCAAAAATTAAGCACCACAATGCAATACCAGGAAAAGCCAAGTACCTTATTGAATTAAGTTTTCAAACCTATATACGCCAACCGTAACTATAAGAATTTGGGACAAAAAACCTAACGCAAGAAACTAAAAGTCTATGGAGAGTAGAGCATTAACAAGATGAAATGTTCAAAAAAAATGTGCATAACGCTTTAAGAAATGTGTTTTACAGGAGTAATTTGACAAAAAGTATCTCAAAACAAGTGCATAGTTGATACTACAACTTCTATTATTGTAATCTACATAAACCTACCATAAATCATACCTGTATCTAAAACTCCTACTTCCAGAGCCACCCGCGTTAAATACCACAGGGCAACATCGATCTAAACTAGCCGGTGCTCCTCAAAATTCAAAATGCAATTTATCATCTCATTGGCATTTGGCAAGTAACAACTGTCAACTACTCAGGTTGATAGTTTATTGAACAAAGCATTCAAAATGATGCTTCCAAAACTGTTCGGAACTGAGCCGGAACACGGAGCAATGGGACTTGGATCTCATCAGGTATGCCAAGCTGACCGCAGGCTGCCATCTGATCGTCGCCTCTACTGAGTCGCATGAAAACAACGCAACCGGCCGCCGCCAGGGTATTCCGAAACTCGATCATCTTCTCGTCAGAGGTTGGTCTGAAAAGGGACCCGGAATGAGGGTTGAATGAGATTAGGTTGATCTTGCATGGAATGTCCTGGACAAGATCGATCAACCTCTTTGCATCCTCCATACTGCAGGCACAACCAAATATTGAAACACCGTGTCTATTATTTGAGATGGTAAAATGTACCCAAAAAGATTTACTAAAAAAACTGTGATTAACTCTGTGTCTACCTCTCCAGTCAACAGGTAAAACACAAGTAGATACTCCGTAGTTTGCACAAAGAAGCAACCATATGAATTTAAAAGACAAGGCCGTGTTGTTCTCCTATCAAATGTAGGGAAACTTATATATAGAAAGGTTTGGCTGAATGTAATGTCCACCAATAAGACCTGGGACTTGCAAGTTTTGCTCCCTCCTAAGATCTTAGATTCGAAATCTCTCGAGATGTGTAAGAGGGTAAAATTACCCCAAACACGTGGCACAGAATTTGAAAAGGCACGTGGAACAAATGAATCAAGACTTGAGGTTAACAAAAATTACTAAAAAAAGTGGACAGATTTTTGAAGTACCTGCCGGGTGGACCTGCTGGGGCCCCCGACTCACCAGATCCGTTGGGGATCTCGGACCTGCGGGGAGGAAAGGACATGCGGGAGGGGGGGGGGGGGGGGGGGGGGGGGTGGGGGTGTTGACCTGTTGGCTTGGGGGTGACCTGCTGGAGGGATGTTGACCCGGTGACCCATGACCCAGCACTTATTTTCATAAACTTTGAGTTTTCTTTATTTTAATTTATTTATGAAATAAGGAAGTACCCCCTTTTCAGAAACAATGGTATTGCCAGAATTTTGAAATTCCAATCCTATCAAAATCTCATCCCCCCACTTTTAGTTCAAAGGCCAAAAACTATACGGTTTTCTCCAAAGAAAGGAGCTGAAAACAACTTTCCCATACTCAAAAAGATCATCTGATTATACCATTGTGCTTAGAAAAATCCAAGGAACAAATACAGGGGCTTTTATCAACCAAATCGAAACTTTCCGAAAAAAGTTACTTTTCCATACTTAGCCAATTTCCGAGGGACAGACAGGGGTGCCTCGATCAAGAGGCGACTCGACGGTGACATGACCTATAAAATTCGAGTCCGCCCTCGGCCGACTTGGCAGGGTCTAAGGGGAGGCCACTTAGAGGCTTGGTCGCGGTTTTGGCGCGACCGAGGAGGTCGTGAGCATGCCGCTCACGCGGTGATGGCAAGGTAGAGCCTCGAAATAGCGGTAACGGTGAGACCGAGGCAAACCTTGACCACGCCGCGCACTTGGGATTACTGGAGATTTCGTGGTTTAGTGGCTAGAAACAAGGGTTCGTCGTAGAGCAACACCTGCGGGGGCACTCGCGAAGTAGCACCCGCGGGACCCTCCCGTGGGTGTCGCAGCCTGACAATACGAAAGGAATATTCGCGCACTATTTGTGCGATACGTGTCCGGACTTAATTAGTCCACTCGGCTAGAGGAGACGTCGAGTGGGCTATAAATAGAGCACTCTCCCGTCATTTGGGGAGGAAACTTAGACAGATTCAAAGGGCGATTCTAAAGAAAGAAACTTCATTTCTAGAAAGAAGTCGCATTTGATTCTTGCTCTAATTGGGTGACGAATTCCTGCCAAGGGTCTTGCTTTCTGTTTTGCCTTGTTCTTCACCAGTGTATAGATTTTCCACTTGGTCCCTCAAGTTAATCATTCACTATTCTCATCCCTAGTCAACTAATCACTCTTTCTTGTTGATTTACGTACCCTAAGATAGGGGTGCACATCGGCCCGGTAGCCCGGCCAACCCAGCGCGATTTTTTAAGGGTTTGGGAACAATATTTAGGCCCTATGGGCCGGACTAGGTTGAGATTTTAAGCCCATTTACTAATTGGGCCGGGTTTGGGAAATTCCTCCAAGGCCTAGCCCGGCCCGATTTAAATTATATTTTTATTTTAAAACTATATGTATATATGTGTATGTTATCGCTGGAACGTAACTCCTTAGGGTATATTTATTTTGATGAAAGTGACATTGATAAAAATGAATTCAAGTACTACGCATGTAGAGAATACCTTTGAAGTAATAGCAATTTGTTAAGAAAACTTTGAAGTCTTTTTTCCCATTAAACGACTGTCTTATTGTAATAACTCATAGTTTTTTTTTTTCCTTTTATTTTTCTTGTGCTCTACAAGATCAGTTGTAAAAGAAGTGTGATTTTAAAGGAGAGATACTCGAGAGAAATTTTTACATGTTAGAGTTCCATCTTTTAAAGCACTTTCATATATGGGTCTATGTCTAATATTTTTGGGAGAACATAGAATTTTAAGTATATTATCACGGTTGTGAATTGTAATTCTAATCGTTATAGTTGATTGATTTATGTTTATGATACACCATACTTTAGAAAAATAAATGGGCTTGTTGGACGGGCTTGAGAAATTAAAATTATAACTGGGTCGGGCTTGGGCAAATTAAATGAAGCCCGATTATAAATGGGTCGGGCTTGGGAATAGAAGAATCTCGTTTTATGTAGCATAAGCCCGGCCCGAACCTAGCCCGGCCCAGTGTTTGTGCACCCCTACCCCTAAGATATTTCCTTCTTACAAGGTGCTATCAACTCCTTTAGGACTAGTCCATATGGAACAAAGCTCCGACTTTAATTGGGTGAGTCGACGGCAGGATTGGGCCCCCAAGATTAGTCGAGGTGTGCTAAAGATGGGAGTTATAAAAAAAATAATGTTTACGCATAGTTTGTTCACAACGTATTCTTGAGATCCATGTCCGTCCCTTATTTTATTCTCTGCTTGTGTTTAACATTCCTTCCATGTGGCATTAGACCAAGCAGAATTGAGCACCGACTTTTGCAGAAAAACACTTCAAGTAGTGAGCTAAGGACAGAGGGAACACTAGGCATAGAGCTGTAGTGAGCAGTGGACCGGAATGGAGGAAGATGGGGAGGAGATTGCAACGAATTGGGGAAGGTGCGAGAAGTATTGCCTGTCGCTTGGGAATTGAGGAATTCATAAAAAATTCATGCCTCACTGAGGAATTAAATCACTGATGATGAGACTGTCACGTAAGATGTATTACTCAAAATCAGGTACCACAATTTTGACAATTAACAAGCTCCAGGCCAACAAAACATACTTCGTCATCCACTTAATAAGGGATTTTAGCACTGTCAATGCATAGCATGGAGGCACCACCACCACAAGGAGCTAAAGTATGTAACAAAAACCATTGGCTGATTGGGAATATTTTCATTCTCGCTAGCAACAAACAAAAGTATGAATGACTGTGGGAGGATTTACATACCTTAATAGCAAACATAGGCCTTTGAACATGCAATCAGAAACGTTAATAATAGTAAGTCAACAGATAGAGACTTTATAGAGGTGACCTACATTCCGCTTGACCCCTCATGAACTTAATGCAACTGAAATAAATCAAAGCAACGCACTCCTCGTAATCACAAATACTTCATAACGCGAGATGGTGTCACACTAAAACTCGACTCTAATCCATTGGAATTGCCAATGAAATGATATCTCACCACATGCTTAGAATGACTATTAAATGCTGCACACAATGGGGTACTAGAGATAATGGAGACATATAAACTAATACTAAGATATAAGGTTGAGAAGGGGCATAGTGAAAGGCTTATCTGACCTGTCATTAATGCCTGCAAGCATTACATATTCAAACAGAACCTTGTAATTACGTTTAGAACGAAGTCCCTGCCGAAGGGTATCAAGTAGCAAGGCTAGATTATACTTCCGGTTAATTGGCATGATCCAGTTTCTAACCTGCATTAATATCCTTAATAAGTATCATTCTTTCTCTCTCCTTTTCATCTGTATGTGCCTCTCAAAAACAGCTAGACAACAGTTACCTCATCATTCGTTGCATTCAAGCTAACTGCCAAAGAACAATTAGACTCACGAAGGAAACGTTTCAGCTGGGGAACGAGTCCACTGGTGGAAACAGTAACCCTGCGAGGACTGAAATGGAGGCCTTGGTCATGCACCATTATGTCTGTGGCTTTTAGGACATTGTCAATGTTCTGAAGTGGTTCCCCCATCCCCTGCAAATTTAACAACCATGTTAACTTAAACCGAATTCCAATTTACATATCTGGTATGCGAGGCGGAAAAGATCTCCAGGTATATCTGGAAAAGCTAGATTTAAATAACTTTCACAAAACAAACAAAACCATACATTTTATGGACCATGCAATATATTTTCTACTAAGATCCTCATAAAAAAGTCATATACTTGATGAAAATATACAGGGCACTACAAGAAAAGAATACAAAGCAGAGCCTATTCACTTAAAATTATTTCTAAAGAGTTGGTGTAATGGATAAAATGCACACTTGAATCTATCCATGGAAACTATCCCTTCCCCCAAATTACAAAGACCAGTATTGGAAAAAGTCAAAAGGAAATTTGGAATCTCAAGTGTACACCTACCATGAACACAACATTTGTAATGGAGCCAACTTCATCTGAGAACAGCCGCCGTGCAAATACAGCCTGCTCTACTATCTCAGCAGCAGTTAAATTTCTCTTTAAGCCCATCCTGCGAAACCGATGGAACATTAGTAAAACCAGCCTAATCACAGCTTAAACATACCCTATATGAAATGAAGATGATAAGCTTGCCTGCCAGTGTAGCAGAACTGACAGTTCATGGCGCAGCCCACTTGGATTGAAACACAAACAGTAGTCCGACCCCTATCACAAGGTATTACAACTGTTTCTATTACCAGTCCATCTTCCAAAGTGAACAAAATCTGCAAAATCCTGCGAGTTAAAGTCAATGAACAGATTCTTAAGATACAGAAATATACTTAGGAAAAAAAACCATAGGCAGATACTCCCTCCGTTCCTATTTTATAGTCCATTATTCCATTTTGGGATGTTCCAAAATGTTAGTCCTTTTCCAAAAGCGGAAGTAAAAAGTTGATAATTTTCCAAAAGTGTCCCTCATAAGTGGATAAAAGTGTTGTAAAGTAGGTAGGATATAGGGGTAATGGTGGAAATGAGGTGTAATCATCACATGTCCCCTAAAAAAGTTCAAATCCTGAAGAGGGACCAACAATTTGGAACAGAGGGAGTATTTCCTCCCCCCCCCAAATACATGCCTGTATGATATTGAATTTGAATTAGATATGAGATACGTGACATGCAAAGTGGGTCAGTAGCAGAGTAACAACTAGGAGACATTATCTACCTTTCTGGTGCCATCAGATGCTTTGACAATGTCTTTTACACATAGTGCCCTGAAGTCAGCATGATCACTCAACATTTTCATGAAATCCTTGTTCAAACCTACATTTAGTATATTTAACAACAAAATCTTATCAATTTTATATCGAGGCATAAGGATAGGTCTACAGAATATGGAGCCATAAAGTGAAGATCAAGAGGAGAATTTATGATGAAGATAAATACATTAGGACGATCAATACAATAGCTGTGGAAATGAAAGACAAAAACAAGAACTAGAGAAGAAGATAGAAGCCAACCTTCCAGTTCATCAATAGAATGTGCCCATACATCATTTCCATAAAGGCGCTTCCATAGCATTAGGGCCTGACCAGGCCTGAATCCTTGTGATTGAACCCATTTCTGTTGAATCAGATCAACAAGACCAGTAATGTAAACCATGAATAGAGTACTCATTACAGAATATGTTATACAAACAATGTCCCATATTACAGAAATTTATAACATTTAAGCCGTTAATGACTTAATAAGTTGTCAAGTTCTGTATTTAAGTAGGGCTCTGAAGCTTTTTAATAAGGTAAACAGAAAAAGCATCTGAAGAGCAAAAAGATTCAACTGAAAAAGACAACTTAAGCTTAGATTGGTCCCGAGGGAATTTATATCTCCAGTGATTGCAATTGGATGACCAATCTAGAATATTTTAAGTGCAACCTATGTTACATGGATTCAGGTACAGATATTGGGAATGCTGGTATGGGTATACGTCCCTGTCAAACGCATATAATTCTCATTTTAAGAACATTGGGGAAAATGCAAAATATTGATTTTTTCCCTAAAAAGTTTCTTTTATTGTCTGGTGAATTCAGTCTACAAGGTGCAAAGATCACTTCATTCATAATCTAGGGATCTATGCATCATATAGCAGAAAAAATATAAAAGATGAATAGTAAATATGCTTTTGAGGTGAATGTCCAACTAAAATATTTAGGACACATATCTTGCACCTACGTTACCAGGGAACAGAAATAGCAAATTACATTTTGGTACGAACATTCCGAAATATGGTACACTCCCGTTCCAAAACAGTAAATCTAGCGATCCAAAGCGATCTGCAAATTTTTTCCAAGAAATTTAGCTTATGAATGTAAAAATCTAGAGAGAATGGAATTTGGTGAGAGAAAAATGTAAAGTTTCGGTCATTATGTTCCTAGAAAAGTGAATTGCATCAATAATTTACAAATAATTCTAAGTTTTTAGATTGTCATCTATAGAAGCCTACCCCTAGCTTTCTGCAATTTAGACATGTGGCGTACCCTGTTCTCATTCCCGTTTCCCTTACCCTTACGATCCGCGTTCCAGGTAACATAATAGTCTTGTACCCTTGCTTAAGTATCAAGTTTGCAACACAGGCGCTTCATTGATTTCTAAGAGCAAGTCCACCCATTGGTACCAAAATGACTTTGCCAAAGTCATTTTTTGGCTTGCTGAGTGCTACAGCGTCAAAAGGCCAAAAGATGATGTTGTTGCCTCAGTTTGGTGCCATTTTGGCGCAATGTCAAAAAAGACTTTTGGATTAAACTCATCTTATTTGCAATGTAAATGGCTTTTGAATGATGTGGGAGAAACGGCAATTGCCATGTTAATACAAAGATGGCATTGCTATGTTTTAGCATTAAGAAATAGGCCACCATTCAACATAATACCTAAAATGGATTACTACCAAAAGAGTTCGAACAATCTTAATTATTGTCAAATCAGAAAAACTGTCATGTATAACGTCCCTTACATTCACAACTGGACTGTCCAAGTTTTCAAACCCTATAAAAACACAATCACAGTACAAACACAACTCCATAAACTAAAAACCCCCCACAAATCAAAAGCCCAATTGCAAAATATTCATTCAAATTAGAGCAAAGAAACTCTTCAGTAGTAAAAAAGGCATCATTACGTAATTGATTCACGTAGCTGAAAAATAAAAAAAGCAATATTACCAAGAGCTACTAAGACAAAACAGAAAAAGATAGTACCAAAAAACCCCAAGGGTTGGCCTGGTCTAGATCTTGAACCTAGGTACTAGGGGTTATCAACTCTTATCGGCTAGTCCATACAGAACTTTTTTCCGGCTTTAAATGACCCCGGCAGTGGATGTAGCTAGCGTTTTAGGCTAGTTTAATAAACGAGCCGAGCTCAAAAACTACTACAGAGCACAGTTCCGCTCTTTTGCACCCCTATCTACGCGTAAGTTTGCCTGGAGACAAGGATATATAGAACAATATAAACATAACAAACACACATATCTCACGTACTTCGAAATCGTCATATCTCAGCCCCTTGAGTAACACCTTCATTGATCCAACATCCACAATCCCATTCCCAACGGTAGGTATGGGAGTGTGAGCGGCGGCTGAAATCGAGTGGCGGCGGCGATTGGAGGAGGCCGGGAAACCGAGGCTCGGCGGCGGTAGCGGTGGAATTGTGGGCGAGTAAATGGGAGTGGTAGCCGCAGTAATCTTGTTAAGGAGAAGAAGATGGTTGGACCACAGCCGCCTCATCCACACACTGCGACTCAGCTCCATGTTTTTACGAAGTGCTGAACACACGGATCAAAAATGGAGCTCAAACCTCAATTGCAATTTTTATTTTTTTTGGGTATTTTTTACGAACTTCAATTGACTGGCTAAATTATACAGATATCCCCTAAACTATAGGTCGGTATCACTAATACCCCTAATTGTTTTAGAAATTGACAAAGATACCTCTCTTCTCTTGAAAAAAAAAAAATCTGAACACGTAAAACTCGAAACATTGGATGAAAATCAATGAACCCATTTTTTCAAGGAGATTAAGTTATTTCCACCGCCGATGGAACAAAATCTTCCTCCAAATCAATTGCATTGTGGCGCAATGCAATTGATTTGGAGGAAACTTTTGTTTTCACCGATGGTGGAAATAATTTAAACTATTTTTCAAGTTATTTGTTTTCCGATGAGACACTTAATGATATCTGATCGAGTTGATTTTTGGTACACTTGTAGTACACGAAGAGCTCTAGGCGGTGAACGTCTCAATTTGTCGGACCGATACCGACGGGGCATCGAAAAAGGCCGCACAGCACGCGCAGCACCTCCCTGATTTCCACAAGGTAATACAATTGTTTCTATCACCAATCCGCCTTTTAAAGTGAATAAAATCTACAAAGTCATGCGAATTAAAGTCAATGAAAATATTCTTAAGATACAAACGTATACACACAAAAAACACCTAGGCAGATAATTTTTTCTACATGCAAGCCTGAAATAATTAAAAATTAGTTTCGATAACTAATACATAAAGAAAATTAAAAAATAACCACAACACAGTTTTTTTGGTAATTACAAAAACAACTAGTATATCACGTACTTCAAATTGCATCATATTCACAACTCCATTCTCAACGGTAGGGGTGGAAGAATGAGCGGGGGCGGTGGCTATAGCCGAGAAGAAGATGGTTAGACCATAGCCGCCTCATGGCCCTCATTCACACACAGAACCGGCCTAGGAGTAAGCCCCGCAACTCTGCAAGCCTCCACGCTTAGGCAACCCCCGGGGTGGAACAACAAAAATAAAATATCTAAGTTAAATTTTTAAAAGTTTCCAGGATTGGCGCAAAGCATTAGCCTGCTCTGTGTTAAATGGTTCCATCCTTGTATATAAGTCACTTGAGTTCGAGTCACATATACTGCATGCTAGTTTTTGCTTTTTTGAGCCTTCCTTTCCCTTATATTTATTTATTTTACCTATGTTTGATATCTACGACTCCTTTTTTTCCCCAATCCACAATTTTTATGAAACCACACTATTCAATTACTTTGTTAAAAAAATTTCATTTAACAAAGACGACAATAATGTAGAAATGATAGTTTCTTACATTGAATTTTAAAAAACTCCCAATGGTGGAAATTTTTAGAAAATAAGCGAGTGAACACGGTTTATTATTATTTTCTTCAAAACAATCTCCTACAACCTTTTTTTTACATTTATCCATTTATCATTTTATTTTGAATTATTGTATTCTAAATTTTTTAAAAAGAATTTTTGAAGATGTAGGAGACTTAATATTGGGAGTTTAGTACTACATGTTATAGTTGCTTCAATGAAGAGAACTTTTTCTAAGTTGAAATTGAAAAAAACTTACTTTTGTAATACGAGAGATAAAGTCGGCTATGATCTCAATTGAAATGAGTTTTGGATAAGTTAGTACGATGACTCAATCGAACAACAAGCTTAAAAAAAATGCAATAAGAAGTTTTTTTTAATCGGGTCGTGCTCATCATGAAGCATTATAACAGGGGTAACATTTTTTATTGTGATTTTTTTCAATGGTGTTCAAACTAAAAAAATGTACAATGTGACCCTTTTTTTTTTACTTAATTGTATGTGGGCAACCAAAATCATAGTCGGGCTTGAGCAACCCAATTGTCAAGGCCAGCTCTGTCAACACACGGCGATTGAGCTGCATCCGTTTGTGAAAATGCTGAACCCTGTGAGAAGTTCGAGTATCAAAGAGTCGTTTTCATATTTAGTTTATATAAACAAAACCGTGATTGTCCAAGCAGGAAGCGTTTGTAGTCCAACGGTTAGGATAATTGCCTTCCAAGCAATAGACCCGGGTTCGACTCCCGGCAAACGCAACTCCTTCTGCATGTTTTTATCACACCCAAAACGAAAAGCAGAAAGATCGTCTTTTTCTTTTTGATATGGATTTTCACAATTCTTTCTTTTTTTATTTTTTTAAATGTACTATATTTGTTGTCTTTCTAAAATTAAAGATATATGTAAAAAATAATAAAATATTAAATTTTGAAGAATCTAATGGAGTTTTATATAAAGTCACCCTTCAAATTTTGATGTATGGTAACAAAATATATTTTGAAGATAAAATTTGAGGGTATCTGCTTAGAGATGCTCCAAGGGCTTTAATGGCATACTCAAAAAGAAAAATATTCAAATTTTGGCATTTGGATACTAAAAAAAGGTTCATAATGATATTTGGATAAATACTCAAAGTTAGTAACATTTTTCATAAATACTCAAATTTTGGCATTTGGATACTCAAAACTACCAACATTTTCCCAATAATCAAACCTGGATATTCAAAACTACCAACATTTTCTCTTTGTTTCATTATGAACAAAAATAAACCATTGTAGAGCTTCACGTTGCTAACTTTAGAAACCCATTAAATGAATATTCAAAAGGTGATGTGACAACATTTGAATTTTGAACATTCACATTTGAGTATCCATTGGTAATGCTCTGACATCTTTTTTCATATTGTGCTTCTAGTGGGAATATCTGGACTAATTTCATGAACTTGCAGCATTTTGGAGGCTTGGAGCTGTATCCCATGAATCTGGGAATGACCGGACCTCCACCAATCTTAAAAATGGGGTGGTTGGTAGCAAACAAATCCCATGGAACATGGTGCCCGCTTGTTTGTCCGTGCGCATCGAATTGGACTATACATTTATTTGACCGTGCGCATTGAATTGGACTATATATTTAGGGCAATCAAATATCTTGTGTTTGGTAAAATACTTCGAAACCAAAATAACAGGCCTCGGTATTATTAATCCGATTACTATTAATCTGGTAGGATTACATATCTGTTATTCCTATCAAACAAACGGTCCTATAATGTTTTTCACAGTTCTTTGGTTCATAACAATATTGTAAACTAAGATATACCTACAGTAACTCAAGGTAAAAGGAGAAGAGTCAAATATCAATGCTATAAAGAGTAGGATCACTGACTCTGGGGATGGAGGCCTTCATATTGCGCGTCCATCCAACTACATGTTGAGATATCTCAAGTCTGTGCGACTCAAGGCATCTAGGACTAACAGTGCTAAGAAGAGAGTACGTCATTTGGGTACTTCAGAGATTTGCAGGGCTCTTAGACATTTCTCAAGGCTGAAAAACATTGATGGTGGTCAATCTGTCAAGCCTTTCAAAGAAATTGCAAGGCATAAGCGCAAACGAACACTCCATTGAGGATAGCTATTTTGATCCTCATGTCTTTCGTGCTCCGCAGCGTCGCGCGCTACCTTAGTATCCTTTATCTACTTTTTCCACTCTAATATTTTTTTGCAAGTGCTAGTGTTTTGCTCGTGCGTGTTTGTCTTGTTGCCTTCGTATAAGTTTATTGGGAGTAGGGGTTGCTTCTTTTTGTTTATTTTAGTCTTTGTTCTGTTCACCTCCCAATTAGGTTTATATGTGCCTTGTACTCCTGCCAGACTATCACTGTGTTCTGTTTTGTAGGCCTGAAGCTAAGGCATGACAGGTTAGCTTTATTTGGTCTCCGCCTATCGCCGGCGCCCTTTCCTTGTATAGGCGACATCATAGTTGGATTAATGAAATTTCTATCTTTTGGCAAAAAAAAAAAAAAACCTCAAGGTAAAACATGGGCAAGTAAGAAACATTTTAGAATAATGATACAGATACACCCTTTCAGTCAAACTCTACCACACCCTCACTCACATGTGGGTGGTCCCCACACCCACATGTGAGCGAGGGTGTGATATTGTGTGGCTGAAAGGGTGTGTTGTATCATTTTTGAACATTTTATGCTTCAGATATACACATGGTGAAAAGGAATTAAGCTGAGGAGGAATAATCTCTCCAATAAACTGGCGCATACTTAAAGACTTCGTAATATTGAATATAAATATGACAACCAAAATTTCGTCCTGCTAATCTGACATGATCAAAGAACAGTTCTCCAAAAACAAATAGAAAGATAGTAAAACTGAAGTAAATCCCATCAAGAAGCTGTTTTTCTTATCACAAGGTTCCCACAATACCACAATACTCGAGGCCAAACCATGTAGCCGGAAAAAAGTTCTGCTGCCTGCCTCCTAAATTGTAATGGGTAAAAACGACCCAGGTGAAACAGCAGCAGTGGTTAAGGCCGGCCAGTTATAAGTCACTATACGATGACGTCGACGCGTTCGAACTCGATGAGGGACAAATTGTTGTTTTCTTTCACGGAGAAATCAGCTGGCTCAGTGATTTCAACACGACCTGATCTGTCTACTATAAGCCTCATTGATCCCTTGAACATGTCAATCTTCGCGTTGCGTAGGATGCAAGTAGTGCCCTCTTTCAACAGGTCCACTGCGCAGAAGGACACGTGATTACAAGCCACACCATATACAGTCAATTAAAAATAACAAAACGAATGTCTATTTGCACCAGTGAAACAAATTAGGTTTCTGTGCCTTCAAAAACCTAACTCCATTTCCAAACCCAAGTTTGTTCACAGAGTAAAACAAAATACCAGAACTGATCTACTTCCGAACCTTCCTTTCACCTCCCCAATACAAATTTGCATAGTTTGCTTAAAACAATCCATACTACAGGCTCAACAACCTTCTAATAAGAGTATTGAGTATAGATCAACCTTTTAGCTAAGACGATTTTTTTGCAACTCACTCTTTCTTCAACTGTCAATGCAATTGGGTAGAGTCCATGTCAGTTCATCTAACTAAGGTATCCTGTCATCACTGCGTAATTTATTTCCTCACCAATCAAATGATTACATGCAAATATGAAGTACAATCCACAGGCAAACACAGACTTCCTAGGTCCCTCAGTACTCCGCAACCTACTACCGGTGAAACAGCAGTCCTTTTATTCAATGATTTATGGGTTTGAAGATGATGCTCGTCACATTCATGCAAAAATCAAATAACAGAACTAGGGTACCAAATCCAAGGTTCGAAATCATTGAATCATTATCTTTTAGTCACTTGTAAAAGCCCACCACAAGTCATTGTTTTGACGTCACTGCCCAACTTGAAATGCAACAAACTGCCCCAGTTACCAAAAGTCTGAAAGCTGGAAGTAGTGGCTTTTCTGAAGGTACAATAGGAATAAATGACAACAGAATCCAACAAAAATTAAATTTCATTCAGCAAATAAATCTACTAGCATCTAACCTGCATATCTTACAAGCACTTATTGCATTACGCAACACACAACCCAATGTTACTCATTTTTTCCCTCTCAAAACCTGCAATCCCTTCAACTAATTTCGAGTCACGATTAATATCACGATATCACCCAAATCAAATTAAACAACTGATGCATAAACACTACACAACTGTTTGCTTTTCAATAACTCAGAGTGTTTGGTTCAGCTTATGCGCACCTCGACCAATCCACACTACATGACAGCTGATTCACAGTTTACGTGGTTACACAATATCAAAGGTATAGAATAATATGTTTCGACAAACTATTTTAATAATCAGCATCAACCAGAAAATATAGAGGACATATATAAACTTGAGCACAAGTAGTACGCAACAAAGCAACAAACCTTGATCATTTCTAGCGGTGAAGATAATCATTCCCGTCTCATCACCTACCAAGCATTCAGCAAGTCGCATTTGCCGTCCTTGATTTCCATCCGAGCGGCCCCTAGGCATTATTGTTTTTGAGCTGATTACTTTTACTGTGAGCGTAAGTCCTCCAGCTAGAGGGCGAAGCTGCTCCACTTTTGTGAAGGCATTTTGTTGCATCTTTTGTTCAGCCATTCCCACAAACCTTTTCAAATACCAATACGTGGAAAGCTAGTTAATGAAACTAAAACATGAAAGTGTACCTCCTTTACAAAAGAAGGAAGCAAAATCACAATTAGATGCGTGAAAAATATGGGCAAACAGAAAAAAGACTACAGGGAATACATGGTCCTGCCTAAACCCTACGTACATGAGCGAAGATCAACATAGGAATTTAATTGTGAAAGAGGAAAATACAGTGAGCCAAAAAGAAACTTACATAACAAATCCAATGAAAATCCAAATGGAGTAGTAAGAAATGGGTTTCTAATCATAATCTGGGCTGAATACTAGGTTTTTCCCATGAGCGTGTAGGCCCAATCCTTTCGAGATTGAATGACCCAAATCCACTTAAAAGCTTGAGCCTTGTAAGTGGTAAGCTGTCTAATAGTACATTAAGGTCCAACTCTTTTTTTTTGATACGTAGTCCAACCCTTTTCCTATTTACCCAATGTGGGACTCAAATCCTTCCCATGTGTTCCACCAATCCCACCGTCCACTGGAGGGGCTCAATTAAATCCGGAGCAAATGGCCCGTATGGACTGACCACAAAGGAGTTGACATCATGTGAAAGGTTTCGAACCTGAGAAATTGGAAGGAGCAACCCCCAAGTCTCAGGCTTTGACAACTCGGCCATCCCCTCGGAGTTCATGATTCCCAATTCTAGTTCATTTATATGGACCGATTGTAATAAAAAATAAAAGAGCTTATGCAAAAAGACCCAAATCCAAAACAGCGGTGGAGATCGAGAAATAAAACATTTCCCCAAAACTGTGAGGGTTTAATTGCAAATCAAAAGCCATTTGAACATATCATTATGCAACCAATGCATCTAATCGTTGGAAGATCGTAAGCAACTAAATCAGAATTCAATTTGCTCTAATCATAGCGAAACGCGGATGAGAAAATAGGGAGATCAGGCGAAGTGTTTGTACCTTACCCGAGTTGAGAGCTGACGATCGGATCCGAAGGCGAAAGAGATCTGTGTTAGAGAGAGAGAGAGAGAACAGGGGTTTGGTTTGGACAATTCAATCTTTGTGCGAATTTACGGGGACCTGTTTTTTATTTTATTTTATTTATATAAAATCGTCAAGGTCTGTTTGGGACGTGGTGACTCAGATAGAAATAGTAACTACATATGTTTAGGCCTTATTCTCGAATGAATTTTATGAGATAAAATTTAATTTTAATAAAATCTAGTTTTGTTTGGAGGTGTGATAAAATCGCATTGTTTTTTCAATTGATTAAATCTAGGGTTGATAAAAGTGTTTTGTAAATGATTTTGAAAGATAAAATCTAGTTTTGCTAAAATCCGTTGAAAATGTTAGATTTTATAAAAACTAGATTTTATGATATAAAATCCATTGCTAAGTTCAGCTAAAAGTCATAAAATTCTTAAAAATTATTGTAAAACTCTTGAAAGTAGTTTATCTAGGTGAGGAAAATAATCCGTATTTAGGTGTTTTAGAAAACGGGAAATTAAAAGCTTAAAATATTACTATATTTAGAAGTTTTAGGAAACGAAAAACTCAAAGCTTAAAATTATATATTAATAAGAATCGTATATTACATAGATCTTGTCAAGTACTCCGTACTTCATAAGTACAAAAACTGATTTTGACATGTTATCATTGGATACCTCGTCCTAAAATTTTTATCTTGTAAAATAATGGCAAGCAAAGATTTCAATCCACTGAATCCAGTGTGTGCGATACATTTATTCAAAATTAATTAATGTGATTGAATAGTTATCAACAGTCTCTGACCTACATAATTTTTTGCACGGATGAAGTAATCTACAAGATCTACATAATGTACCATTTCGATCATATATGCCAACTTATTACGTATTTCTCTACGGGGGCAGCACATACATGTAAGTGTATCTCGACTGCATTTGGAACTTACCCCTATGTCTTTTATAAATATTTTCTACAAATTAATGTTTAATTGCAAAATTTGAAGTAGATAGATAAACAAATTATAGCACTAACAACAAATTAACATGATTAACATATTAAAGACCCAACTTTTCTCTAGTTATCTTAAAGCCAATATCAAAATACAGACTAGTATTTTTGTATCGGCTGAGATTCTGGTACAGTCTGTATGCCCGATATCGACCGATAAAAGACTGGTGAAGGAAACAGCAAGCTATATGTTTTTTTTTTTTTTGGGTATCCGTATCGACCGGTACTGTACTGCTGTGTAACAGGATTCACAACACTTGGAATCCACTTATGATCACAACTGTCAAGCTCTTCCCAAGCTGGGCCCTAATAACAATTGGGCTTACATTCCAGTGAAGCCCTATAGGCCATGTAGGAGCTATAAATTGATAGACAGGCTTGATCCATGGGTTTAATGTTGACCTCATTGTGGGAACTTTGTTTTCCAATTGTTGCTTAGCTTTTAGATAGATGCATGAACTTTTGTTTATTTTTTGGTAAGTGATGTATGCAAGGATGGAGCTAAGGGGGGACAAGTGGTGGCGGCGGCCACCACAAGGTTTTCAAATTATGCACTTATTATATAGAAAATAAATTTTTGTCCCCAAATTATATAGATTCGACACTACTAGATTTTTTTTAATCTTTCATTCTCATTATGCAGTTTGTCTTTTTATTTTTTTATTATATATGTTCGCCACCACAAAGGTAAAATCCTGGCTCCGTCCCTGGATGTATGAGCTTTTGAATGCAACTTAACATGCAACTCTTGCATGTTGGGCACCAGAAAAAGCTAGATCCTCGTATGACGACACCGCATAATTGTGTGGATTTTTTTATGTTTAGTATCACCGTTGTTGCACTACATTAAATTTTCCGTAATATATATATATATATATATATATATATATATATATATATTACTCCCTCAGACCCTAAATTTTGGTCCACTACGTATAATTTTCAAACTTAAAGATAATGTATTTCCAATTTTTTTTTTGCACCGCTTAATAAATTTCATCGAGATCTATCAAACGAGATCTATATTGCACGTAAAATTCTTTTGGTAAGTACATTATTTTTAAGCTTAAAAATTGCACATAGTTTCGTAGTGGACAAAAAATTTGAGAACGGAGGGAGTACTTCACAAATAAAACATTAGGTATATTGATAATTACGCTTTTGAGAAGTTGCTAAGCTCATCCCAACAATAACTAATTATGCTTGCCTCCATGTTACACGCATGCCAGTAGTCATTTTAGATTTATGACTTTGGACTCCGTGATTGTTAACATTCCGGTCATTTGGTCACAAAATAAGCGTTTCAGTTTAAATTCAATGTACCTTCTGACCATCTGTAATCTTACCACTAAACCCATATCTTCCATAAAGCAAGCAGAGGAATGATATAGCTGAGTCTCTCTTAACAATTATAATCAATCAAGACGACTTTATTCACAAGATTTAAGGCAAAACAGCATTTGGAACACAAAATTCCTTTCTAAACCCTTTTCAAAGAAGAAAGCAAGACAACCCATCAAAACTGGAATATATGGTTAATAGAAGAAGAAAAAATACATCTAATAAGAGAGAAAGTTGCTGGCCAACTTTTATTTTTGCCAAAATGTACATGATGGCAAAACATGTACAACTTTTACTGCAGAAATTTAACAGTAAATGGAAGAAATAGCAAGTGCAGTACTTATGCAGAAAGAGAAGGGGTAATGCCAAAGTCAAGACTCCATTGCTCAAAACTGCCCTTCACGAAATCGTAGTGTGCTCCCCTTATTGTCAGAGTTTTCTTCACCAAACCAGCTCTCACAAATGGATATGTCAAAAGATTTGCCAGGGACACATTCACAGCCTCCTGCATTTTTAATCCCACACACAAACAAAAAGTTAGTACTAGAATGCAAATATTTGAGATCGACTTAGTTGCCATGAGTGAAAAAGTATTACTCCCTCTGTTCCTGAGTATTTGTCTATTTTTGGAATCCATCGATTTAAGAAGACAAAATGATTCTACTTTAAAAGGTACCGTATTTCGAAATTACTATTGAGTTTGTGAGCTTGAAATTTGAATTTAACCATCAAAAGAGAAGGGTAAAAAATGAATTAAGGTCGGAGTTTGTCCATTAACTTTTCAAAGTGAACAAACATCTGGCGATGTCCCAAACTGGAATTATGGGCTAAGATTAAGGGACAGAATATTCGCTAAACTGAAATTAGAAGAACTAAATCTTACCTAGTTAGAGCTTAGACCTTTTTTTATTTTGAGAACTCAAGAAGATGCAGTTATAATGATAGTGTCAAGTTGTCAACCCAAGTTTGGTGTTTTCTTTTCAATCAAAAACTGAATTGAATTAATATATAGAACCAATTAGTGTACTTACCTTCTCACAGTTCTTGCACTGTTCAGCAAAATCCAAATCCTTGCTCTCTGCTTTCACCTTTGTCTTGGCAGGCGTACATATTTTGACCCAATTCTCTATAAAATCGCTGGACGTTCAAATGAAAAATTAATGTTATTAGTAAATTATGGATATTTTCTTAATACAACAATAATAACAGAACCCATCTAGTCTCCAATCATTGGGGGTATTGGCGGGGATGATTGGAGACAGACCTAACCTTTGACAATGTGCACAAAGTGGTTGCTCCCAGAAAACCACTGAAATAGTGGCCCCCCAAAACCTTTGGCAATATTTCTCAATCCGCAAGAGAAATTCTCATAACCATTCATTTTTGTATATCCTCTCCTTCTTTACGAATTTTCAGTTCCATATACAAATAGCAAGGGAATTTTTGAACAAAGGAATAACTTTAGAGGACTTTTACGAAAAAAAAATAATTTAACTGCATATTTCTTGTACTTGAAGCTCCTTTATAATATGCTCAAGGTGGTTATATAGTTTGAAAGTTGCCAACTAGCTTTCCAACTTGTGGATGCCTCCAATGGGTATAACTTAGGGGAGATAAAAGTGACTCAAAAAACCTATAAGGTATCGCCAAGGGCCATAAAGAAAGAGCTAGATTCGCATGCGAGATCATACCCTAGAATGTTGGAGGTTTTGTGAAGCTGAGCAAAATGGTTACAGAATATGCTTGTACTTCTTATTAATACAAGTTTTAAAATTTTCACATTTCAGAAAGAAGGTAAAGTAGAGATTCTTATGATAAGGGAAGTCCAAGGTTAAGAGTACAAAATTAAAAAGCAAGGGTTTAAGTTGTTAGAAGTATCAAACTTTAAGGAAATGTACGTAACTATCCGAAAGTATAATCGTCATGGAATATGCTTATACGTCTTGATTCTTCACTGAGTTCACACTATTGACTAAAACGGTATTTCATTATTTCGTCCAAATATTTTCCCTATTCAAGACAAGTCATTTCCTCTAACTAATTAAACTGGCTAAATGGTAATTTTATCGAAAACGAGTAGTATTTTGACATTAGTATGTAGATAAAAAAAAATATAACATGAACTCACGAAAAGTAACAATTTTAGTATACTCTCCATCCCAAATTGTTGCTCTTACTTTGGAAATCCAACGTTTTATGACAATATATGATTGTACCTAAAAAATGAAAGAAGTTCCAACTTTCCTTTGTCAATTTTTTAGTTGGCCCTCTGTATCGGGACAACTAAGAAAGAAAAGAAGGAGCAATAATTTGGGATGGAGGGAATAACATTGTAGAAAAGATAGCTTACCTAGCTGTGGTCCCATCATCTGGGATAGACATGAGGCCCTTTATTCCTCCACAACAACTGTGTCCAATGACCATAATAGTCTCCACCTGCACCACACAATTTCTCATCAACTCAAATTTTTTCCAAGAGGGAAAAAAAAAAAGCAATGTTTTGAAAGAAAAAAAAAAGCAATGTTTTGAAGAAAAAAAAAAAGAGCAGGATAAAAGATGGGCTGGTGTCCTCTTGAAGTGACAACTTTGCAAGTAGCAAAAGGTGATTGCATGATCGCTGGGGTAACACCCCAATTGCAAAAGATCAAAACAAAATCCACCAACTACTAGCTATTTCAGCCATTAACTATGGATGGTTAGAGACTTTAGTCGCTTTCAAAAACTGTTTTGGGGAAAAAATTAGAATGGATACGGATCATACAGCTGTTGATACACCAAAACACTAGCCAAACTTGGTTCGATTTTAATTTGCAACACATCCTTGTTTCGCAACTTGTTTCTAAAACAATTTGCTCCTCTTACAATCGTTCGATACATATGAATTTCATCTATCTAAATATCCGTGTCTATAGCATTGCATCTAAAAATTAGTACATACCTTATAGAACAAAAAATACGTTATAGAACAAAAAAAGACAAATTGAAAACTTGGGGACTAAATATCGGGCATCCTTGGAGTGCCATGTTCAATCGTTTATGTGGTACTCCTTGACAGTTAACGTAAGCATATCATATGTAGGGCTGATAAGCAAATCAAACTGCTTGTGTTCGCTTGTTGAAAGTTCGGTTGAGATCAGTTTTTCACATTAACAGGCCAAGCTTGAACATTTTTTTAAAGCTTGTTAAGCTTTCAAACCAAGTTCGAGCTCGGCTTTTGACTCATGATGATCAAAACTTTCAAGCTAGTCAAAATTGGTTCGTGATTAGCTCGAACAACGCTCTTTTGAGATCGGCTCTGGCTCGACTTCTGAATAATCCAAGTTCAAACATATTTTAAAGCTTGTAAAGTTTTCAAACAAGTTTGAATAATTAAATATTTTGTTTGTTCGGTTTGTTTATCACCCTGAATTATATTGTTATTTTCCAAGAAACTAATCAAAATGCGTACTATTGTTTCATGGGCACAATACAATACCAAGTAATTTGTTAAAAGTGCTGCGTAAAAATACCACACGGTACTCCAAAAGCGTTGAATTATGATTTTGGATATTTAAAGGAGGACGAAGATTATGATTTTGGACTTTTAAAGAAGTGACGAAGAGCTAGTGGGAAGGTTTAGGTAGGTCTAACGACACAAATCACGTTACATTACCTCCACCGCAAAAGTTCCCATCACAAAAGGGATCTACCACTATTAAAGAGAGAGAGAGACGTGTAAAAATAATAAAGGTGGAAAAGTCACCTTCAGATGTAACACGGCATATTCAATTGCCGCCCCCACTCCTGCATATTTTTTCTGCACCAGATAATATCAAAAAGTTAAAGTCAAGCAATTATTAACGGTATATTGCAATTAAAAACCAAATGGTGCAATAAGACATTGACATACAGATTGTGCAAATGAGACATTCTGTGATCTGTAAATAAGACTATCACTAAATAAAAGCCATCAACTTTCAACGGAGCTAATTGATAGATGTCTATAAAGCTATGGATGATTCCAAAATTCCAAAATGCTTCTTTTAGAGTACAGTGGAATGTTAATCTTCAATATTTGAGGTTCATTAATTTTTTATGGCCATATCATAAGTGGGGAAAGGGAAGGATTGTCACACCTGACTAATTAGTCGGAATTGCTTGTATGACTATTAGGTTGTGGCTCAATTAGTCCTACAGTTGAAACACAGAGAGCAATTTTCACACTCAAACCTTCTTCTTTTTATTTTATTATTTTATTTTATAACAGAAGCGAATAATCTTAAGGGTTGAGTCTGACCGTTCTCGTGCAGAGAGCTCAATTAACGTCAGAGCAAAGCTCCGTATAGATTGAGCCTAAGGAATTAATAACATCTGAGACGTTTTGAACCTGAGACCATAGGAGGAAACAAATCCCCAAGTTGCATGCCTTAACCATCAAGTCAATCGCTTGGGGTTATGGCTCAATTAGTGTTACCCGGGTTCAGTCAATCAACAAAAAGCCCGGCCAAAGGAAAAAGTCAATGATAGCATTTTTTATCTTATCTCCTTCCGTCCTAGGAAAACTTTTTGGGTACCGAATGGGTACCACCTATCCATGTCAAGCACGATCTCGGCCGTCCAAAAGTGTTTTGGACTGCCCAGATTGATTCCCTCTCTCTCCTTTCACCTGACCACTCTTTCTCCTCTTTTTCTCTCTCCTCTTTCGGACCGTTGGATCGCGCTTTGAACGGCTGAGATTGCCAAGCGGGTACCACGTGGACAATACCAACTCGGCACTGAAAAATTTCTCCCGTCCTAGAGGACATATTTCCAAAAGATTTTAGCAATCAAGTTGCTAAAATCACCATGATTTTAGCAAATGAGTTCGGCAAGTGCTAAAATCATGGTTTTGAAATCAAAAAATGAAGTGGTTCCGTATATCGTTTTTCGATTTTTTTCGCACCAAATTAAAGTACTCCTCGTGTACTTTAATTCGGTGTGAAAAATTCAAAAAATAATACACGCAAACACTTAATTTTTTGATTTGAAATACCATGATTTTAGCACTTGCCGAACTCATTCGGTAAAATCATGGTGATTTTAGCAACTGGGTTGCTAAAATCTTTTGGAAAACTATGTCAACCTCCTACTATAGCTAATAGGTTAGAGCGGAACTTAGCTCAACACTAAGCAATCTAAGGAAAGATGACCTGACTAGGATAGCTTCCTCGTCTAGGTGTTATAGTGACTTGTTTTCCTTTTTTCTCTATATAATAGGCTCAATTAGTGTTATAATGAAAACAGGATAAAAAATCTTACACTCACATTTTATTGGGTAAACAAATAAATTAATTGTGACATTACAAAAATACCCTTTCACTTTTAAATTCGTGTTACGTTTAAAGGTGACTTTGTAAATTTTCAGAAATTACAGACTTTACCTGTACAAAGAATTTATCAAAATTACTCAAAACATGGAATCTATGAATTGTTGAGAGAACCTGATCAAATGGAGGGACCATGCTGGCAATGTTTCGGACCACGAAGGCCTCCCCTGGCTGGAAATCCAGGACATGAGAAGGGCAGACACGGGAGTCGGAGCAGGCAAATACCATAAACTGCATTTATTAGCAAAAAAGTGGAAATTCAGGTTCAACCATCAACAGAAGAATTGCTAAAACCTCTCTTTCTAAATGTACATTTCTTTACATTCTTGAGTTAATAAATGAATAATTTTCAATACCCAAACACTTTTACATGCACACTGTCAATGGGTTCATTTATATCTTAGATGTTTGGCTGAGTTTCCACTAAATTTTTTATCTCCACCCTGATGGCAAAAAACAACATGTTGCCACTAAAAATATCATTTAGTTATGAGGAATGACTTGGGGAAATTCTATTCGCACTGCCCCTCTTTTTCCATTACCCACACACAAAAAACCTTAAGAATGTGTGTGGGACCCATCTTAATCACAAATTGTCTATTTTGTAAACAATAATCTATAAATCATTTTTGCAAAACAATCAAGTTAATTAGATATCTAATTAACTTACCGATATCTGATCAACTTGATTTTTTGCAAGTATGATTTACACATTAATTCTTATCAAATAGACGGTTTAGATAATTAAGGTGGGCCTCACACGCCTTCTTAAGGTTTTTTTTGGTGTGGATACTGAGAAAAGAGGGAAAACAACTGCAAAATACCATAAATTCGTTTAGTCAATAGTGAAAATCCAGCCTAAATCTTCTTATTTAAGGAGGGCATATTGGTGCTTCCAGAGAGACCCTAAAAGTACTCATTGAGCAATTGGAGATACGTAAAAGTTGTGATGGTATTCTTTCAGATAATTTTATACTATGGCTTTGTTTTCTTCTTTTACCTCCAGAATAGGACTTTTGTGAGGCTTTAAACCTTCTTTATTTAAGTCTTATTCATACGGGACCAAACGGGGAATATTGTATTATTTATATAATTTGGAATATGACAAGTCGAGAGCGAACTGCATCATTTTCCGGTATTAAGAAAGACCAATTTAAAAATTAAAGATGTAATTTTCACTCTTACTTTGAGTTCCTCATCCTTTTTTTTTTTTTTTTTTTTTTCTCTCTTTATCTATTTCGCAAGCACTAGTCGAGTGATTGATACCTAACATTTATACAGTAATAGTTTAAATTAATTTTCTAAATCAAAAAGTGGAAAAAAAGCTACTAAAACAGGAGAAATATTGCTTCAGTAGCATTACTGACCTTGGGGCTCTGGCCTTTGGCGAGTTCACCATACAAAGCAGGATTTTTCCTGAAAAACAAAGGAGCGACAAATAACTAACTGCATGACACAAGGCATAATAGTTACCCAATACTTTTGGAGAACTATGTTAGCTTTATTCAAGTAACAACCAATTTAACTAGTACGACAAGATGACACACTTGTGCTAGGTGGGTAGTGCGTGATGCGAGTCATGCAGGGGCGGAGGCATATGGGGGCTGGGGGGTGCCCGGCCCCCCCGGGTTTTGAAAAATTAATTATTTTAATGCTAATCTTGTTGAAATAATTGACACTATTATTGTAATATCTTTTCACTATCGTAATAATTTTGGTTTCATTTATTAAAAAGATAAGTAATTTTATATCTTCATCAATGATTTTTACACCCCTTTTTTATAAACACCCCCTTTTGTCTTTTATTGAATTTTTCAAATAAAAATTCTACTAAAACAAAAAATTGGGTGTGTGTATCAAAAAGGGGGTGTGGAAATCACTTGTCTTTCTTTCTTTCGCCCGGCGGACGTTAATACTTGTATTAATACTCCTACCTCACAATTATGAGATCTTCCATTCAAAACAATTGACTGTTATCCCCCACCTCCCAAAAAAAAAAACAAATAAATTCTGATTTAACAATTTTATTTGCAGAAGTAATAAAAAAAATACAATTTTATTTGCGAGGAAATATTTTTACTTAAAAACTTAGGAATAGAAAAAATAAAAAAACAACTTGGAAGTGGATAGGGAAGACAAATTTGCTAGTTTACAGATACAGAAATGTTATCTATGAAAATTTTCTCCGAAATGGTTCAGAAAAGAGAAATCAATAGATTTGGACAACTGATTTTTCTTTTCTGAACAATTTCAGGAGAAATTTTCATGTATACTACTACTCCTCTTGGAAATTTGTGGAGATTTTAGTCAATGATGGTTCCGTGTAGGCAAACAACTTGACGTGATTTAATGAAAAGAACCTAAGCTCATGACTATACAGTCGTACCTCTAGAACTATCAATTAAAGAATTTGAGAGGGAGGAGGCTATGGAATCACCTATTAAAAGCTGTGTGCATTCTAAACTACCATTTAGGATGAGTTCACACTACGGTGTTTTCGGTATTTTTATACAATAAGTTGTCAAATTAGTTGATATATGTGAGAAGAATAAATTGTGCAAAATTACTAAAAATATCGAGAATACGAAAAAAATCTTAGTGGGAACTCAGCCTAATTAGCTTTTAGGAAATAAAATAAGGAGAAGGAAAGCGAAATAGAAAAGGAAAGCAAATGGGCAATTTGGTTCTTCTAAAGGCATGTATCCCTTCTTCCTTTATATTCTACACCCTTTTTTTTTTTTTATGTATTTTTGTTTCGTCATAGTGAACATATATCAAAGAATTTTTTTTTTTAAAATAAAAAAACACGAGAGAGATCACACTTCGATTTCAGTTAAAAATGATTTGACCTCACATGCATCAATCAAGCGAACTGATTAGTACCACATAAAAAGTCATAATCTAGCGATTCTCAATTGTTGCCGTCACGACATTACTAAAAATAAAACAACAAAGATTACACTTTGATTCATTTAAAAATCATTTGACTTCACATGAAGGATAAATAGAGTGAGATGATTAGTGTTACTGACCCGATTTGTAGCTGTGACCCATTACTAAAAATAAATTACCTCAAAATTTTCAAGCCAAAAGTAGTAACTCCGTATTAGATATATAATTTTTACCACGCGTGGATGTATAATATAATACCCGATTACCATGCGCGGATGTATAATACCATCGGGATATGATATTATAACTTCTATCACTGTCAATCTGATGAAATTATCAAATAACCCTCTACTAATAATCTCATCAAATAGACAGATAGTGGCAGAGTTAGGAGTTGAAGTCGGAGGGGGTTGACTTATGAAACAAATCTTGGTTCGACAATTTTTTCAAGGCTAAATCCCGTCATTCGAATTTTTATTAGACGATTTTGATAGATCAAAAAATTAATCTTGGTTATTATTGTTGTCATATCGTTTGAGGAATGCAATATTATATTCACATGTATCATTCACTATAATTTAGTGATCTCGAAATGAAAAATTGTTCTTACATAAAATTATTTTCGAAATTAAAATTTTCTATTTAAAAATATCTATAAAAAAATATGTAATATATGCTCCAAAATAGAAAATTGGGGGCGGCCCCCTTTATAGCTGCGCCACTATGGACAGGCTTTTTAACTGTTTCATAAAGATGCGTAATTTTAAAAGCAGGAAGTGCAGAATGGTACTCTAGCAGGCAACATGTACTGGAATTTTCCCAATCAGTAGAATCAAAGATTTCTCCTTCTTAAAGTGAGCGTTACGTACTCGAATTTCTCCTTCTTAAAGTGAGCGAAACCGGTGTTGATCCTCTCGACCGGGTTGAACCCCTTGGCAGCGGTCCCCTCCAGCTCCGCCGTTAATTGCTTGATCTTCGAGGCGGCAACTGCCTGTAGCCCATGTTTTTCACTGCCACAAAACAAAAAACAGAGAGACAAACAGAACGCCCGTCAGTGAACTGGCAGTCCCAATGGGACCCACTTGGGGTACCAGAAAAATGGAGAGGGAGGTTAATTATTTCAGTGCTCCTCCTGGGCCTATTCCACCACATGATAGTTGATAGTGAAGTCCACCCTAATGCGCACTAAAAAAGAATTGTTGGAGTACTACGTGACGGTGCTCCAGAAGAAAATAATAATTTCTTTACAGGACAACATTTACGGCATAATTGGAATTTGGAACGTAAATGCATGTAATCAGTATATGCTATTCACGAAAAAAAGTATATGTATCACCTCGAACTATATATGAGCTTTCGTAATAATATTTGTAAACAATGTTGTAGTGCATTTTTTCAGGATCATAATATTAGTATCCACGGTTAACAAAATTGTTAAAGGCATTTTACAATGAAAAATATATGATTGAGATTACGAAATAATATTTGAAAACCCAGATGTAGAAATTATATATATTTTTAGGATTATTATATTAGTATCCACAAGTAACAAAATCGTGAAAGGTATTTTACTATAAAAATGTACATGATTGAGATTACGTAATCCAAAGTTAACAAAACCGTAAAAGGTATGTTACAATAAAAAAAGTACATGATTGAGATAACGTAGTAATATTTGTAAATCATTTTGTACAAATTATATTTTTTCAGGATTACAATATTAGTATTCACAATTAAAAAAATCGTTAAAGATAAATTGCCCAATAAAGAAGTACATGATTCATGGATTCATATGATCATACAAATGACACAACAGTACTAGATCCATGATCTGTAATACTACGTTTCATATTATCATGTGATTTTCGTATCAACTCCTTCAACAATTTAATTTTTCTAGTCATACATATTTTAAAATTTTGTCAACCAATCAATAAAAAAAAAAAAAAAAGAGAGAGAGAGAGAGAGCAAAAGTATCTAATAAAAATTCGAAAATAATATCACTCGATGTTTGACAGCAGATTGTCATACATGTCCATTTTTTTTATTTTATAAATATGAAAGGGATGATTTCTTTATATCTAATAAATTTAAAAAAAAAAAAAAATTGTTCAATTCGTGGAAAATTGTGATGGGAAAATAGAGAGGGTGAAACCTGTAACTCTACATGGTAAAGATAATGAAGGATGAATTATTTTCCTAACAGAGGGTGTGAAAATCATTAATTCCTCCGTGCATGCGTCAACAATGCTATAGTCACAACATTAATTAAATATAACATCCGGACACAACATTCATACTGGATGACACAACATTCAACGTATGGGTGCTGTCCCCAAGAGTGTTGTTTCCTAACATTTTGGTCAGGCCATTACCAAAAATGAGAGAGAGAGAGAGAGAGAGAGAGAGAGAGAGAGAGAGAGAGAGAGAGAGAGAGAGAGAGAGAGAGAACCTGAGAAGCTTCTTAAGTCCAGCAATGGCTTCCTCATATGAATTTGAACCATTTGTTGTCGCCATGTCCTCTTTCTGCATTTCATAGAAAACTCGGTTAAAAACAGCGAAAATCGACAATTAACTTCAACTTCTATATAACCCGTCGATTTCAGCCTACGATCAAAACTAGACGAACGTTCGCAAGTATACACATATGCATAATTAGATATATATCTGATTTGTGAAGAGATCTCATCAATGAATTCATGACCGAAAACCTCAGACCATATACAGCCCGATCAGAAGCCTGAATCTAATCTTCCTCTGTAAATTCTATTCCGATTCACACATTCACCTCATCAAAACGACAAATGCAAAATTCAACGACATTCGTAAGCAATTACCAAACCAAAATCACTCCGAAATGTTCAGAAAATCAAGCCGCTGAATTCAGAGGAAAATGAAACGGATTCACTACGAAAACAGAAGGAAAATCAAATCGACCGATTCCGTTTCGTTGACACAATTGAATCTGTGACGAGACCGTTGCATATACACATGACAGAAAGGATGATTACTTTTTTGCTGATATATGACAGGATCTGCAGTACCGACCTTTTTCTGTTTGGTGCCTGAGAAATTTGCTTCCGAAAGGGAGAAGTACTGGTAGAGAATAAGTCACCTGCTCGACATATACGCAGGGATCATAAATTTATAGACATCGTTAACCATGGTTAACTTAACTGCTTTGATGGGTAACCCGGGGTTTTATCCAAAAATAGAAAAAGTTGAAGTATTGGGATTATTAAATTAAATTAGGTTCTCATATGGAAATTCAATGCAACGCGTTTGGTGGGAGACATAGGTTTTTTATTTTTATTTTTATTTTTTTTAATGATAATGCCAAAACTGTTTTTGATTATGCTAAAACTCCATTATATACAAGGCATGTACATTGCCCATAAGTACAAGTATTATGCATTGAAGTTTTGACACAATCAAAAACAGTTTTAGCATTAACATTTGTCACTGTGTCATCACCAATACATATGAAAAAGACACCAGCGACGGGCGAAAACCTAAACGGAGCTACAGCTGTCATGACCGAGCTTAGGTCTACAGAGCAAAACACAATTAGACACACAAAAGCTATGCTATCACTAGTAGAAAAAGGAGCCCAACAAAAGGCCCAAGCCCCAAGGATGTCGATGATGAGCGAAGGCCTGAACAAGGCCCAAGGAACAGAGCATAGAGCAACCAAGTGTGTACAACAACAACAAACAAACTAAATAAAACTACGTGTATCAACGGATAAGATCCGTAGCTGTTGAGGGCTTCTCCGACACCAAAACCACTTCCAAATAAAAAACACCAGATCAAACTCCCATCCAAAAGATTCGGCAAGAGAAATGCCGGCACAAGCCCATAAGCTACACATGCAAACACAGAGCCGAGACCAACACAAAGGCGGACTGAGACGCAGGCCTTCACGGCGGTCCTGACCGATCATTGCAAAACAACACATGCAAACACTAATCCGAGAGAAGGGAATTGATTGGATTGGATAGGGAAGGGAAGAATGAAAAGGGGAGACCTGATCCAAACGAAGGGGAAAAATGAAAAACCCAATCAGACGGGGAGGGGTTAGATTGGAAGGGGGCCGATCGAGCACAAAAATGGAGTAGCTGCTCGGATGGGGAAGGGGATAACGGAACGGGGGGTCTAAGCGACTGGGGAAAGTGATAGCTTGCATGGGTCGCCAGATCTACAGACGCCAGAGAAGGGCTAGTGAACGCTGATCGCTGGGCAACACGATCTTTCTGGCTAAACAGATACTACCGGGACAGGACACAACACTAGATAAAAGTGGAATTTCATTAGTTAACGCTCCTTTAGTTTTGAATTGAGACAAACTTTAAGACAACAAAATGTGATATTTGAGACCAAAGATTAGGGACGGAGAGAGTATTTGAATTGATTCCATGGGCTATTCCGATTCAGCTCAGGGGTATTGATTTCACGGGTAGAGAAAACTCGAAAGAACCACGCTTGTAAATTTGGGATCCATCTATCTCAAGAAAAATGTCATCTATTGAATAACATTCCCTCCATTTCTTTTTAATTGTCCTACTACGGAAATTCAGTTTTTTTAGGGAGACATTACCATCACACTGTAACAATTTTTTTTGATAACCGGATGTCTGATCTGCGCACCTCGATTAATTCGGTCTCAAGTTTGAATCCCCTCTCAGGTTTGAATCCCCTTGCCAACAAACTCTTGGGCTACTAGGATTTATGCCCAATTGTTTCCTTCGGGGAATTCAGTGACGTTACCATAACACTATAACAATTACTATTAACTTTCCATAACTATTCAATGACGATATCATAACACTATAACAGTTACTATTAACTTTCCATAACTTTCCTTGGTACCCACTAACTTTTCCATTAACTTTTCCAAATACAGTATAAGCTAATTTTGTAGGTAAAATGAAAAATTAAACGACTATACCTATTAAAAAGTGGACGAAGGATGTAATGCTTGGGATTCGTTCACTCATGCATGTACATATTTAGAGCCTTTCGATGTGCGTGGTCCCGTGATTTCCCTTCCCCAGAGTCCAATTTTATGGGAAGTTCAATAATTATTGAGTGGCACCACAATGATACTCTTTGATCATGTCAGACAAGAGGGGAGGGATTTCTTTTAATTACTCCTACTAATTTTTTAGCTAATTGATGAGATGCGGACAGCGGGTTTTACGGGTGGGATAAGTCAAACAAGGCGCCCACCCACGTTGTGAGGAGAACATGAGGACGAAACTTGCATGGGCTCGGGGTGAGTGGGGTCGGATGAATTAAGGAAGGCTTAACTAAGAAGTAGGACCGAACTCCAATCCAGTGCAGTGTTATTCTTATCCACTCCAGTCCAGTTTAAGCCTTTGTGGGCCTCTCCCGAATTCCTAGCAATGATTGCAATCGTTAAATTTGTAGAGTTCATTGAGTACGTAGGTTATTCGCGTAAAAAAATAATTAACTCCCATCCAGTATTATTCCCTTTGTGGGTCTCTTTTGAGCCCACAAAAATAATCAGAATCGTTCAATTCGTAAAACTCATTGAGTATGTTATCAATGCAAAAAATTAGCTTGCTGGGCATCAACAGGTAAATGTACAAATAGTGTTGTACATGGAAAATGAGATGACAAGAAATAATTTGAAATTTAAACTACACAGATTTTTTCATTACAAATATGTTTTGTTCATGTACCTGCCGACGTTCGGTCAAGTTAATATTTTTACATAAACAAACTACTCGACAAACTCTACGAAATAAACAATTCCGATTATTACTATGAGCACAAGAGGGCCCCACAAAGTCCAAACTGGACCGGATTTGATGGGTATAATACCGGGGATATGAGGGTGGTGTAGTGCGGCATCTAAACCGTTGATCTCGGCAATGAACGATTCGGATTTTATCATGGCAATGAATGACTCGATTTGTAAAATGCCGAAATGAAATCCGAACCGTTAAAAATATAACCGCCGGTCCATGTACCGCATTACACGGGCGTTCTACATGGATGCCCTACAAACACCCCATCTCCATAATACCCAGAACTCGTTCGTTTACTCATGTGGACTCACAGGTTTTGGATTACTCTAATAAGGCAAAGTTTGGCTTAAAAAGTTAAGCCAAATTTTGGCTTTTTGGTGTTTCAAAAAGTCAAGAAAAGTTGTTGGGTTTGGCCTAAAAAATGCAGATGCAAAGTGCTACTGTAGCTGCTTGTTGGGTTTGCTCATTGAAATAGTAAAAAGTACTTTTTAGGCCAAATGAGCAAACTTATTTTTTGTGGCTTTTTCCCTCAAAAAAGCAAAAAGCTAGAAGTAGTACATACTTCTTTAGCCAAACCTCACCTAAGTCATCATAGCGGTTTCCGGTGAAAAGGGGTAAGTCAAACAAATGTAACGTGAGGGGATTTCCTACTTCCCGATGCGATTTCGTCTCCACTAATCTCTCTCTCTCTCTCTCTCTCTCTCTCTCTCTCTCTCTCTCTCTCTCTTTCGTCATTCCTAATCTATTACATGAGGAAGGAGGAATGAGACTCGATCCCGAGATGCAGTGTGCGGCATTTAAAAGCTCTAGCGCATGAGTTAGCCACCACTTGCCTTTTCATTATAATTTTCATTATAATGTAGGTAAATAGTTTCGTTGATAGGAATTACGGATTCATAAGATAATCAATCACCTTAAAGTTAAAGTAGCATCCGTTCTTAATCAAAATTTAGAAAGCCACGAAGGAGGGTAACCTTTCTAGGTATAGACATGCAGACTTGGGGTGTCAACGGTCCAGATTAGTGTGGATTGATATGAATCTGAGGACCAAACCGCGAGTCACAGTTTCAAGAAAATGCAATCCGTGTCTGGACCAAAAGTCTACGGTTCGGTTTCGAACCAATCTGCAACTCACGATTCGGTTCATAGTTTTATCCATGGATTATACATTCCAAAAAAATTTGAAGCAACCCTTATATTTTCAGATTCAGAGTAGCATTACATTTCCACGAGTACCGTTACTTCGATTACATACCAGTACATAGCAGATTGAAAACATTATAATACTGTTATCCGGACATTATTAGATTACTACAGCTACATACCATTACATAGCATTACTGCCATCCATATGTATGAGTATATAATATTGAAAATTAAAATTACAGTTAATACTCTTAAGATTTATTTATATCACATTCAGTCATTCAGGTATAAAATTAAAAATTACTTAGAATAATATGTTAAATTATGGTTATTTACTCAATATTACACACATATATACACCCTTCATCCCTTTTTAAGTGATCACTATCGGAATGCGTGCAATTTCAAACCCTAAAAAACATATTTCTTTACATAATTTTTAATTTTTTTTATACCAAATTAAAGTGCTCATTGAGTATTTTAAGTTGGTGCAAAAAAATTTAAAAACATGCTACGGAAGAGTATTTTTTAACGGCTAAAAATACAAGTTTCCCAAAGGTATCATTTAGAAAGGGATAGAGGAAGTATATTTTATTTCTTTTATTTATAAAATTATCACGATTTGGTTCGGTTTATCCATAGTTTTTTAATGAATCCGCGGGCCGAACCGCAAGTCACAGTTTTTTAACTTTTCAATCCGTATCCGGACCACTAATCCACGGACTCAATCCAAAACATATGGTTCGGTCTGGTTTGGTTTGGATTCACGGTTCACTCTTTTTTTTTTTTTTTTTTTTGACATGCCTAATGTAGACCACCTCCATCTAGCTAGGGATGGCAATTTCCACCGACCCGTTCGAATCCGATCCGTTCCTCGATCCGAATGGATCGGCATTTTGGATATCTGTTTGGAGACTGGGTCGGATTTGGGGATTTTTTTTAAAAAAATTCGGGGATCGGATCGGAGGCAGGTAGAAGTGTATCCCCGCTCCGATCCGCCCCCGAATCCCCGGTTTTATATATTTATATATTTATATATATTATATGTATTTAGGGTTTGAGTAACTTACGTCTACACACTAACACACACAGTGCTACACTACTACTCCCATTCTCTTCTCAACAGCCGCCACACCAGTCCACAACCACCATTCAACGACTCGCCACACACCAGGTTCTCTCTCTCGATCTCTCATCTCCCTATCGACTCTCGATCTCATCTCCCTCTCGAAGAAGAGAAAGAGGGGTTGAGGAAAAGAGGACGTCTTGGAAATGGAAAAAAGGCTTAGGCATGTGGATTGTGGGGGGACAAGGAGAAAAAGAGAAAGGCTAGGGAAATGCTATAGTTCCCTCTCCCAGATTCCCGCTTTGTATATGTATCTGTGTGTGAGAATGAGAACTGAGAAGAGAAGTGAGACAGAGTCACAGAGAGTCTCCAGAGAAGGGCAAAATGAGGATTTGAGGTGGGATTTGAAGTGTTAAATCCCTACAGAAAATTGTAATTCTATTTTCATAGACTTATCTTCTTCATTCTCAAATTTTTTGGGGAGAGTTTCCCATTGTTAACAGTGATATTGCAAGGAAAAGATCTTTTTTTTTTTTTTTTGATTTTTTTTGATTTTTTTCCCCGAATCCCCGTTTTGGATCCCCGTTTGGGGCGGGGCTGGAGGCAAAAAATTAATCCATCCCCATTGGGGATCGGAGCGGGGACGGGGATGGTGGGAGCATTTGGGGATTGGGGACGGGGATAGTGGTCTCCGACCCCGACTCGTCCCCATTGCCAACCCTACCACAATCTCTCTTAGCCAGAGAATAGACCACACCATTAGTACTCTTACGCATCTCACACTGACTGTAACACACTGTTTGTTTGCAGTATATAAGAGAGGGATATAGGATATGGCCGGATATACATATCCGGGTATTTTATATCCCTTGTTTGTTTAGGTTTGGGAGGCCGGATATTTTTTAGCTGAGATTAATTTTTGTGGATCCGTTTTCTTTTTCTAAACAAGTAGGAGTGGCGCTACTCATAAAACTTGATTCAATAAGGAGGATTCCTATGATCCAAAGCAAATTCCTAGTCATGGTACTCATTTTTGGTCTCGTAATAATGATTCTGCCATGTTATGTATTTTTGCTACGAAAGAAAGAAAGCGAGCTGGTTATCATGCTTGCCCAGATCTATTTCCTTATTTTTCTAAGGCGATTATATCACCTTGCAGGGGGATAAAATTTAGGCACCCCTCCCCCTTTCTAAATTATATCTAGGCTTTCTTTACCCAGTTGCCCTCCCATTTCTGACTTTCCATAAGTTGTTTGGCGCCAGAGAGAGAGAGAGAGAGAGAGAGAGAGAGAGTGTGTGTGTGTGCGTGTGTGTAAACAAATGAAACAGAAGGAAAAAGAAGTGGGGAGAGAGAGAAATGATTTGACCCGTTTATTTTTTTTACTTTGTTTATTTAGGACAAAAAAGATATTTTACATTATTCAACCCCTGATATCCCCATTCCAAAACATCAAAACAAACACAATAAATTTTAATCTCCCTTTCTAAAATAATACCCCTCCAACCATATCCACCTCTTATTATATCTCACTTCCCCCCTCATATACATATCCTTCTAACAAACAAGGCGTGCAATTTTAACCATCCAATTTTTATTCTCTAATAATCAATACTGTTTAATTTATTACTTTTTAAGAGCATCCTTATTAGGAGCACCAAATTTAATCTCAAAAACACCTTTTGTACTTTAACAAGTCATTTTTTCAAAAATTTACAAAACAGAGTCTTTATTCTAACTTTATTATACTAAACTATTCAGACACGGGGTTGGTGCTGTCCCTTCGGGGACAACATGGATGCTGGCCGATCACGAACGTCCGTGGTTGGCTCAGATCGCATCTTGTCCAAACAAATCTGAACCGTCAGCTGTCGAACAGATCTGAGCCGTCCATGGTCGACCATGGACGACCGACGGTCGACCATGGACGACCGACGGTCGACCATGGACGACCGTGATTGGCCCAGCATATCTTAACCGACCTGCAGTTGACACAATCCTCCGTGTAGTAAAACATTCTAGGGGCCAAACTCACAATGAACTTGGTCCATAAATTATACTTTCTGGGTATTCTAAAATTTTTGGGATGTGAATATTGTTGCTATGACCAATGCCATTATACTACAATTAATAGCGTATTGTTCACAGTGTTGCAAATGGAAACACACAAAAAAAAAAAGAACATCTTGTGAATTTGTTGGGTCCACCCACGAGGTGTGACAAAGAAATCTCATTGGATTACAGCCATAGAGAAAGAGAACATATGGACCAAACACATGTTATCAAGAAAAACATATAGGTAAAGGTGAACATATAGCCAAAATATCATATGGACCACATGACCCAAAGGGTTGGCCTAGTGGTTTTGACTTGAGATTTAAGGGTCGTCTAAGATTTTAGGTTCGATTAACATTGTCAGTAACTCTTGGGGTCATTTCGATCTACCCAAAAAAAGTGTGAAAGGATTGTGGGAGAGGCTATAAAGATTAGTTCGCGGTGCGCGCAAACTGGTTCCGGGACACTCTACATTATAAAACAAAACTTGTGGACCCCATATTTCAATATCAACCAGTAAAATGGTCTGCGGAATTAGTGATTTTGTTCTTTGACCAATTAAGATTTTCACCAACCCCTTTGCTGTTTTGGGCTTCATGAGTGTGTGAACCTTGGGCCAAATTCCAATTTTTTACTCAAGGGGAGCGGTCAATTATGACCAAAGGAGACTATTTTTGGCCAGCGGATTCAGTCCGCAAACTGTATTTGGTTTTCGGTCCAAGTTGGTGATTATTTTCAAATAGCCAACTTTCTCGAGTTTAATTTTTCAAATTTCTTCTACTTTTTTTCCTTCAATTTGATCCGATATTGACCTATTTTTCTTGGTTCTACAATTTTTTATGTAGCTAAATTCCTATTTTTCTTCATCCCCTGTGGAAGAAAGTCATTTGAAGACAAAAGCTTCAAATATTCATTGACTATTGATCCTTCTATTCTTTGATGGTATTCCCAAATTAGGTCCCCTAAAAATTGATTTCCCAGAAATTAAACTAAATTTTATTTAATTTTTTTGAAAGATTCTAAATACTTTATTTAACTTAAATTCTAATTAACAGTAGGTAGTGATATATGTCATGAGAATCAAACATCAAATCACTGTTTAAACTATTTCTCTAAGACAAAAATGTCGTATTGTGCATAGGACTGTATATATGAAATGGATACTCGAACTCAACTCAAGCTTAGTTCGTTTAAAGCTCGTTCGTGACTAACATAAATTTGAAATTAAGCAAAATAATCAATAAGCCGATACCATAAACTTTTACAAGAAGTTTGTTAAATTTTCATGCCAAGCATGAACACCCCACTACTCACCTAAACAGAATTTTATAGGTCCATATAAAAACAAGCCAAATTTAGCTCGTGATCGGTTTGATTAAAACTTAGATAAAACTAAAAAATAAGCTGATTTTAAACATTTTGAGCCATTAAATTTCCAAGCCTATAAACTGTAATTCATAGACTTGGAGACAAGAATACTAATGCTGTGACCCCTCTAGAACTAAACTGCACCAGATAAAACATTTTATGTGGTTTTCTCGAAGACTACCAAAGTCAGTTTTCAAAACATAGATTAGATCAAAGGTTAGAAAATTCAGACCAGTCATGTGGAAACTGAAAGCTAAAAACTTCTTAATGACCTGGTTTCCTACTTTTAATTTTATTTAATTTTCGTCTTATTTATGTGGCCGCAATGTAATTTGCTGAGTTGAATTTTGTTTTTCGCCTATGATTTGTTCACATAATTGGCTTTCAATTTATTGGTTTTGTTTATGACAATGAATTGGCCCAACTATATAAAGTTCAAATAGATGAACCGCATCGAACAAACAGGCTAAATGCGATGTGGTACAGTGTGGTTTGTTGGTGATACTGGTCGGTTTTGGTACACTGTAACCGATTGAATTCGTTAGGTTTATTTTTTTTCTATGAAAACCTATCAAACTGAACCGCTTACATCTCTACATTTGAGAGAGATTTGTAATTCCTCCATACAAATGTAATCTACTGTCCCTCCGTTGAGTACCCGAATTTAAGAAACTCAAGTAAATCTCGTCTTATGTGTGATTGTGATCCTAATCGGGGATTACAAACATTTCCTATAGTTGGATATATATAGGTTTGAACTTAATTCCTGAACTCCTGATTAATCTTGTTCAAGTGAAAGATGATTAAGAAATTAACGTGCTAGGTAGAACACTAGCTCTTAAGGATCCCAATTCTTTAAGGTGGATGGTAGCCGATATTCATCCCAATACGGGTTCAAAACACGAGAATCAATATTTTATTTAGGGATGGGATCCTCTCCAATAACTGTCCCACATAATGCAGAATATGTTCACGTCAAGATATGTTTGTAGCACCTGCACTTTGTGAGACAACTCCAACAACTGTCATGAACAAGTTACAGAAGAGATCCACTTCCCTTTACAGTTCGCACATAACAAGTATATAGGAATGGCAGAGAGAAAAAGAGTATGACTATCTCTAGCACAAACCCTAAAAAATGGAATTGTTTTACAATCTAGCTTTACTAACCCCATCTCAAAACTAGATCCAGTTGTTATCAGTGTATTTTTTGTTTGGGTCCATATTATTTTCACTTAATTCTCTCTATATTTTGGAAACTCGCTGTACATTTGATTTTCGGATTATTTTTGGAAAATTTTCAAAAACGTCACATTGTTGATGGAAGAGGGGGAAAATGGAACACCGTGAGATAACAAGCGGATTTATATGGGCAATACCATAATGATAGTTACACTACAAGCTGACTTTTGTGTTTAAAATGGACCAAAAATCGAAATCTTTGAAAAAAAAAAAGTGGAATAGGAAGAGCTGATTTAGGGTATATTCTATAATCTAAATCTAAGACTTTTTTCAGTCAGTGCTCTCGTGGGCAAGTACACATGGGCGGGATCTCGATTCCTACTTAGTGGCACTAGTACACATCGGAGGGATCTCGATTCCTACTCAGCCTAGTCCACTAACTAAATCTGAACTTCACATAAGATCCAACTAAACTTGACTAGCCGCGAATGCCTTCTTTTTTTTATTTTTATTATTATTATGAGTGTGATTAGGATCATTAGACAGAGTCCTACTCTTAAAGAAAGCTAGGTGTTTACCGACTACAATCTAGAAGCAGTAACTAAAGAAGGTAGGATACTGTTCTGTATGAGAACTAAAAGCAAGACAGACGTAGCATTTCACGGAAGAAAGATTGGCGACACCGTTCACTTAGATTAGAGGCCTAGAGAAAGAAAGGGGAAGAGAAAAACTGAAAAGGAAACAAGTGTACGAACCCGGGAGGTTGGCATGGTGGTGAGTGCTAACAATATTTATGAGTGCAGAGTGTCGGATTATTTTGACATTACAAAAAAAAGGGGTGACTCATTAGAGTATACTTAGAGCAAGAGCAGCAGGATGGGTAAACCCCATTTGGTAGCTATTTAAGCCAAGACTAGCTACAGAAATCTAAAATTTCGTGGTGCAGCATCTTGGGTATTGGGTTGGGTAGAGTTGCTACAGCTACAGTACCTGTCTATCTTTAGACAAGCACTGTTCACCAACCATCAATTTTTTATTTATTTTCTCTCTCTCTCTCTCTCTCTCTCTCTCTCTCTCTCCAGCGAGTTTGAGCTCTGATCGACGGCGAGTTTTGAGCTCAACGACACCAGTCCTGTGCAAGAACACCAGTAGCCAAAAAGCCTCAACGACACCAGTCCTGTGCAAGAACACCAGTCCTCTCCCTCTCTCGCGGTTTATCTCTGCAAGGAAACCCAATCAACGGCGAGTTTTGAGCTCTGATCGTCGGCGAGTTCCCATCGAATTCCGGTTGACGGTGAATGTTGAGCTCCGATCGACTGCGAGTTCCCATCAACTGTTTGAGCTCCGATCGATTTGTTCCAGCTCCGACGGCGACGGCTATCGAGGGCGACGACGATAAAGGGCGACCGGGCGACGGCGAAAAGGTAAAGGGCGATGGCCAAGAAGATGATGAATAGTCGCGTGTATATATATATAGGTGGATTTTCTAGTCCACACCTCCTGGAAATAAGAAAAACATGGCTTTTTTTTGTGTTGCAAATTATTTTTGGAAAATCCGAGCTGTCCAATGTGTTCAGAAGGTGTTTTCAAGAGTTCACGCGGAAATCTTCAAAAAAAAATACCGGGAAGGGCTTGATCCAAGCAGTTTTTCGCAAAAACTGTATTTATATATTTTTGCGAAAACTGCTTGGATCAAGCCCTTCCCGGTATTTTTTTTTGAAGATTTTCCGCAATAGACCCTTGAAAACACCTTCTGAACACATTGGACGGCTCGGATCGTCAAAATTTTTTTTGGATCATGGAGGTCGGGAAACGGGAGGTCCGGACTAGAAGCCCTCCCTATATATATATATATATAAAGGTAAAAATATTATTTTAATGAGAGGTAAGGTAAAATGGATAGATTGTTGGAGTGTTGATGGTGACAGGGTAGCTATATGCACTGTACACCAGGTATTTTGGCCAAATTTTTGGCTTAGCTGCTGCTGTTGCTCTTGTATGGTTAATTAGAGATTACAACTAGCCAATATAACAGAGGTCCAAAATTAATCAAGCAAAATTTTTTTTTTTTTGGCCCAAAGAGGGTTTTAGCTCAATTGCAATTGTGTATATATTTCATATTTACTTAATCAAGAAATTGAAACTCTGGGTGTAATGTAACAGTCAGAAAATCTTACCATTGCCTCATTGACCTGTCCTGAACAGCATAGCATCATGCACTTCTTCAGCTTTCCAGCCATGTCCTATCTATATCATCAAAGAAGAAAAGGAAATTATAGTATCCTGGTTGCTCTGTTGTATCACTTCTCTCGGGCCCTCGTTAGTAGACGGTGGGCGGGATTGGTATCCCGACTAATCGGGGTACGCGTAAACTAGCCTGAACATCTGAGTTATTAAAAAAACGTATCACTTCTCTGTGAATGTTGGAGAGAGAGAGAGAGAGAGAGAGAGAGAGAGAGAGAGAGAGAGAGAGAGAGAGAGAGAGAGAGTACCCAAGTATAAGTTAGGACTTGAGAATTGGAAGGAGTTAACACTTTGAATTACAAATTTATTTATATAGGAATTGATTCTACCAAGCTGTATTTGATTTGCTGGGATGATTTTGGGAAGGAATGAAATAGCCATTCTTATATTCCATTTCAAGGAAATGGCTACAATACACACCCATTTTTTGGGTGTACCATATGCATCTACTGTATGGTTCAGATTGTGCCACCTCATCGGCAATCGTAACATTTTTTAGTTTTTCACAACTTTCAGCAATATGATTCATAACATTTTTCATGATTCGTAACAATTTGATGTGTCTCGTAACTTTTATAAAAAAAAACGTTACTTTTACAAAAAATTCGTAACTTTTATAGGGGTGTGTATTGTAGCATTTTCCCCATTTGGCAATTTAATTTTAGTGAACGAAACATCGTATCCCCTAAAGGGTTAGGCATAGTGAATATGAACCATTAATCGATGTGCGCGTAAGTTGGCCCGGACACGATTAACCGTTGATTAAAAAAAGAATATGAACCATGTTAGCCAGCCATGATGGAGACAAAATTTAATAAATTAGCTGGAGGTTGCATATGACCTCATCATTGGATAAAGAAAGCGAAAGGGGAGTGAAGGATTGCTTCAATCTTCCTTCTGGTGAGAAACTCATGTTTGTGGATGACTCCATCTTCATTTGTGTCAGAGTCATGCCATTTGGATTGAAGAATATTGATTTTAACATATCGGATGGGTATGACGACCTTATTGAAGAATATTGAACATATCGGATGAGTATGACGACCTTATTTCGTGACATGATGCACCGCTGACGTTGCTCGCAACGCGTAAAGATGGATCTAGATCTTGATCTAGATCTAGATCTAGATGGGTTAGAATGGAAGTGATTCGGGTGATCAAAATGGTGATGGATTTTCGATATAAAAGCCATTTCCATCTATTCGAGTCGTATACTTGAAAAAAAGTTGCGCAGTTTACAAGGCTCTCGATTAGTAACAGATCGTTGGTTCTCACTCAGAAGATTTCAGTTAATGCCTTTTTACACATATTTCCGACGTACCAAAAAAAAAAAAGAGAGATTTCAGTGAGCGTTGCTCCCTTCATTGATGCACATACTTTTTTTTGACATACATCTGTTTATGATTAACACTTTATCTCATAAAATTACACATCAAAACAAGCGTCGCCTCTGATAATCTATAGATGAGCTATCGAATTTGAAGCCGAATTGGGCTACAATAGTTTTGAAGTTTCCCTCAAGGAATTGGATGTATAACTACTTTTCCAGTAGCTCTGTTTGTTTCGATGTAAGAGAAAGCTTCGACAACCTTAGCAAATGGAAATGGTCCCTTGGAATCAACAACTGGCTTCACCTTCCCGTTTTCTAGAAATGGATTCAGTTTTTCCAAGACTGCTCCGTTGGCAGTGACCACAAATCTGAAACCAGGTGGTGTGACTGCACCGGTTAGGACCACGACGCTGCCCCCTTCCTTCACCACCTTCACTGCCTTATCCCCTTGCCCTGTTAATTTGGAAACAGAAATAACGAAGTCATATCCTTCGTTTCCCCAGTCGAGAAAAATGACGTTTGAAGAAAGAGAACGTCAAAACTCGGTTTCCAGAATAAACTTTTTCAAAAAACTATTTTCAAAAGCGTCAATACTCATCATTTTTGTTAATAATTCACGAATTTCAGAACACCATTTCTAGAGTTTTCTCGATAAATGGCTTTTCTTATTACAGAATATTCGTTATAAACGATTTTGAAAATCCTTCAAGCAAAAGAATTTTCCAGAACAGATCCAAACAAACTATTCTCATACACTGGTGTGATGACAATGGTAATACCATCTTACCAACGGTGTCATAGACGACATCATATTTCTCCGGCAAGTCTTCAAAGTTTTTTTTAGTGTAATCAATAGCCAAATCAGCTCCCAAGCTTTTGAGGATTTCCAACTTTCCAGTGCTGGAAGTTGCTGCAACTCTAGAAGCACCAAATACATGTTTCGCTAGCTGCCTCAAATACACAAAAAAATATTCAACATCACATAAAATAGAGAAATCAAATACATGAGTTAATTCATAAACTGCAAGCATCCAACAATCTGCAGTATCAAGCTATTGTTACGGGCCGATTTAGTCATTTACCATTAGAACATAATGAATGTTATTCACCTCTGGCCTAATCCCGTCATCTCTTTGTTGATCTTCTAACTACACCTCAGAGTTTTGGTCACCATATATGGCTGGAGACAGAATCTGCGGTGATACAGTTTGAAGCTAGGGGACAAACAATTGTGTAGACGGTTCTAATATAATCACCCCCACGAATAGCCAGGTATTTTAGTACATGATGTAGCCCTTGCTTCTACTCACTGTAGTTTTGCATGCCTAAATAACTTGCATTTCTGTTGCCAATTTACCAGTATTCTAAAAGTCGGCTGCCTAGGCCGTAGTCCCCGCCTAGGCCCTAGTCAGTGGTCTAACGCCTAGGCGCTATGTACCACATCTCTACCCGACTAGCGATTTTCAGAACATTGAAATGTACAAGGTAAGAGAAACAAAGTAAAATGGACTAATGATATTAGAAACCAAAGATGATGTAAAAGCTGGTGTAAAATTGAGTCGACACAAGTATGATTCTTGAGATTAGTTGAATAAGAGAAGTTAGAATGTCAAAATTTTCACTCTGTGAGAAATAACAAAAGGAAACCTCGATTTCTCTGAATTCAATACAGTATTAGGCGTTGGTGCAGCCACAAATACAGCAAACCAAATCAATGAGAAATGTAAAATTCATACACTAGCAATATCAAAACTAATACATACACTTGCACATATTTCATCTTTAAGATGATGGTTCCTTGTGTTTCCTTTACATATTCAATTTTAAATTTTTAAGGCCACCGCAGAATGTATTGAAGGGGCGAATATATACCTGAATTACTAGGGATCCCACTCCACCAGCACCACCCAAAACAAGGATAGATTTGCCAGCTGAAAACCCAGACCTCTCAAGGCCTTCATAAGCGGTCTGTATTGCAAGGGGAAGACCGGCAGCCTGAGCAAAATCAATATTCTTGGGTTTCAGTGCCAATAACTTCTCCTCAACAGCTGTGTACTCCGCGAAAGAGCCAAACTGTTTAGGCCCTTCGAGTGCTTTCTCATTTATGTTTCCATATACTTCGTCTCCCTCTTTTAGGCTCTTTACTTGGCTGCCAACCTTCACCACCACACCAGCTACGTCGTAGCCTGGAACTGTCTGCACAGAAAGAAACCCCATCAGAGGTAAACAAGTAACCATGGAATGCTGAACTTTGGCTACTCAACTAGCTCAAACAATGGACAAATGGGAGTGAAATATAGGGACCTCCTTTCAGCATTCAACCTATGAACATTTGGAAATGAAACATATGAAATTGTACAGGCAAGAAAATCAATAACTAGATACCCACTTCCTAGAATAACCAACCACACCATTACAAGAGAGTGAAAAGTAAACACCGTCAAGAAATTACTTAGAGCCACTAGGGGCTATTGATGAATCACGTCGAGCTGGTGGTTGTTCAGGCTTAGTTTGATAACTTAATGACATTAAACAATCTAATCAGGTTTGGTTTGTCTATCAGTCAATTCGATAAAAACGAGTTTGAATCAAGTTATCACTTGCTGACCCTGAGTAGTTTCATTCTATGAAACAACATAAGCTTATCAAGCGGAGTAATTGGTTGTATAAGTTTAGTTTGAAAATTTTTATGATCCAAAAACAAAATTAGTCATACGCAACAGCCGATATACTAATATTTACACTTTCTTCATTAGATAGGAAAACTGGCGTGAGCGATGAATGTACATAATTATACAAAAATCAGTTCATGTTTTTACGAGTTGAACATGACTACATAATGTCGAGTAGCTTAGGTTCATTTATCCCCAAAGGCAAACCAAGTCATACAGTCAATAACGTTATTCACAGCGGCCTATGTAATCTTTTACACTTCATTCATTCGATACACATAAACTGGCATGAGTCCGGAATGTCCACAACTAGAGAACAACATACAAATTTCTCTGCGGTTTCTTTGAGTTTCTTGCTTAATTGTGTGTGCTGGGTAAACCTGGGTCGAATCCGTAAGAACAGTCACCCAATCAAAAAGTTCCTCCATCCTGAATTTCTTGTTCATTTGTATGCATGCGTGCCCATTTTTCAATTGCTTATATCTTTCAATCAATAATGTTTTTTTTACAATTTTGAAAACTTTGTTTAATAAAAGTCATTGAGAACTATCAAACGAGATACAAATTGAATATTATGTAACATTATACATTGAATTTTGAGATGTCGTGAACAGTGAAAGTGGACAAGAAATATGGAACGGTGGGAGTATGAAAACACATTCAATTCAACACCAATCAACCACAAAGTAAGCCAAACAAAATCAATTCTTTACCGGAAGAGGAGAATCGGTGGCCTTGAATTTCCCTAGCCTCCGCTTGAAATCAACTGGGTTCAAAGCCGCTGCAGCAACCTTAACCAAAACCTGGTCATCTTTCACTGAAGGCACCGAAACACTCGAATCAAACTTCAAAACATCAACACTGCCGTATTCTCCGTAAACCCAAGCCTTCATCTGGGATGGAACAGGGGATGTGCTTTTGGCTGCAGTGGAAGCAGGGGCAGCTTGGGAATTTGCAGATATTCTGAGAGGTGAAACTGGGGATGAGAGCTTCTGTTTTAGGCTTCTGGGTCTGGAGAATTTTACTGTAGAGAGAGAAGATGAGGAGAGAGAATGTGGGTGATGGGCTGCTAGTTGCAGGGTTGTGGAGGAGATGAGGGAGTCCATTGTTGTTGGTTTTTTTTTTTTGGGTTCTTGAACTGATTTTATCACCTGCTTTTATCTGGTTTGATTGTTCATGGCACTGCCACTTGTCCATCCCAGCTTAGATTAGTGAACACACCAGCTTGTATACGGAGTATTCCCTCGACTTGCTAGTCTCGTTTAGAAAATTCAACTTTTAAGGAGATAATATTTTTATGGCGCTGGTTGAAGATATTAGACATTTTCGGGGACTATTTGGGCCTGAAATTCTCGTGGATTAGCAGAAAGGCTAATGGTCTGGCACATGCGGCAACGACACATGCTCTCAAAGGGATGCTTCCTCAGAATTGGATCTCGTCCCCTCCTTTCTCTTTTCTGTCCATTTTAGCAAGAGACTCGTTCTTTGTTGTGTAGCCCTGGTGGGCAACATTTTGATTATCAAAAAAAAAAAAAAAAAGGAGACAATATTTATTGTCTTAGAGTTTTAAATTGTGAAGTTATTAAGTGATTTTAAATTGTTTATATTTTTTAAAATGAATCTAAAAGAATATGCAATATGAATCTGGAGTATGCTTTTTTAAGTAGGGTGATTCTAATAGCAACTCTTTTTTTTTTTTCTACCTACAACTTGGCTCAGCTGGAAAATCTAATTATTTGCTACATAAAATCCGGTTAACTTTCCAAAATATCGTAACACTAGCCTTACTCCTAATGATCTAATAAGTGTGTGTCGGCCTCTACGGCGGATGTTATTCCCCGAAATCTCTCTCCCTCTCTGGATAGTTACCATACTTGGAAATTACCAACCAAATTGCTCAATCATTTCATATACTAACTACCGAAAATGTACAAATATTTCGGATATTAATTACCGTAACCTACCATTTAGTAACTTAATTAAGGGGCTAAATGTACAAATATTTCAGATCTAAGCCGATGTTTGGGATACATGAGAACTACCCGGTTTCAAGAGAAGGCATAATCGTATAATGTTATTCTTTATGCTTTTTTTTTTTTTTAATCATCTCTATTCTATATTTTTATTAGGATTAAAAAAATACAAGCATGCACTTGGCTGCTGGCATAGCTCAAAATCTACTAGGAACTTAAAAAATACTGCGAAGAAAATGAAATTATAGTCTTAATTTCAACCATTCGTCTCATCGATCATGTACAGCTCTATTTATAAAATAACACTAAACTTAAATTAGAGGACCAGCTTTCCCAACCCCAACTCAAGTTTAATAGCCGTTCAAAGAAAGAAGAAAAAAAAAAAAAAAAAAAAAAAAAAAAAAAAACTCAAGGTTACACTCAAGTCGATAGATTCGACTATCATAACACTTTTGCACCTGTCGCAAATTTGGTCACCATCCGTTGTGTGCTAGCTATATTGCAGCTACTCGCAACTGGCATTTACACCGATTAGACGTTAACAATGTATTCTTACATGGTGTCCTCGACGAGGATGTTTACATGTCCCTTCCTTCGGGATTTGGCCGACAGGGGAGACACATGTCTGTCAATTACAGAAGTCACTCTATGGGCTCAAACAGGCATCCCGAAATTGGTACTCTAAATTGTCCATCGTCCTTCTCTCCACCGGTTTTAAAATAGTCCCAAGCTGACCATTCTCTATTTCCTTACAAATACATTATTCAACATCCGGATAATCAAGGTTCAATACCCCATTTCATTCACCAAACATATATGCCTTTAAGGTTTCTATTTGTGATATTCAAGTAGGTGGTTTTTTCTGGGCATAATATAACAATGTCTCTCAGTATCACGCAGACACCATAGGATCCTATGACAAAAATCAAATAGCGCCAAATTATGGTTCGGTTTATCCAAGTGATCTATGAATTCACTTTCTCACCTTAAACTCCAACATAGCTCCACCTAATCCATTGTGCACGCATAATTTTACCAATGTGACAACCTGAACAACAATATCAACACAGTCACCTCATAAATCACAATTATAAATATATTTCACCTAAATTAATTTATTTTTAAAAATATACCCAGATGTGTACAACAACTTACGAGTTTGACCCGTTCCAAGTATTTTCATTTTATTCACAGTAGCCAAATTTGTATGTAACATAGCTCTTGCAGGTATCCACCATGCACGACAGCTAACCGGGCATTGTTATCAACGAATGCGGTGTCGTAACTTTCAACCGTCAAGGCTCTATGTATTGCTTCTTATGTGTTCATGTCCACCACACCCTCTACATCAGCTCTTCAAGATTCTGTGCGAACCCAGCCGAAGGTCAGCTTTTACCCCCTCTATTTTTATCATGCCCAATCAGTAAATTAAAATTGTAATGCCCATTTTTATCTCTCATACAATTGTTGTGTAGGCGAATGGAGCCTGCAACTGTTTCGGTTTGATAAACCCAATGTCCGTTTTTAATTTACCAAACGTCTCATAAAATTTCCGTGAAACAGAATTATATGCAATGGTAGTCATCTCAACAAATCTAAAATGGAGTATTTAAAAAGTTGCTACGTACATAGACTCTGTGCACACATTTGGTCACAGGTTTATGTGGAGCTGTCTGATCATCAGCATTCGATTCACCGTGTGGGACCATTTGCTTCGTCCACAATGGACAAAAAATTGGCAAGCCACATTCTTTCTTTTATGTATCCATGAAGCTAAAGAATAAGGGGGTGTTCCACTAATAATTTTTTTTTTTCAAACACTGAGACTGGTCATTCATTTACAACACATCACGTAAAAAATCGTGAAAAACTAATTTTTTCAAAAAACTGGGTATGGGTCAGTGGAACACCCCCGTAAGTGGCTTGGGCTGATTTGAGCGAGGGCCTCACTTTTGTGCCGTTTTTTTCCAATTGAGTCCCTCTAATTGGCATCCTCACGTCTAAACTGGAGGGGTAGTATTGTCTTTTCACCGATGCCACTGGTAGTAATTAATATGTGTTGCATTCCAGGGTGTTTCTTTCCCGCGGTGGGGCCGGATGCCTCTGCTCTCGCCTTTCTGGTAACTCAGGTACGTCGTACTTTTACTGCTGTTTTCGTTGTCGTTTGGTCTTCTTCTTCGGTGTTGTTTTGTATTGGTTGCTCCTTTCGTTTGCTGTCGTCATCCGCCTCCTCCGCTCGAATCGGTGTTAAATTTCTTGGAGGGTTCCAACCTAAAACCAATTGACAATAGGTGGAGTAACCTCAAGAATTTATTAACCAGACTTGGGTGGCTTAGATGAGTAATGTGGGATAATTTAACACTCCCCTCACGTGAAACCCGGATGCACGTGGAGGTACGAATTGAGAAGAATAAGAGAATTTTTACTCGGGCAAAGGAGAATAATTTAACACTCCCCCTCACATGCAGCCCAGATGCACGTGGAGGTACGAATTAAGGCCACTCAAGACCTAACTCTGATACCAAGTTAAAATTTACGAGAAAGAAATATGGAGAGAATAATACTTTCTTGTGTATTGATTTACAAAGATACATGCCCAATATATACAGAAAAGGGAAGCTATACTAGGTAAGAAGCTAAACTAGGAAAGAATAAATTTACAATATTCCTATACTACAATCACGGATCTTCAATCAATCAGTCAACCGATTCTTTCTCAATCACAGATCTTCAATCAATCAATCAATCGAATCTTTCCTTTAACAATCGGGTTATTTTCCCCTATTTTTTTTATGAGCTTTTGGTTCGATTTTTGGTCTCTGTTCATTCTATTAGTTTCATGGAAGACGTTGAACAAATATTGTGGTCATCTGTGGCTAATTGCTTGATGAAACCCATGTTAATTTTAAAACTTTGTTGTGCTCCTGATGCTATGGAATTAAGAAATTATTCAACTGTTCCTCGTGATTTTTTCCTAGACAAATTAGCGTTGGCCATGTGTTTGATGCGGGATTAGGTTGGATCTTCTCTACTTTTTGCTCAAATTTATACTCGAACTCAAATTTGGTTAGGAATCAAATTTGATCCGACTCTTTTGTCGCTCTGCTATTTATCCTCTTCGCGTTCAATGTTGTGGATTAAATCTCCACTGCATAATTTTAGTGAGGGTTGAAAGGACATGATGGAATTGAAAAACACTGCGTCAATTTGTTATCATAGGACTTTTCTGGCTTGACTGATTTTTTTAGTGCCGGGGAACTCTGGAGGAAATCCATTTTCGGCTTAAAGTCTAGGAAGACCAGAATTAAGAAACTTGACCTCAAAATGGAGCTGACATTAACCGTCTGTAAAGCTGTTCATTGATCCTTCATACCAAATTTTTACTCAAATTTAAGTAATGAAGTCAGCTCCATGCTAGAATGAATTTTGGGAAGGCGAAATTGAGGTTTCGCAATGCCGCTCGAGCATTTCTTTCGGTCACATTTGCTCAGTGCGCATACAGAAATCTTCAGTACCTCATAATCCTAATCCCAAAATAATTTGGATGCCTTTCTTGGATTCCCAAGTGGCATCTTTGGGTTATTTGACAAAGCAATTACAACTTATGAAGGGATTGAATCCTTGCTGTATATTGGTTGAACTCTCTGTCAATAGCTTCTATATGCTTTATTTGCCAGTTTTAATGTGTTGTTAGTGTTTATTTAGGTTCCGGTCGGCGGTGACTTCGATTTTGACCACGAGGTTCGTACAGTTTCGTTTCAGATCTACTGCAAATGACAATTGTTAAATTTGTTAATCTTGGGGGCCAGAATTTTCTAATAGTGGGTCCTTTGGTCGTTTTGAAGAGTGGACAAGAGAGAAGATAGTTTTTTTCCCAGGGGTAAGAAATACTAATCTGTCAATCCTTCTCGATCTTTTTGTGTTTTGGTTGCTTTTGTGTTCCAAAATGCCAATCTAAAGGATTCTCCTGTAAAGTATTCTTGGCTATTTTCCTACTTTTTTTTTTTTCGCCTTTTCGAAAGGGTGGGAAATATACAAAACAAGAGCCTAATAACCTTCTAGATGTAGTCGTAACTGTAGCTTATTTCTGAAGTTTTGAGTATTTGGAGTCCTTTATAGGTCACTGCTTGTTGAAGTACGGATTCTTATAGTTGCTTCGGACACTTCCAGGTTTGATTGGTCGGGTTTTCTTGCTTTTGCAAAAGCATACTCTTCGAAGCATAATGAAGGTACTTCCCATTTAGGATTCTAAATTTCTAAGACATGTTCAGTTTTCGGATGTTTAAGGTTCAAAGATCTTATTGTTTAGTTTGTATAACAATAAGCCAAATTTGTTCTAGGACTAATGGAAAATGAAGCTCCATTTGTCGTAATTCTACAGAATCTACACAATAAGGGAAAGAATTTTCCACGGGAAATGGCGGTATTTAATCTTCTTTTAAGGATCTGTTTGGAAACATGTCTGCATAGTAGTCGAGAGCTTTTCCCATTTGGTTCATATCTGATGTAGTTGTATGGATAGGCACGTTGAAGCCAACAAATATGATCACATAAATCTTGGTACTTGATTTGCACACACCTGAAATTGATATTTACAATACTTTTTTTTTTAAAGAAAGCTTTTACATTTACAAATTTTACCAAAGAGATAAAAAGGACTGGAAATACAAAGTAAAATTAATGTTACACAATGCATTTTATTGTTTTTTAAAATAAAATTAACATTTAAATTGATCCTGGCTATACATGCATATTGTCAAGGGGAGGCTGAATTATATCATGTCAATGCCAAACATAGTTAAGTCTAACTTTGATGAAATACGCATAAGATGGTTTCGTTCTTTGTTGTTGCCTGTTGGTGTGTTGCTCTTCCCAAAATTTTGTCTTCGCTCGCTATTTATAGGCTAGGCTAGATTCAAATATGGTTAATCAATTATTAGTTATGACAATTAGGTGTGAGAGAGAGACAAGCCATAAGGGTTTCCTTCTCTTTTTTTCCCTTCAAACTGAGAGAAAACTTGAATCTGGGTAACCTGTTTGGTATTCTTTTGGTTGAAGTATCATATACTTTGCTATTTGTTCCTATAAATTTGGAAGTGCACATGTTTATCTAATGAACATTTTGTTGGTAGGAAATTTTTCTTTACTTTTCACGTATCTATGTGCCCATGTAGGTTCAGTTTAAAAATGTTCATAGTGATATGTGATATGCAAGACACAAACCAAAGGTCAGACATTGCCTCACTGTGTTTTAATAGCAATGTGGCTGTGTTAGAGGCTCTGAGTTATGTTACGTGAGGGAAAAAAACCCGAGATTACATGTGCGAATGGCCCAGGCAGCTACAGCTAATCTGGCTGTGACTAGCTTAGAAGTTTGTAGATTTCTTTTCACTACATACATGTATTAGCAATAGCATGTGTGTGGAGGCAAATGATTTGGTGTAACGATGCTATTGATCAGGTGTATTTTGTATAGGTCCTTTGTTGGCTCAAGCTGAGAAGCCGCTACTGGCACGGCGCCAACTGCGAGTGAATTCCACCCACCCACGCACACGTGCGGCGAGAAAACTGTATAAAAAAATGGGACACGATGGGAAAAGTCTGGAAAGGCAGCCCGCTAAATAATCTCAGGGCATTTGACAGACGGACAAAAGCACCACTTGATTCCTTTACATGTAGGTGATTGAAACTCCTCTGCCAAAAGCACCACTTGATTCTTCAATCATTTGCCACTGGCTAGCTATTGAAGGAGCACAACCTGCTATTCCAGAAAATGCTCTTGTTGTAGGTTTATAAATCTAAACAAAATCTTCTTTTACTTGAACAATTCTATTTTGCTGCAGCTTGAATGCATATTAGAGGAGCTTATGTTTGTAATGATTGCTTGACAAAAAAACCGATCAGAAAGATGATGGACTTCCTGTTGACATTAAATTACAAGTTAAACATGCACTGTCTAGGGAGCTTCAGGTATATGGTCTAACTTTTTTTTTCCCACAAGTACAGGATTATGGTTGATTACAACTTGCCCACCTGTTAAATTTGATTTTACAATCCTTCTTGCTGGTGCAGCTATACTTTGATAAAATCACTGAGCTTACTGTGAGCAAGGCCGACTCAGTTCTTTACAAGGAAGCCTTAGTGAGGTTGTCATTGCCATGTGAAGACCAAAGGGCATGTCTTTTATTCAACAGGAGAAGCTTTTCTCGAGTGAAAATAGGACAGAGGCTTCACTTGGCAAGAAGTTAAAGAATGACATGCTCCCAAAGATTGAGAAGGTATAAGGTAGACAACAATTTCTTTGGCTTAATACTCTAAAGTGGTTCATGCTTTAGTTTCTTTACTTCTGATTCTCAGTAACTCCTTTCCTGCAGAGTTTCATTTTGCATCATTTGTGTGAGTATGCTGATTTATATATTTCTGCTATTAAGGCGGTAAGTTTTGCATTTGTCGCCTGCAGTGGAAAGAGAAGCTCTTCTTCTTGATAGTATAATAAACGAAGATGGGGTTGCAGGTCGCTTCCTTCATGATAGAAAGCCTGTCACCTATACTTTTGGTAATACAAGTTTTCTCCGTCCATTTAATGTGGTATGTGATGGTACAAGTATGTTAAATTAAGTACATATTGTTTCTTATCATCCAAAAAATCAAGAGTTTCTTTAATCTTGTCATCGCTATCTGTTTTAACCAGGTCTTCTTGCATGAGTGCTGAAATATTGAAAATTTTAGCTGTGTTCATTTCAAATTGTTTCAGTTGAGTGAGTAGAATAACTGGTCATCCAAAAGTCTAATGACCGGTCATCCAAAAGTAATATTACAAAGGTTCCAAATATCCTCTTAACGAGTATTATACTCAAAATTCAACTAATTAATCTACTATCTTTGTTTCCCAATGCAGGTTGATTTAGTCATGGAAACTAGTAAGGTATGTGAAGATCTCATATTCAATCATCTTAAGCAGCATTTCCCTAGCCATAAGGTTAACTCTTCTGTCTTATAGGTTACTACGCGTGTTTGATGAAAACATGTTTCTAATTGTTAACTTATTCTGTTTTGTCTCTTTGTTCATTGGTGAGGAAACCACTGTTGTTTGTGACATTACGGAGCAGACCGATGAACCAGCTTGGGTAGATGATCGATCCTCTTGACGGGTCAAAAACTGTGTATGGTTAATCATAAGACTTTTATGTCAATTGTTGGGATCTTAGTCTTTGCATACATTCACTCCAGCTAATTTTTATTTCACTGTGCAGGTTCCCATTTGCTTTTTGTTTCTATTGGTCTAGCAATAGGAAAAATCCCCATAATTGGTGTGGTCTACAACCGAATTATGAATGAGGGTGAGAATCTTCATGCTGAGTATGTCTCACTTGGTGGTATGAACACCGGGTGATAAAGTTTTGACGTCAACAGCGCATACATGCGCACGCAGGGATGCATTGCCTACTGTGCTCAAGGCATTATGACTTCTGATTGTGTTTGCTCACAAACTTGCAATGTACAATATGATACTATGTTTGGAACGTCAAAGCTCACATGCATACATTTGTCAAGTATAAGACCTACTTCTTTGCACATCCCATGATCCAATTGCAACCAATGGGCACGGTTCTCGTGTGGAGCACGAGGCCTCCCACCTAGTTCTTTCAGATAATTTTATACTATGGCTTTATTTTCTTCTTTTACCTCCAGAATAGGACTTTTGTGAGGATTTAAACCTTCTTTATTTAAGTCTCATCCATACGGTACCAAACGGAGAATATTGCATTATTTATATAATTAGGAATATGACAAGTCGAGAGCGAACTGCATGCATCATTATCCATTATTAAGAAAGACTCCGTTATTAAGAAAGACTTACTTTGAGTTCCTCATCCTTTTTTTTTTCCTTCCTCTCTTTATCTATTTCGCAAGCATGATACACTAGTGGAGTGATTGATACCTAACATTTAAACAGTAATAATTTAAATTATTTTTTTAAATAAAAAAGTGGAAAACAAAACAAACAAAAAGGATGAGGAACTCAAAGTAAGAGCGAAAATTACATCTTTAATTTTTAAATTAAAGTAGTGAGAATTCGAATGGTAGAAAATGGTAATAGAGGAATTAGTTGACCCTTGCTGAATAGTTATTTTTGGTTACTTTATTTATTTAGGTATATATTGGGCTGTTTTGATTTGACATGACACAATAATAATCGGAGGCCCAAACTAATAATCGAAACTATTCAATTTATTTAAAATATTTTTTTAAGAGTACCAGTCGGAGGCCCAGACTAATAATCGAAGCTATTCAATTTATTTAAAATATTTTTTTTAGAGTACCAGTAAAAAATAAACTCATTTGAATGACGGCAAGGCTTTGATCGGTATTTGTTCCTAAATTCAATCAATTCATTCAGTTTTTATCGTGTCAAATCTAGGAACATAAACTGATTAAGCCCTTACCGATATCCGAAGGAGTTGATTTTTATGGGCACTCATAAAAACACGTTTTAGACAAATTAAATGGCTCAGATTATTTGCATTGGACTCAAAAAATGAGTGGTTTTCATTTGTTGAGTCCCCGGAATGGCCCATGGGGCTTGCTAAGATCCGCCCATTAAGCAGAGGATAATATACATAAAATGACAAAAAAGTTCGGATATCAATACACATTTTATGGATATCAATACACTTTTATTGGATATTGATACACTTTCTAAATATTATCTCCGACCTAACGGTTGATGTTAGCATTTTCCTTAATTAGTGCAAAATCTCAAGAAATATTTCCTAGGCTCAATTTGGACACCCATAATCTTATGTACAAATAGAGATAATCGATATTTGAGAATAATTCTATTCCGTTATTCGGTTTAGTTCAGCAATCTTTCCTAGATTTCATTTAGTTTGAAAATTTACTAAAGTCAAATGTAACTGATAGGTGGCTTTACCAAACCAAACCAAACCGAGCCTTAATGACTCTTATTAGGTGTTCCAAAGAGTACGACAAGATGACACACTTGTGTTAGGTAGGTAGTGCGTGATGACACACTTGTGCTAGGTGGGTAGTGCGTGATGCGAGTCATGTGACATGATTGTTACGTTCATATCGTGGTTTATCATTTACCTGGGGCACCACGTAACGAACCACGTCGTACTCTTTGGAACACCTAATGATCATTTTCAAGAAGGTAACCTCCCCCAGGCGTAGTAAATGGCAGGTGTTATCAAGGTCAGTGCAATACTCCTACCTCACAATTATGAGATCTTCCATTCAAAACAATCGACTGTTATCCCCCACCTCCCAAAAAATAAAAACTAATAAATTCTGATTTAACAATTTTATTTGCGAGGAAATATTTTTACTTAAAAACTCAGGAATAGAAAAAAAAAAAAAACAACTTGGAAGTGGACAGGGAAGACAAATTTGCTAGTTTAGAGATACGAAAATGTTATCAATGAAAATTTTCTCCAAAATGGTTCAGAAAAGAGAAATCAATGGATTTGGACAACTAATTTTTTTGCTGAACTATTTTAGGAGAAGTTTTCATGTATACTACTACTTCTCTTGAAAATTTGTAGAGATTTTAGTTAATGATTGTTCCGTGTAGGCAAACAACTTGATGTGATGTAATGAAAAGAACCTAAGCTCATGACTTTACAATCTACCTCTAGAACTTGATGTGATGTTTTTTCAAATGATTTTAGAAATCCAATTGCTAAAATCAACCCTAATTTTAGTAAATAAACCCTGATTTTAGCACCTGGTGAACTCATTTTCTAAAATTAGGGTTGATTTTAGCAACTTGCTAAAATCAAATGGAAAACTCAGCCGTAAATTTACGTTTTCTAGAGAGAGAGAGAGAGAGAGAGTGTGTGTGTGTAGTCTTTTTGCAAAATGAATACTAAAAACAATGTCTTTATGTTTGATTACAAAAGTTCCTTATCCCTTCCTTTCAAAAAGACAAAATATAGTGCATTTATGACTAATTTTTCCTTAAATATTTGAGGAGTTGTGGTGGGTGATTAAAACAAATAATTAGTTAATTGATCTATCGAATGAAACTCGGCACTATCAACATGATTTTTGCAAGTGGTGGCTAGCTCATGCGGTAGAGCTCTTGGATGCCCCACACTGCATTCCGGGGTTGAGTCTCATTCCCCCTCCTCCCATGTAATAGATTAGGAATGACGAATAAAAAAAAAGGGTTTTTTTTTTTTTCCTGAATTGTGGGGCCTTGGGTCTCTCTCTGTATTTAAGGCAAAGGAAAAAAATATCAGAGGGATTGAAAAGACAAAAAAGGGTACGTTGGTTCCATAGTCTAGGTAGACACATTGTTTATTTTTTTATTGTCATTTAGTTTGTATTTTCATATTAAAAAAAAAGAAAACAAAAACATTCTATCGTGGAAATGTTCCGTGACTCCCCTCTGGAATTTGTGCGTTGGTATGGGTTTGTGGAAATGTTCTATCGTGGTACTGCATGCACAATGTCTTTGAATTTTCATGGCATGCATTGGGAAGTCAAGCGTCTCACGTTGCTTGTTTCTGTGATCTCCATTGCTGCACATCACAGTCCGATAGATTGGATACTAAGTAATGTTAATTTCTCATATTAATCTGTCTTCTTTACTCCCTCGACGATTGACCGGTTGATCTCTAATGATAGACTTGTGGCCTTTGTGTGTGATGTATAAAATATATTTTCTTATCCGGGGGTTTACTGCCAAATGTGGATAGACCCTGTGAAAGCATTTGTATTGAAACACTTGCTTAGTAACCAGATCCATTCGGCTCTATCCAGTCCGAGTGTTCGTTTCAAACGGTACTGGGATAAAAGAGAATACAATGTTATATAGGAGTATACAAAAAAATTATTGATTGCGGGGGAGTAGAATTGTTCTATGGTTTGTTTTGTCTTATCGTTTTGGTGTGGTTTGACTTCGTGAGGGAGAAAAAGAAAGTGTAACAGCACAAGTGTAAATGAGAAACCTTGTGTTTATTTGATAATCTTGAAGGGCATTCACGTGTCTCACACATACCTTTGTCATGGATTCGTGTATCATGTTCATTTAGTCCTCTTGATATATCCATGAATGAATTCTTATATCTTGCACATGCTTATTTACAAATGTTCATGTTCATCAAATCTCATAATTAAAAACTAGTATTTCAGATGCTGTGTTGCAATGTGAGGCTTGGAGATAACAACAATGTTTTTTGTAGCGGCTGGGGTCCCAGGAGACCACGTGGCTGCCCCCCCCCCCCCCGGCGCAAGATCCGCATGAGTGACGTAGCCGAGGGTGTACTGGTCATCAGGAATGCAGCACCGACCTCGGCCGCCTCTGTGACCACGTTTGTGCTCTTCCCCCTCGGGAACCTGTGCCCGGAAGGAAGATTCATATAGGGCTCGACAGATCGTGGGGGCCTTGTCCCCGAGCGCTGTCTGAACCGAGTTGATTGACCTCGGCATCGAAGGGTCACGTCAGATGTCAGGGGCTCGATCGAGATACGCCTGACAGTCTAAGTGGCTCATTAATAGGCTCAACTATCCCGCATGCAATGCATTAAATGGTGGCAGCCACCTACCCTGCAGGCCACGTCTGCAGGAGTACTTGATTGACAAGAGAATATCCCCTTGACGGGTGACTCCTCTGGGAAGACAGCGGCTGAGGCGCCGTCTGAGGGACGGACGTCAATCCATGCATTTAATGCAATGGTAAGGACGGAGCGCGTGAGGCCCACAAGGAGCATGTGGGACACGCTCCTCCTTGCCTATAAAAGAGGCCCTCAGCTACCTCACTCTGGATCTCTCTCTCTCTCTCTCTCCATTAAATACTCCCAATTGAACTCTCTCTAGAATTCTCTACAAAACCACTCCTTCCATTACTGACTTAGCCATCGGAGTGCCTTCCCGGACCACCATCGTCCGGGTTAGGCACTAACGTGGTTGCTCCATTGTGCAGGTCCTTCTCCGGCGTGCTCCAAGGACTCCAGCCTTCTCCGACGTGCTTTTGAGCTCTAGTGGGGTTCAGCCAGCTCCTCCCTCCCTGTGCAAAAGCCAGACAGCCAGAAGGGGTCATTCTGGTGAAGCGCCCCCCACATTTTTAAACTCAAATGCATTTTCAATTCCTTTTCATATTTGGTCTCTCTACTTTCAGAAGTGGCTCGAGCATGATCATGCTCCATTGTGTTCATTTCTTAACAGCATTTGAAATTTGCTTGAGTTCTCTTTATTAGTTTTTTTTTTTTGTTTTTAGTAATCATATATCACATATAAATAAAATCCACAATAGGCTGATTTTTTTTTAAGATACACAGTGGGATTTCCTTGTTTAAGAGATTTAATTCCTCTCTACTTAGAGATTTCGTTCTTTTTTCTACACAGTGGGATTTTCTTTTTGAAAGATTTGGTTTTTTTTAATTGGCATCAGTCACATGGGTTTAAGGATTATTTTTCTTCCTTTTTTTTAAATTTTATTTGAAGTATTCTTGTCTACTTTTCTTATTCTCCTTCCTTTGTTCCCCGTTAAATTCACCTCTCTCTCTTCTGCTGTGTTCTCTATTAGTACTTTTATTGTTGGTAAGAGTTAGATGGTACCTACTTTGTTATTTTGGCTTATGGATATGGTTCTTACTTTGATGGTATCTATTTTAATGTCTTGAATCACTAGTATCTTGTTCATTTTACTGTTCTTTTCGTTTTGGCCTATGCATTATTCTACTCATGTTATAGTCTATGGCTGCTGGACATAATTGCTTGCCAAATTTTCGTTGCCTTGTTCATTTTTATGCTCCTCAGATTATCTAACTCTTCCTCTATCTGTCCTTCCGTGACAAAAAATGGGAGAAATTTTATTGGCTGTTTCAGTGTTGTGCTGCAGATGTACGAGTGGCCATCATTCATTTTAGGGGATATGTTTTTCATTCCAGTGTGTTTTGTCATGGAAGTGCCAAATGCAAAGATTGTAAGCTCCATAGACCGAGCTCCCTTTTTGGTTGGCACTTTTATGTCAATAACACACATTTTTGTGTATCCTTGTTTATCAAATTGTAATTTCTTTTATTATCTTTTTAGTGTGTCTGTATAGGATGTAGAATTAATTTAATGTGTCTTATAACGAGGGACCGTGAGTGCACAACTATACAAAGTGCACGGCATTAATTTTGATTTCCTGTTGAAAGAAATTGATCCAACTCTTGAACCATATGCGAGGAGGTGCACGTGTGAAGTGAGAGCTAATTGGTTGAGAATTGAAGTTTACAAACAGAGAGTGGCTCGCGCTTCTCTTTTTTTTTTTTGAAAGATGAAAAACTTTATTAATCTTGAAAGAGAACAAGACTAAAAGGGGTATGAAAAGGTAACAAGCACAGTTACCAATTCAATACCCGAACCCAAAGGCCCAACACCTGTGGGTCAAAACCTAGATACAACATTAAGCACAAAAGAAAACCCAAGGGTCAAAACCCAAATACAACATTAAGCACAAATGGGCCAAGCCCAAAAAGACAACCAACCCTAAATGCACCCAGTAGCCTCTCGCAGCCACCGCCACCTCCCCGGAGAACACACCTCCACATCGCCGTCAAGCAAACCGGATTGATCCCGTAGACGAACCCGTCAGGAGAAACACCACCACCGACCGCTTGAACACCATAACGCCGTTAGGCAAAACCAAAAACACCCAAGAGTGAGATCAGTGGGAGTACAAAGCGAGAGGCCGCCGGTAGCCAGATCCAAGGGAGAGAGCGAGGTCGAACAAGAGGAGGTAGATCCGAACAACCGATGACGGACAGAATCAAGTGACCCACGCAGCCGTGAAGCGACTGAACGCCATTGCGCAGGCCCACTGGGAGAGAAGACCGCAGTCTCTCACCAACTAAAGCACGACGACGAAAGACACCGAAACCTAGCCGCCGAACAACAGATCAATCGTTGCCACAGCCCATAACCACCACTTGCAAAGAAGAGAGAGAGAGAGAGAGAGAGAGAGAGAGAGAGATCTGGAAAGAGGGAGGGTCACCCTCCTCTCCCGCCTCCGCAGAGGCTGAAAACCTAGGGGGGGGGGGGGGGAGGGAAAAAGGAGAGTCGATTGGGTTCCAAGGATAAGAGAGAGAGAGAACGTCTGGTTTTAGAGAGAGATTGCATTCACTTTATTGGGTCTTGGAGTTCTCATTTTGGAAAAACTTTTGAGCAACACAATTATACTCCTAGAACTGTTCTTCAACCTTTTGAATCGCTCTTCCAGTGGATTTTTGGAAGTATCTCGGAGGGCTTGAGAATTCAAGGCGTGCGACAATCAAACAGTTGGAGCGATGAACGAGTAATAGGCAATCGGTTCTTGGGCTATTGGTTCTTAGGAATTTGTGGGGGTGCTTTTCGCCTGAGTGAGCTCTTTGGACCTTCTGAATCGGTGTGAGTAATGGTGGAACGATTGGATCACTCTGAACCCTAACTGCCCACCGGAGAGGATGACCTGCACACGAAGACAACCATGTTAGTGCCTTGCCCGGACGGTGATGGTCCGGGAAGGCACTCCGATGGCTAAGTTAGTCACCAGAGGGAAGAAATACGCCAGAAATCTAGAGAGAGAAATGAAGTTATGAGGATAGTTAATGTGGAGAGAGGAATCATAATCCCCCCATTGTGGTAGTTGTAGTTGGGTATTTATAGGCAGAAGGGGCGTGCGTCCTACGCGCTCAGTGCCCCTCACGCGCCTGTCATTCGCACTTGGAATGACAGCTGATGTGACTTCCATCTCTGCTGCAGACGCCGCGCCCCGGCTGACGTCACGACACATGGGTTTGAGGGGTCACATCACCTCGAGACATTCCTCATCACCCACGTGACTCTGCAGGCGGCGGTGACAAGGTAGGTGACTGCCGCATTTAATGCTCCATCGTGAAACGTGTAGCGCGCCTGACACGCCACCGCCGAACCAAGTATTTCCGAGCGCCCACGTGACCGTCGTCAACCGACTCGGCATACGAGGTGCCCGGACTCCCGGGCGGTTGGCACACCGATCGGCTGAGCCCCTGAGAGCTGTCCGAGCGCCATGCTGGGAATGTCGAAACATTGACATATCCGGGCTCGACGAATCTCAGACAAATCCATATTCGTCTAAACCTGGACATCCACGCCGACGGCCAAGAGCGCCACACGCTCGGCAAGAGTGAGGATAGTCGACTTGCATTCAGTTTCGTGGATTTCGAAGTACTGACCCTTTTGCTCCTTAAGTACACAGAGTGGGGCCCTTGCTGGCCCCTTACGAACCTGGCCGCTACAGAATTAATTTTATCGGTTCTTAGGAATTAATTTCATATGACACGAACCCGATTTAACACGATTTAATACGACACGAATATGACACGATGCCCTACCCTAACTACATCTGACTTTACGATATTTCCTTTATTTTGTATGTTTCGGATATACTATTTTTGTCGCTGCTAAATTCAAATTTTGGAGTGCCCCTCGAATTGGGCATTTTTTTATTTAAGACATGTTTTATCTCTCTTTTTTTCTAAAAAAAAATTTTCAACTGTGTCTAGACTAAAAGTTCTGAAAAGTTAAAAAAGATTGGAAAAAATTTGAAAAAAGAAAGTTGATTCGCAACAAAACATACAAAACAAGATATAACTTTTCATCTCAAAAACTCATAACTAAAAGCAACCAAATTTTTTTCTTATGTGTATTATTCTTTGGAATACTTGATCACTCGTTTGCAAACGAAATACTTTCTTTTAACTTTTCAAGGTGGACTTATTAAAATATTCCTAGAATTCATAATTTTCTAAATGATTTAGTTTGCAAACGAGTGGTTGCCTGAAATATACTTCTCCCTCCGTCCTTTTTTAACTGTGTTACTTCGTAAATTTACTTTATTAAAGAGATATCATCATTACATATTTCACATTAATTTTTACCTATAATTTAAACTTTTCACATTAACTTTCCAAAGTTATTCTTCACTTTTACCCATTAACTTTTTACACACAAACTTTTCAAAACTGTAAAATAATAATTGTACAAACTTTTACCTATTAACTTTTTAAAACACACATTTATTAATGGATAACCAAAAATAAAAAAATCGACACTAAAAAAAAAGACAGAGGGAGTAAAAGTGGCTGTTTGTAATGATTGCAAAGGCAGTTGGGAAAGTAGGGATTGTAAATAAGCTGACATCATGATGTTGAAGTTAAAATTTTAACGGTGACTTCACTGAAGGGGAATCTTGACAATTGTTTCAAAAGTAGGGGGAGGCCTATGATATTTCAGAAACCTAAGGAGATTTTTATTTTTGTTAGAAGTTTGGAAGTTAAGGAAAGAAAGAGAAAATAATTAATAAGGAAATTAGAGAGAAAATGGGAGGAAAGTTAAGTAGGAATTTGATTATTTTTCTTACTCTTCTTTGAGAACCAAGGACAGAGGGGAGGTGCTGCGCAGCCTTGTGCTGCGCAGCATGCTGTGCGGTGACTTTCAGAGCCGTGCCGACATCGTTTCTACGATTGGAGACGTCTACCGCGTAGAACTCGTCGAGTTCTACAACTTTACCAAAAATCAACTTAATCGGATATCGTTAAGTCTCTCATCGGAACAAAAATAATTTGAAAAAAATGGGTTCAATGGTTTTCTTCCAGTGTTTCAAGTTATATGTGTTCTGATTTTTGACAAGTTATATGTGTTCCGATAAGGCACTTAACAATATCCAATTGAGTTGATTTTTGGTGGAGTTTGAGTACTTGACGAGCTCTACGCGGTGGACGTCTCCGATCATCGAAACGATACCGGCACGGTGCCGAAAGTCACCGCACAGCAGGCTGCGTAGCCTTGCTACGAAGCACCTCTCCGAGAACCAAACAAAGGAAGAGAAATTTTTTCAATTTTCTCTTCCTTTCTATTTCTTTCCCCAAAAACCAAAGAGAGCCTAAAGGCGGTCAGTGAAATTTAGGGGATAATTCTGCCTGCACACTAATGCCCATACTCTGGAAGCTCTGAATAACTGGACCATAGGATCCATCAAGGAAACTGGAAAAGTGTAAAACCATGCGAAGACTTGTCATTGGTGTTTACCGCTATTGTTTTTTCTTTTTCAACTGCCATGGGTTAAATTGTACTCCCTCTCTTTCTTTTTAAATGATACATTTGGAAAATGTGTATTTTTATAGCCGTTAAAAAAATGCACTTCTGTAGCATGTTTTTAATTTCTTTTTGCACCAACACTTTAATTTTGTATAAAAAATTATATAAATAAATATGTTTTTTAGTGGCTTAAAATTTCACGTATTTCAATAGGGATCACTTAAGATGGATTGAGTAGTAGTAATAAAGTAGAACTATAGCTGCTTAATCTTAAGAAGTTCAATAAAAGTAGGGTACTGATTTTGGGGCTCCTTTTTTATGCAGACACTCCGAAGTTACAAAACTACCATTTTCAAGATATAAAAATCACTAGAGGAACTCCACCCCCAAATTATCTCGTCATTTGATAAGGCACTCCAAACGAAAAAATGAACCAAAACCAAACATAAACATTAGGTTCTAAACATAAACATTAACATTAGGTTCCAAACATTAAACATCCACAACATAAACATTAGTTTTCAAACATTAAAGATACATTTATGTCAGATTGCTTCACGCAACTTTGCACACAAAAAAAAAAAAAAACTAAACATTGCTAGAATTCTCCAAAATAAACAGCACACAATTGAAATGTTGATGCTGCAAAATCTTCGTAACGGTTGCAACACAAGATATTCATACTTTTGTACTCATTATTTACCATTTTCCCCTCAAAAACTTCATAACTGTTGCAATTCTACATTTTAAAACTAATAGTGAGACAAATAAAACACATTACCAAAGTTATGAGAACTCTTAAGAGGAAAAATAACAGAACTCTCAAGACTTTGCATGGACAAAAGGATAATTCTACAATCATAGGCCAAAGACCACTTGTCCAGGTTATCCTGGTGTAGAACATGGAGACAATAACATAAAGACTATATCAAGGAAACATTACATATGGAAGCCGGCAATTCAGTGACGTACAGTAAAATGAATTGAGCAACTATCTTGTTTTTTGTGATAAAAAAAACTATCTGCTTTTTTGGAGTGTCTGAAGTGAAAAAAAAAAAGTAAAGGTTTTTTAGAGTGCCTGAAATAAATTATGAAACTTGCAAAATGATAATTTTAGAAAACTATTATAGCTTGGAGAGCCTACATCAAAATTGGGAATGCAAATGTCAATTTCCTAAAAGTAAGGTGACTTAGAAAAGGGAAAAGAAACTTAGCTGTTGGACATAAATAGGGAGAAAACTCAGCTGTTGGACATAAATACTAAAATAGGCAGATCCGGTGGATGTCCACAGACTCCACAATCCGGATGTACTAAAAGTCGTGCCTTATGTCCGGCTAGTTACCACCCATTGGGTGGTCTTAGAAAGTATTCTCTCCGTCTTTAAACTTTTAATTTTTTTGAGATTGAGTGTCATTTTAAATTATTTACATCTTTTTATTTATAAAGTTTTATGTGATTTTGAAAATTTTGTTTAATAGAACTAATTAAAATCTATCAAACAAGATCCATATTACATATATTTTGACATTTACATTAAAAGATATAGACATTTAAAAATGACACAATGTCTAAAAAGTGTCAAAAGTTTAGGGACGGATACAATTGCAGAACTTCTACAATGATGGCTACGGTACAATTGCACAGGTTTTAAGTTTCTTGTAGTATCACAACTGTCGCTAGGTGTCCCCTATGAGTATATATATTTAACCTGCTACGGTGGTGTAAGTAATTATTGACATTTTTTTAAGCTTTTCAATTTCTTTCGGACCAAAAATACAGTATTCTAGTGCATAATTTTTTTGTGCACCTAATTAAACTACTACTCTCTTCGTCCGGATTTGTTAGTCTATTTTAGAAGTTCGTGCCATTTTTCAAATGATTATATCTTATAATTTACAATATTTTATGTAATTATAAAAATATTGTCTTATAGAACTAATCAAGATTTATCAAATAAGATCAATATTGGATATATAATTACTTACTAATTTAATGATATCACTAATTTTTTATCTGGCTACAATAGAACGAGAGATAAACAAATCCAAACGGAGGGAGTATTACAGATCTTTAATTCGATGAGAAAATATTTTATATTATTGACTTGTTGAGTTGCTTTGCAATTTCCTTCGGATAAAAAAACAAAGTATTTCCACGCATTGTAACCAAATAAAAAACTAGTGATATATTTAAATTTGGAATTAATTTTATAATCCCTCTATCAAAAAAATTAAGCACTGTCATCTGGGTTTACTACAAAATCAGACCAATCCGGTCCATGCTCATCCCTACTTATTTGACTAGAAAATTACAGATGGGAGGAAATTGACATTTTTAGCTTCGTTTTGGGCTGAATTAATTCATGGTAATACAATGGGTATAATTTTATGAAATTGATGTGCATGTGGGGTGTAAGTTAGGTGTACCCATAACGTTTGAAGTATTTGTATGAAATCAAAAAAGGAAAATGCTAACGTGTGCCTATAATGTATAAAAATATGTACGCGTTAAGGTTGAAAAAGTGTATTGAAATGTATGAAAAGTATATTACAATATATGAAAGTGTATTGAAATGTATAAAAAATGTATTAGAGTATGTGTTTATTTTGTTTTCTTGTATGCTTTTTGTGTCCTTATTAGTCACACGTTAGCAAACCCATAAAAAAATGAGCCCCAAAAGCTATTACTCCTATATTGTCCGTGCATTGCTGTACCCGTAGGTTTTTTTGATAAAATACTCAAAAATGATAGATACTCCCCCTTCCCGACCACTCCTACGTTAAACTGTGGAAAATGAAAATCAATGGGGTTTGTTTGTCACTTTGGCCGTGGCAATAATGACTCCTGCACGAAGGCTGCAATGCCATCGATTCACGGTAAAACCTTAGTCTTCACGCGCACGTGAATTGCACCGTAGACCACCCAATGGGCAATCACCAGCATTTGCCAGGGGGTGTTCCACTAACAAAAAACTGTTTTTCCAAACACCGAGACAGGTTATTCTCTCACAATACATCACATAAAAAACCGTGAAAAACCAGTTTATTAAAAAAACTGGGTTAGTGGAACACCCCCTAAGTGGGCGGATTAATTTTGTGCATACCTTGATTTTTTGGTAAAGAGGTAGAAGAATACCATTAAATCAAAACCCCATTACAGCAACCTACAAAAAAATCTTTAAAAAAAGAAACGAAAAAAAAATAGAAAAAAACAAAAGAAAACAAAAAATGCAGAAAGTACAAAAGTATAGGAAAATCGCTGGAGCCTTCGTCGGAGTTGTTAAGCTGCCATTGCCGCCGATGTCGAGAGTCTGAAATTTGGAATCCTCAGATCCGGCTCCCTCATTTGCCCAAAAATCTGGTTTCAGCCACCCATAGGAAGAGGAGAGTAGGCCGATCACCATGACGAATCGTCGGAAACCAAGTGGGGGAAGCAATAAAGGAGAGAAGAGGAGGAGAGGAGAAGAAGGAAGGAGGTGGAAGGGGGCGGTGGGGAGGGGGAGTACGGTGGCTGCTAGGAAACCCTAGAGAGAGACTTCTCCTGTAACCCTCCCCTCTCTCTCTCTCTAAAACTTTCCTCTCGCCCCTTGCATACCTTGATTAATACTGAAAGTCTTTTAACAATCACTTTTCATCAAATAAGTTGGAAACATACTTGTTTGCTCACAATAGGTATATTGATGCGATCAAAATAATAGTAATTTTGATCATCAAAATGAGCTTTGATTTGAACTAAGAGTACTAAAAGTTACTAAGTGTTAGACAATAATTTTGTAATGAAATATCCAATATTTAGCACTTTTAGTTGGATTACAAGTTTTGAAGTTTTTAAAAAAGATAAAATTCAATATTTTAAACTTTTTTGATTCCAATCATCAAAACGAACTAATAATCACTTTTCATCAAATAACTATAAGTTGAGAACATACTTGTTTGGTCACGATACCTATGTTGATGCAATCAAAATAATCGTAATTTTGATCATCAAAATGAGCTTTGAAATGAAAACAGTATTAAAAGTTGGATAGTAATTTTTTAAAGAAATATCTAACTTTTAGCACTTTTAGTTGGACTACATTTAAGTTTATAAAAAAGATAAAAATCAAACTTTTAACCTTTTCAATTCCGGTCATCAAAACGAACTAATAATTCATAGAAGTTTAAAGCAAAATTAACAAGAAAGTTTAAAGCAAAATTAACAAGAACAAAAAATATTTAAATAAAGATGAACACAGGACAATAAAACGCCTCAAGTGAAGTCTTTTATTATTATTATTATTTTTGTCATCGTCATTCCTAAAACGCCTCAAGTGAAGTCTTTTATTATTATTATTATTTTTGTCATCGTCATTCCTAAAACGCCTCAAGTGAAGTCTTTTATTATTATTATTATTTTTGTCATCGTCATTCCTAAAACGCCTCAAGTGAAGTCTTTATTCAGAATGCTCAAAAGAAAATAAGAAGTCTTTAATAATTCAAAAGCGTCTCTTTCACTTTAGAAGTGCACTGGAATTCTTATCATAAATTCTCACCCAACTCTGAAGCGATTTCTCTCTCTCTCTCTCTCTCTTGCTACCGCCAGAAATTCCAACGCCAAAAATTGAGCACGAAGGAAGATGGCCAATACCTAGTCGGCGATCGGTAATCTGGAACTTTGTACCCTTCTCTCTCTCTCTCGCTCTCTCTCCGATACTCAAAGCATGAAGTCTCCATTCACGATTTTCTTTTTGTTTCCTCTCAGTCGATTCATTCATTGAACTTTAACCACCAATTTCAGTGGTTTCCGAAAATCCATTGAGCACGAAGGCAAAAGCTCCACGCTCGTCTATGATTTCTAAGGTTTTCCGATTTGATTCAGTGATTTCGATATCTGCGAGCTCTACTTTTATTTTGTTGGGCGTAATATCTTTTTTTTTGAAGAAGATTGTAATAGATTGTGTGGATGTGCAGGGCAAGATAAGGCGTGAGGAAGGATGGATATCTTTAGGGCCATGGGGAGGGAAATATGGTGAATATTGGGATTTCAAAGTTGACGGTCCTATGATGCAGATAACTGTTCATTATGGAGACGTTATCGATTCAATTTTATTCGAAAGTAAACGCTCCGATGGCCTTGTTATTGGAAGCTCCAAGAAAATTGGCGGTCCTGGTGGTCATATGACTGAAACGGTGCGACCGTGACCCTGTTCAGCTTATTCACGTATCCAGATTTATCCGGATTCATTCGATGCACGTGGGTCTTGCATGCACGCATCGGATGATTCTTGAGCATTTTTGTTTTGCTTCCATTGCATTGGTTTAATTTTTTTTTTACCAATATATTCGAGACGAATAGAAAAGTGAATTATCTAACAACACACTACAATAATTTCCGGAAATGATACTAGTAGAGAACATTTGCATAGAAAATGTATAAATGGGTCCACTCCAGATCCCACTCGGATGATCAGAGCCGTTCATGTTTTGCAAAATAATATTTACTTATACCCAGTAAAAAATTAGCTCAATCAGATATCGGTAAATGCTCCATCTGTTTATCTAGTTTTTGGTTCAAAACAAAAAAAACTAGATAAATGGATGGAGCATTTACTAATATCTGATTGAACTAATTTTTTATGGAGTGCAATGAAATATTATTTTGAAGAACATGAACGGCTCAGATCATCTGTGTGAGACCCGAAATAGTCCCAAATCAACTGATTTGTACATTTTATGTACCCCTAGCATTGTCCAATAATTTCAAATAATTCTATCGTAAAAATATTTCTCAAAAAACTATCTCAAAAAACAAAAAATTCAGATAATTTTTATTTTTTATGCATTCCAAGCAAAGACCTAACTTGTACTTGAACTTTTTTAGTTTTGCATCGAAAGTTCAGTAGAGCAACTCTCGTCCATAGACCTGACATACGGAAAATACTGTGGACAAGTGACAATCATCTCTTTCTGTTTTAATACAAATCGGACCAAATATGGGCCTATTGGTTCAAGTTGGGGTCGTTCTTTTGAGTCCATCCCAATAGAAGGTGGAGTCATCGCTGGATTTCATGGACTTATTGGAAACTTCATTACTGCAATTGGTATATTTGTGACACCCAAAGTCAATAGTTTGTCCAGTTCAGAAGAAAAGGTCCATAAATTGCTCTCAATTCAAGACCCAGATTCTGTGCCAACCCAGCTCAAGGTCAGCTTATATCCCTTCTTTTTTTTCTCTTCTTCAATCAGTAAATCAAAATTCTCATTCTTATTTTCTCTCTCATTAAATCGTTACGGAGGAGAATCACATGTTTTAGGGTTTGTATCCGATAACGTCCATTATTTAGGTTCTCAATATTGAAATTATTTATTTCATAAAAATCACGTGAAACGTATCGACAGTAACTATTTTAATCTGATCAACATTATTTTCTGTAATTTATATCTGCGCGCTCTACTTTTAATTTGATGTGCCAAAGATTTTTTTTTTTTTGTAAAAGAAGAATCTAATAGATTTTGTGAACATGCAGGGCAAGATAAGTGGTGAAGAAGGGTGGCTATCTTTAGGGCCATGGGGAGGGAGAGATGGTGAATATTGGGCATTCAAGGTTGAGGGACCAATAATTCAGATAACTGTTCGTTATGGAGACGTTATCGATTCAATTTTATTCGAAAGTAAACGCTCCGATGGCCTTGTAATTGGAAGATCCAAGAAAATTGGAGGTCGTGGCGGCCATATGATTGAAACGGTGCGATCATGCCTTTCTTTAGCTTATTCACATATCTAGATTTATCGGGATTCATCCAATGCACATGGGTCTCACATGCACACATCGGATGATTCTTGAGCACTTCTGTTTGTTTCCAGTGCATTGGTTTAATTTTTTTGACCAATATATTCCAGACGAATAGACTAGTGAATTATCTAACAACACACTACAATAATTTCAGATAATTTTTATTTTTTTATGCATTCCAAACAAAGACCTAACTTATACTTGAACTTGTTTAGTTTTGCATCAAAAGTTCAGTAGAGCAACTCTCGTCCGTAGACCTGACATACGGAAACTACGCTGGACAAGTGACAATCTTCTCTCTCTGCTTTACTACAAATTTGAAAAAATATGGGCCTATTGGTTCAAGTTTGGGTCATTCTTTTGAGACCATTCCAATAGAAGGTGGATTCATCGCTGGATTTCATGGACTTGTTGGATACTTCATTACTGCTATTGGTATATTTGTGACACCCAAAGTCAATAGTTTGTCCAGTTCAGAAGAAAAAGTCCAGAGTTTGCACTCAATTCAAGGTCCAGATTATGCACCAACGCAGCTCGAGGTCAGCTTATATCACCTCCATTTTTCTCTTTCTTCTCCAATTACTGAATCAAAATTCTTATGCTCATTTTCTCTCATAAGATTGTTACGGAGGAGAATCACGTGTTTTAGGGTTTCAATTTGATGATGTCCATTTTTTGGATTCTCATTATAGAAATCATAAAAATCACGTGAAACAGAGTTAGATACATCAGAAACTATATATTTTAACATGATCAACATTATTTCCCGTAATTAATCTTCTTTACTAGCGTTACAAAAGTAATTAATTGAATGCGGCTAATGCTTTTTTCCAATTCTCCCTTAAGCTCAGAACTCTTGAATTTTTAGTAGTGGTAGGTATGATACCCTTTCGTAGGGAATGGAGACTGATCGTAAAAATTAGCCTGAAATTAAAATAGCTAAGCGAACTATGGAATTTTCTTTTGATAACTCAGGTTGTCTGTGCCAGAATACACCTACAGTGTACCTCTACTAATCCCTAGAGGTTCAATCCTGCCATCCACTAATGCAAAAATCCAGTTAAACCGAAACAAAATCTGTTACAAACTCAATCCATCCGGTTTTGAATATCTGATTCCTATAATGGAGAAGGCTTCTCTGCATTTTCCAATAGATTGTGTGAATGTCACTACTAGAAAAATAGATAAAGATCTCGGTTATTTGGTGTGACCTTTCACTTTTAATCTCGCTTGCAAAATCGTGGTCTATCAAGGTGTAACCAAAAGTCTAGTTTTATCAATCACGGTTTTTAACCGTGATAAAAGGCCCTTAAAACTGAGACTAATTTTATAAAAGCGTGATCAAATGGTAGCTAAGATCTCAGTTTTCAAAAAAACTGTGACCTTTCTACAGGATACAATCACAGTTTTCTACGCAACCGTGATTGTTTGTTCAAAAAGATCTCATTGTTAGTAAAAACCGTGATCTTTAACCATGAAACATCACAGTTTTACTTAAAACCGTGACTGTTTTGACAAAAATTGTCTCAGTTTTTCACAAAACTGTGATTGAAAAGAATTTTAGATCTCGGTTTTTACCCAAAAAAACTCTGGCCAATTCGTGTTGTAGTTGCTTTCACAATTGAACAAATATTTTCCAATTATAACCCCAAACTCATACAAATTCACAATACAATAAAAGATAACACAACTAAATCAAATTCATGTATTAGCCCAGAAATTGTTTGTACACATTGAACTACAGAACGTTCACTAAAGTAACCAAAAGAAAATGGTACAACTCTGAGAAGTGAAAATTACAAACAAAAAAAATCACCCCAAGGAAGTAATCTAATCCAATAACAGCCGCACGTGAACAATTGCTCCAAAGAAATCAATCCTTAAAACTAGCTCTCCTCCAATGATCATTCGCTCTCGTCTTCGCGATATTCACGATGGCGTCCTCCTACTGCATAAAGCGAATAATAACAGATAATAAGAAAGATCTACCATGCTTCTGAATAACCAACTAGAAGAGCAACAAGTCTGGCCCTTAGCTTTAATTAGTATAAATGCTTGTATATTCTATGTGTGGGCCAAAAAGCATATGCCATATTAACCAAATTCACATAACCTGCGAAACAGAGAACCTATTGTCTTGCCCCTAACCATCCAAAATGCTGCCATACAATAATGTAATCTCCTATATTTAGTTGTTTATTACTAGAAACAAAAAACATGAAAAACCAAAAAAATATGAGCCCATGACATGTAACAGAAATCGAGAATGTACCTTATACAAGGTCGAGGACCTCTGGTAGTGTGATATTTGCTTCAAGAAGATGGCTTAAGCACACATGGCCATGAAACTTGCATAACCGCCTAGAGAAAACATTACATGGTGAAAACAGATTATACTATAAGATAAGCAAACACAAAATGCTTGGGTGTATGTTTAGATCACATAAGGGAATCCAAGAACAAGCAACGAATCAAGCATGTCTTGTTAAAAGGAGCCTTGTAAATTAACTAAATAGCCCCTTAAGTAGTCATAGAAACAAAGAAACGTTTAATCAAAAGAACAAAGGTTTACAAGTAGAAATATGGCTGGACTATGTGAAGTAGAAATCGGTTCGCAAGTCGTGTATATCTGATGATGATGAGATAGTATTCTTTCATACATTTCAGAGCCACTACAACAACAGAGTAAGAATTCCAGGGTTCTAATTGCATTCAACTTCCATGACCAAAAATTAACTCACAAAGGAACAAACAGCTAAGGAAAAACAGTATGTAGAAAAAGATAGTATATTCACGAAGATATTTCTTCTCTGAACTCCTCTTTCCACGATTCTTGAAAATAAGCACTTAAGGGCTATTAAAAGATCAATCCAGACATAATGATTTGATCCTTTTTTTATCCGATCGTTCAAACTACCGCAAATTATAATCATGTTTCACTGGAGGAAAACAAGTGGATAAACAAGTTAGGGCAATTAAAAAGATCAACTGAACTGAAAAAAAAGAGTTGATTATCTTAATGTAGAGTGCACTTTACCTCAAAGATAGTAAATTTGAGATACAGAAAACTAGGCCATCTTGTTGCATCCATAAGGTAATTAAGCTGATAAGCCTTGCATAGTGAAAGGAAAAACGCTGAAAAGAAGCCGAACCACCGCGATGTTAGATTCCCCTCTTTATGCCCCAAAAATCATATACATAAACAAGGCTACTAGTAAATGTAATACTCCTATAACCTGTCTAACATACCAATATCAAGCAAACAATCATAAAAACAATTGAACCATCACGAGAAATAACAACTAGTTGAATTTACAAGCCTAACCAGTCAAGTGAAAATCGATACATAGTACAATCATTCAAACAGAGGGAAAATATTAGGGCTTCCAAATTGTGGGAGGAAGAGGGGGAAGATAGAAGAACGAAGACACTTACCCGGTGTTGAGGTTGAAACGATGGATGTACAGGGACAACAGAGGTATAGAGGGCAGTCGGCGGATCGAAGCCTAGGCAAAACTACAAGCGTTGTTTAGAAGAAAAAAAGAAACGGCAAAATCGGGGGGCGGGGGCGGGTGGGGGTGGGGTGGGGGGGGGTTGCACAAAAGTCTTACCAGCGCTGCGGAGTAGAACGGATGGAAGCCACGGCGGCGGGTCGAACATGGTAGAGAGCTGAGAAGGGGAAGAACTCGCAGACAATGAATAGAGATGCTAGGGTTGAGAGCCAGCCAGTCAGGAGTAAATGATCGATACTGGAGCACAAATTAGAACTAGTAGTTTCTTTTAATCTCGGTCATACGTTAAAAGCGTGATCAAAAAATGAAAAATATACTATCACAGTTTTTAGCTTAACCGAGATAAAAGAACATATATTTAGTCTCAGTTTTATCTTAACCGAGATAAAAGAAAATACTATTATTAGTCTCAGTTTTTCTTTTAATCTCGATGATAAGTAAAAACGTGGTCAAAGCTATAGATACAATCTCAGCTTTTAGAAAATGATATCTATTCTCTTAGTTACAATCTCAGTTTTTAAATATTGAGAGTAAAAAAACTTTTCGCCTCAGCTTTTTAATACAACTGAGATTAAAACTATAGTCCATGTTATTTTATCACGGTTTTGAAAAACTGAGATTTTTAGAACGTGACCTTTGTCCCATTTTGTAGTAGTGTGTGCAGGGCAAGATAAGTGGTGAACAGAGATGGATATCTTTAGGGCCATGGGGAGGGAGAGATGGTGAATATTGGGCTTACAAGTTTGATGGGCCTATAATGCAGATAACTGTTTCTCATGGAACCGTTATCGATTCAATTTTATTCGAAAGTAAACGCTTCGATGGCCTTGGTATTGGAAGCTCCAAGAAAATTGGCGGTCGTGGTGGCCATATAACCAAAACGGTGTGATCGTGACCCTCTTTAGCTTATTTACATATCTATATTTATCCGGATTCATCCGATGCACGTGGGTCTCTCATGCACACATTGGATGAGATCCACGTGCATTAGATGATTCTTGCGCACTTTTGTTTGTTTACATTGCGTTGGTTTAATTTTATTCACCAATATTGTCGAGACGAATAGACAAGTGAATTATCTAACAGCACAACAATAATTTCAAATAATTTTTATTTTTTCTACATTCCAAGCAAAGACCTAACTCATACTTCAACTTTTTTAGTTTTGCATCGAAAGTTCAGTAGAGCAACTCTCGTCCATAGACTTGACATACGCATACTACTTTGGAGAAGTGACAATCATCTCTCTCTGTTTTAATACAAATCTGGCCAAGCACGGGCCTTTTGGTTCAACTTCTGGTGCTTCTTTTGAGTCCATTCCAATTGAAGGTGGAGTCGTCGCTGGATTTCATGGACTTGTTGGAAACTTCATTACTGCAATTGGTATATTTGTGACACCCAAAGTCAATAGTTTGTCCAGTTCAGAAGAAAAGGTCCATAATTTGCACTCAATTCAAGACCTAGATTCTGCGTCAACCCAGGTCAGCTTATATACCCTCTATTTTTCTCTTCTCCAATTATTAAATCAAAATTCTCATGCTTATTTTCTCTCTCATAAGATCGTTATGGAGGACGATCACGTGTTCTAGGGTTTCGATTTGATAACGTCCATTTTTAAGTTTTCTGAATATAGAAATTACTTATTCATAAAAATCACGTGAAACATAGTTAGATACAAGTACATCAGCAACTATTTTAATACGATCGCAATTATTTCTCGTAATTAAACTTCTTGACTAGCATTACAAAAGTAATTAATTGAATGCGGCTAATGCTTTTTTCCATTATACTCCCTTTAGAGCATCAATATAGGCTTGCTAAACCCACTTTTGAGTTAAAGTAGTATAGAACAAACTCCCAAAAAAACCTCAAAAAATTAGCTTCACCAAAATGCCTCGCCAATTTGCTGATTTCTTAACTTTGCTACAGTGCTTAACAACTTTGGTGGAGCAGTGTTCACGCACTGCTTACTTTATATATATATATATATATATATATATATATATATATATATATATTAAATATAGTGAAATTAGAATAGATAGTTTGATTTTTTTGAGTTTTTTGAATTGTGACTTGCTAAATATTAAAATGTGTTTTTAAGATTAAATTTGGTGTTTTTTTGGTAGGTGTGATAAGGATGCCTTAAACTCAGAACTCAAGCTTTTAGCAGTGGTAGCTATTAAACCATTACCTAGGGAATGGAGTCTGAACATAAAAATTAGCCTGAAATGAAGTTAAAATAGCTAAGCGAACTATGGAATTTTATTTTGATAACTTATTAGCCTGTCCGTGCCAGAGCACGTCTGTAGTGTACCTCTACTAATTTCTAGGGGTTCATGCAATACCTCAGGTTTGGGGGTAGATGATATTTAGTCCCACATTGGTTGTTTACATGAGTGGTCTTGGGTATATAACAAATCATGTGGGCTACTACTATTACCTTGGGCTTAAGCATTTTGGGCCATGTGGTGTGGCTAGTGGATCAAATCAGGGTACTGGGCCAGTGGTTTACATGGGGCGTTACAAATGGTATCAGAGCCCCGCCCTGGTCCAAGTGGTGGTTAGGATGCGCTCTGCCACCACGGACACCGGGGGAGGTTGCTGGGACTATGCAACGAGGACGTTACATCCCTAAGGGGGGAAGATTGTAATACCCCAGGTTTGGGGTAGATGATATTTAGTCCTACATTGGTTGTTTACATGAGTGGTCTTGGGTATATAACAAACCATGTGGGCTACTACTAGTACCTTGGGTTTAAGCATTTTGGGCCATGTGGTGTGGCTAGTGGATCAAATCAGGGTACTGGGCTAGTGGTCTACATGGGGCGTTACAGTTCAATCCTGCCATCCACTAATACAAAATCCAATTAAACTGAAACGAAGTCTGGTACAAACTCCTTTCGTTTTTGAATATATGATTCCTATAAAGGAGAAGGCTTCTCAGCATTTTCCAATAACAGATAACACCGTGTAGTTTGGACTTTTCATGCACGAGCAAGGTTAATGTTAATGATCAAGATTGTTCAGTTTATGGAGCTCATTGGGATAATTTACTATGTCACCATCATACAAATCGAATGCCGTTTATACCTTTTTTATATGTACTTATCTATTGTACAAAGAGGTTTGATGGATTTGATAATGTGTTGCTGAACCCATTTTTATTAACATAAACGAACCTTCCTCTAAGGTGTCGGGTAGGGCTGCAAATGATCCGAATCAAGCGGTGCTTTTAAATGTTCAAGTTCGTTTGTTGAGTTTTTAAACGAACTTGAGCCAAGCTCGAGCTAATTTAAAATTTGAAGAGCCGAGCTCGAGTTGAGCTGACCTAGGTTTGAGTCGAACTCGAACTTATGCACGAGTTTTAACGAGTCAAATATATGAGATATATATTCTCTCATATAATTCTAGAACTTCACACAAACCTTTATTTTGGCATAGATAAGTTCATACAAATGTAAAAGTATAAAGTCATATTAATATCTAAGTATATAGTACTTTTATGAGTTTGTTTGTGTACAAAATATAAAATTTTCATTATGTAAATGCAAAAGTTTATAGATGTTCAAGGTTATATGTGAAAGTCTTATGAGATATCCATATACTCCAGGTTCGTGAGCCTAGTCAAGCCGAATATTGTCAGGTTTAGATTTGGCTCATATTTAACAAGCCTAAAATGAGGCTCACGTTAAGTTGGTATAGTTCACATATTGAAATTGAACGAGCCTTTACCAAATCGAGTTTCGAATAGTTTACGAACGGCTTGTTTCATTCACAATCCTAGTACTAAGAAGACTGTGGACGGTCCGATCCACGCGGCTCGGTGCTGATATTCTGGAAAACACGAAAAATGAGAGTCGCCACCCGGGATTTACTTAGAAAACAATTTTGGTACCCGAGAAACCATTGAAGAATATTGATGACTCTTGTGCCGCTTTGGAAAAGGTTTGTTCTGCGAAAAGATTCTTGGATTCGGAAGCCAGGTTACGAACGGGGAAGGTTTTATTGAAAAGCACCCCGCTCGCCCGGGAGATTCCCGGTCTCTACTAAATTTTTGTGGGATTTTTAGAAAACATTTTATTGAAAACTCTGATAAATAAACAAGTAAATAAAGAAATTAAATAGAATCATAACGGAAATAAAATTAAACAAAAGGACTTTATAGCAATAATAGAAAAGTAGAAGGAAAAATATGTAATAAATAAATTGCAGAAAATCGAAAAAACAGAGCCTAAACAGAGGAAAAACAGAGGAAATTTTTATGGCGCAAAGGTTAGCCGCACGGCTAACCTTAGTTGGCCGTACGGCTAGTTTAGGTTGGCCGCGCGGCCAACTTGCTCTGATTTCTGGAAATTTTTTGATTTGCTCAAACAGAACCAAAACTCAGTTAGAAATTGGTTTTTTTCTTATGAAATCAAGCCTTGGGACTGTCCAAACATTTGGAAATCATTTTTAGGAAGAAATGTATCCCCGGGTAGATTCGTATCGTGCGATTACGGAAGGTATCGCCCGGTACAAACCCGTGGGGAGAGTTTTATTGAATGAAAAACATTACCCAAGAATAATGACGACTACGGGAGTCGCATTACACCCGAGTTCTGCCCTCAAAGAACCAAAGTTGAAGGACTTTGGTATCGAAACAGAATTTCGTACCTTGAAACGATCGAATTTGAGACCGAAACTTCGGGTTCGGACGGGAACTTGAGATGAAACGATCTTTGGACGATCTCTGGAAGCTTTTTCAGGAGTGTTTATGGGAGGGTAGTGATTGGTCGGTGTACGGAAGTTACCGGTGATGGAAGAACCCGTCGGCAATGGAAAAATTCCTCTGTCTCCCTTTTCTCTCCTGATGTTGCTTCCATTTTATAACCGGAGGAAGGGAATAATCATGATGATATTCGAAGGAATAAAAATGATGAGATGCTTCTGCTGTAGAATTGCGAATATTTTCTGGAATGTAACCGCACGGCTTGACAGATTGACCGTACGGCTAGACCAAGTGCACCGTATGGCTAAAGTGCAAGAGGATAAACCGTACGGCTAAGAAGGTGAGCCGCACGACTATGGTTTTGTTTGTTCAAGGCTTCCAAAGTTCCAAACAGCTGGCTGAGCATTCTGAGCATTTCTTCTTATCATTGGGTACTTATTTTCATAAACCAAACTTAAGTAAAGATTATAATTTTGAGTTTTCTTTTCTTTACTTTAATTTATTTATGAAAATAAGGAAGTACCCCCCCTTTCGGAAACAATGGCATTGCTAGAATTTTGATATCCCAATCCAATCAAAATCTCATTCCCCCACTTTTAGTACAAAACCGAAAACGGGCACATTTTTCTCCGAAGAAAATGGGCGAAAGATGACTTTGCTTTACTCAAAAATAACTTCCGATTATACCATTTTGATTAGAAAAATCCAAGGAACAATTACCGGGACTTTTTATTGGCCAAATCAGATCTTCCCAAAAAAAGTTAATTTTCCATACTTAGCCAGATTTTCGAGCGACAAACAGAGGTGCCTCGATCAAGAGGTGACCCGATGGTGCCATGACCTATGTCATTGATGAAGGAACACTTGGATTAAAATTGGGGTGTCTACAAAGACCCAAACTGCAGGGGCTAGTCCCCAAAGCCTCTCCAATGTAACACTTGCATACACAAACAACAATGGACCTGTTCGTTTCCCAGTTTAGTTTTAGTTTTAGTTTTGATGACATCATCATTTCCCTCATTTCTCTCTCTATCTCTCTACACTCATTACACCTTTTGACATCATCAAAACTAAACTAAAACTACCAAACGAACAAGGCCAATATGTCCATACTCTATAGGTACTTGCACGATTGAATTCTTAGAATATGCACCAAGAGAGTACGAGAGTTCCAATGGTAAACAATTTCCACCTCTAACATCAACTTTTACCTCCACTTTAAAAAAGTATCCCTTACTTTTACCCATTAACTCTTTATCATTAACTTTTGAAAAGAGTAAAATAATAGTTATACAAACTTTTACTCATTAACTTTTCGAAACACACTTATTAAGGGACATCCTTAAATGGAAAACTCTACATTTATTTGGGGTAGAGGAAGTATAAATTATTTTGCCAATGAAGGTTGTAATAATTTTCCTTCGTTTGAAAAAAAACGAGGATTAATAGATTGTGTGAATATGCAGGGCAAGATAAGTGGTGAAAAGGGATGGATATCTTTAGGGCCATGGGGAGGGAGAGATGGTGAATATTGGGCTTACAAGGTTGATGGACCTATAATGCAGATAACTATTCGTCATGGAATCGTTATCGATTCAATTTTATTCGAAAGTAAAAGCTCCGACGGCCTTGTTATTAGAAGCTCCATGAAAATTGGTGGTCCGGGTGGCCATAAGTTTGAAACGGTATGACCATGATTCTCTTTAGCTTGTTCACATATCTAGACAAATGTGTATCCGGATTCGTATGAAGCATAACCGTCCTACACACATCAGACCATTCTTGTGTACTTCTACTTGTTTCCATGGCATTTTAATTTTTTTTTTTTTGAAATATGTTGTCGAGACAAATAGAAGAGTGAATTATCTAGCAAAAAACAATCCACTCTTCTCAAAAAAATCATTTGTACTTTTTAATTAATAACGTATTATATATGTAATATGGATCTTGTTTCATAGATCTCACTTAGTTTTATTTAGAAGAGTTTTTGAAATCACAAAAAAGTGTTATAAATTACAAAATGTAGATGATATTTTGAGAGGTGTGAATAGTGCAATAATTTCAGATAATTTTTATTTTAGTTTTTATGAATTCCAAACAAAGACCTAACTTATACTTGCACTTGTTTAGTTCTGCATCGACAGTTCAGTAGAGCAACTCTCGTCCATACACTTGACACATGGATTCTACAATGGACAAGTGACAATCGGATCTATCAAATTAAATACAAATCAGAACATATATGGGACTGTTGGTAAGAGATTCTTAGGTTGTTCACTTGTGTCCATTCCAATAGAAGGTGGAGTCATCGTTGGGTTTCATGGACTTGTTGGAACTTCCCTTACTGCATTTGGTATATTTGTGACACCCAAAGTCAACAGTGCTCCCGAAGAAAAAGTCCATAGTTTGCGCCCCATTGAAGACCCAGATTCTGTGCCAACCAAGCTCAAGGTCAGCTTCAATCCCCTTTATTTTTCTCTTTTATCACAAATATTGCCAACCCTAACTTTATCTAAACGGAAATGCTGCAGCAACCTGCCTTTTTTGTATTTTTTTTTTTTTGGTGATTTACGCATGTTTACTATGTTCAGGTGTTAGTGTAACGCCCCTATTTTTGGGAACGTTAATATTATTACAAATAAATAAAGTAAGTCTGAACACAACATTTCTCCAAATACATTTATTCTAATAGGGTCAGATCTACGTAGGGATGGGCATGGGGAGGGTAGGGTAGGGGGTGGATACCACTACCCCCATCCCCAATCTCCAAACTCATATCAATCCCCATCCCCTCCCCAATCTCCACTGGGGATTTGTTTTTAACCTCCATCCCCGCCCCAATGTGGGGAACGGGGATCCCCATGGGGAATCGGGGATCCAAAAGTTTACTCAAACTATTCAAATGAATACCAAAGAAGTTGTATAAAATCGAAAGTTAATGACAAAAGTGGTTCCAAAGACAATTAAAACGTACCAAGTCACTCAAAAGTACTACTATTGTTCTTATTCTTTTTATTATTATTATTTTTTTAGTTTCTGGGTAGATTAAAATTTCACTCAAAAGTGCCACATAAAATAGAAGTAAAGGAGAAAATCTTCCTTATGCAATCAACCAACAAAGTATAAGTTATAAACTTATCTGGAAAAAGAAAACCTTATAAACTTATAATACAATATACCTATATATGTGAACGGGGATGCGGGGAGGGGCGGGGAGGGGAGGGGCATGGGGAGGGGCGGGGATTGGGGAGGGGATTGGGTTGGGGACTGACTATACCATCCCCTACCCGATCCCCAAAATTTTTTAAAAACCATCCCCATACCCTACCCGATCCCCGAAAAAATCCCCGAATCCCCTACCCATTCGGGGAGGGAACGGGTTGGATTGGGGAGGGTAGAACGAGATGGCCATCCCTAAATTTACGACTTCTTTTAGCCCTCTGTCAGGTCATTCCTTATGTCGGCAGTTCTCCTGGCTCCGAAGCTCTCCGAGTGGTATTACTCCTCCTGTTCATCTCGATAATCTGACACAATACGTAAGAGTTGCAGGCAACATCATTATGCCACGGTCACACAAGTGTGACCTTGAGCGATAACGCCTAGCAGATAACTCTCACCCCAAAATCAAATTAGCAATTCTAGAACAATATTAAGACAGAAATATAATAGTGAGAGTGTCGGACCGCTTTTTCACCATCTCTCCTAAAACCAATTGGTGTTAGAAAGGGCTTCAATTAAGTCTTTTATGACATTCGACATCGCACCCGCAAGTTTGTTTTTAGAGCGGTCGCAGGGAGTGGCATTGTGTAGCCAAATCCATGGAGGCACTCCGAGCCCAACAATCCCTCCCGATGACGCTCCTGCGACTCGAACCCATGACCTCCTAGCTCTGATACCACTCGTCGGACCGCTTTTCCACCATCTCTCCTAAAACCAATTGGTGTTAGGAAGGGCTTCAATTAAGTCTTTTATGGCATTGGACATCGCACCCGCAAGTCTGTTTTTAGAGCGGTCGCAGGGAGTGACATTGTGTAACCAAATCCATGGGGGCACTCTGGGCCCGACAGAGAGTTTAACAGAAAATAATATCTTTCATGAAATATGCATGTGTCAGTGTCAATGCAGATCAGAGTGTATCTCACGTAAATAGAAGTGTCTCGTATTATTTTGCAGTGTCAACATTCTTCTTCAAATTTATCTACGTGTGGGACTGCTTCCAATTTTTGGGCCTAAAATAAAGCATGAGATATCAGTATCCTAGCTAAAATATATAGAGAAAACACTATCTTAACTCAAAGTCTATGTTTCAACAAAAATACAAAGCATGAGATAATTGTATCTTAGCTAAACAAATCTTTTATACCATGTACACTCTATCTTATCTAAAAAATAACAACGATAGAAATATTAAACATGTTATGCTAGTAAATGGTAAGGAACAAAGCAAGTGACAATGATATCTCTCATCTTGTACAGTCTCTGCTTGCGACCTAGCGTTGTTGTAGTTAGCGTCGCCCCAAGCGTAGGGCTAGGTCGTCGAAAGCACAGTAACCCGGCAAGATCGGGGTCGATTTCCACAGGGACCAAATGCACTCGGCATGAGATTGACTTGCGATGAGATTTTTGGCGTTAAGACGGCCAACTGAAAAGATGGTTTGTTTGGTGGTTCTCTCTCTACCTCTAAATGACTGAAAGATGAAGGTTTTGATAATTTAAACTAAAGACAAAGTCAAGGGGTTCAAAACATCCATGACTTGAATTAAATTGTTCCTCTCAAGATTACTCGGTTAAGTCACGTTGTCAAACATGCTTAACCGGAAGATTCAACACTTTTGCACATTTGGATTCTAGAAAATGGGTTTGTTCAAGAGTAGAGTTCATTGAGGCATTTTTACAAACACTTTGAATGCCATAGCTCTAAGCATCATGTGTGGCAAGAAGTCAAGCCCTTGCCTACACAAGATCAAAAAGGGTAACAAGACTAAGTTTTGATACATAAACTTGAACTCCAACTCTTAAACAAACAACTTTTAATGCTCATTTTGAGAGAAGAACAAAATAACCCAAGCCATGGGGTGCTCATCACCCCATGACCTAGCCTTGCTACACTACTCACACATACTCAAAGGGCAAATGGAAATACTAAGTGAAAATGGCATAAAAACGTGAAACATAATGAAAATGGAAATAAATCAGAGATTTGAATAGATAAGAAGAGTGCTTACAACTTTAATGAAGGCCGTAGCCTTGGTTCTTGAACATTAACACCTAATTTCTAGAGAGAAGGTAGAGAAAATGAGTGGGGAAGAAAAAGGGAGGTAGAGAGAGAAGGTGAAAATGTAAGATACCCTAATTTTCTGAAGTTTGGGGCTTTTTGATAGTCCCAAAGTTACAATTGAAATGTCCAAAAAGTCCCCAAGTCTTAACTTGGTCGGGTACAAAAATTGGCTGAAAAACCCAGGTCCTATCGATAGGACTTATTCTCCTATCGATAGGAGAACTCCTTTGCGCACGGATGACCAATCTGATCCTTCTCCTATCGATAGGACCAATTCTCCTATCGATAGGACTTCACTGCTTCACAAAAATGGCCAGACTGATCACTGTCCTATCGATAGGGCCAATTCTCCTATCGACAGGAGTTGCTTGGTAGAAAATGATGGCCAATCTGATCCCTCTCCTATCGATAGGACCAATTCTCCTATTGATAAGAGCTGCTCAAAATATGATCTTCGCCCGTTCGTTCTCAACTTGACTTGGGCCTTTGCTCGGGCATACTTGGCCTTCTTCCATGACTTTTCTCGTGAATTTCTCAGCACCGTAGCGGCGTGCCACGTGTCCTTGGACCTCGGGTCACGGATTGACTCGTGTTCGAGCCCTGGCACCAAAGAGATGCTTTATTCTTCCGAGAAACCTGTGAACGACAAAAACACAACCTACGCGCAATATCAATCAAATAAAACATGTTATGCGCGTGTGTGTGACAAAAACGAGGTAGATAAGACCCTTTATTTACACTATCGGGGGCTTATCAGTCTCTCTGTATATTAAAAATAAAACATGAGATAATAGTATCTCATTTCAAAAATAGAGTATGACGCAACGGTATCTCAGCTAAACAGTCTCCGTATCTACAAAAACAAAGCTAAGAAATAACAATATCTCATTTTGTAAAGTCTTTGTCTATTAAAAAATAAAGCATGAGATAATAGTATCTCAGTTAAAAATATGAGCATGAGATAATGTTATCTCAGATAAAACGGGCTCTGTATCTACAAAAATAAAGTTAGAGATAACGGATAGCAACATCGCAACAGGAGATAACAGTATCTCATGTAAAACAATCTATGTATTTTAAATATGGCAAGAGATAACAGTATTTGAGCTAAAAAAATCTTTATTCCCTCCATACTCTGTCTTATCTCAAAAAACAAAATTCAAAATGTGAAACATGTTATGTTAGTAAATGGTTGAGAACTACAACAATGCATAGTGTTTTCTATGTATTTTCCTAGCTTTTAAGATTACTTGTTTAAACCAACATAAAGTAAAAAGCTTGCCTCACAAGAAGTCTTTAGATTGAAATGAAGGCCAAACATTATAATCTTGGGCCACTGAAATTTATCAAATCATTAATTTTAGGGCTTTGAGATTAATTAGAGTATGCAATCGTTAACTTCAAAGCTCTGAGATTAAACGAAGAATACCCAAGCTGGCCCGGATACCCATTTGTCAAAAAAATCTTGTTAAGCAAATTAGATTCCACCTAATCAAAATTCTGCTTACATTATTAAACCCTAATCCTATCGACAGGTCACTGAGAATCCCATAACAGTTGATATATATCAGAGTGAGGGAACCTGGGGAACCTCGGAACGCACCTGGAAACACAAAATCCGCCATTGCCGATGACTGGTTCCTTTGGGTCAGTTTTGAAAGTTTTTGATAACTTGATTAAACCAGTGGGTTGGGTGCACCTTGAAGAGACGATCGCAGAGAAGGCTTTCCTATCGCAATCTGATCAAGTGGTGGCCAGAAACCGCCACGAACGTACAGCGCTGCTTCTGTTTATAGGAAAAAAATTTACTCGTATATTTCAAAGAAAACAGATAGAGGGTGTTTTTGTCAGCTGAAGGACCTTAGACTATGACCTTTAGAAATCATTGGACCTTATAAACTCTTAGCCTAGACTAAACGGGCCAAACACCTCTAATTTTGGGACCTTACACCAATTTTCCGTTATTTAATTTATCTATTTTTCGAAGGGGTTTGATGGATTTGATTCAGCGTTGCTGAACCCCCTTTTTTTTTAAACATAAATGAACCTTCCTCGTGCCGGGAGCACCCAAACTGCAGGGGCCAGCCCCCAAAGCCTTTTACCATATAAGAGCATCCCTAATGGGATAATCAAAACATCTAAATAACCAAAGTTAGAAATGTTTGTCCAAAAATTGGCTCACAATGATATAATCAAAGTTAACAACCTTTTAGCTAATAAACAAATTTTTGCATTTGGATAATCAAAGTAACAACATTTTCTTAGTACTCAAAACTCAATAAACAAATTTGAGAACCACACCCTATTTATAAGTCTTTTTAATCTTTATGAATATTTTTAATAACCAAATCTTTATAAGTCTTTTTAAAATTTACTTATGTTTTTAATATTTACTAAACTTTCTCTCAAAAATTTGAAATTATCAATTTTTAATCTTTACCAAAATATGTTCAAGATTGGTCTCATTTTAAAGGTATTGTGAATATCTTTTAATGGTACTAATATTATAAAAAGCATATGTACAAATTTAAAGTTGTGCCCATTTTATGAATAAAAATAGAGTGAGTAGTACTTTCTTTTTTTATTTTTATTATGGACACAAAATACCATTGTGACACTCCACATTGTTAATTTTATAAATATCTTGTATGGATAATCAAAGACTGATATTGCAACTTTTGATTATTCAGTTTTGGTTATATCATTGGTAATGCTCTAACACTCTTCCATACTCTACAAAAGAACAGGACTTACCTACTCTCTATAAATACCCCCGCAATGGAATTTCTTCGAATATCATGAGTCCATGACTTCCAATGCTTAAAAATTTTGAGCCCTCCTCTCTCTCTCTCTCTCTCTCTCTCTCTCTCTCTCTCTCTCTCTCTCTCTCTCTCTCCAGACATACATACGTTTGTATGATATATAAATTACTCCATCAATGAAGGTTGTAACACATTCACTTTGTTTGGTTGAGAGTTTTGAGAAGAATATTTTGAGAAATATTTTTGAGATAGTGTTTGGATGGATTTTTGGAAAAAGTAATAATTAGAGAGAGGTGTAATAATTGGAGAGAGATAGAGAGAGAAATGAGAATAATGATTGGAGAGAGGGGTATGAGTAAAGAGAGAAATGTGATTAACGATTGGAGAGATGAGAAATGGGGAAAAAATCTTTGTGGAATTTTTTTTAGAAATGTAAAGTGAACAAAGTGATTGTTTTTTCTTTTTTTAAAGAGAAGGTTGTAATAGATTGTGTGAACATGCAGGGAAAGATAAGCTGTGAAGAAGGATGGATATCTTTAGGGCCATGGGGAGGGCAAGATGGTTCATATTGGGCTTTCAAAGCCAACGGACCTATAATGCAGATAACTGTTCGTTTTGGAGATGCTATCAATTCAATTTTATTCGAAAGTAAAAGCTCCGATGGCCTTGTTATTGGAAGTTCCGGGATAATTGGCGGTTCTGGTGGCCATACGACTGAAACGGTGCGACCATGACCCTATTTAGCTAATTCACAGATCTTGACAGAGATGTTTCCGGATTTATCCGATGCACGTGGGTCATACGCGCACACATCGGACGATTCGTTTGTTTTTCTGTTTTTTTTTTTTTTCGGGAGTATTAGTTTAATTATTTTGCTCTCTATTGTGGAGACGAATGGACAAGTGAATCATCTAACGAAAAACTACAATGAATTCCGATTATTTTTATGTAGTTCTTTATGCGTTCCAAACAAAGTTCAAATTTATGTTGGAACTTTGTAAAGTTTTAAAATTTAAATGAGGTGTTTTATTAAAGGGACATATCTTTTACCTAGGGGTGTAACTTTTAGTTTTGAATGAAAGACATGACTTTGTCAAAGGTGGTTATAGATTAATACTATATAAATATAGGGCCACCCCACATTGTTTTGATAACTTGAGTTCTCTTACTCCTCTCCATTATTTTTATGCATTAATTATGGGCAATTCGATTAAAACTTGTCACCCTTGTCTTTCCATCGATGGCGCAACGTGGAGACAAATTGTGAGATTTATGGATTATATCTTAGAGTCTTATTCAGCCATTAGGAGCAATGCGAATGGAGGCCAATATGACTTTTGAACAACGACTTATTGTGCCTTTCATCAATCTCACAGGCTACTTTCCTACCTCTACTTATCTAATACCTTTGATTGATTGTGTTCTTGTCGTTAATGTTTCATGGCATTTCTAATGGTTTAACTTTAAGTGATCGATAATCGTGTGATAAATCCAACAACTTATATACTTGCACTTGTTTAGTTCTGTATTGACAGTTCGGTAGAGCAACTCTCGTCCATAAGCCTAACATACGAAGACTACCATCGAGAAGTTACAATATTATCCTTATGTTTTTGCACAAATCTGCACAAATATGGGCCTATGGGTTTGAGATCGGGTGCTTCTTCTGTGTCCATTCCACTAGAAATGGAAGGTGGAGTCATTGCTGGATTCCATGGAGGTGTTGGAAAGTTCATTACTGCAATTGGTGTATTTTTGGTACCCAAAGTCAATAGTACGCCAAATTCAGAGAAAAAAGTTGATAGTTTGCACTCAATTCAAGACCCAGATTCCGTACCAACCCAGCTGAAGGTAAGCTTCTATCCCCTCTATTTTTCTCTTATCCAGTTGGTAAATCAAAATTCTCATGCCCATTTTCTCTCTCAAATTAAAGATTCTTATGTCGGAGAATTGGGTTTGTCAGGGTTTCATGTTACGCTGTTGCATTATTTTGATTAGAAATTGTTTGTATTATGTTTATCATTTACACATGTTTTCCATGTTCAGGTGTTAGGTTCTGGTATGGGTGTATCTTAAAAAATGACCGGAACATAGTTTTATTCAATCAATATATGCAATCCGATCGACATTATTTCTCATAATTAATCTTCTTCACAACCGATAACAAAATAATGATTTCAATCGTCAAAATGATCCTGAAATGAATATAAAATAGCCAAAACAAACTATGTAATTTTCTTTTTATAGTAGTAAATCAGGTTGTCCACAAAATGAACAGTTTTGATCATTACAAAAGTAAAATAATTACAAGAATTAATTTTCTTTTTACAAAAGTAAATGCATTGAATAGAATTAATTTTATTTGTTAATTTTTGAGACAGTAAATGTTGTCAATGATCTCCACAAAATGAACAGTTTTGATCATTAAAATTAACTTTGCTCGTGCCAGGAAACCCAAACTGCAGGGTGTGGGTACCGCCAAGAAGCCTTTTTTTTTTTTTAACTGCCTGCCTAGAAGCCTTCTCCACTGTAAATACATACAATAGTGTATCAGTTCGTATACGTAATTTCATCACTTCACATGAGTATTAGGTGTTTTCCTTTCAGCACTTATTCCTCCTAGTTCTAGACTTTTAATTATTGTTGCGTATTTTCTTTCTATTGTAAAAGTCAAACAAAGTACCAATAAAAACAGAAGTCGATTATCATATTCTACTACTGTGGCATGTATCGTCATAAAAGATAGGAGTACTATATAAAATGTGCCAATGAAGGTTGTCGTAGATTTTTTTTTTTTTTAAAAGAAGTTTGTAATTTAAATAGATTGTGTTGGTGGTCTTCACAAAAAAAAAAAAATATTGAGCCAATTAAACAATCAGATTGTGTGAATGTGCAGGGCAAAATTAGCAATGAGGAAGGATGGATATCTTTAGGGCCATGGGGAGGGAAAGATGGTGTAAATTGGGCTTACAAGCCTGACGGAGCTATAATGCATATAAGTATTTGTTATGGAGAAGTTATTAATTCCATTTTATTCAGAAGTAGAAGCTGCGATGGCCTTGTTATAGGAAGCTCCCAGCAAATTGGCAATACCGATGGCCATACGACTGAAACGGTGCGACCCTCTTTAATTAGCTTATTCAACAACCGGACGTAGATGTATCTGGATCCCCCATATGTCGGGCGGTTCTGGACATCTCTATGTCCGGATTTGTGCATTTCTGTCCATAGCATTTTTAATTTTTAATTTTTTATGTCCGGATTTGTGCGTTTCTGTCCATAGCATTTATTTATTTATTTATTTTTATCTTTATTGTCGAGACAAATTGGCAAGTGAAGTATTTAACCAAAAACTACAAAAATTTCATCGGACTTTTAGTTTTATTTTTCTATGTGTCCCAAACAAGGTCCTGATTTATACTTGCACTTGTTCAGTTCTGCATCCAAAGTTCAGCAGAGCAACTCTCGTCCATAAGAATGACATACGAAGAAGACGATGGGAAAGTGACAATTGTATCTCTCCGTTTTAATACAAATTTGAAGAAATATGGGCCTTTTGGTACAACATATGGTTCTCGTTCTTTGATCATTCCAATAGAAGGTGGAGTGATCGCCGGATTCCATGGGCGTGTTGATACCTACCTTACTGCAATTGGTATATTTTTGGAACCCAAAGTCAATAGTTTGCACTCAATTCAAGACCCCGATTATGCTCCAACCAACTTGAAGGTTAGCTTCTTTCCCTTCTATTTTGTCTTATCCATTAGTATATCAAACTTCCTCTGCTCATTTTAACCCTGATAAGATTGTTGCATAGGAGAATGGGTTTTTGTTAGGTGGCATTTGGTAACATTTTTATTTTATTTTTTTGTCTATAAAAAATTAAAATTAAAATGTTTATTTTTAATGTAAAAAATGAAAAACGCGTTTGGTAGTACGTGTTTTTTTTTAAATTTTTTTTTATAAAGAGTTAAAAGCAAAAACAACTTAAAATATGTTTGATAATATCCTTTTGTTTTTTTTTTGTTTGTGATCTTTCTCATTCTATTAAAAAAAGAATTCACCTACAAAAGAATAACACCACCACCTAATTGGTCTTTAAACTCATTAATAAGAATTTCATTCATCGCCGATAAAAAAGAGAGAGAGAGAGAGAAGAATTTCATCATGGTCAACCTTCTACACCCATCAAATAAAAAAATTGAGCCAAATTAAGAAGTTCACTTTAAGTTGGTACCCAAAATTAATTGTAACAAAACTGTAAATATAAACACAAATACAATCTGCGATTAAAATTAAAATTTCTTCTACTCCAAATTACGATTCATGCTTACCCAAATTTGTTCAGCAATGCAATCATGAACACTGGACATTCGACCCAGATTTTGGTATTTGTTAACAGATGTAATTGATTCCCTATTGTCATGTTGCCTGCTTGACTAAAATATATGCAAATTATGCTGTACGTGAGTCTATTGATTTTTTTTGCAAGTTCAATCTGGGTTTCGTGTGATAAAAAGAAAAGTAATCTGGGATTTAATTTCGCCAATTTGTAATTTTTTAAGGCCCAAGCAATTGTTAATAAAAACTAAAATAAAAAATACAAGAGAAGAAATAACTAATATTCTAAAGGAAGATAACAAAAATAACTAACATCTTTGGAGTTTGTAATAGAAAATGACTTGCTATGATAATTTTTGGGAGTTTTGACTAGCATTGTTAGTTTTTTGTTGGAGCGCATGCCCATGTCCAAATTGTCTAAACTATTTTTTTTTATTGGGCAATTTTGTGAAAATCTAAATATGAGCCAACATCACAAAAGAGTCCACGCCAAAAGAGTGCTCCTTTTTATAAATAGAATAGAAGAATAGAAGATTCTCTACAAAGCACCACTACGTACATACTCTATAAATACTTATGCAATTGAATTTCTTCGAATGGGAAACCAAGAAAAGTCCAAGAGTTCCAATTGGTAAACAATTTCCACCTCCTCTCTCTCTATATACGTAAAAATAAAATAAAATAAAATAAAATGTGCCGATGAAGGTTGTCATAGATCTTTTAGATTTTTAAAAAGAAGATTGTAATAGATTGTGTGAATGTGCAGGCAAAGGCAAAGATTAGCTGTGAAGAAGGATGGATATCTTTAGGGCCATGGGGAGGGAATGGTGGTGTAGATTGGGCTTACAAACCCGCCGGGCCTATTATGCAGATTAGTATTCGTTATGGAGAAGTTATTGAATCAATTTTATTCGAAAGTAGAAGCTGCGATGGCATTGTTATTGGAAGCTCTGTGAAAATTGGCAATATGGGTGGCTATGCAACTAAAAAGGTGTGACCCTCTTTAGCTTATTCACAAACTTGGAGAGAGATGTATCAAGATCCATCCGATGCACGTTGTCTCACACACATTAGATGGTTCAAGACTCCTCTGTGTCCGGATTTGTGCACTTTCATTTGTGCTTATAGTATTTTTAAATTTTTTTTTTATTCTTATTAGCGAGATGAATGGGCAAGTAAATTATTCAACCAAAAACTACAATAATTTGAAATCATTTTTTTTTATGCGTCCCAAGCAAAGTCCTAATTTATAGTTGCACTTGTTTAGTTTTGCATCAAAAGTTCAGAAGAGCAACTCTCGTCCATAGAAATGACATTCGACGACGATGATGGAAAACTGACAATCGTATCTCTCTGTTTTAATACAAATCGGAAGAAATATGGGCCTTTTGGTTCGAAATCGGGTGCTTCTTCGGTGTCTATTCCAATAGATGGTGGATTTATTGCTGGATTTCATGGACGTATTGATACCTACCTTACTGCAATTGGTATATTTGTAGCACCCAAAGTCAATAGCTTGCATTCAGTTCAAGGCCCAGATTTTGCGCCAACTCAGCTCAAGGTCAACTTCTATCCCCTTTATTTTTCTCTTAGCCAATTAGTACATCAAAATTTTGTTGCTCATGTTTCCTCTCATAGAATTATTACCTGGGAGAAGGGGTCTGTTATGGTTTCATTTTGATTATCCAAATATCCGTTTTTTTAGGGGGCGTTTGGTAACGTTTTTGTTTTCTATTTTTTGTTTCTAAAAATCTAAAAGTAGAATCATGTTTATTGTTTATAAAAAAAAAAACAAAAAAAAAATGATCGATAATAAAATTATTGTTTTCTGTTTTTTGTTTTTAAACGACCCTGTTTTTAAAATAAGACAAATCACCTTTTTTGTGTTTTGAAAATTTTCCAGAAATTTTGAAAACGTTTTAAATAAACACAAAACATAAATAAATTGCCAAACACATTTTTTGTTTTTAGTTTTGAAAGAAATTGAAAACAAAAACAAAAAACAAGAAACAAAAACGTTACCAAACGCCCCCCTAAGATTCTCGTTATGAAAATTATTGATTCATTAAACTGACATGAAATTGATTACATTGTTAGTCATCTCAACTAATCAAATGTATTTAGAAACAATACTATTGACTCACATTTTGTTCACAGATCTGGACAAAGCCACAAAGGTTTGTCAGGAATTTTCTAATCTTTATGCTTCCAATATTAACCTTGTGGGACCAGGTTTGGATATATCTGTGTCCAGATATATACGTACCGAAACGTATGTGTCTCACCCTAATGTTTATAAGAGTACTATTTAAGATAGACACTTCTACCGACATAAAATGCTACCAAACATAAGAAAATGGGGAAAACATTTTACCGGAAAATATTTTCAATCCAAACAAATGGAGCCTTATATCTACAGTTGTTTAGAGATTTTTTGTTACGTTGTTGCCATTATTTTGATTATAACTTGTTTGTACAATTTTTATGATTTAAAGCATGTTTATCATGTTCAGGTGTTTGGTTCAGGTATGAGTGTGTCTAAACAAAATAACCGCAACATACTTATTCTCTCAATACAACTACTCCCACCGTTTCAATTTGCTTGTCTCTTTTGAATAATTGAGTTTTAATGGGGAGAATGATGGGACATATTGTTGGGATTGACTTTCTCATTTTATCCCTAGTTAATGCTTGGTTAACATGACACTTAAATATAAAATGAAAGGGCAAAAGAGTAATGTTGTACGACTTTTTATGTTGACTTTTTAAAATGGACATTCTTTTTGGGACACCAAAAAATGCAAGACTAGCAATTTGGGATGGGGGAGTGTATCGTAATCCGAGCAACATTATTTCTCATAATTAATCTTCTTGACAAGCATTACAAAATTAATAATTTTGATCATCAAAATGAACCTGAAAACAACTTAAAATAGCCAAAACCAACTTTAGAATTTTCTTTCTATAAGAGGCTGTCCACGCACCTCAACTATTTACTATTCCCTCCGTTCCATGGAGCCATGGGATGGTTAGTAGGGGTTGTCGCCCCGTGCTACAATTAAAAAAAATCCTATTATTACATTGGAAAAAAAAAATATCATCAAATTATAACACACCGCCCCTCCTCCACATATATAGCCCGCCCCCACTAATCAAAAATCCTGGCTCCATCTCTCCGTCCCATTTTAAGTAGCCGTGTTACTATCCCAGTAGCCAACCATCCACTAATGATAAGCCCAATTAAACTGAAACAAATTCTTGTATGAACTCTCTTTGGTGGTTGTGGTATCTGATTCCTCTAAAGGAGAAGGCTTCTCGGTATCCACAAAGGGGACAGCTTCGCACAGTTTGGTTATTTCTGGTACGAGCAAGGTTCATTTGTAATGATCAAAACTTTTCATTTTGCAGAGCTTATCGAGAACATTCACTGTGATGAAAATCATAAAAATCGGATGCCGTTTATACCTTTTTGAAATGAATTTATCTTTAGTAAAAATGGGTTTGATGGATTCAGTGTTGCTGACCCCAATTTATCAATAAAGATAAATGTTTTGAGAATAGGTATCAAGGGGCACCAATCTTTATGATTTTTGACACAGTTAATAATAACTTAATATGGTCGACGATCTCCACAAAGTGAATAGTTTTGATCATTACAAATGAACGCTCGTGCCAGGGAACCGAAACTGCTGCCGCCCTCTATAAATCAAGGTTATGAATACCGTGCGGTACCGGCCGGTACGTACCGGTTTTGTATAAAAATGGTACCAAGGACCCTCAATACCGTACCGTGTTCAATACCAGGCGGTACCGGCCGGATACCGGCCGTACCGGCAAATACCGGGAATACCGGCCGGTACCGGAAAATACCGTGCAAATACCGGATAGAACAAAACTGCCACCGTATTTCGGCCATAACTTTTTACTCTGAACTCCGATCAAGGCAAGTTATATATCAAAATTTAAGAGAATTTCAAGATCTACAAGTAGTTATACATTTTTTCTAATTTGGTATCGGTGTGACCCAAAAACTATGATTTCTGAACGGGGAGATTATAAAAAAATAGGGTATGTTTTTTAAAAAGGGTTTGTGATGCATGGGTTCAACTTCTATCACTACCAAACATCAAATACAACAAGTATGTACTAAATATACATAGATTAAGTGGGTTTAAGGGGGTACATTGGTTTTTAAGAAAATGTAATTGAAAATGTCATATTCTGTGACAAATTTTGTGTTTCTTGAACCCTCTCTCTCAATATATATATATAGTTGCGGCAAATCCGATACGGTACCCGGTATTGACCGGTACCGGTACCGTACCGTACCAATAGGAAAACCGGTACTTGTGCCAATACGGTATTCAGAACCTTGCTATAAATACATACGCTAGCATATGTGTCACATGCGATGCGCAGGGGCGGAGGCACCTAGGGTTGGGTGGGCCTTGGCCCCCCCGCAGTTTAAAAAATGCATTGAAAAAAATTAAAATTTAGATATAAATTAAATTTTCTTTGCTATTTTCAGCGCTGGGTTACTCGTTTGAAACTAAAATAAATGTTTCTAACAAAATTTGAATAAAATTGTTATAACCTTAACAAAACAAAACAAGCATGACCCACTTATGAAAGCCCATATATAATAAACATGTAAAGATAATAGTTGTTTGACACTAGGTTCAATGTGGAAACACTAAAAAATTAAAGAGAATTAGACGACTTCTTTGCATACAGCTTTCATCATAAATACGTTGTGCATTTTTGTCAGCGCTACATGAAAATCCTAGATCCGCCCTTGAACTTGGCCCCCCGGGATTCTCAATCCTGGCTCCGCCACTGGCGATGCGTGTCCTATCCTATCAGTATGTATTCGTAATTTCATCACTTTACAGGAGTTGGGTATTTTTCTTTCTATCGTAAAAATCATATAAAGTTCCTATAAAAGCGCAAGTCAATAATCATATTGTACTATTGTGGCAAGGGAAAAAAAAATTTAATTCTGGTTTTTAACAAAAATTTGCAAACGAATAAATAAAAAAAAAAAGACTTACTTTTACTAGAGGATATTCAGTAATTGTGGTGTTGGTCTTTATGAAAAATAAATATTGCACCAATAAAACAAACAGATTGTGTGAATGTGCAGGACAAGATTAGCAATGAAGAAGGATGTATATCTTTAGGGCCATGGGGAGGGAAAGATGGGGTAGATTGGGCTTACAAGTATGACGGGCCTATAATGCAAATATATATTTGTTATGGAGCAGCTATCGATTCGCTTTTATTTCGAAGCAGAAGCTGCGATGGCCTCATTATAGGAAGCTCCGAGACAATTGGCGGTACCAGTGGCCATACGACTAAAACGGTGTGACTCTCTTTAGCTTATTCATTCAAATACCCGGACAGAGATGTATGTGGATCCATCTGAATTATTCGATTCACTTGTGTATGTGTGTCCCACACACGTCTAATGGTTCCAGAGTACATCTGAATGTCCGGATTTGTTCACTTTCGTTTGTATCCATAGCATTAGTTGAAAAAGAAATTTGATCTTTATGATGAATTGGCAAACGATTTATTTCACCAAAAATATAATAATTTCAAATGATCTTTATTGTGTTTTTTTTGTGCATCCCAAACAAAGTTCTAATTTATACTTGCACTTGTTTAGTTTTGCATCGACAGTTCAGAAGAACAACTCTCATCCATAAGCCTGACAAGCGCACACTACGATGGAAAAATGACAATCACATCTCTCTGTTTTAATACAAATCAGAAGACATATGGGCCTTTTGGTACGATTTCGGGTTCTTCTCTATCCATTCCAATAGAAGGTGGAGTTGTCACTGGATTCCATGGACGTACTGATACCTATCTTACTGCAATTGGTATATTTTTGGCACCCAAAGTCAGTAGTTTGCATTCAATTCAAGATCCAGATTCTACGCCAACCCAGCTCAAGGTTGCCTTCTATACCCTCTATTTTTGTCATGTCCAATTAGTAAATTAAAATTCTCATGCTCATTTGGTCCCTCATACGATTATTACGTAGGAAAATGGGGATTTTAACAGTTTCGGTTTGATGAAACAAACGTCAATTTTTAATAAACCAAACGTCTCATAAAAATCACGTGAAACAGAGTTAACCTCTGCAAATCGTAATATGTTTGCATAATTGCTATGTACACAGGTTTATGTGAAACTGTCTTATCCCTCATTCACTGTGTGAGATCATGTGCTTTCTATGGTTTAGAACGGCAGGGGTGGTGCCACCTCCAACTCCAATTTCAATCTTTCTTTTTTCACGCTGAGGTTATTTGCTTAGGACATTCACAATGCTCCCCAAAAAAAGTCTTAGTTGATTTCTAAAGTGTATATATAAGCTTAATTAGAGTCCATTTTACACTGAGAACTTGTCTATGGCTACCGACCATATGTGCAACGCTGGTGCAAAGATCGGTCCGCAGGGTCCACTCCTAAGTTCCACACAAATGGTCTACACCATTAATCAATTGTGAAATACTTTTTCAAGTGGCCTTGCAAAAAATCAATTCAATTAGATACCTACAAAATGTTTGATCCAATGTATCAATTTTTTATTCAAAATCCAGAATCTTATATTTAAATGAAAAATTAGTACACTCAAGAATTTAAATCCTGGCTTTGCAACAGGTGTCCGGATATGTTCCCAGACGCATGTGTCTTAAAGGAAAGTTTTTACTATTGTTTAAGCTAACTTTGATGCTAATTAATGACTGTTGGATCTTCATTTGTTTAGAGCTTCATGGTACGACGTTGTAGGCATCATTTTGATTATAAATTGTTTGTATCACTTTTATGATTTACACATGAATACCATGATCAGGTGTCAGATTCAGGTGTGGGTTCCAAACCCAAAACGCTCGATAACGTCATCCAGAATGCTGTTTCCAGCAGTGCAACCTCCAACAAAGATGACGACCGCCGTGGACCTCCTTCCCCGTCTTCTGAAATGATCCGCAAGGATCTCCACCTCGTGACAGAGCAAAAAAAGGCGCTCCAGCTCGTGGAGTCGGCCTTCCACGAGTACAAAATCCATATGGATAAGCAAATCAGTGAGGCCCGTAAGAAACTGGAGGAGCTAGAAAAATTAGGGAGCAGTGAAAGTGAATTTGTCGAACTCGGAGAGGCCATCGAGAAGCTGAAGTTCCAGATCCCTTTGACCAGCACCAACAAAGAGGACCACAGCGATGGAGTTCTTTCCCCTACTTCTAAAATGATCCGTAGTGATCTCATCCTCGTGAATACGGCCTTTGCAAAGGCAAACGAAGCCATGTGCCATACGAGTGCAAAAATCAACAAAGCCCATGAGAAATTCAACGAGCTACAAACATTACAGAGGAGTGAGAGAGACCCTGACAAACTACGAAAGGCCGAGTCTGACCAAAAACTAAAGGAACTACGAAAGGCCATCGCAAAGCTAAAAGTCCAGACCAGTTCACATAGTGAAATCCGTTCTACCAATTCCAACCTACATCGTAACAATTGGCCTAATATTAATCGTGCCAAGGATGGAATGATGCAATTCTTCTTCAAGGAGCCAGATGTTCCCCACACTATTGATGTTGGGCTATTGGAAGCTTTCCGTAAGCTCCCTGAGCCACTGCGTTGTTGTTTGTCATGTTTCTTCAAGTTCCCACCAATGGCAACAATAAAGAGAACGCCGATGATTTACCTGTGGATAGGACAGGAATATATTTCCCAGTATCGCCATTCTGAAGGGTACGATTCAGATGTTGACGATTCAGATGTTGAAGAGCTTGCTGACAGAATCTTTGATTATCTTGTTGAAAAGGGCTTCATAGAGCCTATTTACCAAAATTTCTCCTTGGTGCCAGATAGTTGCAAGATGAGCCTTACTGTTCATTCTTCTTTATACGAAGAAGCTAAACTTACAGGATTTACTTCAAATGCAAATGGTGCTCTTGATCTGGATTCTTCAGTTGTTTGTAGAGATCTAATTCAGCACTCATCATGTCTGATCAATGTTGGTGAGGCCATTATTAATTGTGAGCCTGAAATATTTAAGAATATGAAGCATATTCGAAGTCTTTATCTTGGAAGGTGGCAGAGTTTAGCTACGCACCACATTGAACTAGAAGACGCCAAACTTCTCCATGGATTGTGTAAGCTAAAGAGCTTAACTTTTCTTAGCCTTCGAGGAATTTCTATGATTACGGAGCTTCCCAAACTCATTTTAGAGCTCAATGATTTGATGATCTTAGATCTCCGAGCTTGTTCTAATCTTGAGGTGATTCCTGACAAGATTGGTTCGCTCAAGAGATTGACACATTTGGACATGTCTGAGTGTTACTTTTTAGAAAACATGCCCAAGAGTCTTGCTCAACTATCAAACCTCCAAGTCCTTAAGGGATTCTTGATTGGAGATTTCAACAACAAAAAACAATCGTGTACTCTAGACGATTTGTCAGAACTACAGAAGTTGAGAAAACTTAACATTCACATTAGTGTTAAAGACCCTCTTAGACTGCAGGACTTGGAGCATTTAGAAAGGTTTGGTGGCCTGAAAAAGTTGACAATATCATGGGGGAAATTACAAGCACTACTACAAAAATAGATAAAGATCTCGGTTATTTAGTGTGACCTTTCACTTTTAATCTCGCATTCAAAACCGTGGTCTATCAAGGTGTAACCAAAAGTCCTTTATTATTAATCACGGTTTTTACATGTGATAAAAAAGCTTAAAAACCGAGATTGAAAGTTAGAAGTGTGATTGTTTCTACATTAAGATCTCACTTTCTAGAAAAAACCGTGGTGGTTGTGGAGATATAGTCTCAGTTCTATATGAAACCGTGGTCATTACAAACAAAAAGACCACACTTTTACCCAAAACCGTGATCATTTCTTTCATATACTATCTCACTTTTAGATAACAGAGGTCATTTCTTCAACAATTTTTTTCCCCTTGAATAAGATTACACCCAGCTCCAATTATTGAATTATGACAAAATACTTAACTCAAACAAATTTATTAACTGAAAATTCGATCGTACATTTTGAATTGGGAACTTCAGTAGTCTAACAAAAGAGTACAATGGCCGATAAGAAAAAAAAAAGTGTAGAATCTGAACTGCAAAAATATCATACAAAAAATACTACCCTAAGAAGTAGTCTAATCCCTGTGACACGTCACATGCGCAATTGCTCCAAATGATCTTATGACTAGCTCCCTTCCAATGGTCATCCCTCCTATCATTGCATCATTTAGAAGGCCATCCGCTGCATTTACCAAATAATAACAAAAATTAGAAATGGATCACGGAATTTCCAAGTCTCTGTCCTAAAGAGGAAAGTCCTAAATAGGTATTTAAAAAATAGTAACAAATGAAAATGTATAACACAATAGATTATGTGACAAAATTTTAACTTACATGTACTACTCAATCACATTGTTGACAGAAGAAATTGATCGCACCAACAAACAATTCATCAAGTTTAGTGTTCACATACGTCTTTTTTCATTGAACTGCAATACGCGTTTCAATAACGAAGAGTTAAACGAAATACGTGGTTTCTTTGAATTAAACAAGAAAGACTGAACTAGAATCGAAAGGTGACAAGCTTGAAGCTTCAATTCCTAAAAGCAGAATTGGTGATGACATGACAAGAAAAAGGCAGCAAAAGTCAGAGCCCCCAGATGTAGCCAAACCAGCTAGAAAGGATTGCAAAATTTATGACAATTCACCATGCTATAAATCTAGTTGACTAATAGGAATGAGGGAGATGATGATTAATTAACTTACATGTTAGAGTTGACACTGGAATTTGTATAATGATATCGATCGACTTGCTCGCACACCATCGACTTCTATGTCTTTTTTCTCATAGTAACGAACTGTAAGGGACATTAACATATATATATGAGTAGTTAGAAATGAAGAGGTAAACAACTTAGTTACACTAGTTGAGGAAATTGCTGGCCAATGATTAGTAGTTAAAGATTGCTAGGCAAGACATAACTTCAAGTCTGGCTTCATATCTTCTCAATTTCCGAGTTGTTGTCATCGAAAATTGCTTCTATTTGATAAATCTTTTGGGTAAACCTGAAAAGAGAAAAGGTGTAGAAAGATACAACTTCAATATACAAAATTGTGTTGTCCACATAGCTACACAGAAATGAAGGACGTAACGGATGTCCAACGCTGATTGTATCCTTCGAGACATGATTTAAGATTGGGAAGTACCAAGTTAAATGTTTTTCTCTACAGAATTGCTGGCCAATGTCACTATATAATGTTTTGGCTCTTCTTTTCAGTTGAGGGATCAAAAGCTAGGCTCAAAGACATGAACTGAGAGTTGTGGTTACAGCACAACGCAATTTTAACAAGTAAGATGTCAAAGGATCCATGTACTAAATCTTTTTTGCTGCTAAAATCTGAAGGGGAGTTCAAGAAAACAAGCCACCTTAAACAAGACTTGATATCTATATGAGGTTTTGAATACCAGTAAGTAGACCACTCATTGGTCCATCTTAAACAGAGCTTTTAACAAGTTGAAAAAGAGATGTAGCTAAAACGTAAGAACTCGAAATCGATTCCAAAAATCACATTAAATTTAGGGTGTGTTTGGTTCGCTGGAATTGAAAATGGAATGGAATATAAATTCCAATGAAATTCTACTCCCGTGTTTGGTTTGTAAAAATCAGATGGAATACCAATTCTAGAGAGAATCACTATTCCTCCTAATAAGGGAATTTACATTCCATCGAAAAAATAAAGAATTGTAATTCCAGAAATTATCCAACTCATTACTCATGTCATATACCGAAAAGAAATTTCACGATTGTCCCCGATCAAATCTCTCTCTCTCTCTCTCTCTCAGGTCTCACTTTCCACCACCATTGCACCTCTTCCGCTGCCGGCCCACCTCCATCTCCATCAGATCGGTATGTATCCTCTCAATCTCTCCTTTTCGCAGCCGTGCTCATAGCCCTCCTCCACTCTAACCCGCCGATTACGCCCCATCCATGGCCCCGCCACAACACAGCCGTCGTCTCGTCAAACGGCCTCAGGGAAGCCGCCACCGTTGTCGCCGTGGAAGTGGACAAGTAACGGTTACAACTACGGCCGCCGATCAACCTACGCATTACGGCCCTTACCACCATCTGATTCATCTTCGATTTTTTCAGAAGTTTGCAGAGAATTTGTGCGTACGAATGCGTGAATGAATTATGTGGAAAGCAGTTGCGAAACAAACGAAACCGGAGGAGAAGGTGGGGGCTGTGATTCAGTGCATCGCATCTTTGGCTTTGGCTCAGTTTTTAAGATTAAACTCACTGCAGAAATTTTTATTCTTTCCCGAACATAATGTTATTGATTCCTAGCCACAACCAAACATGGGAATGAGAATGACTATTCCAATTTCAATTCCTCCAATTCCATTCCATTTTTAATTCCATTCCAATTTTCATTCCATTCCATCCAACCAAAGGTAACCTTAGTGTATCTCCAAATCGGGGCTACAGGGGTGGAGATGGCTCATACCATTTTCTGAAATCAATAGCAAACATCAATGACATCACTTAAAAGCAACCATATGCCCTAGGATTTACCAAACCAGTGTAACCCATAAGAAGCGAAAGAAGAATATAATATGCCCTAAAGTGGAAGACATTAGGGTTTTTAGAAATTAGGGCTTATCTAAGAAAACTGAACAAATCAGATACAATATACATGCATGTCAATCAATCAATCGAGAGAGAGAGAGAGAGAGAGAGAGAGAGACGGGTTCAGAGACAGCGAAGAACATACTCCGTGGAGGCGGATGATGGTGGCGCTTGACGGTGCTAGCGGCCGGTGAAAGTCGAATCCATCGCAGAGTGGTGAGCACCGTCGGTGCTGGTGTCGGATGGAAGACCCAGAGTCCCAGAGTACGGTGGTGCTAGGCTGGAGCCTGGAAGAACGATGGTGTTTTAGTGCTCTGGTTTGCCTCCGTGCTAGAGACCCATAGCCGATCAACAATAGCGTAGACACATCTAAGGATCGTGACTTTTTTCCTTTAGAAACTAATCTAGTCTCTTTTAATCTCGTTTATAACCTGAAGCGAGATGAAAGTGCTCCGCTCTTCAACCATCTCGGTTTTACAAAAGCGAGATGAAAATGATCTTTTACCATCTCGGTTTCACAAAAGTGAGATGAAAGTGCTTTTCAACCACCTCGGTTTTACAAAAGCGAGACGAAAGTGCTCTTTAACCATCTCAGTTTTTTTGTAAACGAGATAAAATATACATATGCTCTCGGTCAAATAGAGAAACCGAGATAAAAGAGTCCCTCATCGTTTTTAATCTCACTTTTGCAAAAATCGTGATTTTTTAAGCGTGACCTTTCACCATTATTGTAGTAGTGAAGCTCGAGCTGAAGGCATCACAAAAGCATTTCACTTTGCTACACTTCCTCCAAGACTGCATAAACTAGACCTTCAGTGTTTCCCTATGACAAGTCTATCCAATTGGGTGATGCCTGGCAAACTTAAGGAGCTAACGAAACTCTACATTAGAGGAGGGCAACTACGTGATCTAGGTGAAGTTCAGAAACGTCAAGGGGAGCAGTGGACCGTGGAGATAGTGCGTTTCGAGTTCTTGAGCAAATTAGACTTATATTGGAGAGAACTGAGGACATTATTTCCCAAGTTAATTTACTTGCACCAAGTAGAGTGCCCCAATTTTATGAACTTCCAGTGTGATGAGAGGGGGGTGTGGATGAACAAGGAGGCCATTGATACTCACGTGCAGCTGCAGAAATACCTCAAAACCAGCATGATCAGCTCAAGAGCTATGTCGGGCTCTGGTCCAACCTTAGCTCAGGATGATTCTAACATTTGTCCAGTAGATGAGAAACAGCTTTCGTTAGGTTCAATGCAAGCTTAAATGCTTAGCTGAGAGATAAGATCACTGGTTAAGGGAGAGTTAGAATCTTGGCTGTGACTTACTCCAAGTGGAGCCTCCCGAAGCAAGGTAGGTTCTCCCATGGCTTCTTTATCTTGGATTCTCTTTCTTGTTCTTCCTTTCTGTAACTTAGATTATTTCACAAATAAACATTTGATATCTAGAAACATGTACCCATTATGGAGAAATTTTCTTATCCCGTGACAATGAGAAACTATGAAGCACCGACACTTCTTCACGTCGCCGTATCCACGTGTTGGACACGGCAGGGACACGCCCATATACGTATGGTGGCATGCCCTTATTTTTTTTGAATTTTTTTAGGGGACACGGAGGGACGCGTGGGGGACACAGTTGGGGACATGGCAGGGGCCAATTTGTATTTTTTTTTAATTTTTCAGGGGTAACAATGTTATTACTTAGATGATTGGGATAAAATGTGTAATTAACCCCGTTAACTATTCCTATATAGACACATTTTGTATGGAAAAAATGTTTACATTTTATATATACATTAAAGTCTTACATTTTGCAATTTAAGTATGGGAAAAAAATACATACGTATATTAATGTATATATATAATTTAATATATTAATATTGCCATGTCCCCCCACCGTGTCCGTGTCCATTTTTTTTGAATTGCCGTGTCTGTGTCCGTATCCGTGCTACTTAGATGAGCAGTATTTGCTCTTGTTAAATCATCAAAGAGAAAGGTGTGATAATGGATCACCCTGCCTCAGGTCTCTGTGCGACTTAAACTCTGAAGAAGGTGAACCATTAACTAGGACTTGAAATAATGCAAAAGAGAGACACTAATACACCACACCACTTAGACTTCAAGGCTGCTACACTTAAGACTTAAACATTTGGCAGCATATTATTTGCCATTAGCTGGTGTCAAAAGACATTATTGTCTTCAAGAACTGCTGTTGTTTATGTAAGTTGGTCACAGTGATCAACTTCTATTCATGTGCTTGAATCTATCTAACTATTCTGATGGATATTTCTAGAGGATTATTTCTGAAGGCTTCACAATATATAATTTCTTTTCTGTAGTATAGCATGGGCGAAAGATTTCAAGTATTTTCATTGTAATTATTTTGCGCTAAAGCATTCTACATACTCACAATCGCACTAATGTATTCAATAACACCACAAATTTACGACACCACTCTCTTCCTCTCTCTCTCTCTCTCTCTCTCTCTCTCGCGTGCACGCGCGAATAACAACTGCCTTCTCTCTCACTCACACAATCTCACTCTGAATCCACACACCTTATCCATACAATCACAAACTGACAACCAACACATCTGATCCTCACCACTTCCACACAATTTCAAACTCTTTGAGGTGCTGGCTCGGATCCTTTTTGTTTGATTCCAAATCTCTCTTTGTTCCATCACTACAGTTCACTATAGCGAAACAATTAAGCTTACATCCACAACAGGAGAGAGTTGTGAGCATTTATTCCGCTTGGGAAATTGTGAATTACTAAAACTCAGTGCAGAGTGCCTGAATAAGGTAGAATTAGACGGGAAGCTCCTCTCCTATTTCTAGAGAGGATTTGCTTCCTTATACAAATTTCTGGAAATGCAGAGTGCTTGACCGAAATCCTGAACCTAAATTAATGGGTTGCCCCAAGCGTAGGGCTGAGACCGGTGTAGCACAATACCCGGTAAGACCGGAATCGAATCCACAGAGAAGGTGGAGAGTGCTTACTAAAAACTCGGGTTGCAGGTTTAAAACGGCTCTTAGGTAGCCACCCTTTGTGATTTGATGGGAAAATTAACTAAACTAAGAGAATTTCTGGTTTTACTTAGATTATTTAAAAGAAAGTACGGTCGTAGGGTTCAAAACACCAGTGACCAGGTCTGGATAGTTCCTACTCCATTCGGTGTTTCAAAGAAAACATTTGATTTTAGAGAGAAAAAGATACCCCGAAAGATGCGAATCCTCGCGGTCGCCATTACCCATGTACAACGAAGAACAAGTTTTGGTCCCCCGTTCCCCGCGTTACATGGGCTCCGACAAAGCTCGGATTCGTCCAACGGAAGTTCTTTAATAACCTAAAATTGCTTTTTCCGTTATTGATTTTGAAAATAGGAGCAAGAACAAATCCAGCCCTGGCCACGGCGTCTTAATCACCCCGCGACCATACCTATGAGACTACTCACTCATAACAACTTGAACAAATAAGAAAATTCTGAAATAACACATGCTTTTATAATTGAATATGAATTAAAACAAAGATTCGAGATCAGATCGCGGACAAACTCCCGCGAACTGAGATTAATGTAAATAAAACAGAAAGTTACCGCAGCAATACGTGAATCCTCGAACAAAACCTCAAAATTCAATGAAAAACTCCGAAAAGTAGAATCTCCAAAGGAAAATAGTCGGCTGCTAATTGCCAGAAAAATAATCCAAGTTCGAACCCTCATTCGGAACAAAAACGAGGTATTTATGTCCTTCCCGAAGTCAAAACACGTGGCAAAGTCAAACGGCCAATTTAGGGCTCTCGGTATCGATACAGGGGAATCCCTGTATCGATACCCGTAGCTTCTGTTCAGCTATGGTTGCTTGGGTATCGGTACAGAGGATTCCCTGTATCGATACCGAGCCTGCTAAAATGCTCCTTAAGCTTGTTTGGTCGTCCTTGCTCGGGTCCCACCAGTTCCCAACATGCCCGGTTGCCTTGTGTCCGCTTCACGTGCTCTTTTGGCCTGTTTCCTACAAATCAAAACATACAAAGACCAACCAAAAGATACACCGCATCAAGTGGAAAATGGAATAAAACGCGCCTCTAATGCATTAATTCGCCCTACTTAGGCGCTTATATCTGTGACATTGCGCGCCTATCACACCCCCCAACTTGAGCGTTGCTAGTCCCTAGGAACGAACGAAATACAACTAATGAAAGGAAACTAGAAAACACCAACGGGGGTACGGGGGTTATGACACCTGTAGAAATAATTAATCATAGCGATAGATATTCGACTCTTAATATGCCCGTAACTCAGATGCATGCATGCCTTGACAGAAAATTGAACACGGTTAGCATAGCTCCGCATGTGCGAATAAATACCCCTACAAAAACAACCGCGTTACACTACTCACTAGAACACTCAACATCCCATATAAGCGCTTGGCGAGATGCGTGGAACCGAACAACTGGATTCCACGTGCCAATCAAAATTAACGCTCAGCAAGAAATAACCGCACTATCTGTCCAAATATGATTCCACAAAATAAGCAACATCATTATTAATCATGCATAAGTGAGAGATAAAATACGTGCACACGATCTACTAAGGACTTTTTGGATTATAATGACCTTGGTTAGAACAAAATGGAAACTGCAAAATCAGGTGACGGCCTATAGAAGCGCAAGGTTAACTACCCTAACTGGCAGCACCTATCATGTCTAAAATCTGTCAATGCGCCCATCGGCGCCACCCAAACCAAGTCCACAAAAATAAAAACATCATCCATGCTAGTTATATTACAAACCCAATGAAAGACAGACATAGAATCCACATGAAATAATAAATACTCTAAACTGAGATGACACCTCTTCATCATCACCACCTACCCTAAAGTCAGCTCCACGCAACATTAGTGCCTTGGCTCAATCTGACTCATCCCCGCCATCATCATCAACGAAGTCATCACTGACCTCCAACTCAGGCAACTGCAGAGGAACATATAGAGCCGATGTCGAACCCTCAATTCGCCCCGCCAGCCACTCCTGCCTGTGATCCATCCGCTGCTGAGTTCTTGCAATCTGTCGCACCTCCCTCTTGACCTTCTGCTGACTCCGGATGGTAGCAACACCCTGGCAAAAGATCTTCCGCAGCCAAGAAGTAGTAGGGGCGCTGGGGGGAGGTTCGGTAGTCAAAAAGGCTCCACCTCTAACACCACGAGACTGGGCTATGCTCTTAGTGAGAATAGTGTTGTCAATCGGCCCAGGACTCAGTGGATCGTTCTTAAACCATTTAGCCCCTACCAACCCGGACCATCTAGCAATGGCCGTAATCAGACAAGGAAACGGCAGTCTCGTCTGTGTTGGGGCATCTCGAAAGTCAATAATCTTAGAATAGATAAACAGTGCCCAGTCACAAACAGTGTCCGACTCCATGAAAGCTGACATTAAATACCCAGTATTTTCAGAAGGTTTATTCTCAGTCGCCCTCGGGTCCAGGTTATAACACACTACCTGGTTCAAAAACCAAAATGTCGGCTTAAACTTGCCCGGCCGGTGAGGAATACGGGCCTCTCTACGGTTCTCATACAAACTATGAGCCACCCTATCTGGGACAAAATCTTCAGTGGGGCAAGGATAATTAGTATCAGTCGGCCTCCTATACTGCAAACGTGCAGCAATAATATCGGGTGTGACCACAATGGGTAACCTAGCCACTCGTGAGGTGATCTGAGTCCCGGAACTAAATGTAGTCCCAGACTCTGGTACATGAAGATTTTTATAGAATTCCTTAACGAGTTCTAAGTTATACCCGGGGTTTGGCTCGAACCAAAAAGACATACCTTGCTCCACAATGGCTTGTATGGTGACGTGATTCTCAGGGAACCCCTCCCGGATAATGTGGCGCTCATTTTTGACACCCCTTTCTTGAATGGAACCCTCCCATGCTTCTTGCTCATCCCGGGCAATCTGATCCCGGGTCCTCCTCCTTCCTCGGCCTTGAACTGAGCTTCCCCCTTCTTCTTGCTTTGGAGGAGCGCTAGAGGAAGCCGCTCCTTTACCCTTTGCACTAGAACTAGCCTTCCTAGGTGCCATGTTTGGAAGTTGGTTTGGAAATTTAGGGTTTCAGATCTGGAAAAATAAGGATTTCAGAAGGGAGGCAAGAGGTATATATGGTAGAGATGAAGAAAAGGAATGTTTTGGTGAAGTTTGGTGGAATTTGGGTGAGATTTGGTTAAGTTTCAGAGGTTTGGAGGGGGTGGCTATGGAGTTTTCGTGGGTTTGGGTTAGAGAGAGAGAGAAGAGGTTGGGGAAGAAGGTGGAAAGTGGAAAAGATGACCGGCCGAACCCTTTAAATTCGCGATATAAGGCAATCGGTATCGATACAGGAGAAACCCTGTATCGATACCCGTAGGTTCTGTTCCGGCGATGGACACTCGGTATCGATACAGGGTTTATCCTGTATCGATACCAATAGGCTTAAATTTTTTTTTTTTTTCATGGCTGAGGTTGAGGCTTATGTATTTTGGTTTCCAAAACATGACACCCAATCAGACTTCTTCAAACGTTACTCCCTCAAAAGCACATTGCTTCGCAAATTTTTCCCACAGCAGTACGACACTCATGACACACGAAGCTTGACTTCCCCCCAACTTCAATCCAACCAAACACCGGTTTCCTAAGTTAGACACGGGAACTGACTCGGACTGGTTTAAGATGGGTCAAGGGGACTCGTATGTGGTTTAATCATGCAAACATTGCCTTGTTTCATCCCCTATGCACGTTATTCACTCTCGCAAATGCATGAAAAATAACTAGTCTCTTACTTGCAAAACAAAAGCCTACTATTTTATGCGATTGCAGAAAGGAATACAAAGAACATGGGAATGTTATTCGGAATATGCTATTATCAATGTGGGGACACTTATTCACATGCTCGACAGTGCATTATGTTCAATTAGATAGCCAAATATATACATACATTCAAGTTAAACAGGCATATTAAATTAGCTAAATCTCATTTGCTCGATGATATTTACAAGATGCATAACACCCGTATCCCCAAAAACCTACCTAGCAACGCGATGCAAGTATGTACAAAGTACACCCTCCCCCCCCCCCCCCCCCAACTAAACGCATGCTATGTCCCCAGAGCATGGAGACACACAAAATGAAATAACAAGGGGAAGAACTGGACCTCTGGGTGGCAGCCAACCACCATGACCTCGGCCGATGTACGAGGAATTTCAGGTACTCTCACCGTGCATCCTGCAAAAAACATCAGTCCAGCCCGGCACGTGGTATCCGGGCGCACACAGAGAAAACCAAAAAGCAATAGAAGAAAAAGAAAATACACCACCACTTTCGTCACGTGAAAGACACGGGTACTATTTTTCTCCCTAATTTCTCACTTAAATTGGTGTAGAGAAGGTCATCATAACAATCCCGGGTAAGTCATGACTCAACAAGTTACATTACTCAAGGTTTTTCCTTAAAGCAATCAGAGCCAATCGTCTTTTATGACTATCCGAGACACGGCAATAAGATTGTTAGAAACCCAGATACACCAATGTAATGGTAGAAATTAGGTGGCTATACCGGACCGAAAATATTTTTTCCATTTCATTTTTTTTTATTTTTTACGAAAATTAAAACAGACACTAAAATACCCAAATCTCCCTTACTAACCGGAGCTGGGCACACGATCCTTATTTTAACAGCGGCGTGCGAAGCTATAAATACCCAAGTCAATGATGGGTACCCCTATTGCTAGGAGTCGGGTCCACACTCAATGAAGAGCATGGTACGCGTGAGCTACCCGTAAAAACATAGCCCAACGGCTAAACCACGGAAGTATCCGAGTAAATGGGATCAACTAAGTCCTCCTCAGGTTCACCTACGTCGATGATTTCTAAAAATGGTTTAAGACGCTGCCCATTAACTTTGAAAATATGACTATCCTTAGGATCGCAGACATCTATCGAACCGTTCGGGTAAACCTTATGGACTATATACGGCCCATCCCAGCGAGACCTCAACTTCCCTGGAAATAAGTGACTGCGCGAATTATATAGTAAAACTTTCTGCCCAACACTAAAGGTTTTGCGCTGGATATTCCTATCATGGTACGCCTTAACCTTAGCTTTGTAAATGCTAGTGCTTTCATACGCATCATTCCTAATTTCCTCAAGCTCACACAGCTGGAGCTTCCTATGGGCACCTACCTCTGGCAAACTTGCATTCACTGTCTGAATGGCCCAATGGGCCTTATGCTCCATCTCTACGGGCAGGTGACAGGCCTTACCATAAACAAGCCGATAGGGTGAAGCACCCAACACGGTCTTGTAAGCAGTGCGGTAGGCCCACAACGCATCAATCAGCCGCAGGGACCAATCCTTCCTACTCGGGTTTACCGTTTTCTCTAAGATCCCCTTAATTTTCCGATTGGCCAGCTCAGCCTGGCCATTGGTCTGAAGGTGATAGGCCGTAGACACCTTGTGAGAGATGCCATACTTCCTCATCAATGCCTCAAAGGACCGATTACAAAAGTGGGTGCCCTGATCAGAGATAATGGCACGTGGCATGCCAAATCGCGATAAAACATGGCTCTTTAAAAACTCAAGCACCACCTTAGAATCACTGGTCCTAGTGGGAATCGCCTCTACCCACTTCGACACATAATCCACCGCCAGGAGGATGTACTCAAAACCATGTGACACCGGAAATGGGCCCATGAAATCAATGCCCCAACAATCAAAGACTTCCAACACATAAATATTGTGGAGGGGCATCATATTTCGTGGGCCAACTTTACCTAACTTTTGACACCGGTCACAAGACTTACAGAAAACATACGCATCCTTAAATAGATTTGGCCAAAAGAAGCCACACTGTAAAACCTTGGCGGTGGTTTGCTTGGCGGAAAAATGACCGCCGCACGCCTCTGAATGACAAAACTCTAAGATCCCCCTCTGATCAACCTCGAGGACACAACAGCGCACTATCTGGTCCGCGCAGTACTTAAACACATATGGATCATCAAAAATATATTGCCAGACCTCTCGTAAAAATCGTTGTTTCTCAGATGTAGTCCAATGGGGTGGAATCTACCCAGTCACCAAATAATTGGAAATATCTGCAAACCACGGGCACGTATTAGCAGCGAACAACTGCTCGTCAGGAAAAGTATCCACAATAGGGAGATGAGAGGTGGGGTCCTCAAACTCCAAACGAGACAGATGGTCAGCCACTACATTCTCTACCCCTTTCTTATCCTTAATGATGAGGTGAAATTCTTGCAGCAAAAGAATCCACCGGATAAGGCGAGCCTTCGCATCCTGCTTGGTCATCAAATACCTCAAGGCCACATGATCGGTATACACCACAATCTGCGAACCCACCAAGTAGGACCGGAACTTATCTAAGGCAAACACCACCGCTAACAATTCCTTCTCAGTGGTGGTGTAGTTCAATTGTGCCTCATTCAGCGTCTTGCTCGCATAATAAATAACACAGGGATCTTTCCCTCGCCTCTGACCTAAAACCGCTCCGACTGCATAGTCGGATGCGTCACACATAAGCTCAAATGGCAAACTCCAATCTGGGGACTGAACAATTGGCGGAGTTGTGAGACTCCGCTTCAACTTTTGAAATGCCCCCTCATAAGCGTCGGACCACACAAAGGGTGTGTCTTTCGCTAACAACTGACACAAAGGCCGGGAGATGGCGCTGAAATCCTTAATAAATCGCCGGTAAAAACCGGCGTGACCTAGAAATGACCGGACATCCTTGACAGTCTTTGGAGTGGGAAGATTTGCTATTAAATCTATCTTCGCCTTGTCCACCTCAATACCCTTGGATGAGACAATATGTCCCAAAACAATTCCTTGGGTCACCATGAAGTGGCACTTCTCCCAATTCAGCACAAGGCGCTTCTCCTCGCACCTAGTCAAGACTTTTCCTATGTTCTCGAGACATCCGTCAAACGAATCCCCAAAAACTGAAAAGTCATCCATGAATACCTCCACAATCTTCTCTACCATGTCGCTGAAAATTCCCATCATACACCTTGAAAAGGTGCCGGGAGCATTACACAAGCCAAAAGGCATGCGACAGTAGGCAAAAGTACCATATGGGAACGTAAATGTGGTCTTTTCCTGGTCCTCCATGGCTACCTCAATCTGATTGTAGCCAGAGTATCCATCCAGGAAGCAATAGAATGCTCTGCCCGCAACTCTCTCTAAAATTTGGTCAATGAATGGGAGGGGAAAATGATCCTTCCGGGTGCTCGCGTTGAGCTTCCGGTAGTCAATGCAAACACGCCACTCGGTCTGAACACGGGTTGGCACTAACTCTCCCTCCTCATTCCTCACTACAGTCACTCCAGCCTTCTTAGGCACAACCTGAACGGGACTTACCCACTCACTATGGGCAATCGGGTAAATGATGCCCGCATCTAATAGTTTAAGCACCTCCGTCCTAACCACCTCCTTCATGTTGGGGTTCAGACGCCGCTGAGGTTGCCTAGAAGGCTTCACATCCTCATCTAGAAAAATGCGGTGTGTACACACCGTAGGACTAATACCCTGTAAGTCTACTATCGTCCAGCCAATTGCCCCTATATGCTCTCTCAGCAGGGCAAGTAATTTAGCCTCTTGATCCGCCTCCAGGGAGGAGGAGATCACCACTGTAAACGTATCATTACCTTTAAGAAAGGCATATTTCAACGTATCCGGCAGAGGCTTCAACTCAGGTTTCGGTGGCTGGACCGATGATGGGAGAGCTTTAGATAATGGGGCGCCCAGCGGTTCGAGAACTGGGTCCCAAACGGCGCCACATACATCCTCAACTGCTAGCATCTCCATCAAACTCCCGACCTCTGGAGAATCTAAAAATAACGCCTCATTGGCGGTCAGTGCTATCTCCAGAGGATCCTTATACAAAATATTCTCGACATGCTCTTGCACCAGCGTGTCGATCAGACTCACCTCATAGACCTCCTCATCATCCTCTACTCGGCTATCCACATTATAAACATTTACCTCCATCTTCAAGTCCCCAAATGATAATTGGACTTGTCCAGTTTTGCAATTCATTACAGCACTGGAGGTGGCTAAAAATGGACGGCCAAGGATAATGGGAGTCTTCTCAAAAACTTCCGGAATTGGACACGTGTCCAAGACAATGAAATCTACGGGGAACAGAAACTCCCCAACTTGAATCAACACATCCTCCACTACCCCCTTAGGAATTCTCACACTCCGGTCAGCCAGCTGTAGCGTGACCGGTGTGGCTTTAAGATCACCTAAGCCTAATCTCAAATATACCGAATATGGGAGCAAATTGACACTTGCTCCCAAATCCAGCAAAGCCTTCTCAAAACTCTGGCCTGCGATAGCTATAGGGATAGTGGGACAACCTGGATCTTTCCGCTTAATCGGAATATCAGCTTGGAGAATGGAGCTCACTTGCTTCGTCAGTAGCACGTTGCACTGACTCTTAGTTCTCCGTTTCAACGTGCACAGCTTTTTCAGCACCTTAGCAAACTGAGGGATAGCGTCAATGGCTTCCATCAAAGAGATAGGAAACTGAACCTTCTTGAACAACTCAAGAATCTAGAAGTTCACATTGACGTTTGGCTTTGCCACTAAGCGATGGGGATATGGTGCAACAGGTGGCAAATGAGTCGTGGGGGTCGCAGGTGCGGGCACCACCACCTCAGGTGACTCTGACTCTCTCTCTTCCTCAGTACACTTCCCCACAGCAGGGGCAACTACTGGTGCAGCGACCGGCTCCGGAGATGGAACCGATTTTTGCTTCAAAGGAATAGCCTTATCGATCACCTTCCCACTTCTGAGAGTGGTGATCGCTTTTGCTTCCTCCGCATTGGGGTTCAAATTACTCGTGCCTGAACCATCTCCCAGAAAATTAGTACCGACAGCATTGGCGTGAGGTTGAGAGGGAAATTTTCCCCTCTCCTGTTGGGTTTGCCCAACTACTGCCGTCAACTGAGTCAATTGGGACCTAATGTCTCCTATGGCTTGCTTAGTCTGCTCAGTAAAGCTTAATTGAGACTGCATGAGAGCCTTCAACATATCATCAGTCTGCTTATCCCTCGTAGGATGATTTATGCCTGGGGGTGGTCCAGAAAATGAAGGACCGAACCCCTGCTGATTCTGTGAGGGATAACGGTATTGGGACATTTGGCCTTGAGGAGGCCGATATGGTTGCATCTGTTGCTGAGGTGGTGCCTGGGGTGGCACTGGTACTTTAGGATCTCTCCAACTCAGGGCTGGGTTATGAACCCAGCCCGGATTATAGGTGTTTGAATACGGATCCCAACGTTGGTTCACCGCATTCACCTCAGCCTGGTTACTTTGGTATGCCTCCTTAACCATCGAAAAAGCGGGGCAGGCAGTCACTGAATGCCCCAGACACTCACAAAGCGCGCACACTTCCTCAACTCTCACATCATTCACCTGTTGGACTTGTTTCAGCTGCAAGCCCTCCATCTGCTTAGACAGTTTGTCCAGCTGAGCCTGGACAGTGTGTTCTCTCACACTAAGGGGGAAAATACCGGACCCACTGGGTCCCTGTGCAGCTATGGCCCTGTCAGCGAGGTCGGAAGGTTCCCAACTTCGATGCTTTTCGGCCAACTCCTCTAGAAAATCCCATGCCTCATCCGGGGCCTTATCTAGGAAATCTCCCTCTCTACAAAGGTACTCAATCTGCTGGGCCATCGCAATATTTAGGCCCAGCTGGAAGAATGTCACCAACTGGTGTTTCTCATACCCATGGTGGGGTAAAGACAACAACAAGTCCTTAAACCTCTCCCAACACCTCAAAAATGACTCGCTCTCTTTTTGTCTGAACGACTGGATTTGGCGAGTCAGGTGCTGTGACTTGCTTTCAGAGAAATATTTCCTATAGAACAACTCCCTCACAGCTGCTCACGTCGTGAGAGATTGCTCCTTTTGCATTCTGAGCCACTTATCCGCACTATCTTTCAGAGAAGCAGGGAAAAGCTTAAGGCAAGCGTTTTCCCACTGGGTAGTGGTGGCTAGGGTGCGCACCAATCCCTCGAAATGGCGGACATGCTCATACGGGTCCTCATTTTCCCTCCCATAAAAGAGAAGAAGGGCATTGTGGGTTCCCGGTTTAACAGTGAAAGCGTTGCGTGCCTCCACAGTCTCAGTTGGTAGAACTATTGGGCCACGAGGAGTAGTCCTCGCGGGATGCATATAATCGCGCATAGTTCTCTGTTCCGCCATCGGTGGCTCAATCTCTAGGTCAAACAATGGATTGGGAAATTCTATGAACAGGTCGTCTATGGGAATAGATTCAGGTTGACCTACGGAAGACTCGGACTGAGTGGACGGCGACTCAAACTGGAATCCTACTGACTCAGACTGACTAGACTCGAGTGGAACTTCTACCAACGACTCTCTATCTATCCTAACATGACGCTTAGACGGGTCTCGGTAAAAGAGCGGGTCCCCTTTTGGTGAACCCTTCCTATCGTTACCTATTTTTACTCAATTCTAAAAATAACAACTAAAGTTTTTCATAAATTTTTCTTCTTTTTTTTTTTTTGAATTAAGAAAGATAAAATTAAAACTAAAATTCACACGACACTAACGACCCGAATTTTTAACACCTCTTGCCTTCCCCGGCAACGGCGCCAAAAATGCTTGACCGAAATCCTGGACCTAAATTAATGGGTTGCCCCAAGCGTAGGGCTGAGACCGGTGTAGCACAATACCCGGTAAGACCGGAATCGAATCCACAGAGAAGGTGGAGAGTGCTTACTAAAAACTCGGGTTGCAGGTTTAAAACGGCTCTTAGGTAGCCACCCTTTGTGATTTGATGGGAAAATTAACTAAACTAAGAGAATTTCTGGTTTTATGCTTGACCGTTTGGGTGATTAGTAATTAACTAGAATTTTGTCCCAAGCGTAGGACTATCGACCGGTGCAGCACAATAAATCCGGAAGTACCGGAGTCGAACCACAGAGACGGTCTACGGTGCTTAACTCAAACAATGTCGGCTCTACGTTTGTATTTGGCTCTCAGGTAGCCACCCCTTGCTCAAATGGTTTAATTAATTAACTAAATTAAACTGATTTAACTACTGAACTCTGAATTTAAAAAGGAGAGCACAACCGTGGGCACTACGGTGTCCGCAGCTAGTCTAATTCACATTCACTCGGGCCACAATTATTCAATTAATAGATTTAAAAATATGAAAAATAGTTTCCAACAAATGCACACCACTTGTCACCAATTGCTGCGCGCATTTAGAATTGGCGATGCCCGGGTCTGTTTGCTAGAAAAACTTCCGTATTCAAAAATTGCGCATTAATTGAGATGATTCGGCACCGAGGTGGAACATAAATTAGCCTAGCCACGGGACACCTTCGTCCCGCGGCCGCACTCAATACGACTACTCACTCATGATACTATTAAACGCAACAATAATATTACCCCTAGATCTAAACATGCTTCAAATAATTGAATCAAATAAAACACGGTACCAAATATTCGCAGCGAGAGAACGGATGCGCAGGACAAGGAATCAAAACTGGAAATCCTGAAGAACTTGAATTAAACTTGAATCTGAAATAATCCTGAAAACGGCCGCCAAAGTTAAGAACATAAAACCTAAATTATGAATGTGTCACCCTAATGAATGATAACAAAAACGTTTTTATAGTAAACACCCCATAAACACATCAAAACGGCATCATTTAGCTTTGCCCGTAACCATTCGGTATCGATACGGCTATGAGGGGTATCGATACAAAACCCCTTCGACTGACTCGTTGACTGCGTAAGCCGTAGGTATCGATACAGCTGTGAGGGGTATCGATACCAAACCTTCTGGAACGAACTTGCACCCTTGTAACCAATTGGTATCGATATGGCTGTGAGGGGTATCGATACCTAACTCCTTCGGTCTGCACTTTCAAAATCCAACTTCCAAGCGTTGATTCCCGCGCCTCCACTTCAAGCCATGCACACACACAAGCCAAACGCCATTATACCTGGAAAACTCACAGAAATACCAAGAACACCACTGTGCACGCATTAAACGGAAAATAAACATTAAACCGCACGTCTAACGCGCTAACTCCACCTACTTAGGCACTTATATTTACAATATTGCGCGCCTATCATTTTACTTAGATTATTTAAAAGAAAGTACGGTCGTAGGGTTCAAAACACCAGTGACCAGGTCTGGATAGTTCCTACTCCATTCGGTGTTTCAAAGAAAACATTTGATTTTAGAGAGAAAAAGATACCCCGAAAGATGCGAATCCTCGCGGTCGCCATTACCCATGTACAGCGAAGAACAAGTTTTGGTCCCCCGTTCCCCGCGTTACATGGGCTCCGACAAAGCTCGGATTCGTCCAACGGAAGTTCTTTAATAACCTAAAATTGCTTTTTCCGTTATTGATTTTGAAAATAGGAGCAAGAACAAATCCAGCCCTGGCCACGGCGTGTTAATCACCCCGCGACCATACCTATGAGACTACTCACTCATAACAACTTGAACAAATAAGAAAATTCTGAAATAACACATGCTTTTATAATTGAATATGAATTAAAACAAAGATTCGAGATCAGATCGCGGACAAACTCCCGCGAACTGAGATTAATGTAAATAAAACAGAAAGTTACCGCAGCAATACGTGAATCCTCGAACAAAACCTCAAAATTCAATGAAAAACTCCGGAAAGTAGAATCTCCAAAGGAAAATAGTCGGCTGCTAATTGCCAGAAAAATAATCCAAGTTCAAACCCTCATTCGGAACAAAAACGAGGTATTTATGTCCTTCCCGAAGTCAAAACACGTGGCAAAGTCAAACGGCCAATTTAGGGCTCTCGGTATCGACACAGGGGAATCCCTGTATCGATACCCGTAGCTTCTGTTCAGCTATGGTTGCTTGGGTATCGATACAGAGGATTCCCTGTATCGATACCGAGCCTGCTAAAATGCTCCTTAAGCTTGTTTGGTCGTCCTTGCTCGGGTACCACCGGTTCCCAACATGCCCAGTTGCCTTGTGTCCGCTTCACGTGCTCTTTTGGCCTGTTTCCTACAAATCAAAACATACAAAGACCAACCAAAAGATACACCGCATCAAGTGGAAAATGGAATAAAACGCGCCTCTAATGTGTTAATTCGCCCTACTTAGGCGCTTATATCTGTGACATTGCGCGCCTATCACAGAGGTGAATGCCGCCACTTATCCTCTTTGGCTGAATGGGATGTCGATTCAAGTGTATGGATATGGTAGAGTAACCAATTCAATATTTTAGGTTGCAAGCTATTATAATTTTGGGTTGCGAAACTTTGTAATTTTAGAAGTATATCTTACAATTATTATGTCTACCAATTAGTGCTAAAAATATTTCGTGCACTTGGTGGCCTCTCTATGCCATGCATGGATAATGGATGCATCACCATATGATACTCAACAAATAAGCATTTTGTACAGAAAGACCAATAAGGGGTCTTCTTTGGTGGTGGAAACTCAGAATCAGCCAACACATCTAAATAGTCCTTCTCATTGCTTTTCAAAATGGAACTCTATGTTTTAATTGTATGGCTATAAATTGTGCAAGAATAATAGGGTTTCCATAAGGTTTTGCAATTTTTCGTAATAGTAATGTTGAGTTTTCAATTTACACGATTAAATTCTTTTTGTAGATTCATCTGTAATGTTGCCCGTGGACTTTCTTTTCAAAATTTTGGGAATGCCAAATAGATTCAGACCTGGATTGGATGCAATTCTTTTTTGAATCTCTATACGCGCAATTCCTAAGAGGCTAGAGGCGATTCTCCTATTGTTTTGTACATTCTTTTGCAGTATATGTACGTAATTTTTAATAGAGTCTCGTATTTTTTGATCTTCTTCTAGTTCTTCATAATAGTTTTTTGGTTGTGCAAACCAAAGGGAATGATGATCTTGGGTCGTACCTGTCTGATACCAAGTGGATTATTTTTTTTTTTTGTTATTCTTCTAATATTTCATATTTGTATCCTTATTTTCCCTTCTATGTTTTTTTGACCATGTAGTCTCTATATATTCATTTAAAGATATATCGATATATCTTTCACTACAATACTTCTATGACAAGTAGGTCTTTTTATCAGATAACTACGTCCTCTAGCTCGAGGATTTAATTTCTTCACGGCAGTATTGTCGTTGACTTCGGCTTTATTAATTTTGATGATTTTTAAACTTAATTTCCTTGTAAAGAGATGGGCTCAAAATGACATCTGCTATATCAATGACACCAAAGGAATATTAAATGAACGGAATTGGGATAGGAATGGAATATAATGAAATAGAGCCACTTTGAGGTTTCCCATGAAATGAGACATGGAAGGAAGCCACTACGATGAAGTTTCAAGAGTTACGAAGGAAGCTTTGAGCTCATATTGGTCGTCATAGATTGGGAACAGGAATTTATGAGATAATCTACTGTTGTTCCTTAGTAGTTTAGTGGTATTCAGCTGTGAACTGATTAGTCATAGGTTCGAACTCTACTTGGAAAGATTCGATTTATTATGAATTCTTTAGTTCAAAATGAAAGCATTAATGTTTTGAAACCCGGACCGGAGGACGAACCGGAGAAGGCATCGGGCAGACGGGTCACCGGTTCCACCGCGGTCGAACCGCTATCAAACCGTGATGTCATAATTATGTCATAAATATATATAAAACTACATATAACCAACTAAAATAAGTATCTAAAAAATACATGTGAAAAGTTTGAGAGAATAAGATGCAGCGTACGTATTTGTTTGGAGTGTAGGCAATGGGATAATAGAGATGCACTGAAATTGTCTTCGTTTCTGTATCCCACATCGGTGAAATAGGCCTTGGGAGAGCAATTTGTTTCTATAAATTCATCACAAAGGCACTCCCTTGGTTTGCAGTACAAAACGCATGACTTTTGCCTTTGATTGGGCGTGAATGGGGCAGCTGCATAGTCAGCGTAACTATTCAAAAAGTTCTATATTTATACGGTTCGGTTCTACTAGACCGCCTCCGGTTTTACTGGTTGGCCGGTTCAATCGTTTTTACTGAGCGGTTTTCACTTTAGAGAGATTGGTTCTTAAAAATTAATGATTTTAAGATTAGACCGGACTGGACTAGTGTCAGGTTGACTATTAAGAGTCGGTAACCCTTTTGTCTTTGCTTTTGTTGCACTATATCTCATCGTATCACATTTTGTTTTACGGAATTTGAGAATCACTGCCAATACCTTGTGTAGGTCCGGGATAATCCTTTGTTCCATATGCAGTGCATCAAAGATGCAGTCATATTATTCTAGGGAAATGATTTTCACACCTCCCATTTTGATATATGCACTCTCTTTTTTGTTTTTTAGTGAAATTTTTACCCACAAAATTCACTAGAGGGCAAAAAAGGCCGGGGTTTGCATATATCAAAATGGGGGTGTGGAAATCACTTGCCTTACTCTATTGCCTATTTTATTAGAATCAACAAGCACAAAAAAAAAAACAAAAAAAAACACGCATTCGAGTGAGCCTTTTACACTTTTCAATATGTTTACACCTACTTATATAGTATAATTTTTACACATTTCAACACTTTTTCAACCTTAAATAAGCCCCACTAGGCATATTTTAGCATTTTCCATATTATTGTTCCAAGTCTGTTGCAATTTTAATTTTCATGTACAATTTCAATAGTTTACCGTTGTATATATTCTCCAGTACCAGAAAAAGTATTGGACCGACCCCGTCTTGTTTTGTTCCAATTTACCCCGGAGAAGCCACAGCAATCACTGGAGAATGTGGTGGTGGGAAATTTATGTGGTAGAGGTGAGAGTATGTGAGCAAAGGGAGCAGTTCTAGCCGAAACTTTAATGAAGAAGTCATGAATTTATGCAGGGGTGGACGCAGGATTTAGTATCAGCGGGGTCAAGTATAGTTTATAGTCTCTCTTGGCTTCATCAGATACCTTGGAGAAAATTGTTTCAATATGTTGCTTTTGATTCAATAAGTCTTCACATCTTCTCTCTGCTTGTCTATGGGCACTATTAACACTTCCTTCATGCATTGGAAGTCGTTCTTCTCTTCTTCCAATTTGTAAACCCATTACCAACAAAACAATCACCACCCCCTTGGTCTCCAACTTCAATTTTGAAAAGATAACAATAAAGGCAAAACGCAACATCTTTTGACATGCTATACTCCAACCAACTACCAAATTCGTTAAACCATTTAGTATTGAATCTTCTCAAGAATCCCGAAAAATCTCTCTGTGGAAAATCGTGGCTACGAGGTTGGCAAGGGCCCTTTAGCAAGTAGGCCCTCCTTGTTCTCGAATATTTGGATCATAATCCATAATTCGAGGTCGAAGTCCAGGATCTGCTTGAAGTTTTGGTAAGTCAATTTCTACCCGACTTTGCTTTGAAGGCTCATTGTGAATTGTTGAAATTGGTGATTGTAATGGTTCCTTCCTTTTTTTTTTTTGATCGGCAACAAAAATTTATTAAAACTCGACAAAGGCTACATCGAGGAAAAAAACCAAACCCAAGCACAAGTGCAAGGATAAGGCAAACAACACATCTAGCAAGAGACTAAATGAAAAGCCAAAAACTTCCACATGAAGGAACAAAAACTCCCACATGAACAGCATAAGCCTAAGCATCATTGAGACCAAATGAAGATTGATCAATCTTTGACAATATCTCTCCATAGCTGTAGGAAAATTTAATTCATACAAACAATCAATTTTGCCCCAAATTGGTCTAGGTTTTGCTTTCAAATTAGAACCAAGGGTTTTCACTTTACAACCTCAATTAAAAAAAGAACAAATTACAGATAAATTATAGAGATAAAGACACAATTTAAAAATGGAAAATAAAAGGGTTAGTTGTTACCTGAAGGCTGAATGGCTGAATAGGCAAGTTGGTTATTCAAATATGAGAGAGAGAGAGCCTCGAATATTATAAAGAGCTGCTTGAATATTGTAAAGATCCTCGAACAGTCCAAAATCACCGAACGGCGAACACCCTTCTCAAGTCTGAAGTCTCAACCTCTTCCTCTTGCAATAGTAGACCCCCAAATCTACAACTCCCTCTGGTTCCTCTCCGTGATTGAGAGGAGGAGAGAGAGACCAGTTAAACAGAAAAATGATTGGGTGTGGGTACCTTATTATAGAGCAAGTTAAAAAGTTCTGGGACTACAAAAAAAAAAAAAAAAGATTAGAGGTGATTCAGAAAAATTATTTAGGCATAGTTATATTTATTTTTTGTTACTTGGGGCAAGATTAGAAAATAATCTATACGGTATGGGGGCAAAATTACCAAAATACCCAAAATTATATATACACGGCAGTAGGAAATTTCGGTCCAGCGGGGCGACTCCGCTTGCCCCTATATGGGGCCGCCCTTGAATTTATGAATGAGGTCTAAGAGTTGGGTGGAGAATTAAAGAGGAAAATGAAGTTCTCTGTTCAGGATAGTACAAGTAGTTGAATTGGTATTCAATTTTAGGGAACATAAATAAAAAAATATTTGACATTTTTAAAGGAAAGGACAAAGAACTTTTACAATCGAACATAAATATTAAAAAATTTGACATTTTGTCACTAATTTTTAAAAATTCTAATTTCGTAGAAATAATTCAAAAAAATCACCACCACACTCCTGCCAACCACCACCCCACCTTTGAGCCGACCACTTTGGCGGAAAAAAAAAAAATAGTGAAATGTCACTCACACATACACACATGGATATATATATATAGAGTCCGGTTCCGGTCAGGACACCCGGACCTATCTTAGGTCCGGAATTTTCACTTCCCGGTCATTTGGCCGGGATCCGAACCGTTGGATGTTTTTAAAACATTTTTTTAAGGTTCCACGCGGGAAATGGGCAAAAAAAAATACCGGGAAGGGCTTCATCCGAGCATTTTTCGATAAAACTGTCAAAATCGCAGTTTTATTGAAAAATGCTCGGATGAAGCCCTTCCCGGTATTTTTTTTTGCCCATTTCCCGCGTGGAACCTTAAAAAAATGTTTTAAAAACATCCAATGGTTCGGATCCCGGCCAAATGACCGGGAAGTGAAAATTCCGGACCTAAGATAGGTCCGGGTGTCCTGACCGGATCCTTGTTATATATATATATATATATATATATATGATCAATTTCTAATGAGGAATCCCTCATTTTAAATAAAGTTAGTGATGACTGATGACTGATGAGCTATTGATGATTGATGAACTTTTTTTTTTCGTTTGATCTGATGACTGATGAGCTATTGACCTTCTTTGTGTAAACCACCAAAATATAGGGTGGTATCTACATAAATGCCATCCAAAAGTTAGTTTGTGAGAGGGATATTTTTGGACCGTTGGATGTCGAGGAATGGATGGTTGAGATTTTCTAGGAGAAGATTATTTTATTGAAAACAATCCTTGTTTTGTTATATAGATATATTCACCACCTCTTCCATCACCTTATTCCCACTCCCACACTCCACCTCCTTCCACACTCCACCCATCACCTCATACAAAACCCACACTCTAACTCCTCCCCACCCATTCCAATTTCTCCACTAAACACCCTATATTCTCCTCCCCATTATTTTCAGCAAAATCAGAGAGAGAGAGAGAGAGAGAGAGAAGAGAAGAAGAGAAAAGAAGGAGAAAGGGGAAGAAAGAAAGGAAGAGGCCGGCTGCCACCACCTTCGGCGACCTCCACCGCCACGTCCGATCACCATCTCCACCTCCTAACTTTACCTTTGCAAGTATAGCTCTCATCTCCCTCGTTTTTATCAATTTTGATCGAAAATATTCGTGTATTTATATTGGTACATACAGCAGATTTTGTACAGGAAACTGGGTCACTGATTTTGGTCGATTTCGCCTTCGTAATATGTTAATTAGGTTTTGGTTCCTTCTTATGATATAAAGTTCACTCAGAGATCTTTCTTTTGCCTCTGGAATCACTCAAATCCATTAAGGATTCGATTTACTATGAATTTTTGAAATCTGGTCTACAACCTGGAAATCTGCTCTGAGATAGATTCATGCAGCCACTGTATTTTTCTGTTTCCTCTCCTTTTGAGTACGAATTTGACTTCAACCCCTTCATAGCTTTTGAACTTCGTTTTGCTACGGAACTTTTGACACTAGAATCACTCCAAAATATTAAGAACTCGATTTATGGTGATTTTCCAAAGTTGGGTTGTTCCGTGTTCATTCGTTTTTGTGCAGACCTCTGTTTTGTACGAATTTTTAAGGGTATCCTATGGCCTTCAAATGTTCTATTTTTGGACTAATTACTCTCCTTGGTGACTAGTATAAGTGTGATTTTTCGTGGATATTGATTCTTTGAAAGTAATGGATAAAATCCAATATGTTTTGAATGCCTGTTTTTCCTCCATGACAGCTGTCAATTTTGAAACAAGCCCATTTCCTCCACAAACCATATTTTCGAGCGATTCTTATTTGAGAAGCTAGAAAAATGTCTTATATTTCAAACCTAACTGTTCTCGTTTGAATTGATGAAGTTTTGAGTGAGTTATGGCCGTTTTAAGAGGGTTGGTCCGTTCCGGACCGGCAATCACGTTTTCTATTAAAACTCATAATATAGACATCCATTTGGAAATCCGAGAGTACCGTTGTCTTCCTAGCGGAATTTTACATAACTGGTGTGAAGGATAAGTTCATAAATTTTATTTTCTATTTTATTTGGATTTTCAAACGAAGAAGACGATGTTGTATTCTCGACAGTATGAACTGATGGGTAACTAGACTACCTGAGCCTCGTATCCACAAACATTTTGGTCACATGAGTCGAGAGTATTACTTATAGTAGTGGTTCTTGCGCCAAGTACTGAGAATTGGATTTGTTAATATTAGGTCCGGAGTTCAAGGACCCTTAGCTTGCGTATTTAGCAAAGGTATCGTGACGCGCTATAACTATGGACCCAAGGTAGATAAGCCTATCTCCCTAAATATATTTGAATGCACATATAATTGGATAATATTGTGTTTATATGTTATGTGTATGTGCTATTGGAATGTATGGTGTGGAATACTAATGATATTTCTTGTATTGCATTAATACTGTTCGCTTGGGCTCTTAATGCATTGTGTAATTTGTTTACAACAGGTTTGTTGCGTTGATTACCCGTTTCCACTATTAATTCCATGACTCTTTATTATCATTATCACATGAATCCCTCTTGTATTGGTTAAAATGTTGTTATCAATATAGTTGTTCTTGCCTTGTGGTTACCCATTAACTTAGACGGATATTAGGTTCATGAGTGGTATTTGATTTGGAGAGTAAACGGTGGACGTGGTCGATAACAGCTGGGGAGGCCATCCCACAGAGTTTAAGTTTTATGATTGACAGTCAGCCAGAGATAATGGAATTGAGGAATTATGCGGTATTGGATATACCTATGTGCTGTATGTGCATCCCGAGGCAATGTGTTGTATGTACAACCTCACGTGCTGTATGTACGTCTCAAGGATATGTGCTGAATGTACATCCTTATGCGCTGTATGTGCATCTTGAAGAATGCGCTGTATGTACATTCTCAAGGGGGGGAAGTGAATCTTGAAATGATGGAAAGCTGAATGCTTGTTGATTGGAAAATCGATCCTTATGATGGTTGGAATTCGAAACTCATGATGAGCGAAAATGAAACTCCGTGATAATCTGGGAAACGAAAACGTGTCGATCATAACATGATAATAATTGGAAAGAATGGTGACCAATGGGATGGGTATAATGCTATGATTGATGGAGTATTTGATTTTTCAAGGTAGCTTTCACTATGTTGGTGCTTGATATTGAATCAATTTATTTGTTCCGTAATGTTATGTCTTCGTTACATCAAACTGTGTATTACTTGTTAAGTAAGGGTTCGGGTAGGTTTTAGCTGCTGAGCGTCATCCGCTCATGGTATTCGTACCCTGACTTTTCATGCCAGATATCGAAGACGGAACGGAAGGGCCATTCCAGGAATAAGAAGGAATTTTCGAATGCTGACGGATGCTAAAGGTGGAGCCTACTAGAGGACAAAAGATGTCGAACCCTAGATTTTATATTAGTGATTGCTCTGTTCCTCTTTGAAATTCGATTTCAAGTTGTTATCTTATTTTGAAATTTAATGTATTTCGTTTAAGTTAATGAAATCAAACTATGCTTCCGTTGTTATCTAAAGAAATTGACTTTTATTTAATGAAATCATTTTGAAAAATATTTTATTAATGTGTCTGAAATTCGGGGCGTTACAAATGCAAGGTTGCTGTTTAATGATAATGGATGCATCACTATATGATACTCAACAAATAAGAATTTTGTACAGAAAGACCAATGAGGGGTTTCTTTGGTGGTGGAAACTCAGAATCAGCCAACACATCTAAATAGTCCTTCTCATTGCTTTTCGAAATGGAACTCTATGTTTTAATTGTGTGGCCATAAATTGTGCAAGAATAATAGGCTTTCCATAAGGTTTTGCAATTTTTGTCATTGTAATGTTGAGTTTTCAATTTACACAATTAAATTCTTTTTGTAGATTCATCTGTAATGCTGCCCGTGGACTTTCTTTTCAAAATTTTGGGAATGCCAAATGGATTCAGATCTAGATAAGAGGCGATTCTTTTTTGAATCTCTATACGTGCAATTCCTGATACGTGCAATTCCTGAGAGGCTAGAGGTGATTCTCCAATTCTTTTGTACATTCTTTTGTAGTATATTTATGTAACTTTTAATAGAATCTAGTATTTTTTGATCTTCTTCTAGTCCTTCGTAATAGTTTTTTTGTTGTGCAAACCAAAGGGAATGATGATCTTGGGTTGTACCTAGTCGGATACATTTATTTTTTGTTCTTCTATATCATATTCGTATCCTTATTTTTTCATCCAAGTTTTTTTGACCATGTAATAGTCTCTATATATTCATCTAAAGATACATCGATATATCTTTCACTACAATACTTCTATGACAAGTAGATTTTTTTATCAGATAACTACATCCCCTGGCTCGAGGATTAAATTTCTTCACGACAGTATCTGCTATTGTTCCTTAGTAGCTTAGTGATAGAGTGTTCGGCTATTAACTGATTAGTCATAGGTTCGAACCCAACTTTACACTTGTTACACCACTCTACTTTTTGAAATTATCCTTCACTTTTACTTATTAAACTCTTTACCCACTAACTTTTCAAAATGGCGAAATGATAATTGTACCAACTTTTATTCATTAACTTTTCAAAATATTCACTTATTAAGGGACATCCCAAAATAGAAATCTGAACACTAAAAGAGAGACAAAGAGAGTATTGGATTTACGTTTTCTTGAGAGAGAGTGTGTGTTTAGTCTTTTTGCTAAATGAATACTCGAAACAATGACTTTATGTTTGATTGCAAAAATTTATTGTCCTTGCCTTCAAAAAGGCAAAATATAGTGCATATATGACTTATTTTTCCTACATTTAAGACAGACTCCATTTTGTGGACTGAAAATGTTTGGGGTAAGGGTATGTATGGTTTATCATTCTTTGAACCAAATATTGATGTGATCCCTGTACTCCAACGTTGAAAAGATTATTGAAATTTTGAAATATTGACATTTCTCATCCCACCCGGGCCTCACCCCACCTCACCCCTTCCTCTCTGTCTACCCAGTTCACTTTCGATCGGGAAAAATTGAGCCAGTTCCCGCCCGCCCCCCGAAACCGAACGTCTAATGCAATTGTCCATTTGTCCTCTCTCCCTCATCCTCTCTTTCCCAAAACTCGACGTGTAATGAAATGTTTTACTAATACAATACAACAATTACTATTCCAGACATTGAATAGTCAAGGGATGAGGGTGGACCCCATTCAATTCATAACCAAACAATAATTTTTTTTAGTAACTTTTTACCGAAAAATTGGCCTCAGCAGCCATCCCAACAAGGCCAACTCTAGTCCTTGTAGTCCAACTTTGCTGGTCCATCTGGAAAGAGAAATGAAATTGGCGTAATAACTGATTCACATCGAGGAAAATGCCTTACACTTCTAGAACCATATGACATTATGACTGATTCCATCTCTGATTTTCTCATATGATGGGGTGAACGTGAGTCTGAATTCTCGTTCTCTAGAGGGAGAAATTCAGATGAATAATAAAAATTAGTGAATTTACATTTTCTAGAGAGAGAGAGAGGGAGTCTTTTTGCTAAATGAATACTAAAAACAATGTCTTTATGTTTGATTGCAAAAGTTCTTTGTCCTTCCCTTCAAAAAGGCAAAATATAGTGCATTTATAACTAATTTTTCCTTAAATATTTGAGGAGTTGTGGTGGGTGATTAAAACAAATACTCTCTCCGTTCCATTTTGTTTGTCAATTTTTGATAATCGTGTCAGTTTTCGATCGCTTATATCTTTTAAGATTGATCTCCAAATATATGCAATATAGATCTTTTTGACAGTTCACGATTAATTCTATTATACAAAGTTTTAAAACCATGAAAAACATTATCGATTGAAAGATATAAACAATTTAAGGCGTAACTGAAAATGGAATAATTGACAAACAAATTGGGACGAAGGGAGTATTATTACAGCAACACTACATTCACACAAAAAGTTACACAGAAATTACCCAAACACACACCACACACTTGTGTGTGTGTTTGGGTAATTTGTGTGTACCTAACATTATTGGTATTATTATGTTAGCTTGGAGGAGTAGTTGGTTTTACCCAAGTCAGAGCATGAGAACTACAAGCAAGTGATTCTCCAACTTTTTTTTACTGTTTATGACGTGGCAGGATGGTAGTTTGGACTTGGTTTCCAACTCTGGCAGAGAGAATTTATTCTCTTCAAAACTTCCAATGGTAAACAATTTCCTCCTCCTCTTAGTAGATGCGCTATTGAATTTCTTCGAATAGGCATCAAGATAGTACAAGACTTCCAATGGTAAACAATTTCCAGCTCCTCCTCCTCTTCTTCCCCCACTCTCTCTCAGACATATGCATGCACGTATAAAAGATAAATAAGATGTGCCAATGAAGATTGTCATAGATTATTATTTTTTGTTTCGAAAAAGAAAGTTGTAATAGATTGCGTGAATGTACAGGGCAAGATTAGCGGTGAAAAAGGATGGATATCATCAGGGCCATGGGGAGGGGAAGATGGTGTAGATTGGGCTTACAAGCTCGACGGGCCAATAATGCAGATAAGTATTCGTTATGGAAAAGTTATCGAGTCAATTGTATTTGAAAGTAAAAGCTGCGATGGCATTGTTATGGGAGGCTCCGAGAAAATTGGCGGTGATGGTGGCTATGAGACGAAAACGGTGTGAATGTGACTCTCTTAAATTACCTTATTCACAGATCTACACATAGATGTATCTTCGGGTCCATTCGATGCACATGAGTTTCATACACATCGGATGGTTTCGGAGAACTCTATGTCCGGATTTGTATACTTTCGTTTGTGTCAATATTATAGATTTTTTTTGGCATTTTTTTAGTTTTGCATTGACAATTCAGTAACGCAACTCTAATTTATACTTGGTGCTTTTTAGTTCTGCATTGACAGTTCAGTAGAGCAAGTCTCGTCCATATTCCTGACATACGGAGTATTCAATAAACAAGTGACAATCCATTCTCTCTGTATGAACACAAATTTGAACGAATATGGGGCTTATGGTTCGAGATCAGGTGCTTCTTCGGTGTCCATCCCAGTAGAAGGTGGAGTCCTCGTTGGATTCCATGGACGTCTTGCAAACCACATCACTGCAATTGGCATATTTGTAGCACCCAAAGTCAATAGTTTGCCCAGTCCACAAAAAAAGGTTGACAGTTTACTTTCAGTTCAAGACCCAGATTCTACACCATCTTTGCTCAAGGTCCGCTTGTATCCTCTCTTTTTGTCTCTTCTCCAATTATGACATCCAAATTCTCATGGTCAGTTACGTACGTAAGGGATTGGGGTCTGTTATGGTTTTATTTGATGATCCAAATGTCCATTTTTGAAGATTCTCGATATGGAAATAATTGAACCATAAAAATCACGTAAAATAGTAGATACATCGGTAAACATCTCAACAGTATTTTTAAAAACTTCTATAGAAAAAGGTTTATCTTGGAACCGTTTGATCTGTGTGTGTTACACATTAACCATGTGGGACCATGTGCATCAACATATATGTGTCTGCATCTATACTCGGGCGCATGTTTCTCACCCAAATGTTTATAAGAGTACTATTTGAGATAGACATTTCTTAAAGGCGCATAAATTAATGTTTTAAGTAAATTTTGATGATAATCAATGGCTTTTAGATCTTCATTTTTTAGAGTTTCATGTTACATTGATGGCATTATTATGATTGTATATTGTTTGTGTTATGCCTATAATTTACACACGTTTACCATGTTCAGGCATTCGGTTCAGATATGGGTATGTCTAACGAAGGACCAGACTTATTCGCTAAATACTTATTCGCTAAATAACTATATTGATCCAATCAACATTAATTATTTTTTCCTAATTAATCTTCTTCACAAGCATTACAAAGTTAATGATTTCGACCATCAAAATGAGTGTAATTAAAAGAGCCAAAAATGAGCTTTTGAATACTCTTTGTAACTCAAGTTGTCCGCACCAGGCTACGCTTGCTTGCAGCGCAGCTCTATTGTGGGGGCACCTCACCTCTACACCCCTTGTACAGCAAAACCCCCAAACTCCATTTTTTAGGGCCTCTAATAATGATAATTCTAACCGTTCATCATGTACTTTTTGTTCACTACAACATTGTTATAAAGTTCAGCTCGATCGGTCTTTGATTAGTACATAAACAACTTGTATAAAATGGAGGTGAGCCTAAAAAATTGAGTTTGGAGCAGTATGGAAAATAAAATCCGGAGGTGAGCTAACTCCACTAATCCCCCAAGGGTTCAAACCCACCATCCACTAACAAAAAAAAAATTAAAAAAAACCCAATTAAACCGAAACGAAGTCTATAGTATGGACTCCGTCCGGTATTATCTTCGTTCGATATGAAGCCCTAAAACCAACAACGAAAGAAGCCCCAAATATATTGTCCTCATGCCCTCTCCTGCTGTAAGATTCTAAGGGTTTGCAAATCAAATCTTCATAATTTTGGGGGGTTTTGACAAGCAATTTTTTCGTCCAAATGCCCTGAACTTCATTTTGTCGGGAAATTTTAGAAAAATCAAAATATGGGCCAGCGTCACAAAAATATCCACACCAAAAGAGTGCTCTCCTTTATAATTAATAGAATAGAAAAATAGAAGATACTCCACAAAGCACCACTACACATGCATACTCAATAACAACGTACGCGATTGAATTTCTTCAAATAGGCACCATGAGACCCAAGAGTTCCAGTGGTAAACAATTTCCACTCCCACTCCTCTCTCTCTCTGTCTCCCCCTTACATATACGTATATGAAGGTTGTCATAGATGGGTTTTTGTTTTTGGTTTGAAAAACAATGTTGTAATAGATTGTGTAAATGTGCAGGGCAAGATTAGCGGTGAGGAAGCCGAGCAAAATGAAGAGATTAACCATAAAGAAGGATGGATATCTTTAGGGCCACAGGGGGGCATTTATGGCAAAGCTTGGGCTTACAAGCCCGACGGGCCTATATTGCAGATATGTATTCTTTATGGAGACGTTATCGATTCAATTGTCTTCGCAAGTAAAAGCTATGATGGCGTTGTTATAGGAAGCCCCAAGAAAATTGGCAATAGTACCGGTGGCCATGTGACTAATACGGTATGACCCTCTTTAGAGCATCCACATTTAACACTTTCTAAAAACATCTATTATATGACAAAAACTGTTAAAATTGGAGCCCAAAAAATATGTGTTAGAAAGTTATTAGTTAAAGAAAATAAAAGTGGTTCATTTGACATTTTTGAAGCATTTTAGATTGTGTTAAAGTGTAAACAAGTGAAGATAAATGTCACACTCCTCCTGTTTCTATACCTTTATATCCATTCCCTCTCTCTCTCTCTCTCTCTCTCTCTCTCTCTCTCTCTCTCTCTCTCTCTCTCTCTCTCTCTCTCTCTCTCTCTCTCTCTCTCTCTCTCTCCTTCGCTACCTGCAAAGCCACAGCCAACAAACGGTCCTAAAATCGAGTGGGCGTTTTTATCCAGTGAACTCCCTATAGCCATAAAGTGCTCAAATAGAGTTCCAAAAAAAAAACAAAAAAACATTTGTTATCTGAAAAATCAGTAAAACTCTGACTCTAAGGTGGGTCTACAATATCAAATGCGGATGCTTTTAGCTTATTCATAGACCCGTACACAAATGTATCTGGATTGATTCGATGCACGTAGTCCCCACACACGTTGGACGGTTTTGAACATCTTTGTGTTAGGATTTGTTTACTTTCGTTTGTGTCCAAAGCATTTTTCTAAATTTTGTGTCTTTATTGTCGAGACAAATGCACAGTTGAATTATTTAACAAAAAGGTACTAATTCAGATGAATTTCCAAATCAAAAAATTTTGAGATGAATTTTATCTTTTTTTTTTTTTGGCATCCCATAAAAAGTCCTAATTTATACTTTCACTTGTATAGATCTGCATCGACACTTCAGCAGAACAACTCTTGTCCATAAGCCTTACATATCAATACTACTGTGGAGAAGTGACAATCATATCTCTTTCTATGCACACAAATCTTAACAACTATGGCCCTTTTGGTGCGAGAGAGGCTGCTTCTTGTGTGTGCATTCCAATAGTTGATGGAGTCTTCGCTGGATTCCATGGACGTGTTGGAAGGTATATTACTGCAATTGGTATATTTGTAGCACCCAAATTCAATAGTTTGGTTTCAATTCAAGACCTAGATTCTGCGCCAAAAAAAGACCCAGATGTTGCGCCAACACACCACAAGGTCAGCTTCACTCCCCTCTGTTTTTCTCTTATCCAATTGGTAAATCAAAATTCTCAAGCTCATTTTCTTCTCATAAAGATTGTTACATAGGATAATGGGGTCTCTTGGGGTTTCGTTTTGATGATCTGAACGACTATTTTTTTAAATCAGGTGAAACATATTTATATAAAACGGTCTACGAATTCATATGATTTCGTAATTGCAACGGTTATGCATTTTGGGTATTTTGAGTCAAATCATATGACGTATTTACCCTATGCAATTATAAAACAGAAGCTAGAGCATGTTCAACAGGTTCTTTATTTGCATTTTTAGCTCAAATAGAGAGCTACTCTCAAGAAAAGCAGCTCCACCAGCGACCAGTCTATCAATCCACCTCTACGTTACTAATTTTGAGTACTAGTTTGGGTGAGGAGCTGTAGAGAAGGCAAAAAAAATAGTTATATTTTAAAATGTATAATGTTAAATATATTTAATATGGATCTTTTTTGATATTTCTCGATAAGTACTATTAAACGAAATTTTCAAAATTGGAAGAGTAATTAAAAAATAGCAAGCATACCTGTAAATAGACAAAAAAATTTGGGACTTAGGGAGTATTATTATGTTGGCTTGGAGGAGTAGTTGGTTTGACCCAAGTCAGAGCATGAGAACTACAAGCACGTGAGATTCTCCAACTTTTTTTTGTACTGTTTAGTGACATACATTTATTATACGCAGTAACTCATATGTGATGTGATTATTTTGACTCTGGCAGAGAGAATATTTATTCTCTTCAAAACACCGAACTTACATACCCTTTTTTAGTAGATGCGCTATTGAATTTCTTCGAATAGGCATCAAGATAGTAAACAATTTCCTCCTCCACTCTCTCTCTCTCTCTCAGACATATGCACGTATAAAAGATAAATAAGATGTGCCAATGAAGATTGTCGTAGATTAATATTTTTTGTTTCAAAAAAGAAAGTTGTAATAGATTGCATGAATGTACAGGGCAAGATTAGCGGTGAAGAAGGATGGATATCATCAGGGCCATGGGGAGGGGAAGATGGTGTAGATTGGGCTTACAAGCTCGACGGGCCAATAATGCAGATAAATATTCGTTATGGAAAAGTTATCGAGTCAATTGTATTTGAAAGTATAAGCTGCGATGGCATTGTTATAGGAGGCTCCGAGAAAATTGGCGGTGATGGTGGCGATAAGACGAAAACGGTGTGAATGTGACTCTCTTAAATTACCTTATTCTCATAGATCTGTTGAAAGTCATCACCGACTCTCCGGAAATCTCCGGATGCTTCCAGAATATTTCGGGTTTTACTAGAATATTCCACAATGTTCCGGAATGTTCTGGACTCTAGTAGAAGGTTCCGGATCCTATTAGAATGCTCCGGGTTATTCTAGAACCTTCCGGAAACTTATGGAAGGTGATGGAGTCTTCCGGGTTACTCTGGAATCTTCTAGACTATGATAGAAGAATTTAGGTTTGTCTAGAAGCTTGTAGAATTAATCTAGGATAGTCCTTTTCTAGAAAGTTCTCTGGCTCCCTATAAATAGGAATGGGAGCTCATTTGTGTAGGTGTGTGTTAGAGAGATACACCAAGTGTTGTGAGAAGCACAAAGTGTGTGCATAAGTGAGTTGATTGAGTATTGACACAAACTCTAGTGTGAGAGTGAGGTGTCTTGTATACTAGTGAGTGTACTTCTGCAATTTTGTATTGAATAAGAGAGAGAATATTCAATACAAGTGTCTAGTTTGGGGTATCCAAACTCAACAAGATCTACACATGCATACATGTATTAGCGGATCCGTTCGATGCACATGAGTTTCATACACATCGGATGGTCCCGGAGAACTCTATGTCCGGATTTGTATATTTTCGTTTGTGTCAATATTATAGAATTTTTTCCACATTTTTTTAGTTTTGCATTGACAATTCAGTAACGCAACTCTAATTTATACTTGGTGCTTTTTAGTTTTGCATTGACAGTTCAGTAGAGCAAGTCTCGTCCATATTCCTGACATACGGAGTATTCAATAAACAAGTAACAATCCATTCTCTCTGTATGAACACAAATTTGAACGAATATGGGGCTTCTGGTTCGAGATCAGGTGCTTCTTCGGTGTCTATCCCAGTAGAAGGTGGAGTCCTCGTTGGATTCCATGGACGTCTTGCAAACCACATCACTGCAATTGGCATATTTGTAGCACCCAAAGTCAATAGTTTGCCTAGTCCAAAAAAAAAGGTTAACAGTTTGCTTTCAATTCAAGACCCAGATTCTGCGCCATCTCATCTCAAGGTCAACTTCTATCCTCTCTTTTTGTCTCTTATCCAATTATGACATACAAATCTCATGGTCAGTTACGTACGTAGGGGATTGGGGATTGTTACGGTTTTATTTTGATGATCCAAACGTCTATTTTTGAAGATTCTTGATATGGAAATTATTGAGATCCATAAAAATCATGTAAAACAGTAGATACATCGGTAGTCTTCTCAACAATATTTTTAAAAATTCTACAGACAAAGGTTTGTCTCGAACTGTCCGATCTTTGTGTGTCCTACATTAACCGTGTGGGACCATGTGCATCGTACAGTTCCAAACATATATGTGTCCGCATCTATACCCAGACGTATGTGTCTCACCCAAATGCTTATAAGAGAACTATTTGAGATAAACATTTCTTAAAGACGCGTAAATTCATGTTTTTAAGTTAATTTCGATGATAATCAATGACTTTTAGATCTTCATTTGTTTAGAGTTTCATGTGATATCGATGACATTATTTTGATTGTATATTGTTTGTGTTATGTTTATGATTTACACATGTTTACCATGTTCAGGCGTACTCGGTTCAGATATGGGTATGTCTAACAAAGGACCAGACTTATTCGCTCAATAACTATATTGATCTGATCAACATTAATCATTTTTTCCTAATGAATCTTCTTCACAAGCATTACAAAGTTAATGATTTCGATCATCAAAATGAGCCTGCAATTAAAATAGCCAAAATGATCTTTTGAATTCTTTTTGTAACTCAAGTTGTCCGTTACATTTGCTTGTGGTGTAGCTCTATTGTGGGGTCACCTCACCTCTACATCCCTAATACACCAAACCACCCCCCAGATTCGGAGGTGAACGGACTCCACTAATCCCCCAGGGTTCTAACCCACCATCCACTAATAAAATAACGCTAATTAAACTGAAACAAAGTCTATTATGAACTCTGTCCGGTATTATCTTCGTTCGATATGAAGCCCTAAAGCCAACAGCAAAAAAGCCCCAAATGTATTCTCCTCATGCCCTCTCCTGCTGTAAGATTCTAAGGGTTTAATTGCAAATCAAATCGTCATAATTTTGGGAGTTTTGACTTGCAATTTTTTTCTTCCAGATGCTCTAAACTTTATTTTATCGGGTAATTTTGGAAAAATCAAATTATGGGCAGAGTGTTCTCCTTTATAAATATAATAGAAAAATAGAAGATACTCCACAAAGCATCAGTACACGCATACATAATAAAAACCTACGCCATTGAGTTTCTTCAAGGCACCAAGAGAGCCAAGAGTTCCAGTGGCAAACAATTTCCACTCCCACCCCTCTCTCTCTCCCATTTACATATACGTATATGAAGGTTGTCATAGATCTGTGTTTTTTTTTTTTTGAATGAAAAACAATGTTGTAATAGATTGTGTGAAATTGTGAATGTGCAGGACAAGATTAGCAATAAAGAAGCTAAGCAAAAAAAACTGATCAGCAGTGAAGAAGAATGGATATCTTTAAGGCCATGGGGGTCAAAATATGGCGCATATTGGGCTTACAAGCCCGACGGGCCTATATTGCAGATTTGTATTCTTTATGGAGACGTTATCGATTCAATTGTATTTGCAAGTAAAAGCTATGACGGCGTTGTTATAGGAAGCCCCAAGAAAATTGGCAACAGTACAGGTGGCCATGTGACTAATACGGTATGACCCTCTTTAGAGCATCCGCATTTAACACTTTCTAAAAACGTTTATTATAAAACAAAAACTGTTAAAATTGGAGCCCAACAAATGTGTGAGAAAGTTATTAGTTAGAGAAAATAAAATGGTTCATTTGACATTTTTGAAGCATTTTAGAGTGTCGTTAAAGTGTAAACAAGTGAAGATAAATGTCACACTGTTCCTGTTTCTATACCTCTCTCTCTCTCCCTCTCTCTCTATCCCCTTCACTACCTGCAAAGCCATAGCCAATAAAAATAAATAAATAAATAAAATAAAGAAAAAAAAACGTTTGTTATCTGAAAAAGTCAGTAAAACTCTGACTCTGACTCTAAAAACAATGAAGTGGGTCTACAATATCAAATGCGGATGCTTTTAGCTTATTCATAAACCCGTACACAAACGTATTTGGATCGATTCGATGCACGTAGTCCCACACACATTGGACGGTTTTGAACATCTTTGTGTTTGGATTTGTTTACTTTCGTTTGTGTCCATAGCATTTTTCTAAATTTTGTGTCTTTATTGTCGAGACAAATACGCAGTTGAATTATTTAACAAAAAAGGTTCTATAATACAGATGAATTTCCAAATCAAAAAATTTTGAGATGAATTTTATCTTTTTTTTTTTTTTTTTGGCATCCCATAAAAAGTCCTAATTTATACTTTCACTTGTATAGATCTGCATCGACACTTCAGCAGAACAACTCTTGTCCATAAGCCTTACATATCAATACTATTGTGGAGAAGTGACAATCATATCTATTTCTATGCACACAAATCTTAACAACTATGGCCCTTTTGGTGCGAGAGAGGCTGCTTCTTGTGTGTGCATTCCAATAGTTGATGGAGTCTTCGCTGGATTTCATGGACGTGTTGGAAGGTATATTACTGCAATTGGTATATTTGTAGCACCCAAATTCAATAGTTTGGTTTCAATTCAAGACCTAGATTCTGCGCCAAAAAAAGACCCAGATGTTGCGCCAACACAGCACAAGGTCAGCTTCACTCCCCCCCTATTTTTCTCTTATGTAATTGGTAAATCAAATTCTCAAGCTCATTTTCTCTCTTATAAAGATTGTTACAAAGGATAATGGGGTCTCTTGGGGTTTCATTTTGATGATCTAAACGTCCATTTCTAAAATTCACGCTAATTCATAAAAATTAGGTGAAACATAGTTAAAACGGTGTTAGAATTCATATGATCGATTTGGTAATTGCATCGGTTATGCATTTTGGGGGATTTTGAGTCAAATGATATGACGTGTTTGCCCTTTGCAGTTATAAAACAGAAGTTTGAGCATGTTTAACAGGCTCTTTATTTGCATTTTTAGCTCAAATAGAGAGCTACCCTCAAGAAAACCAGCTCCACCAGTGACCAATCCGTCAATCCACCTCTCTGTAGTGTCCTAATTTCTAGATAGATCTCTTGATCTGCTTTTTAACCTTCATGAACAGGACTCCTTGGTACACCCGCACACTAAGCACCCGGCATTAGCACCCAACCTGGCCGAAAGTTGGCCAGGGAAGGCTCTCCGACGGTCTAGTAAGGATTTTGAAGAAGGAAGTACTAAAGAGATGAGTTATATTGTTTAGAGAGAGTGAATTGTGTACCTTTTAGGGATTCTCCTCTTCCTTTATGTAGGCTTCTTCTAACTTGTGCTCCAAGTACAGGGGCAAATCAGTCATTTGGCTTGGATGACATCACGACATGTCACGAGCCAAGTTCTATTATCATTGCATGCAATTGTCTCGAATCGTGGCTTGACGCGTATCAAAACGGCTCGGCTGTCGTTACCATGACGTGTGGACAACTGCCTTCACGAGAATGTCACCAGGAGTAACCGCCTTGGATGATATCATCCGTGACCTAAGTTATAATCGATATCTCGGATTTTCATTCGACTCATCTCGGATTTCGCCCGGCTCGGATGTGACTCGTCCGGATCAAAGTCTTACTCGGCCAAGACACCGACTCGTCCCGACCCAGACTGTCTCGGTATGATCATTTCGGTTTGTATCCGAATTGGGCCTTGTCACATTTGGGGTCCGGACCAATGGGCTGTGCAAAATTAGATTACCTCGAGACATTATTTTTTGGCTCTCTACACTCTCCGTTACTGATTTTGATACTAGTTTGAGCGAGGAACTGTAGAAAGGCAAACTTTAAAAAAAAAAAAAAATGTTTCTTTTCCCTTGGCCCAAGTCTTCTTTTGCTATCTTCATCATTCTTCGATTTGAAAATTGAAACCATATACAAAGACAACAGTGGGAGAATCCCCAAATGTATTCTACTCATGCCCTCTCGTGCTATGAGATTCTAAGGGTCTGTTTGGAAAATGGGGAAAGGAAGGGAAATGGAGTGAAAGTTTTAAAATTTTCTCTTCCCTTGTTTGGTTGGAGAGAAAAGAGAGAAAATGATTACATAGAGTTATAGGAATGGTAAATTTTCCCTCTCATTTTCTCCCATTTTTCTTCTTGAGTATTTTCTCTTCTATTCCCTCATTCCATAAGTTCTAAACAAAGCCTAAGGGTTTGCAACTCAAATACTCAACATAGTCTCTCTCAAGGTTATGAATCCCGTACCGGCTTGAATTCCGGTTATATCCTACCAGTACAGTATGGTACCAATATCGACCAGTATCGAGTACTATTTCGAATTTAGCAGTACAACCGATGTGTGTGTGTTTGTGTGTATATTATCTAAATTTTTTCCCATATCATATAGTTCATCATAAAATAAACTATTATTACTAATAAAAATTAAAGATGAATTCTGCTGGAATTGTTCCTTGACCTTCACATATGTTCCAACAAATTCAATTAGTACAAGAAATACTACACGAAAGATGCTGTAGTTTTGCGGAGTCCCAATAACTTTTCAACTACCACTGCCACTTGATCTTTACTCCTTTCCCCCCGAAAAACCTATCAGTCATCATAAAGAAGATAAAAGAGGAGCAATATGGCTGCACCCTTTATTTGAGTCAACAGTCATACAAATCAAATGCTGATTAATATGTTTTTGAAATGAATTTATCTTGTGTACTGAAATTATGCAAAGCAGTAAAAGTGTGTGGAGGGGGGTAGGACGTCCACTTTTAAAAGTTAACAATTACGATTTTAACAAACAATTCAATGATTTAGGTGAAAACCACTTAGGGTCAAAGTACCCTAAGCATAAAATTACAGCCTAATCTACTAATTGTTATAAATCAAAAGGTTTAATCAAGAGCTACAGGACTAGAAATTACCAACTTGTCCGAAAGTACACATAACTCCACTCTTGATTGAGCTCTCCGAACCCTTCTAGATTCTATAGCCTCCTCTAGTTTAACAGCCCTCGATCTCCATATCAAAGATTGCCCTGGATCATCCGGCCATGTAGTTATGTAGGAAACAACACATGTTGATTGGAAGATTTAATTTTTATGAAGGTTTTACTAAACAAAATCAATCTAGAGTCAATCCATTGGTAGGTCAAAGCAAGCTTATGTCATCTCAAGAACTTCAAAAGCTCACACAAGAATAAGAAGGGGGGACACAATCTCTCTCTAAAAGTGGGCTGATTTTAAGAAGTTGTACCCTAAATAAGAAAAAAAATGCGTATATACTCAATTTCAAATTCCCTAAGCTAGCCACTTAAAACATGACACATGGCCTTTAAAAGAGTTAGCAAACGCTTGGAAACGCTCCTAAAATTTGGACGGACAAGATCAAGACATGTGTAAAATGATGGTTTGCAAAAACATGCGTTTGCAGATGCTTGGAAACGCTTTTAAAAATCTAAATGGTCAAGATCTAGATACGTGTACAATGATGGCTTTCAAAAATATGCGTCTGCAAACGCTTGGAAATGCTAGATGCTGAAAGTATAATGCCTTCACAAAAATCATGAAATTTCAATAAATATCAATGCACTAGCGTAAGATTTAAAATGACAACTTAAATCATGACATTTGAAAGCCAAATTAAGAACCCAAATGCAAATGTTTAATGCATGATTATACCTTCCCAGATGAGCTCCAAAATACTTGGCACGTCAATAGACTTTATAACACATCTTGTAATCTCTTGAATGGAATGTCTAGATTCAAGTTCTGACACTCTACCTCCCATGACCCCAAATGAAAATTAAACTAATTACAGACTCCAAAAGGCTTGACATAACCGCAAAAACAACAACAAAACTAATTGTATGAATGGATTTGTTCAATGTTGCTGCCCATTTTCATAAACATAAATGGAGTAGATTATTTTTTGACAAGGCAATTGTTTATATCTACCCTATCTTTTTTTTTTTTTTTTTTGAAAAGCAAAACGGAGTTTCATTAATCTTCATAGAGGAATTACAAATATTAAGGGGGACCAAAGAGAAGGCATCACAACGAATGGAAGCATCCCAACTAGATTGACACCCAACCATCCAACAATCATATGCTGCCAAGGAACCCGAAGCAATGGTTGATAAGGGATCAACCAATTGGAAAAGCCAAAAGGCAGAGTGAAAAACAATTAAATACAATCCCAGAAGAGGATATAGGCTGGGAACAAACTCACATCCCAACCCAATAAACACAACAACATCTGTTCCAGCGTTCAGCAACAACAAGTGGATAACAATATAACATAGAGTAGGCAAAGCATGGAGACAGTGAATATAACTAGGTAGCAGCCAAAATACTTCCCAGGTTGTGTGCAAAATCTTCCACCGAATATGAATTTGGTCCCCATTTGGTTTTAACCCAAAAAGTCACTCTAATCTTGATGAGTTCAAGCAATTCCACCGAATATGGATGGAGGATTTAAGGATAGCGAGTTCAACTACTGAGATATGCCCCCGGGTTTGGGCAACTAAGAAAATAAATCATAGTTATATAAAAATAAAGGCTTATCTGTTGTTTTGGTCCCTGAAGTATGCCACAAATTTCAAAATCGTCCTTTTAAAAATTTTGGTTTCAATTTCATCCTTGTAAAACTTTGATGATTTCAATGTTGTCCTTTCCGTCCAATGAGCGACGGAAAAAGCTTACATGGACTAACGGAAGCCTAAAGTCACCTGTGACATGTACCTTTCCCTCCAAGTGCCAACAAACCCTCCCTTACCTCTCTCTTCCCTTGCCTTCTCTCTCTCTTTGATCTGCAAAGGACCACCGCCATCCTTTCTCTCTAGTCCTTAGTTTTCATCTATTCCTCCCCTTTCCACCCATTAACATTTCGATGACCATTCTCCAATCGTTGAGGGACGACCACCACCATCAATTTCTCCAAAAACCCACATAAATTGAAACCCACCTTTGTAATAAATAACTCCATCGCACACTTTTGTACATGGACCTCCCTCAATTAAGAGACTAACTTTAGAAATTGAAGTTCGAGTTGAGGAGAACATCTTCAACATGGTAAACATTAAACCAAACCTTTCTTTGTCTGAGCCGGCCAGTAAAACGGTAATTTATTTCATAAATTAACTATGTCACCTGTTATTTTAATGGGTGGATTTGGAAAACTTAATGGGTAGAGAATGACTAAAAATGTGGGTGTTCAATTAACCGACGAAAAATAAAATAAAATGAACTTCTCGTGTAACGACAAAATGAAGAAAATTATCATCTTCCAATTACGAAAATTGGTGAAAAGAGAGAGAGAGAGAGAGAGAGAGAGAGAGAGAGAGAGAGAGAGAGAGAGAGAGAGAGAGAGAGAGAGAGAGAGAGAGAGAGAGTTCCCCAATTTGGGAGCGCTTTTTTTTTTTTTTTTACTATTTTTAGTTTTAACTACAGGGAGTGTTTGGTTAATTGGTTTGGAAACTAAAGGGGGAGAGAGAGAAGGATGATAGGGACCCACCATTTGTTTTATTTGTGAAATGGTACATGTCATAGGGGCTTCTGTTAGTCCACCTAAGCCTTTTCCGTTTTCCATTGGACGGAAGGATAACATTGAAATTGTCAAAGTTTTACAAGGATGAAATTGAAACCAGAATTCTTAAAAGGACGATTTTGAAATTTGTAGCATACTTCAAGGACCAAAACAACAGATAAGCCAAAAATAAACTACTGCCTCCGTTAAATATTGCTCGGCTTCTTTTCTTTTTTGGACGTTTAAAAGAATTGTCTATAATTAAGTTATAATTTATGAATTTTTTTATATTGAATATGGATCTTTTTTTATTAGATCTCAATTAGTTTTATTAAATAAAGTTGTTAGAAGTACAAAAAAATCATAGATTATGATATATAAACAATTTTTTGAGACTTTTAACAAGGTAAATATGCCTAACAATATAGGACGGAGGGAGTAAAAGTTTCCCAAGCGTGAGCCGCGTTGGAGTCCCCAGGGCACACATCCCTTTCTGACTTTTGTAGAACTTCAGACACTTTTTCAATTTTTCTCTTTTTTTATATTAATTATCAGCATGCTCTTTTCGCTTTTTTCCTCTGCTCCATTTCCCCCCTAATAAGTCTAGAACTACACTCAAAATACACATCCAAATATACAAACACTTTTACAAATGTATAAGACCACACACACACACACACACACACAAAAAAGACCACACAAAATTGTAGTGTTATATGTGTGAGTCCCACATAATTATGTCTGTGTTTGTGTAATTGTGTTTATATTTTGAGTGTGATTCTAGACTTTTTGTTTTTTTCCCTCCCAATCTGCAGTATTACAAAAATCACATTACTTAATTACTTTCATATAAATTTTGCATGAGAATTTTAATTAGCCATCCTGTTTGAAAAACTTGTTTATGTTCCCATCCTGGGAGATTTGAATACTTATGTTCTCATCCCGATATTGTATAAATGTCCAATTATGCCCTTATTATGTAATAATGTACAAGTGATATGTTCTTACATTTGGTTAAAAAAAATTATTCCAATGGTGGAGAATTGAAAACAAATCGAATGAGATAACACCATTTATTAGTTTTTTCACACAAATCATAGTTTAAATACGAGGATGCTATCTTCTAAAAAAAAAAAAAAAACTCTTACAATTATTTCTTTTATAGTTATATACTTTTAGTTTGAAATAAAAATAGATTTTGTGCCAAAAAAGACCCAAATGCTGTGTTAACACAGCACAATGTCAGCTTCTCTTCCCTCCATTTTTCTCTCATCCAATTTAGTAAATCAAAATTCTCAAGCTCGTTTTCTCTCATAAAGATTGTGACGTAGGATAATGGGGTCTGTTAGGGTTTCATTTTGATTATCCAAATACCTATTTTTAAGATCAGTCGTTATGAAAATTATTGATTCATTAAACTGACAGGAAACATAGTTAGATACATCGGTAGTCATCTCAACAAATCAAATATATATTTAAAAAAATGAATATGTACTCTGTTTAGTGATCTCGACAAAGGTTTATTTGAAATTGTCTAATCGTTGTTCTCCCGACATTCACCTTGTGTGAGCACGTGCATCCTATAGTTTCGAACATATCTATGTCCGGATATGTACCCAGACCTTTGTGTCTCACCCAAGTGTTTATTAAACTACGATACGACTAGATATTTCTTTAAGGCACACAAATTCATGGTTTAAGTAAATTTTGAAGATAATAAATGACTTTTAGTTCTACATTTGTTTAGAGTTTCATGTTACATTGTTGGAATTATTTTGATTATAAATTGTTTGCACTATTTTTATGATTTACACATGTTTACCATGTTTAGGCGTTAGGTTCAGGCATGAGTGTGTCTAACAAATGAACAGAAACCCACTTATTCGCTCAATGTAACTATCTATTAAACCAATCAACACAATTTCTCGTAATTAATCATTTTTTCTTATTTCTCGTACTTAATCTTCTTGAAAAGTGTAACAAAATTAGTGATTTTTGATCCCCAAAATGATCCTGAAATCAGCTTAAACATAGCCAAAACCAACTGTAGAATTTTCATTTTACAACCCAGGCTGTCCGCGCCCCTCTACTATTCTCTAGGGATTCAATCTCACTATCCACTAACGATAGACCCAATTAAACAGAAACAAAATCCTGGATGAACTCTGTTCGGTTTTCAATATCTGACTCCTATAAAGGTGAAGGCTTCTCGGCAATGCACAGAAGTAAGCATCATCATTTGGCCCCTTGGCTCATGGCCCGCCCGAAGCCCACAAGGCCCGAGCCCGCCAAATGGGCGGGCTAGCTAGTATGTCGTTTTTGTACCAAAAATATAATTTATAAAACAAGGAATTAACTATTATTCCGAAGAATAGTGGTTAAGTCCGAGATCGTCCACAGAGAGTAAAAGCTAAGTCGCAGTGCCTTCAATTAATTTCTAATTTAATTATGAGAACAGGAGAAATTTGGTTTGGATTTGATTGAACTAGTGATTAAACTAAAATTAAATAAAAAGCGATTAAAGTTTAGAAACAAATGTGAGAAGGGACTAGGGTTTCGATTCAATCTCCCCTCATAATATGATTGTGATGAAATCTAGGGTTCTCTCAACATATGACCAGATCACCAACAGGGTAGCAATTCCTATCGATAATCCCCAAAAATATAATCAAGACTCGTACTCCGTATAGACTATCTCAACACGGCACGGATCGTCTCACCGGACTTAACGGGCGGCACGACCCGTCTCACGTCGTATAATCTATCTCAGAAACTATCTCGAAACTTTAAAAACGGTTGCACAACGGTGTTCGATATCATGAATACAAACACAATATGAAGATTGGAAGAATAAAAACTTTCATAAAAATAATGAATCATCCAAGTTGCACAACTGATGTTGAATATAAAACCCTAAAAATCTATACAACCATATTACTCGGAGAGATATTCTCGTTACGCTAGCCGAAGCGTTTAGCCGATCATGGAACTCCCCAATTTCCTGCCGCAGCCGTGTGCGGCTCTCCTGTTATGCGTGAAAAAAGTGATCCCTGAACCAAACCCCTCGCAGCCTTTATATATGCTGCTGACCGACTTCCTGAATATGGAAGCAAAACCTTCCTTTAATTTGCAGCCAAATCTTCTCCTTAATGGGTAATTGGTGGGCCCTTCTTGGATATACACAGAATTTCTCTAGTGAACCACGGAAATTCACTTCCTAAGTAAATTATGCCCAATAAAAGTTGCCCTCAAAATCTCCGTGCAAATCCAATTTGCTCTGAATTAATTCAATCAACACCCTTAACTTCTCAATTTAGCACCGTGTTCCATTTAATTGTTCCGCAAGTCCTGAAACTAGAAAAACAAGTATTAAGCTCCAAGTAATATATTAAAAAGGGCGTAACAACAATAAATTAGGGGCCGCTAATGGGCACATTTGTGCTCTTATCACAACCCCCAACTTACAATTTGTTGTCCCTAGCAAATAAAAGAACAGAAAAACTAATCAAAAGCAAACTACTAAGGATAGGTCTTTTAAACCCCCGGGCGGCCCCGGTAGGACGAGTAAAGTCTCGTGAGGGTTTTCAGCGGTGATCACCCACAAAACACTGTGCATCCACTCACATGGAATTTGGAAACCTGCAAGACGACTTACCAATATTTCAAACAGAGAGTATGAAGTTATTGCAAAGATATAACGGGCATAAACAATTATAACTGCTTTCAAGTCGTGAAAATAAAGCATGGCACCTAAATTTAGTGTGTGTGTGTGTGTACATAGGCCTCAATCAAAAAGTGAGAAACAATTAAAAGCTCTCTCCGGACCGAGTCTCAACTTCAAATCTCACTGTGTCATGCACTCACAAATAAAATCACTCGAGACAAGGTGCATATTATGTACTCTCAATGTGTGCGGGCGGAGATTGTGCAATAAGAAATCAAAGTACCCCGCACACTCTGACACGAAAAAAAAAATGCTTTATATTGTGGACACATGATTTCATGAATGAAATGCCAAGTACCAAAACTAATCTCTATCCACCAATCCACAACCCATTGCCCCTAAAATCAAATAGGACTTTAATTCCGGTTATAGCGTTGGGTAAGGAAAATGTTGCAGAGCTAGGGTAAAATAATCCAGTGTCTGAGAATAGGCAAATCACCAACATAGGACAAGGCTAATTTAACAATATGTGCCCTCTTTTCATCAATTTCACCACATCTCTCTTTCACCCTATAACACAGTTCCACAATGAAATCACTTATTTCTTTCTTTCAATAATGAATTGGAGTATTTCCTTTTTTTTTCTTTTTTTTCTTTTTTTTTCTTCCAATGATTTTTTTTTCATTGTTTTTTTCTTTCTCTGCTTATTTTTTTTTATTTTACCATTGGAAAAAAAAAACTCCACTATTCAAGCGCACATTTCTCAATTATACTCACACCATTCTCTTAAAAAAGTAACCCGCATATTTGCCATTCTCAAGACACGATATAGATAGTGGAGCTCAACAAAGAAAAGGCATTATGCAAAGGGCTCAACATGGCTTACAAGGGTTAAGCATTTGAGAAAAACAGGCTCAAAATAGCAAAAATTGCCTATTATCCTCTCGTAGGGGCAATACAACCATGAATTCATACCAAACCCAAGAGATAAGTAACAAGCAATATATTTTAATACTTGGCAGCAAGAATAATGAGACCAACAACGACTTGACTCTTTTCATGACAAACAAAGAGTTTCTATGACACCACTCCAAGGAAAGATAAGGCTCTAAAGCTCACTCGGGCATAAGTCTCCACTAAACTAGCCATCGAGAACAATCAAAATGTAACTCACAAAATAACCAAGGCCCAATGTATGTGAAGTGCAAAAGGTGCTAAAAATAAGTGCCACGATAAATTTCCACAAAAGACTAGCAAAAAGAACCATTATGCCACAAAATATCCAAGCAATAAGCAACGCACCTCTACTTAAGCTATCAACAGTCAATCTCAACTAATCCCAAATTGCATGCAAAGAGGATCCACTATTTTTATTTTATTTTATTTTCAAATTTTCCATTTTTTTTCATATAGTAAAGACTCATAGGTACTCAAAATTCGAAGAGATTCCCACCCCCAACTTGAACTAGACAATGCCCTCATTGGTGATTAGATAGATATAATATAGCAAGCCAAGTGCAAGAGAAAAGGGAAGAGAACACCTCAAAAGTGGATGACGGCAAGCCTAACAAAGATACGGGGCAAAGAACACCCCCAACTTAAACCAAAGCAACCTGCACATTAGTCCAAAACAAAACAAAACACAAGAACACAAAAACAAAACTATCTAAAAGGAATGGGAAAAAAAATAAAAATAAAAATAAAACAATAAGGAAAAGAAAGAAAAAAAAACTAATTAAAAAAAAATACAAAATTTACTATACTCACACAAATTTCTAGCTTCTATCACCACACGAATAGCTACTGCGATGAACATGTCACTCCATTCTAAGCTCTGTGTCAAGTATTGAACTCGACCGTTCCACAAGATAAGATACTTCGAGTATCTTAATTGCATAAGTCGCTTTTGGAACTTAAACTCCACCAAGTGCACAATCCAAACCAAATCAATTTTTAAACTGTTGACGATATCTACTAAACATGTATGGGAAGCCAAATCAAAACCATCAACACCAAGAAAATCGATTAGTTCTACTCTTTGAAAATCTTGTAATGGTGGAGACTTAATAGGAATGTTGACATTATCTACAACCGAGAGTATTTGATTATCGAGTTCAATTGGACTTTGGACAATTATCGGCAATGATTCTTCAAGTGGTTCTGCATGGAAAGGCATAGTAGGTGTATAAATAGAATGCTCTTGAGGAGAACATTGGACATTAAGCTCATCACTACCTTCAAATTTCAAAACTTTTTCCAATTCTAATTTACCCTCCTCATTATTAACAATTGACTCTATTTTTTCACCTACCACAGCATAAGAATTGGTCAATTCAAAATCTTCAATTTCAACGCAACATTGGGGCTTTTGAGCCAATTCATCAAAACAGTCCCAACTCTCTTCAGCATCTTTACTATGAAATTCATCATTAGACATGATATCAACAAACTTGCGCGTCTTAGAATTTAAACTTTGGTAAAAAGTATTCATAAGGTGCCCAAGTTCACACTTAAAATGTGACCAAGAGAGTAGTAAACATTTAAACCGCCACCAACATTTTGAAAAAGGCTCCTCATCTCGTTGGTAAAAAATTGAGACCTTTTGTAATAGCATATGAGTCTCGTACATAGGGCAGTAATCATCGAAAAATTGCTTTTGCATCTCAGCCCATGTACAATTTGATCTTAGACTCAAAGAATAAAACAAATTCTTAGCACTACCTCGCAAAGATAATGGAAATAATCTGAGTAGGTCGACTTCATCACTTAAACAAAGGTCCTCAAGTTTTTCAATATGCTCGCATGGGTTTTCAGAGTCTATGCCATGAAAAATAGGAAGCGGATAAATAACTTCAGGCTTCAACTCAAGGCTTTGTGCACTAGGTGAAAAACTCTCGTATGATGGAGGATATGGTGTTGTTGTTTGCCAATAATTGGGCAAAGGTTCCACCGAACTTTGAAATGGAACTCCAAACTCTCCATAGTAATCTCTCAAATAACTCATTTTTTTAAATATTTTTTTAATGCAAAAAGAAAAAAAAATCTTTTAATGCAAACTAATCTACTGAAATAGGTAAAAAATAAAAAAAATAAAAAATAAAAAACTAAACTAAACTCACGATGCTATTGGCAAAAATTCCTTAACTGCATTGGATATCCTCAAACACCACGCAACTGTAACTTCAAATTCGACCTGCATGAAGTTAAGAAACCTGCACCAACGAAACAACTACAAAAAGAAATAAAATAATAAAAAAATACTACTAATAAAAAAATTATAAACTAAGAATCAAACTAACAACAAAATTGAAAATACGCAACCGTGTTTTTACTCCCCGGCAACAGCGCCAAAATTTGGTATGTCGTTTTTGTACCAAAAATATAATTTATAAAACAAGGAATTAACTATTATTCCGAAGAACAGTGGTTAAGTCCGAGATCGTCCACGGAGAGTAAAAAGCTAAGTCGCAGTGCCTTCAATTAATTTCTAATTTAATTATGAGAACAGGAGAAATTTGGTTTGGATTTGATTGAACTAGTGATTAAACTAAAATTAAATGAAAAGCGATTAAAGTTTAGAAACAAATGAGAGAAGGGACTAGGGTTTCGATTCAATCTCCCCTCATAATATGATTGTGATGAAATCTAGGGTTCTCTCAACATATGACCAGATCACCAACAGGGTAGCAATTCCTATCGATAATCCCCAAAAATATAATCAAGACTCGTACTCCGTATAGACTATCTCAACACGGCACGGATCGTCTCACCGGACTTAACGGGCGGCACGACCCGTCTCACGTCGTATAATCTATCTCAGAAACTATCCCGAAACATTAAAAACGGTTGCACAACGGTGTTCGATATCATGAATACAAACACAATATGAAGATTGGAAGAATAAAAACTTTCATAAAAATAATGAATCATCCAAGTTGCACAACTGATGTTGAATATAAAATCCTAAAAATCTATACAACCGTATTACTCGGAGAGATATTCTCGTTACCCTAGCTGAAGCGTTTAGCCGATCATGGAACTCCCCAATTTCCAGCCGCAGCCATGTGCGGCTCTCTTGTTATGCGTGAAAAAAGTGATCCCTGAACCAAACCCCTCGCAGCCTTTATATATGCTGCTGATCGACTTCCTGAATATGGAAGCAAAACCTTCCTTTAATTTGCAGCCAAATCTTCTCCTTAATGGGTAATTGGTGGGCCCTTCTTGGATACACACAGAATTTCTCTAGTGAACCACGGAAATTCACTTCCTAAGTAAATTATGCCCAATAAAAGTTGCCCTCAAAATCTCCGTGCAAATCCAATTTGCTCTGAATTAATTCAATCAACACCCTTAACTTCTCAATTTAGCACCGTGTTCCATTTAATTGTTCCGCAAGTCCTGAAACTAGAAAAACAAGTATTAAGCTCCAAGTAATATATTAAAAAGGGCGTAACAACAATAAATTAGGGGCCGCTAATGGGCACATTTGTGCTCTTATCACTAGCCCAGCCCGACTTTTCCATGGGCTGGGCTAGGCTTGGGCTTAAGAATTTTAGCTACAACCTGCCTGCTCATTGGCCTGCCCAATAGACCAGCCTGTCGGCTCGAGATACTAGTCCGTCCGTAGCCCGGTACACTTTTAATGCATTACTGAACGGTTAATGTACATAAGATATAATATATAATGTATCAAAAAAATATAATACAAAGTACCAAAAAAAATATTATACACATAGTTGGACAAATGTGTGTAATTATGTATATATCTCGGAGTAAAGTTCTAATAGGAAACTAAACATATGCATTGAAATTTTGAGAAGGTATTCAACTTTGACCATCCAACTGAACATATGCACAGATGGTGGATATTTTGATATAGACAATGGTTTGATCGTCAAATTTTTCAAAAAAAAAAGAAAAAGATATCAACAATGTTTACCCTTTTAAAATGTATTCAACTTTAACCATCCATTTGCTGCATGAGTAACAACTGCTCATGGTGTATTATTGTTATTACATATGGTAGGTTAGACAAAGTTCAGTTGTAATTAAAAAAAAAAAAATTGCTCCAAAAGGTTCAGCTGTAACAAAAATTAAAAAAAAAAGGCATTTGGCCCGCCCAAATAGCTCAGCCCAGCCCAGTCCACTCGAAGACTGGCCCGCCCGACTAGGATAAGCCCGTGGGTTGGGCCTGGGCTTCAACTTTTGAGAGATAGCTCGGCCCGCTAAAAAGAAAAACCCCGCTTAGCTTGGCCTGCGAGTGGGTTTGGGTTGAAAATTCGTGGGCTAACCTGACCCGATGATGACCGTTACACATAAGGAGGCTACACTTTGCAATTTTGGTTATTTTTTGGTACGAGCAAGGTTCATTTTTAATGGACTTATTTACCTTTTTAGTCCCCGAAGTATGGGCGAGTGGCCAATTCGGTCCCCAATGTATAAAATTGTCCAATTTAATCCTCAATGTTTGAAATATGGGTCAATTTAATCCCCGGCCCTAACTCCATTCACCTCCTTCTTAAAATGGAGGGCAACTTGTGTATTTTACCTATTTTTGTAATTACTCTAACCTATATTCCTCCCAAAGCCTCTTTTCCTATAAAAGACTCCAGCCGCCGCAGCCGCCGCCGCGGCCGCTAGGGGGAGGCAACGCCTCCTCCCCCAGCCGTTTTCTGGTTTGTGTTCATTCAAAACCCCACTCTGAGTCCCCTCCCTCTACCTTCCTAGTTTGTCTCTTCTCTGTTAGTGTCCACCGCCTGGGCTGCCGTCTGTTCCAAACCCATCCATCTGCTGCGATGGCTTCGCGGATTGACATGGAGTTCATACCGCTGATCGGCACACTTCGTGGGTTTACGACATCTCTTATTGACCGCTTTGTATCACGTTTCTCAGATCGACCCGTGCGGGGTTCTTTCTCTGATGGAATCCTCCTCACGTATTCGTTCGTATCATCAGTTCTTGTTTTTATCCATTGCTATGATCGTTAGCTTTGAGCTTGTGACCTTTTCTTGTACTCAGTAATTTTTGTGGGCTTCGGTTTTGATTTGTAATGCTTGTTCTAGAACTGCTGCTTCTGAAGTTATTGTTTAGTAGACAAGTTGGTGATTTGATTGGTTTGGAATGGTTTCTTCCTGGTAATTTGGTTGTGTGCGTAGTGGATGTAATAGTTTTTATTATGGATTGGTTCCTAATTTCTAATTTTGCCATTGCTCGGAAACAATTAGAATTTAGAAGTTCTTGGAATGTTACGTTTGTATGCGTAGGTAAAATAATCGGTTGTTTGCCGATAAGTAGTAATAATAATCGGTTGTTGTGTTTATCCATGCTTCTAGTTCGCAACGGTGACTCGTGACCATATGTAAAATTGTGAGATTTATATTGTTTAAACAATCATAGCCGCATGAATTGCTTGTATTTTCTTCTTTTACTCTACAAATCGTAAAATTATAATCAAAACTAATATTTTTTTGAATAAAGCTAAAAATAAACTAGTTTATTAGATTAATTTCGGCTTAGTTAAAAAAAATAGTTTCGAACATAATTTTATATTTTTTGAATTTGTCTCGTTGAGATGAATTTATAAACCACGAAAACTCGATGCAAAACTAACAAATGCAAAAAAATAAAATAAAAATAATTGAATAAAGACAAAACGAAAAAACGAAAAAATTATTTTTTTCTTTTTTGCCAAAGCACCCTAAGCAAGCAGTGATTTTAGGGAGTAGTTGAGGGGGTGAGGGGTAAAATACCCGAGCTGCCCTCCATTTTGACGGAGGAGGTGGACGGAGTTAGGGCTAGGGATTAAATTGACCCACATTGTAAACATTGGGGATCAAATTGGACAATTTTATACATTGGGGACCCCAAATTTGCCACTCACCCATACATTGGAGACCAAAAAGGTATTTTTAATGATCATACCCATACATTAGAGACCAAAAAGGTAAATAAACCATTTTTGATGATCATAACTGTTAATTTTGCTGAGTTCATCGAGAACATTCACTAGTCGTAGGGTACCCTAGAGTTTAGGTTTAGAATGCACTTTCCTATTATAGGGTTTTAGTGGTTTATACACTTTCATATGGTATCGCTTTGACCTGATGGGAATTGTTCAGAGTTGGGCTTGACCTGATGGTAATTATGGGATCCAAGGGTGACTTGATGGTAAATGTCCCTTCATTTTTCAATCCTAGAGTTTGCTAATTTTAGAGAGGATATGCGCACTCAATGGCAAAAGTTTGTTAAAAATCCTTTATCTTTTGAAAATTCGATGTTAAAATTTTTTTAACGACTTTGGGTCCCACTTAGAGCTAGCTACGATGCTACCTAAATTTATCTAATGTGTTAGGAGCCACCTTTGGGAGCTTTTATTGGGAGTCCATTGAAGACCTCCATTGAGCGGATGACTTGGTAAATTTTAGGAGCCTCACTTAGGAGCCATTTAAGAGCCCATTATAGTTGCCTTCAAGGGACATCGTTTTTTTATGATTTTTGACACAGTTACTATTGTCGACGAACTCCACAAAATAAATAGTTTTGATCATTAAAATGAACTTTGCTCGTGCCGGGAGGACCCAAACTACAGGGTGTAGGGACTGCCGAGAAGCCTTCTATTGTTTTGATCTGACTGACACCTTCTTCCCTGCAAATGGAGTAATACATACACTAGTAGGGCTGCAAACGAGCCGAGCCGAGCTTTAACATGTTCAAGCTCGGCTTGGTCATTTTTAAGAAGGCTCGAGCTCGAGCTAGAAAAATATGGCTCGAGCTCGGCTCGTCCGAACTCGGTAATAGATAAACGAGCCAGCTCGGCTCGAGCTCGTTAAGAAGTTACACGCAGAAAAAAAGAAATTATCTAAATTTCACATAAAAAAGATAGTAAAAGCAATTAACCACTAATAATTTTATCATCAACCCATCAATATTAACCACCAAAGTAATCACCACAACAAATGGTGCATACCTAAGACATATAAGAACCCCAAATCAATCAAAACTGCTAGAAATCTACAGAAATCGCAACATTTGTTGCCGAAAATAGAAAATGCGGAAGATTAGTACCCATGAAATTCAAAGCTACCACAGGCACAGATTGAGATCTGAACTTTTTTAACTTGCAAATGACTCATGCAAGAGAGAAAAAGAAACCCTAAAGGCAGGATGAAGAGATTATTACCAGATAAAGAAGAAGATCGACAACCCCTCTCTGCTGCTGGACGGTCGGAGGTGCCCGGAGATGGCTGGAGACGATTTGGGGTCGGTGGTGGAATCGTAGAAGAGAAGGAGATGAGACCGCCTCTCTCTCTCTCTCTCTCTCTCTCTCTTGAAAGAACAAAAAAAACAACTGGGGAACTAAGGCAGTCTAAGGGTAGAAGTGTAGAAGCCCTAGAATTACATATATATACCTTGGTTCGCGAGCCGGTTCAAGTCGAGCTTTTCCTAACTCGAGCTCGGCTTGTTTATTAAACGAGCCATAAAACGTAGCTCGAGCTCGTTCATTAAGACTTTGAGCCGAGTAGAACCGGGCCGTTACCAAGCCGATCCGAGCTCGTGAACAGCTCGACTCATTTGCAACCCTTGACTAGCATATGTGGCACAAAAGATGCGTGTGCAATCCTATCAGTTTGCATGCGTAATTTCATCACTTTGCAAGAGTATCATTTGTCTTTCTTTCTTTGGGCCAGTTGCTATAAGGTCCACTATAGCTATTTCCTAGCAATTGCAGTCCATATAACTATTTCCTAACACATCTAGTCCACTCATGTGTCCAAAGTACGACAATACCCCTCACTTACGTGCGAAGTACATCGCTGGTGCCGGTAAAGTTGACGGGGCTGGAAAAGTCGCCGGCGCTGGAAAAAATAGTTGGTGTCGGAAAAGTCATCGAAAAATTTCTTTATCGCCAGAAAATTGGACTTCGCCAGAAAAGTAGCCAGCGCAGATATTAGATGTAGTTATCTACTAGATGTGGTTATCAGGGCTCACAAGATGTGGTTATCTGCGCCCGCGACTTTTCTAATTTGACCCCTATAGCAACTGTCCCCATATCTAGAATCACCAGATGTGGTTATTTGGGTTCACAAGATGTGATTATCTATAAGATGTGGTTATCTGCGCTGACGAATTTTTCAATCTGATCCTTATAGCAAATGACCCTATATTTGGAATAATCAAATGTGGTTATCTACGTCGGCGATTAGTCCAATCTGATCCCTATAGCAACTGACCCCACATGTGGAATCACTAGATGTGGTTATCTGGGCTCATAAGATGTGTTATTTACAAGATGTGATTATTTGAGCCAGCGACTTTTTCAATCTAATCCCTATAGCAACTTGCCACATTTAGAATCACCAGATGTGGTTATATGCGCCGACGACTTTTCCAATCTGATTCCTATAGCAACTGGCCCCATATCTGGAATCAACAGATGTGGCTATCTAGGCTCATAAGATGTGGTTATCTACGCTGGCGACTTTTTCAATCTGATCATTATAGCAACTGGTCCTATATCTAGAGTCACCAGATGTGGTTATCTACAAGATGTGGTTATCTGGGCTCACAAAATATGGTTATCTATGCTGGTGACTTTTCCAATCTGATCCCAATAGAAACTGGCCCCATATCTCGAATCACTAGATGTGGTGATTTGTATTATATCTTTTTTATTTCAAGCCTACTTGGGATCAAATGTGGTTATCTGGCCTCACGAGAGGTGGATATCTGGTCTCACAAGATATGGTTATCTGTGCCGGTGACTTTTCTAGCAAAGTCTAACTTTCCGGCGCCGACGAACTTCCCGACGAAATCTAATTTTCCGGCGAATGTTTTTTTTGGCTCCAGCGAACTTTTTCGACATGAGTATATTATGTTCAGATAACCAAATCTTGTGGCTCTGCCACCACGGACACCAGGGGAGGTTACTGGGACTATGCAACGAGGACGTTGCATCCCTAAGGGGGGAAGATTGTAATACCCCAGGTTTGGGGGTAGATGATGTTTAGTCCCACATTGGTTGTTTAGATGAGTTATCTTGGATATATAACAAACCATGTGGGCTTAAGCATTTTGGGCTTAAGCATTTTGGGCCATGTGGTGTGGCTAGTGGATCAAATCAGGGTACTGGGCCAGTGGTCTACATGGGGCGTTACAATTTGTCTATTAAAAGTAGAGACTGGACCTTATACCTTGGGAAATACAAAAAAGGTGGATTAGAGGTGTTATGGAAATATGAGGTGGACTAGACATGTTACAAAAAATCATAATGGACCTTAGAGCAATTCCTTTTTCTTTTTCATCACTTGTTCCTACTTGACTTTTAATTAATTATGCAAACGAAATTAATAAATTGAAAAAGACTTACTTTTGCTTGAGGACACTTAGTAATTGAATTCATTCCATCATCTAAACTTATGAAAGATACATAAAAACGTGCCAATGAAAGTTATAATAGATTGTGTTGATGGTCTTTATTGAAAAATATATATTGAGCCAATAAAATAATCAGATTGTGTGAATGTGCAGGGCAAGATTAGAGATAAAGAAGGACTGATTTCTATAGGGCCATGGGGAGGGAAAGATGGTGAAGATTGGGCTTACAAGTACGACGGACCTATAATGCAGATAAATATTTGTTATGGAGAAGCTATCAATTCACTTTCATTCCTAAGTAGAAGCTGCGATGGCCTTCCTATAGGAAGCTCGAAGAAATTTGGCGATACCGGTGGTTGTACGACTAAAATGGTGTGACCCTCTTTTCTTATTAAATACCCGGATAGAGATGTTGTGGATCCATACGAATGATCTGATTTACTGTGTCCTACACATGTTGGACGGTTCTGGACATCTCCGTGTATGGATTTATTCGCATTCGTTTGTATCCATAGCATTTGTTAAATTATTATTTGATCTTTATTCAAGACGAATGAGGAATGATTTATTTAGCCCATAAGGAATGATTTATTTAACCCGAAACTACAATGGAATGATTTATTTAACTAATTTCAGCTGATTATTATTTTTATTTTTTTATGCATCCCAAACAAAGTCCTAATTTATACTTGCACTTTGTTTAGTTTTGCATCGATAGTTCAGTAGAGCAACTCACGTCCATAAGCTCGACAAGGGAACACTACAATGGAAAAATGACAATTACATCTCTCTGTTTTAATACAAATGTGAAGACATATGGGCCTTTTGGTACGGTTTCGAGTTCTTCTCAATTCATTCCAATAAAAGGTGGAGTCATCGCTGGATTTCATGGACGTATTGATGCCTACCTTACTGCAATTGGTATATTTTTGGCACCCGAAGTCAATAGCTTGCATTCAATTCAAGGCTCAGAATCTGCGCCAACCCAACTTAAGGTCAGCATCTATCCCCTCTATTTTTGTCATGTCCAATGAGTAAATTAAAATTCAAATGCTCATTTTTTTTTTTTTTTGAGAGCCAAATGCTCATTTTGTCTCACATACAAATGTTAACGGCCATTTTTCATTTACCAAACGTGTCATAATTTTTTTTCCTGTGAAATTGAGTTAGATTCAAATATTCAATGGTAGTAATCTCAACAAATTTTATATATTTTAAAAAAGGGTAATTATCAGTAACCTCCCCTGAGGTTTCTGAAATGACACTGACCTCCCCTGCTTTTGCTGACAATATCAAGATTCCCCCCTAGACCTTTTTTCCGTTAGTATTCCGTTAAAGCACTAACGGAAATCGATGATGTCACCTAAAAATGGAATTTAAAGTAAAAAATTGCTCTCATTTAATACTCCTACTACCAAACTATATTATCTTTACCAAAATTTTTGTCTCCCTTTTTAGTCTTTTATCATTTGACATAATTTTCTCCCTATTCCATTTTATATAAACAATATACTTATATACTTACAATTAAATATGTATGCATGTGTTTAAAAGACTCTCTTTTGCATAATTTTTTTTCCTTTCAATGTCTACGGATTTTTTTTTTGTGCACTTTCATTATCTACTTATATATTTGGTTGAGACAAACCGGGAAAAAAATAATATTATAGTATAATAGAAAATTGAAAAATAATGAATTTTTTGTTATAATCGTTCAAAAAGTTATAAAGCCCAACAAGCCAAGTAATGGATTTTTTTTTGGCATAGTTTTGACTTGATATGAATTTTATTGACACGAGCCTATTTATTTTAATTTCATTGATCACTTAGGTAACAAACCGAAAAATAAAAAAAATTATAATAAAAATTGAAAAACAATAATTTTTTTTATTATAATCGTTCAAAAAGTTATAAACCCAAACCAGAAAAGTAATGGAGTTTTTTTCTTTTTTTTGTATAATTTTGTCTTAACATAAATTTTATTGACACGAGCCTATTTATTTTAATTTCATTGATCATTTTGTTTAAGACAAACCAAAACATAAAATACATTTGGCCAAAAAAAAACCTAATTCGTTTTCCACTAACCTCCATGATCTAGTAAAGTTAAGTTCAATTAACCAAAAAAATTCACAAAATCAAAAGAGATGAGTTTTTTTTTTGGAAAAATTCAGTTGGTAGAATGTATTTATTTTGTTATAAGGGTATTTCGGTAATTTTCATGCAAAACTTAACGCCATCAACGGAAAGTAACGGCATGGGGGAATCTTGATATTATCAGCAAAAGCAGGGGAGGTCAGTGTCATTTCAGAAACCTCAGAGGAGGTATCTGTTTGTGTCAGAAACCTCAGGGGAGGTTACTGATAATTACCCTTTAAAAAAAAGTTGCTACATATACGGAGACTGTGCACTCATTTGGTCACAGGTTTATGTGGAACTGTCTGATCATCTGCATCCGATATGCACCATGTGGGACCATGTGCTTCATACGGTTTAGAACATATCTTTGTTTGGCAGGGTTGATGCCACCTCCAACCCCAATTTCAATCCAATTTTTTTCCATGCTATGGTTATTTGGTTAGGCACCCACCGGTAGGGCTGCAAACGAACCGAGCAGCTCGCGAGCAGCTCGTGGCTCGGCTCGGTTCGATAAGTAAACGAGCCGAGCTTGATTTTCAGACTTATTTAGTTAATGAGCTCGCAAAAGCTTGGCTCGATTGCATAGGCTTGACTCGTTAAGTAAATTACCCTGACTTAGCTCAATAAGAGCTCAGCTCGTTTATGACTGAGCCGAGCTCGAGCTCAATTTTTCGGCTCGTTTACTTAACGAGCCTAGCTCGAACACTACAAATCTCAGCTTGGCTCGGCTCATTTGCACCCTACCCACCGGTATTTGGATGAATTAATATTTTCCACAAAGATCCCTCCTATGGGTATTGATCATATGTGGGAGGATGGTTCACACAAATGATCCTACATTTTGAATGGAAAATTTGTACATTGGATCAAGCACACGCAGAAATCAGGTATTAATCTTATTTTTTGTGAGGCCACTCAGAGGAATATTTTAAAATTAATGAATGGTGCAGATTATTTGAGTGAAACCAAGAAATTTGCCCCATGGGTCTATCTGTGTACCATCGGTGCAAAGATGATCGATACCCATAGAATTATTGTTACTCAAATAATGTAAAGATTTCTTTGAAGAACATAGTTAATATCTCCATGGCTTTGATTTGAATGTCACAGGAAAGTTGGAAACCTGTTTATTCAAAAGATCGTTCCCCCTCTTTTGAAATGAACCGTAAGCATTTCCACCTCGTGGACGAGCAAGAAGAGGCTCTCCAGCTCGTGAATTCGGCCTTCGACAAGTACAAAATCCATATGGATAAGCAAATCAGCGAGGCCCGTAAGAAATTGGAGGAACTAAAACAATTAGGGAGCATCGAATTAAGAGAATTTGCCAAACTCGGAAAGGACATCGCGAAGCTGAAGTTACAGATCCCTTTGACCAGTACCAACAAAGACTACCACCACGGTGGTACTCTTTCCCCCGCTTATAAACTGATCCGCAGTGATCTCGTCCACGTGGATACTGCCTTTGAAGAGGCGAAGGAGTCCATGTACCATATGAGTGTGAAAATAAACCAAGCACATGAGAAATTCAAGGAGCTACAAATATTAGCAAGTAGTCAGAGAGACTCTGACGAACTACGAAAAGCTGACTCTGACCAAAAGCAAAAGGTCGATTCTAACGAACTACGAAAGGCCATTGCAAAGCTGAAAGTCCAGGTCAATTGGCATAATAAAATACGTTCTGCCGATTCCAACCTACCTCGTAAGAATTGGGATAATATTAATGGGGCCGAGGAGGGAATGATGCACTTCTTCTACAAGGAGCCAGAGGTTGTGCACGCTGGTGATTTTGATGGCGTTTTGGAAGCTTTTGGTGACCTCCCGGGGAAATTGCAGGATTGTTTGTCATGTTTCTTCAAGTTCCCACCAATGGCAACTATAAAGAGAACGTCAATGATTTACCTGTGGATAGGCCAGGGATATATTTCCCCGTATCTCCATCCTGAAGGGTCCGTTTCAGACGTTGAAGCCCATGCTGACATTATCTTTGATGAGCTTATTGAAAAGGGCTTCATCGAGCCTATCTACCAAAATTTCTCCTTGGTGCCAGACAGTTACAGGATGAACCTTTCTGTTCGTTCTTCTTCTGAACTTAGAAGATTTACTTCAAATGGTGCTCTTGATCTGGATCTTTCAACTGTTTGTGACGATCTAATTAGGAACTCATCATGTCTGATCAATGTTGGAGAAACCATTATTAGCTGTGACCCTCAAGTATTTAAGAATATGAAGCATATTCGAAGTCTTTATCTTGGAAGGTGGCAGAGCTCAGCTACGCACCACATTGAACTAGCAAACGCCAAACTTCTCCATGAACTGAATAAGCTGCATAGCTTAACTTTTCTTAGCCTTCGTGGAATTTCTACGATTATGGAGCTTCCCACAGTCATTTCAGAGCTCAAAGGTTTGATGATCTTAGATCTCCGAGCTTGTTTTAATCTTGAGGTGATTCCTAATGAGATTGGTTTGCTCAAGAGTTTGACACATTTGGACATATCTGAATGTTACTTTTTAGAAAACATGCCCAAGAGTCTTGCTCAACTATCAAACCTCCAAATACTTAAGGGATTCTTGATTAGAGATTTCGAAAACAAGAAACAGTCGTGTGCTCTGCTCGATTTGTCAAGCCTGCAGAAGTTGAGAAAACTTAACATCTGCATTAGTAAAGACCTTCTCAGACTGCAGGACTTGAAGTATTTAGAAAGGTTTGAAGTCCTGAAAAAGTTGACAATATCATGGGGAAGATTACAAGCTCGAGATGAAGTCATCGCAGAAGCATTTCACTTTGCTACACTTCCTCCGAGGCTGGAAAAACTCGACCTTCAGTGTTTCCCTATGACAAGAATATCAAATTGGCTGATGCCTGGAAAGCTTAAGGAACTAAAGAAACTCTACATTAGAGGAGGACAACTAGGTGATCTAGGCGAAATTCAGAAACATCAAGAGGAGCAATGGACCGTAGAGATATTGCGTTTCGAGTACTTGAGTGAATTAGAGTTACATTGGAAAGAACTGAGGATCTTATTTCCCAAGTTAATTTATTTGCACCAAGTACAATGCCCCAAATTTTTATCCTTCCAGTGTGATGAGAGGGGCGTGTGGATGAACAAGGAGGCCATTGATACTCACATGCAGCTGCAAAAGTACGTCAAATTCAGTGGCATGATCGGGTCAAGTTCTACGTCGGGCTCTGGTCCAACCTTAGATCAAAATGATTCTAATTAACATTTGTCTAGTAGACGAGAAACCGCTTGGTGTGTTTGCCTGTTGAGAGCCAAACCAGTGAAGTGAATTGAAGAAGGGTGGTGGATCTTACCTGCATTTTTCGGTGCAGTTAATAGGCAAATGGGTTTGCCAGATTGTGTTCAACTTGTGTGGTGTGTGTTGTCTTCATTTATGTATAAATAAGTGTGTGCTACGTTTGTATTTGTGTAGGAGTACAATCAGTGTGGAAGAGAGAGTGATATACAGTAAGAAGAGTGAGAGAGGCAGTGTAGTGTATGTGCATGTGTGCCGTGAGATTGGAATGTGTGAAAGAGTGTTTGATTTGTAAGTTTGTTTGAGTGATTTCAATAAAATCAGTGAGTGTGTTTGTGAGTATATCCTCCGTGAGTTTCAATTTTCAAAAGCGCTCTCACGGTGAGATTGGACGTTCCGGTCTGTTCCGGGTGTTCCGGCCAATTTCGGCCATTTCTCGGATACCGGCCGGTAAAAAATCCTTTTTTTTTTTAAAACGTTAAATGACTTAAATAATTAATTCTGGTTGGGGTAATCCTTAAATAATGACTTAAATACAACACCTAGTCTTTTGGTATACTTTATCATGTTAAATTGGTTGGGAACTTGTTTTGGATGTTGGAGGAGTAGTTTTTTTGGGTATGAAGTACTAGAATGGTTGCATTTTGTCTATGAAAATTGAAAAGTTATAATGCTTTATTTTTATGTTAATTTTTTTTTTATATGTTGAATTGCATATTTTTTTTAGAATTATACCGTAGTTTGTTGCGATCAATCCGGAACGGTACGCTGGTACGCACCGGTACCGGGACGTACCATCCAAGTGGAGCCTCCCCAAGCTTCTTTATCTTGTACGTATATTAATTTCTTTCTGGTTCTTCCTCTCTGTTGAAATATAAAAGTTTACATTAGTTGAAGTCCGAACCTCGAGCACGACTTTAGTGGTGGGATTTTATAATTCACGTGCTCTGAAATATACAGATGCACCGATAAAGATAAGGGTACATAACTAAATGCACCGAAAATATACAGATGTTGTACGGGGACCCACACGGTGGGATTTTGGTTTGAGTACTTCTAACCGTCCGATTGAACTGAAATTTTGTGGGGGCCCTCGGAAAATTGTTCTAAGAATAATGAACGATTCAGATCACTCGTGTGAGACCCAAAAGTGGGTCCCCGTGCACCCTCCGTTGATTATCTGTGCATTTGGTTCGGTACGGGTAGCATTGTCCTACTTTAAAAGACCTGAACGCCCTGAAATGTTTCCCACACTTTTCTTCCCAAAATACCCCTTTAAAAAACTAGGAATAACTTACCTGCCCCAAATGAAAAACAACGCTCCCTTTCGTGCACCGTCCTCCTACCCCAATCCAAGTTGAAACAATCCGAACTCCAATACTGAAGAGGTGCATATGCCTCGCCGACGACCATCAAATCAGCGGCTTCTCCTCACCCACTCCTACTGACGACCTCTCAACCTGGCTTAAAAGGTTCTCCGTCCACCATTGGCTCTGCCCCAAGAACTCTTCCCGCCGCAGATTCTACCGTCATTCGCCAATGCTCGCCGCCCAGAATCTCTTCCTGCCCTAGCGTTCCCCATTTTACACGGTAAGCATGCTCCAATTCCTAAATATATTGCAGACTTACCATGACAGACATGGCTATTTGATAATGCTAAGTTTTATACAAAGACAGAAGTGACCACTACAAACACGCACTTAGCCTGTTTGATGATTTTCCTCTATTAGCATCACTGAATCCAGCACCCAATTGTTATGTTTTCATATCTCCTCAATTGGAACCAACAAATCCAACACCTTATTGTTTTGTCTTAGTCATGAAAATACTCCTCTTCGCCCCCTTTCCAAGTGTTGCAATCTGCAAATGACTCATGATTAAGAGCGGAAAACTACCAGTTCCCATACATTTTGGATGTTGGAGGAACATTAAGGCTCTTCTCTAAAAAAAGTACTTGGGCAAAGCTTCCAACGGTCCTCTGCTTGTTGATCACATTTTTTAATCGCCATGAGTCATAAGTGGTTGAATTTTGAGCATGGTTCAAATTGAATGTGAGCATGTGTTGATGACAACTCCTCATAACAACATAATTTTTGCATGGCGCAATTATACTTGTGGTGACAAACATCAAGACCTGTATTCAAAAGTGCCTAAGTTATATCTCCCAGTGGAACCTAGAAAGGATAATAAAAGAAATTAAAATTAAAGTCTCTCGCCCCCTTATCCGACTGGTTAGAAAGGATTTTAGTTTTATAAAAGGGTCTTCGACATTTCCTGAAAAACTCTGTCTGACTCTGAGATATCAGAGTAGAATGCTTGCTCTAAACCTTTACCCTTATTTATCCTCTCATTTACATGAATTAGGCCATCTATTATTAATTTATACCCTGATGATGGAAAGTATTTAGCGCTTCACTTTTGAACATTAGAACATATGCTTATTAAAGAGCATGCTTTTCTGGCACACCAATTCATCTACCTAAATTTAATTGGAAAATGCTAACGTGTGCCCAATAGGCACACGTTAAGGTTGAAAAAGTGTATTGAAATATGTGAAAAGTGTATAGGAATATGTGAAAGTGTATTGAAAAGTGTAAAAAGTTTATTGGAGTGTGTGTTTTCTTTGTTTGTTTGTGTGCTTAACGTGTGCCTATTAGGCACACATTACCAAGACCCAATTTAATTTCCATTCAAGAACAGAGTGCTCCCATCTAATCCTCCTCTCTTTTATTTTGGTTTTCATGCCTGTTCTAGAACTCATCAATCATGTACAGAATATATTTAACCTTTTAGAATCCAGATGTTTAGCTTTTGTCATATTTGATGTCAGTCCTTGACATCCTGCAGTTATTGTACAGCTTTATGCCATCAAAATTGGTTGTCAGAACTAAAATGGGTTTGAAGGTAGAGAAATTCACATTCAAGTTTGAAGAGAAAATTCTAAGGGCGTAGAGGGTAATTTGTACTTCAAAAAATTGAGCCAGCATATCTATCTACTTACCTGCCTATACTTCTGATAGAAAACGTAAGTCTGTGTACTTTTTATTGCTAAAGTTCTCCCATTATTTGTTGGAGATAACACTATCTAACCTTCACAAAACACTTTTATGATGCCATTTCGAAACCTTACGTGGCTCTTCAAAGTTCAAACCATTTCCTACTTAACTTCCCAAAACTGTCATAGACTCAGGAAAGGTCACAAAAAAATGAAGTGCTTTACTTCGAACATTTGGCATTCTTTGTTCGATGTACAAAGACAAGTCAGTCTGTCAGTTTGGTGAAGTTTTCCCAGCAGTTCTAATGTTCTATGGGCTTTTTTCCTGTTTGTGTGTAGAACATACACTATGAACTACCTTTCTTTTGGCAGCCACTTTATTTTACTAGGTCTCACTTCCATATTTTTCCTTCTTTGATTATCATGTTACTGCCATGCCTTGGTTCCGTTGGGCTTTGGTTCTTTCTATTGCAAGCCATCTTGGGCATTTGTTGTGCAGTAATGTGTTCTTTTTATTTTGTAAATGAGGTTATAGTGGTATTTGTGTATCTTTGCATGCGTCAATGTTCACTATTTTCAAGTTTTTTTTTGTTAACGCTACTGCCCCTTTCATCTTTAGATAATATTTTTCTAACAACAATATCCTCAGGCATCAAAGATGCAAACCACTTTTGAATCTTTCTTTCTTCGTTGTTATATCTGCAGATTGTTCATTTTTTCTCTCCTGATTTTGGGGTCTGCCAACAGTTGGGCAAATTAGTCAATACTCAAAAGTGATCTAAATAGTAAATCTTAACGATTCGTTTTAGATTTTTGGACACCTAATTTGTTCCTCTGTCAACCATGCATACCTTGGTTTCAGTTGTTTTCCTTAATTTTTGAACAGCACTTCCTTAAGTAGAAGATGGAGATTAAGTGGACCACTAAATGGAATTCCACGCCTTTATCCTAGAAATGTGTTATCATTCCACTGAGGAGACCATTCTACTACCTTAGGGACTCCCTAAGGTAAAAAGCTACAGTGTTTCTATGTTCTACCCTACTGGATATGATGGTTATTGTTGGGAAATTTCTTCTCTTATAGCCCTTGAGGAACTATGTAAGAGAAGTGGAGTCAGGTTATACAATAGTAACGTCAAACAAGGAGTACGTGTAGTTGTCGATATGAAAGGCTTTTTCGTGGTAATTTTTACAAAGAGTACATAACGATTAACAGGTACTTTTGTGGTATTCTAGAGGATGCAGTTTCTCCAGACAGAGTACCACAACATAGGAATGGGGCTCGGACGGTCCAACCAAGAGTATTTGTGCAAGCCTTAACAGTACATCCAATTAGATACTAGGCATGGCGAGAAATTGATAACTTGAGGTAAATCTTACTTCTCTGTAATGAGATTATCATGGTGATCATATTCTGGCAATTTCTTTTTAATGTCGGGTATTGAGAATTTGGAAAGAGCAAAAGGAAGTCAACAAATGTGATTTGCTTCGATCACGGATTTTGTGGGGCTTTTAATGGACAGAAAGGAAGGCCGCAAAAAATGTTCTTGGGCTTTCTTGCCATGCTTGTTAGACCAATAACTCTGTCCATAGATCCATGGCCTAAACACAGTGTATTTGCTCAATGTAGACATAAGAGAGGCTGAACCCATTCTAGATTTTGAAATTGAAAATTTATTCATTGTATGGGTCAGAGTTTTCATGATCCCGAGAATGTGGACCTCTATTCAACCCACACTCAGACGGCAAAGTCTTCCAAATCCAGTTAGAATAAGAGCAGTGCAAGAAAATATGGACACTTAAATGAGGTAAAAAAATAAAAATAAAATTATGTGATGTGTTTCCTAGGAGTGGTTACTAGCATGCATACTTAGGGTGTGAATTTTGTTACAGCATTATGCAGAGGGTAATGCTTCACAAACGCAAATTAAGGTCGACGTGTGTCTGGATGACGTGTCACCGTGTCAGTACACATGGTCAGTTTCGTCAAATTTCTAATGGAAACATTCATTTAGAAAATAACGCTCCTTAAAATTGGAACCGGTCTACTCATCGACTATTTTAGTTAGTGAAACCAAATGTTCCACAACCAATCAGTTAGGCGACCAAAATCACAATTTTCTACAGTGAAAAAAGGGAAAGAGAACATTTTTTTCTAGAGGTTTGACCAGGGGTCTATAATTGTCAGTGGTGTGCTTGCTGTGTATCGTCAATGGTTTATTATAGCTCTAGGATGAATGCCCTTGTGGTTGGCTCGTACAAAGTATACTTTGATGCTTCCTTTCTCAGTCATTGTACGACCTTGCGGCGGTGACATGGGACCATCCCCAAAGAAAGCCATTCTAGCAGCAATAATTGGACTTCAGAAGAACAATATTGATATTATACCATTTTTCAAAAAAGGATCTTTCTATTATCCGCCCATTGGGCAGACGGTAAAACACAAAACAATCAGAATTCTTACAAGGAAGAGTTTTCACTGTTTGAATTCTTACATGTAAGAATTCAGATTCTATACACTTTATTAGGCGGACAGTAGAATACTCCTTCAAGAAAAGCATACAGCTGCCATCTTTTGTTTTGTTTTTTTAAAGAAAAAGGAAGACATTTTGATAGGTGGCGGTATCCACATGGAAGATTTTTCCACCCCATTGTTTGTATGTGTCTGGTGGGAATTTGAAGAAGAAAAAAGAATCCAATGTGAGGAAGTGATTTTTGTGTGGCTGGTACCTGGAGAGTGTGTGCAACCGTACAAATGTTGATTGCACCTAGTCCCTGGCAGTAGTTCCAAGGGAATTATCTAGTGTGGGTGAGACGTGAGGAGGAGCTTCCGTAAAAAGGAGAGTACGGCGAAAAAAAGGATCAATAAAAAACGGGTCGGAAAAATTGATTTCGGCCAAAATCATTTTTCTTGACACCGTTAGAATCGTCATCCAGGGACGATCACGGATCAAAAGAGATGTTGAGTGAGGATGCTAGAGGTGGCGTCACATGCCGGAGAATGATGGCGCATGCGGTTAGTCGCGACTGACGTGCCGCACGAGCCACACGCGTCGTCAAAAGTGGGGTGGCGAGTTTTTCAGAGAGAGCTCGCGAGTTATCGCATTAAGTCGCGGTATGTCGAAGCGGAATAGGAGCTGAGAGGAGTGAAGAAGCGTGAGATGGATTGATCCCACGAGTCGAGAGCAAGCCGAGATGGAGGAAGTGAAGCCGTGGCCCAGTATGGAGCGTTCTAAACCATCCCTGTAAGAGATCTGCTGTAGTGAAGAGAGAATGGAGAGTGTGAGGAGACCTTAAATGTCTAGACAGAGGCAGAACAATAACGAGATTGATTCCAAAAGAGAGGTGGCTGTAGAACACCAGTGCACGGGTAGTTCTGCACAAGTGAAAGAGAACAACACTAAACGTTGTTCTCCTAGAGAGAGCACGCGAGATAAAAAAAAGAGATGAAGAGAGAGAGAGAGCAACCCAAGGTTGTTCGGCGCGCGCCTATGAAGCACAGATACTCTATTTTGGCTTCCGTATAGAGGTTGTTCAGAGAGAGAGAGAGAGAGAGTGAGAGAGAAGCGAGCAGATAAGAGTGCGGGGACGAGGGATATGAGTCTCGGAAGAAAATCAAGCTTAAGGGGATGTTGAAGATAAGCTTGATTTTTAAGTGGGCCATTTGTGTTTGTGATTTGAGTGGGAAAATGAGAGTTGGGAGTAATGAAATAGGGCATGGGCAATGAAGAAAGGAAGTGGCAGCCAATTGAATTGTGAAATGGCTAATTGAATTGTTGAATCACTCGGTGGAATTAAATGATGGAATGAATGAGAGTTGCTGGCTGCATGCATGTGGGAGCTAATCACAGAAGATTGGATTGGATGAAGTGGGGCCAAGCCAATGGTTTTTTCGGTGCATTATGGAACTGCAATGAATGGGGTTAGGTGTTCGTCAAAGTTGGTGAGTCATGTGTGTAGTATTATTAGACTATATATATGTGTATCTGTGTGGTGTATTGTAGTGGTAAAAGGGAAAGAAAAAGAAGGAGAGAGAGCAGAGAGGGGCAGAACTGGGTTGCCCCAAAGGGGGTCTCCCCACCACCAAAATGTAGTGTGTGCTTGTAGATGTGTAAGAGTTGTATCTGTATTTGTTTGTGAAAAGTTTGAATAAAAATGAGTGAGACGAGTAGCTTTTGTTGGGGGTTGAGAGCTTCTCTCTCTAGACTAGAGAGAGAATGCACTCCCCTTCACAAAATCTGCCTAATTTTTACATCAAACCTCTCAATCTGTTGGATTATGTTCGTGTTTTCCATTGATTGAAGGGTATTTTCATCTCTCTTTCGAGAGGGCAGGTAACAGTAACCCAACATCAAAAAGGGGATCTCGAGTGGCCTCCCCTTTACTTCAACAACACCAAGCAGATTCATGGGAATCGTTCCATCTCAACATAAGGGGCAGTTCGATTCTACAATCAAGAACGCGATTGGAGCTTGCACGGGATCATTAAGGGTATATCTTCTGTCTAATCGTGTTTCATTCACAAAAAATAGGTTGCGATTCTGAGGTTCAACCCAGCTGCTACAAATCCATTACTGGGTTTATTTTAAAAGGGAGGTTCATCCCGTATTCGTTTGAACTACTGGTGAAGTCCATCGTGATGATGAGGCTCCAATAAAGTATCATCAAGAGGCCCCATGAAAGCACCATAATCAGCTAGCTGGTGGTTGGAGTTTTCTGGAGCTTTTCAATCTCTTCGAACAACAATTTTCTGTATAGCAACACCCCAAATGTATGGGATGAGGTATTTTGTTTATCATTTAACCCAAGTTAATTCTTGTAAATGAACCTTGTACCTGTGTGTGCTCATTTTCTGGATATTCGGTTGAATGGGTGAAGGTTGGGAAAAAGGAGAGTGAGTCTCACTCTCTTTAGTGAGACTGGGCAAAACATTGGGGGAAATGTGTACTACCTAGTCATGGTATAATGTGGGCTACACCTGACTTGTGTGGCTGGCAGCAAGTAAACAAGGGTGCCACTTAATAATTTTCGGGCAAATGTAGAAAATCAATGCACAACCAACGGGTCCCATAGGCTTTGTTGGGGAAATTGTGTCCAGCTGCTTTGTATGTGAGTGGCTGCATGCTCTGCGACAAACTAGTGAGACCCCACATGAGGTGGATGTGGGCTACCGAATTAAAGCTGTCGGTTGGGGCAGTTTCCATAAGAGGTCCACGTGAAAATGGTCCGTGAGCTAAAATATCAACAAAAGTACAGATGGGCAAGGACTTAGTGTGTAATTACTACAATTATATGGGTTGGGCCACGAGCTTGGCCTTTCTTTATGCACCATAATGCTCACATCTAGCAGTCCTATTATGATTCTATTTGGAACATAATTTTAGTAGTCACATTTTATGGGCTCACACATCACTTGTTCTATTTTCTCCTGTTTGCTAGTAGTTGTGCTTTTGGAGTTTGGTTGTGGCTGTTTTCGGCGTTTGGTGGAGATTGGCTTAGGTCCGAAGGCGTGGTTACTTAGGTTTGATGGGCCAAGTTTCTGCAGGCTGGGGTTCTCTGATGGGCACAGAGTATACTCTAGGGCTGACTTTAGTCATGGTTCTACCTTAGCACGGTTCGGAGGTCTCATCCACCTTTGACCCCGAGTTCCTTTTGCGAGCACTGCTTTCATTACAGGGGGCACTTTTACCATTTAGTTCTATTTTCTCTTGCTTGGTTTTGGTTGTGCATTTGGAGTTTGGATGTGGCTGTTTTCGGCGTTTGGTGGAGTTTGACTTCGGTCCGAGGGCGTGGTTACTTAGGTTTGATGGACCTAGTTTCTGCGGGCTGGGGTACTCCGAAGGGCACAGAGTTTTCTCTAGAGCTGGCCCTAGTCATGATTCTGCCTTAGCACGGTTCGGAGGTCTCATCCACTTCTGACCCCAGATTTCGTTTGCGTGTATCATTTCCATTAGAGGAGACACTTTTACGTTTACCGGGTGTGGGGTTATATGGATTAGGATAGCTGCACCGTTTGGGTGATTGTGTATGTGCAGAGCCCGATGGTGGAGATTGCCATATGATGTGTTCTACACAGAGGTGACCTGGTTTTCTTTGATCTGGGGATTATTCCTTAGGGCTGGCTCTGTCTATCATGATCTTTAGCTTGGTTGGGGAGCTCACCTACCCCTAGCCTATCCTTGTATTTGATAACACCGCGGGCGATTCTTCTACTTTCATGATCTGCTCTATCTCTTATGGGTTATTATGGCGATTGTGGAACTTGGATGAGGGTGTTTGCTGCTTCGGGTGGACTAGGCTTATGTTCAATTTAGGGTTCTATGGGGGGTTCCCTTGGACTTTGCCGGTGTTCCACTAGAGACTCGTACCCTTGGCGCCGAGTTTTCTGTTGTTGTTACTACCGTAGTGGGGATCAGGCGGATCTTAAGCATTTGAGTTGATGTGTTCATCGTTCTTCGTAACTCCCTTACTTTGGGGGAGACATTTGACATTTTCACCACTTACATATTGTTCTACCGCATTGCCCTTGCCCATGTCCTTGATGCTCTCTTTCCTTTAGGATAGCTAGGCTAATGAGACGCAAGCACGGGCGAAATCACATTCCTTACATTGGGACCTTTTTAGACTCACTACTTGTTATCCATTTATGTGCATGTTTTGCTATTATCCTAGCCTTGCGGGTTGTGCATGGTATTAAACAATTATCTGCTTCACTTATTGCATTTTTGCTTTTTTACACCTATGCTGGCGGGATGTGCCAATAATTTTTATTTTCCCACCCCGGCGGGTTGTGCCGGGGACCACGCACTTTCTTTTCTTTTCTTTCTTTTCCTTTCTTTCCTTTTTATTTTGTCCTCCCTGGGGTATGCCCTTGTAGGCTGTACATTCGTTTAACCTCTTTTAATTTCAAGCTTATTTACCCAAAAAAAAAAAAAGAGTTAGTTTAGTTGTGTGTGTGGAATTCTCTCTTTTACCCGCCAACATAATTGTCAGTGGTGTGCTTGCTGTGTATCATGAATGGTTTATTATAGCTCTAGGATGAATGCCCTTGTGGTTGGCTCTTACAAAAAGTATACTTTGATGCTTCCTTTTTCAGTCATTGTACGACCTTGCGGCAGTGACATGGGACCATACCCAAAGAAAGCCATTCTAGCAGCAATAATTGGACTTCAGAAGAACAATATTGAGATTATACTATATTTGAGGGAGATTCTCAACCTCGTTACTGCTCTATGATCTATCCCTTCTCAACTCCAGTGTAATGTATAATTTTTGAGTTCTTAGCATGTTGGCATATACTCCATAGCCTTCATTTTTAGAGAAGTGGATCCTTGATGGTAAATGATCGTCCTTTTCAGTTATACGTGGACAAGTGAATTGTGGAACAAGTGAATTGAGGATGGATGATCATGAGCAGATCGGATAAAAAAAAAGGACCATGAGCAGACATGTTTTTATTCTTTTATTGTGCAACACCAATGCTCTGGATGCTGAATGAAAGAAGCATGGTAATATGCACATAAATCAAAATGATTCTTGGGTCTGCCTTCTCTGATACCTTTTGGCTTTGATTTGTCTTGGGTCTACCCTCTCTAATGCCTTTTGGCTTTGATTTGAGGGCATGATTCCGCAGCAAACGCGACGGTATAGGGGGACCACTGTTTCAGTGGTATTCTGTGAGTAGCCACTTTGTGCATTTATTGCCAAGGGTTAGGTCTGTTTCCAATCTATCTGTTTCAGTGGTATTTTGGGAGCAGTCACTTTGTGTTTTTATTGTTAAATGTTAGGTCTGTCTCCTATCCATCCCCCGCTCATACCCCCAATTATTGGGGACTAAATGGGTTATGTTATTGTTTGTTTGTAGGTTTCTCAAATCTTCTTTAAATCTTGTGCAGGTATTGAAACCCTTATGGTGAATTATTTGGACCTTGTGACTGTTTCAATTTATTTATTTTATCATGTTATGATTAATGATATTCATGAATAGTTTTGGCCGTTGCAGGTTTGTCAAATTTTTTTGGTTGGGGAGCCGTAATAGTGCGACGCTGCCAAAAGGTTTCTAACGTGGGGGTTGCTTGGGTTAATTGGGTGCAGGTTGCACTATTTTGGTCTTGTGGTATCTCTCTTGTAGGAAGTGCTGTCCTATTTGTTGATGTATTTCTGTTTCGTGTTCTCCTATTGTCATGAGTGAACCAATCTTTTTTGGCAACCACCCAAAAAAACCCTTTGGTTTCAAGGAAGGGAATAGATCTACATATACAGGTTCCTTGGCAAGAAAATAAATTGCTTTGTTCTGATACGTTAACGGCCTTGTTTGTTTTGATTTTCAAAAACCAGTTTTCTCAATTATTATTCAATTATTACCCTTATTTTTAAATATTATTTGTATTTTTTATCTCTATCTCTCTCCAACCATTAATACCTATTTTTTAATTATTATCCCTATTTCCCTCTCTAATCATTACAAAAACCAAAACTCAAAACCCAAACCAAACACAACCGTTTTGAAACAGTTTTTGAAAAAAAGCAGAAAAATCAGGGAGGCGGGGGCCCTGCTGTGCACAGCCGCATGGCACGGTGCCATGCGGCTGGTGCACAGCAGGCCCCCCATTCCAAAAATCAGAGTGATGGGCGACGGGCCCACTAGAAAACGTAAAAAATGTATAAATGTCGAAAAAGTCAAAGTGATGAGTGAGTTGTACTTGTGTAGACAGAAAATAAAAGAGAGGCGTGGGGCCCGGGTGAGATGAGAAACGTCCATCTACACCAGACTTGAATAGTCAATGGAGACAAAACAACTCTAGTGGGCCCCTCACCCATCTGGGTATTACAATCTGATTGTCATCCTGTAACAATCTGGGTGTTACAGTGTTTTGTAACGTTGCACGATGGTCCAAAAAATTACTCCCCTGTTCCAATTTAAATGCTCCCTACGGTTATGCGTGTTTTTTTAAAACTCTTGTAGTTTTCATTCTATAATGTATTTTATATGCAATATGGATCTTATTTGATAGATCTCAATTAATTCTATTAGACAAATTTTTTTAAAACTTTGAAAACATTACCAATAAAAAAATATAGACGTTTAAAAATTGCACGAATATTTGTAAGGAACATTTAAAATGGGACGGAGGGAATACTTTTTAAGTATCTAAGTTGTCATCCAAAGTAAGATAGGAGTACTTACCATTTGCGAAGCAAGGAAAAGTCAAATTTATTTCACTGATGTTGAAGAATTTCACGTGCAAAAGCACGTGCACTTTTACTACTCCATCTAGAGCTGAAAGAAAAAAAAAAAAAAAACCCGAACCGGTGAACTGGTTAGAACCGGTTATTTTGTTCGGTTTTTTACTTTACCCGGTTCGGTCCGGTTCGCGAAAATTTTTATTTTTGAAAACCGGTTCGGTTATCGGTTCTTAAATTTTTGAGACCGGTTCGAGTCTCCATCCGTCCCATTTTAAATGTTTCTTACGTATATCCGTGCCATTTTCAAACGTCTATATCTTTTTATTGGTAAGGTTTTCAAAATTTTTAAAATTTTTTTCTAATATAACTAATTGAGATCTATCAAATAAAATTTATATTGCATATAAAATATATTATAAAATAAAAACTATAAGAGTTTTAAAAAAACACGCATAACCGTAGGAAGCATTTAAATTGAGACAGAGGGAGTAGTATATATAAAGAGGGAGTAGAAGTTTACTGTTTTCGGCCTTGAATAGTTTCGTCATACGTGAAAAGTCACTTTTGACCTTAATTTTTTTATTCATTGCAGTGGGATATTCCGTGAACCGAATTACCAAGGGTGAAAAGCAAAGCTTTATTTGACGAGCAATGCTAAGTACACAACAAAAATGTACAATAAAGTAGACAACACACTCATAACGGGGGTGGGCTCCACACACACTTCACACTCAACTGTGTGTGGAGCCCACACCCCATGTGAGTGTGTTGTTCATTTTGTTGTACATTTTTATTGTGTATCTGACATTTTTGTTATTTGACTTTATTACTCCTACCACCTGTCATAATATGCTCCACACGGTGAGATGGAAACCAAGTGAGGACAAAAAAATCCCTCCTGTTCTGTTTTCTCTTTTAAGGAAAACAAATTCCCGCAATTGAATACCGTCCTAAAGGGAAAAATTAGAATTTAATGGGCTTTTTCAATTTTTAGGTATAAATATAGAGGCGGTTCTGGAGACACAACATTTAAAACAACAAATATAATTCACCCATTTTGGGCTTGATTGGTATTTGTTCCCAAATGACGGGATAAAAATTGAATGAATCGATCAAGCCGATCAAGCTCTTACCGATATCCGAATGAGTGGATTTTTACAGGTACTCCGTAACATATTGAACGACTCCGATTATTAGTGTAGGGCTCCACTCAAATTTGTGTTTCTGGAACTGCCCTCATTTCAAGGTTTCTTGGTAATGAAATGTGGGTTTATAAAAATAAAAATAAAAAGTTAACAACATATGAAGATTTCTTGGTAAGGAGCTTCCTTTACTAGGACAATGTCTTGGCTTCGAGTCCAATCGTAGGGTCTCATTTCCTTTCTCTGTAGATTAAGTCAGAGTACATAGGTTTCTAGCACGTTAAAAAAAAAAAAAAACGTATTAAGGTTTTCTATTTATTTACATTAGTTGCTTTTCCTAAGACAAATATTTCAATATTATTCTTTGCCCAAGTTATTCTCTTATAGTGAAGTCTAAGATATTTCATGTGTTCCTTTTCTTGTATTCATTTGTGTATGTTTTAATTATCGACGTGGTTGTGCGACGAAGGAAAGGTGAGTTCGGTTGTCAATTTCAGATACCATCTTAACTTTCACCTTGCCTTTCCTTTTTTCTCTCTCTCTCTCTGTATTCTTTTTTGCTTACCTCTGACTTTGGGTTGTTATATGAATCTTGTGTTTTCATAGAAACAATGTGAAGATTTTGTCTCAACTTCATTACTTTGTAAAACCAAATTAGGGTGACTTTTCCTTTTGATAAAATTTGCTAAAGTAAATAATTTCCTCATTTACTAAAATAAATTAATTTTAGTAAATATTGATTTTAACAGATTTGTCAAATGGAAAACTCACCCTTACTATATATTCAAGGGCCTTGCCTGCGGGCCCTCACCAGTAGAATAATTATGCCGTCATAGGGTTCGAATTTAATTAATTCGGATAACTACGGTAGCTTTGTTCTTTAAACAAAATTACATTATTGTGTTTGTGTGGTTGCAGAAGAATTACATAGACAAGTATGGTCACGCATACATCGTGTAAATGTGTAGAGGATCCGTGTTATTGTAGAATGAAAATAGAGTTGTGTGTAAGAGATCACAAACTTCGCTCTCCTCAACGAAATTTATGAGCTAGCTTTATTTTTTATTTTTGGCCCCACGCCAAACAGCTTTGGAAGTGGAGATTTGAAAGGTTTTTCAGCTTTGGCGTGTTAATAGATTGAACAGCTTTGAAAGTTCAGGATTTCTCATTCTCTAAAACTCTTAAACATGGATTTCGAGACGAGTCATTAGCCTATTATCCTAAAATACATCAATTACTTTTAAGAATTTTAGCACTTTAAGGAGCTTCAACAATTTCAACTAAAATAAAAAAACTCACCCTCAGTCCGTCCACCAATCTGCTTCTCTCTCCCTCTCTCTTGCCGATGCCGGAGAGGTCATCAGCTCCACTGGGTACCAAATTTGGCTAATGTCATCTATTGAGTGAACTATATAGGCTGAAAGATTCATATTATGGTGATGAGATTAGATGAATACACAAAATTGCACTACAGGCGTTTAGTGCATTAATTAACTTGGGAAGAAAAGAAGAAAAAAGAGCTTAGGTATGGTGAAGCACAGGTGCAGTACAAGAAATTTTTTTCTTATGTGGAGAAGCATGTGAAAAAGATGCGTACCCTTCGATCCCTACCATGTGGTTTGGTTGAGACTTTATCTGCATTATTGAGCCGAGACAGAGGTTGAATTATTAAAGTAAAGTCCCTTCAGAAAAATGATGTACTATGGAGTTCGCACTAATATGTGACGGTATCCGTTGGGACCCTACCAAAAGGAGGAGTGCAAAATACTCCACCCTCATGATCAAGAATATGAAAAGTTGTCATCTTACTGGGCTAAACTTTTAAGGGCAAATTATACTCTCCGGTTTCATCTTGGGACGGGACGGTCCTACTGAGTCTTTTCGGTTTTTATTTAAAAAATACAAGTGCAAATATAGTATCTCATCATCTCCATCACAGAACATTGTCTCGTTAATTACACCATTATTTGTAAGAGACCACATTAAATTTATGTCATGGATAGTCTAACAGGAGACTATGAGGACTTGAACATGAATATTGTCCAAAGAAGTCCAATTTCCCCTCCACTGAAGTGGCCCTTCTCAACCACTCTCACAAGATCGCAACCTCTGAATACTCCCACATGATCACAATCATTAGATCATCTCGTCATCACCGTAGCTATTGGGTTTCTCGTTTTATTTTGAGATTAGCTAGGAGTTGTTCTACAAAATTGAACACTTCAATTCAACTTCACTCAATAAACCAAGTACACTATTGTCAATACTAAGTCAGTTTGTGAACACCCAGAAGTTTTTGTTTTCGATGGCCAGGAAATGGCTATAATACACACCCATTAAAGATATGTACCATATGCACCGGCCTATTGTATGGTCCAAATTGTGTCACCTCATTGGCAATCGTAACATTTTTTTGTTTTTCGTAACTTTTCAGCAACATGCATTGATTTGTAACATTTTGGTATGTACTGTAACTTTTATTAAAAAAATCATAACTTTTATAAGGATGTGTATCATACACACCCAAATAAAGGGTGTGTATTGTAGCATTTTCCGGCATTTCAATAATTGGATCAAAGTTGGAGTAGTATTGTCTGTGATACTTAGAAAAACAAACTCACTCACTCACTCTCTCTCTCTCTCTCTCTCATCTTTCTCTCTTTCTGGTGAATTCTGGGGGAATTGCACATCTGTAGCTCTTATATCTCCCGTAGTAGCCAGTGAGAACCCAACTTCCGGTGAAAAGTAGCTCGAATTCTGGTGAGAAACTGCAAATCCATGCTCCGAAAATTCTCCCTTTTTCCTTCCTAGTACTCTAAGAACCAACAGTACTACGTATCGCGATTAAATTTCTTCGAACCAAGGGAGTCCAATGGTAAACTCTCTCTCTCTCTCTCTCTCTCTCCATATATATGTATCTACGATGTATAGGGTTGAGAATGAAAAAGTTTTGAAGGTGAAAAGGTTGAGGTCCGACAACGGCGGAGAGTATGAGTTGGGGGAGTTCAAGAGAGCCTGCGCTCTATTCGGGATTCGTTTAGAGAGGACACCTCCAGGGACTCCGCAGCATAATGGCATTGCAGAGAGGATGAACAGGACCTTGACTGAGCGTGCTAGGAGCATGCGGATACACGCAGGGTTGCCCAAGATGTTTTGGGCAGATGCAGTCGACACAGCAGCATATTTGATCAATCTTGGGCCATCAGTTCCGTTGAATTTTGGCATACCAGAGGAGGTTTGGAGTGGTAAAAAGGTAAATCTCTCACACTTACGTGTTTTCGGTTGTGTTTCCTATGTGCATATTAGCGACAAGGACAGGGATAAACTTGATGCTAAGTCACAGAAGTGCACCTTTATTGGGTACGGCGGAGATGAGTTTGATTATCTTTTTTGGGATGACAAGAACCGGAAGATAATCAGAAGCAGAGACGTTGTGTTTGATGAAAATGTGATGTACAAAGACAGGGACAGCAAACAGAGCAGTGAGAGTACCACTTCGGATGGAGATACGTCCGAGTACTTTGAGTTGGAGGATCTTCCAGATAACAGTGGGGTTGAACAGAGGTCTGGTAAGGCAGAGGAGAGAGCTTTAGATGAGACAGTTTCAGAGGGGACAGTTTCAGATGAGGTAGCTCCAGAGACAGGGACTAGTTCAGCGGTCAGAGTGTTGAGGAGGACAACCAGAGTACACAAGCCGAATCCGAAATATATTTCTTCGCTTGATTACTTGCTTTTGACGGACAGTGGAGAACCAGAGTGCTATGATGAGGCTATGCAGGTTTCCGAGTCAGCTAAGTGGAAGACTGCGATGCAGGAAGAGATGGATTCTCTTCATTCCAACGGTACTTGGCAGTTAGCTCAGCTTCCCGCAGGAAAGAAAGCCTTGCAGAACAAATGGGTTTTTCGACTTAAGCAGGAGAGTGATGGCAAGAAAAGGTACAAGGCAAGATTGGTTGTAAAAGGCTTCCAACAGAAGGAGGGGATCGATTATACAGAGATATTTTCGCCGGTTGTGAAGATGGCCACTATCAGAGTGGTGCTGAGTTTGGTTGCTGCTCAAAATCTCTACCTTGAGCAGTTAGATGTTAAAACTGCTTTTCTTCACGGGGACTTGGATGAAGAAATCTACATGAAGCAGCCTGTTGGCTTCATTGTGAAAGGCAAGGAAGAGATGGTGTGCAGGCTCAAGAAGAGTCTGTATGGTTTGAAACAGGCTCCCAGACAGTGGTACAAAAAGTTTGATAGTTTCATGCAGCGCAGTGGCTACACAAGGTGCAATGGGGATCACTGCTGTTACTTCAAGAGGTTTGAGTCTAGCTACATCATATTATTGCTCTACGTAGATGATATGCTTGTAGCAGGTTCCTGTGTTAGGGAAATCAACAGGTTGAAGCAACAGTTGGCAACAGAGTTTGCTATGAAAGATCTGGGTGCAGCTAAGCAGATACTTGGGATGAGAATCAGCAGGGATAGGGCTCAGGGAACCTTGCGGTTGAGTCAGGCTGAGTATATTGAACGCGTTCTGGAGAGGTTCAATATGCAGAGTGCTAAGGCAGTTGGCACACCCTTGGGAAGTCATTTCAAACTTTCTCAGGGGCAATCACCCAAGACAGATGCAGAGAGAGAGAGAGTACATGGCCAAGGTTCCGTATACCTCGGCCGTGGGTAGCCTAATGTATGCGATGGTGAATACGAGACCAGACATTGCCCATGCAGTGGGAGTTGTGAGCAGGTTTGCTAGCAATCCAGGGAAACAACATTGGGAAGCAGTAAAGTGGATCATGCGATATTTGAGAGGTACCACTGATTTGCCACTTTGTTTTGGGAAAGGGAATTTGACAGTGCAGGGATATGTGGATGCAGACTTTGCCGGTGATCAAGATACGCGGCGAAGTACCACAGGTTATATCTATACTATGGGTTCAACAGCGGTGAGCTGGGTCTCACGTCTGCAGAAATTAGTGACACTATCCACGACAGAAGCTGAGTATGTGGCCGTGACTGAGGCTGCAAAGGAGATGATTTGGTTGAAGGGCTTCTTGGAGGAGTTGGGTTTGAAGCAAGAGAACTGCGTTCTTTTCAGTGACAGCCAGAGTGCTATACACCTTGCCAAAAATCCAGCATTCCATGCCAGGACGAAGCATATTGATTTAAGGTACCATTTTATCCGTTCACTTTTGGAGGATGGGGATTTGTTGCTAGAGAAGATTTTGGGGGATCGAAATCCGGCAGATATGTTGACCAAGTCTGTTACTGTTCAGAAACTGAAGTTGTGTTCAACTTCAGTTGGCCTTCATGCTTGAAGAGATGATGGGCCTGGAGTCACACCAAGAGGGGTCAGATGACTACGTCCACGGTTTGATTGAGATCATTTGGGTTTGCAGTTGTTTATTGGCGGATCCTTCAGGTTATCTTCAAGTGGGAGATTGTTGGGAGTGAAGATAAGCAACGCGGTAGCGCTACCAAGGTTTTGGGGTAGCGCTACCCAGGACCTAATTTGCGAACAAAATGTTTAGGAGCGCTACAGGTGTTTCCCTGTAGCGCTACCGCGAGCCTTAAAAATGTTTTTTAGGGTTTTGGCCGACGGTGTGTGCTGCAGATCGTGTATCACTTTTTTCAGAGCGTGAAAAAGAGAGAGAGGCGAGAGAAAACCAATCTCAGAGAGATTGTGAGAAGACTTGTACTCCTTGATTCGATTTCATAGTGGACTGGTGTAGCTCCCGTGGTTTTTCCTCACGTTGAGGTTTTCCACGTATATCTTGTGTCTTGTTTTTCTTTCCTGTTTTCATTACGCACTTATTTGCTTGCTTTTTCTGTGATTCATTGTTCCCAAGATCCGTAGGGGCGTTTGCGTTGTAGGATTGAACAGGTGTTCGCGATATAATCCATAACAGTTCTTTCCCCTAATTCTAAAATGATCCGTAGTGATCTCATCCTCGTGGATAGGGCCTATGCAAAGGCGAAGGAGGCCAAGTACCAAGCCCATGAGAAATTGAAGGAGCTACAAACATTACAGAGTAGTGAGAGAGACTCTAACGAGCTACAAAAGGCTGAGTCTGACAAAAAACGAAAGGATCTACGAAAAGCCATCGCAAAGCTAAAAGTCCAGACCAGTTCACATAGTGAAATCCGTTCTGCCAATTCCAACCCACATCGTAACAATTGGCCTAATATTAATCGTGCCAAGGATGGAATGATGCACTTCTTCTACAAGGAGCCAGATGTTCCCCACACTATTGATGATGGGCTATTGGAAGCTTTCCGTAAGCTCCCTGAGCCACTGCGTTGTTGTTTGTCATGTTTCTTCAAGTTCCCACCAATGGCAACAATAAAGAGAACGCCGATGATTTACCTGTGGATAGGACAGGGATATATTTCCCAGTATCTCCATTCTGAAGGGTACGATTCAGATGTTGAAGAGCTTGCTGACAAAATCTTTGATGATCTTATTGAAAAGGGCTTTATAGAGCCTATTTACCAAAATTTCTCCTTGGTGCCAGATAGTTGCAAGATGAGCCTTACTGTTCATTCTTCTTTATACGAAGAAGCTAAACTTACAGGATTTACTTCAAATGCAAATGGTGTTCTTGATCTGGATTCTTCAGCTGTTTGTAGAGATCTAATTCAACACTCATCATGTCTGATCAATGTTGGTGAGGCCATTATTAATTGTGAGCCTAAAATATTTAAGAATATGAAGCATATTCGAAGTCTTTATCTTGGAAGGTGGCAGAGTTCAGCTACGCACCACATTGAACTAGAAGACGCCAAACTTCTCCATGGATTGTGTAAGCTAAAGAGCTTAACTTTTCTTAGCCTTCGAGGAATTTCTATGATTACGGAGCTTCCCAAATTCATTTTAGAGCTCAATGATTTGATGATCTTAGATCTCCGAGCTTGTTCTAATCTTGAGGTGATTCCTGACAAGATTGGTTCGCTCAAGAGATTGACACATTTGGACATGTCTGAGTGTTACTTTTTAGAAAACATGCCCAAGAGTCTTGCTCAAGTATCAAACCTCCAAGTCCTTAAGGGATTCTTGATTGGAGATTTCAACAACAAAAAACAATCGTGTACTCTACACGATTTGTCAGGACTGCAGAAGTTGAGAAAACTTGACATTCACATTAGTGTTAAAGACCTTCCTAGACTGCAGGACTTGGAGCATTTAGAAAGGTTTGGTGGCCTGAAAAAGTTGACAATATCATGGGGAAGATTACAAGCTCGAGCTGAAGACATCACAAAAGCATTTCACTTTGCTACACTTCCTCCGAGACTGCAAAAACTAGACCTTCGGTGTTTCCCTATGACAAGTCTATCCAATTGGGTGATGCCTGGCAAACTTAAGGAGCTAACGAAACTCTACATTAGAGGAGGGCAACTACGTGATCTAGGTGAAGTTCAGAAACGTCAAGGGGAGCAGTGGACCGTGGAGATAGTGCGTTTCGAGTTCTTGAGCAAATTAGACTTATATTGGAGAGAACTGAGGACATTATTTCCCAAGTTAATTTACTTGCACCAAGTAGAGTGCCCCAATTTTATGAACTTCCAGTGTGATGAGAGGGGCGTGTGGATGAACAAGGAGGCCATTGATACGCACGTGCAGCTGCAGAAATACCTCAAAACCAGCATGATCAGCTCAAGAGCTATGTCGGGCTCTGGTCCAACCTTAGCTCAGGATCATTCTAACATTTGTCCAGCAGATGAGAAACAGCTTTTGTTAGGCTCAATGCAAGCTTAAGTGCTTAGCTGAGAGATAAGATCACTGGTAAAGGGAGAGTTAGAATCTTGGCTGTGACTACTCCAAGTGGAGCCTCCCGAAGCAAGGTAGGTTCTCCCCATGGCTTCTTTATCTTGTATTTCTTTCTTGTTCTTCCTTTCTGTAACTTAGATAATTTCACAAATAAGCATTTGATATCTAGAAACATGTACGCATTATGGAGAAATTTTCTTATCCTGTGACAATGAGCAGTATTTGCTCTTGTTAAATCATCAAAGAGAAAGGTGTGATAATGGATCACCCTGCCTCAGGTCTCTGTGTGACTTAAACTTGGAAGAAGGTGAACCATTAACTAGTACTGTAGTTGAAATGATGCAGAAGAGGTACACTCATACACCCAATCGCACCACTTACACTTCAAGGCGGCTGCACTTAGACTTAAACATTTAATTGGCGCTGGTGTCAAAAGACATTATTGTCTTCAAGAACTGCTGTTGTTTATGTAAGTTTGTCACAGCTATCAACTTCTATTCATGTGCTTGAGCAGGCTTCTCAATAATTTCTTTTCCGTAACATAGCATGGGCAAAAGATTCAAGTATTTTCACTGTAATTATTTTGCGCTAAAGCATTCTGAGAGATTATATATACATGTAAGGTCCATATTTATTGGCAAATTCCATGACAAGACACACATTTTATTGTATCCCAAATTATCGAGTTGTAATTTATTTTTTTCTATTTTTAGAGTGTCTGTTTAGGAAGTGGAGGAAATCAAATATTTTGTAAATTGAAAGGTAGAGATCGTTAGGCACAAATAATTGGAAAGATTTGCTTGGGATTGATATGGGAACAAATCAAAGGAAAGTTTGGGGCTTAATCAAATTATTTCTTTGGAAGGATTTGCACGGGAGTTATCATATTGGAAAGTTATTGGTCTTATTAGGCATTCTACATCAATAAGGAACTATTGGAGTATTCTACTTCAATAAGGAATGTTGTTCCACAGCCATATTTCTGCCGTTACAAACAAGGATTAGGGGGCTGGTGCATGTGTTTTGGTTTTTGGGGTATTGGAGTCGATATATATAATGAAGGATTGAGCAACACGGACAGGGACTCCAAGGAACTCTTCTTCAATGTTCATTCAAGTTGTTGAGTCACTCTTCCAATGGATTTTTGGGAGTATTCGGAGGACTTGAGGATTCAAGGCGTGCGGCAATCAACCACTTGGTGCGGTGTACGTGGATTCGGCAACACGATCTTTGGTCAGTCGGTGAGGATTCACGATTGTGTTAATTAAGATCGTTTTGTAACTGCACAATGTTATTGTTTTTAGTGGATTGATTTCCTCCCGTGGTTTTTACCCTTTTTAAGGGGTTTTCCACGTATATTGTGTGTTCATCGTTTAATTGCTTTTTGTTTGTGATTGGTTCATAATTGATTGATGTTTTTTTTTATTGAGATAAAAAAACTAGCAAATTATTAAACCTAGGGGATCTAGGATTTTTCAATACATTCACAAACTCACTAATTTATTTAATAACACCACAAAATTAAGACATCAATCAATCTCTTCCTTTCTCTGACACAACAACTGCCTTCTCTCTCACACAATCTCACTCTGGATTCACACACCTTATCCAAACTACATACAGATTTAAGCTATTTTACTAGCCATTACAATCACAAACTGACAACAAAACACATCTAATCCTCAGAACTTCCACAAATCTCTAGCTCTGAGTTGCAGCTGGCTTGAATCCTTTTGTTTGATTCCAAATCTCTCCTTGTTCACTCACCACAGTTCACTATATCGAATCAATTAAGCTTACATTCGCAAGTGGAGAGAGTTGTGAATATTTATTCCACTTGGGAAATTGTGAGTTACTAAAACTCAAGGCAAAGAGCCTGATTAACGTAGAAATGGACGGAAAGCTCCTCTCCCATTACTGAAGAGGATTTGCTTCCTTGTACAAATTTCTGAAAATGCAGAGGTGAATGCCGCAACTTATCCTCTTTGCCTGAATTGGATGTTGATTCAGGTGTATGGATATGGTAGACTACCGAATTCAATATTTTAGGGTTGCAAAAACTACTATAATTTTGGGTAGTAAAACTTTGTAATTTTGGAACTCGATGTGATTGAGTTTTTTAAAAAAATTGTGCTTGGTAGCCTCTCTATGCCTCGCATGCATAGTGGATGCATTCCTATATGATACTCAACAATAAGAATTTTGAACAGAAAAACCAATGAGGGGTTTCTTTCAGGTGGAAACTCAGACTAAGCCAACACATAATAGCCCATTTCATTGTTTTTTTTAAAATGGAACTCAATGTTTTAATTGTACGGCTATATGTGCAAGAATAATAGGGTTTCCATAAGGTTTTGCAATTCATGACTCATCTGTAATGCTACCCTTGGACTTTATTTTCAAAATTTTGGAATGTCAAATAAATTTGGACCTGGATTAGATCGATTTTTTTTGAATCTCTATATGTGCAATTCCCAAGAGGCCAGAGGCTATTCTCCTATTCTTTTGTACATTTTTGTGTAAGTAATTTTTAATAGAATCTCGTATCCTTCGATCTTCTTCTAGACCTTCAGAATAGTTTTTGGGTTGTACAAACCAAAGGAGAATGATGATCTTGGGTTGTACTTAGTCTGAAACAAAGTGGATTTATTTATTGATGTTCTCCTATATCGTAGTTGTATCCTTATTTATCTATCCAGATTTTCTTAACCATGTGATAATCTGGATATATTCATATAAAGCTATATCATTCACCACAATACTTACATGACAAGTAGTTCTTTTTATCGGATACTACGTCCTCTAGCTCGAGGTGTAAATTTCTTCATGGCAGTACCCTCTTTGACTTCGACTTTACTATTTCGATGATTTTTAAACTTTCCGTACAAAGAGCAAGACTCTAAATGACATCTGTTATGTCAATGACATCAAAGAGATATTAAATAAATGAAATTCGGATAGGGCCACTTTGAGGTTTCCGATGAAATGAGGCATGGAAGAGAGCCACTACAAAGAAGTTCCGAGAGTTACGAAGAAAGCTTCGAGCTTATATTGGTCAAATACAGATTTACAATGGTTTTCTATGATTGTAGTTAAATTTCTGAGATGGATTATACAATGGTTTTCTATGAAACCTTGTTGAGTTTCAAATATTGAAAGGTGACTGGACTAAGAGGAATGAAGACTGTTAGCACATTGACATCAATTCACCTATGCCATCACCTGCATAAACAAGAAACTGTTCTTGGGAAATCGGTTCCCAAAAACCGTTTTGAATGATCGAAAGATTTGAGGTTGATTTGTATACGACTAACCAAAGCCGTGGCCAAACTATTAACCTCATTATCTATACGAGGTCGAGTCACACACGACTGACAGAGGCCGAAGCCACACGCTTTTTATTTCCCTTACACAGTCGGTTCTGTTTATCCCAAATCTCTTTGATCAGTGAGTGATCAAATAACTAAATAGATCAGTTGAGCTCTCAATCTGAAATCTTTAAATGTACTTCTTGACTGAAAAAGAACCAAAGGTTAATCCAAGAGCCATATAGAAAACCCAAGAACTTGATCAGTACCGACCAATTAACAAAATGGGTTTGATAACATCCACGAATTCGAGATATAAGAATCGGAAAAGTCAATTACTAAACTGCCTCAAGACTGATCTGTGAGTATAAGCCAAATACAACACATCTGCACATGTATAAATGATATTCACAGGAAAACCAAACAAGTCAGTAGAATACTAAATATGGATCATTAGTGCTTTGATCGTTCAACTAATGAAATAAAAGACACCAAACTGATTGATAGAATTCCCGAAAACTGTTCGGATCCCACTAGACCAAAATCTAAACTGAATCAAATAGTTCTTTTGAGTTCAAATGCCCACTATTCCAAGTATAAAAAATAATTGGCACAATAGAAGTTCAAAAACCCATGTGCAACCCAAAGTATAAATTAGATTAAAACTGAAATTTTGTCTTTTAACATAGTCAGAAAGCCACGTAGAGATGCTAACTCCAGTACAAGTATTGAATCCGAGTATCAAGTAAATAACACTTGGTATTTCCAGAAACAATTCTCTGTTCTAAATAGATATGGAAAACCAGTTTCCACACTACTCAAAATGATCGAATACACTGTTTTGTAAAAACTCACTGATTTCCAAAATGAATTTGCTTTAAAGATTGTAGGAAAACAGTACCGGAAAATAATATTCGACAATTTTATTTCTGGAAATGAGAACACAAAATTACATAAAATCGAATTCCAACAATAATGAAGATGTAAAGGATAGAAAACACCAAACCGGGGCCCGTGTTTCACACGGTCTCCTTAAAGCAAATTTACCGCCCCACTTAGGGTGTTTGGGGTTTTGATCGGCGTCTGCTTCCCAGGATATAGCGGCTAAAACGACCAACGGTATCGCCCTGTCGAACGAACAAGTGCCTGTTCTCTCTCCCACTAAAAATCAACAAATAATTTTTGTGTAGCAGTGGTGTGTTTTTCTAGTACTGTATCAAATTCTTTACGGAAGCACCAATTTATATACAAGCCATGGGGAGCCTTTTTCCATTTAAAGTGTATTGATTCTCACAATCAACACAACAAAAATAACCGTGGGAATTCAATTGGCAATTGAAAGCCAATTAGTAGCATTTGCTACACGTGGGTAGCACATACATGTAACTCATGAAGTTACAAAATTTGCCTTGGACATTTAAAAGGACACTAACTTTCCAGTTATTGTCCAACCCATGCAACAATCGGACCACAGGTCGCGGGCCCACGAATCCTGAGTCCCAGCCCCGGCCCCGGTCTTGTTCAGGTGTTCGATGACGGCGAGCGCGCGCGCGTCCCTTTGGCTTTTTCGATTCCCACAATAAGACAATTCTCATTCATATTAAAAACGAATTTCTTTCATTTTTCCAACAGTTTCCACAGGAAAAGTGTCCAGATCTGTATCTCGAGATCTGTATCTAGACAAATGTGTCCGTTGGTTTTAAAGTCAGTCAAATTCCTCAATTTTATTCTTGACCGTATAAGTTTATGGAGACAAATATGATTGAATCGAGCTCATACCAATATCAAATTAACATTCTTTTTTCGATCGACAATTCATGCTTTTTGAATAACAAAAACAAAGGCGTTGACTTATTAAAATAGAATTCGGTGGATGATTTACAGAAGATAGAGGAAGAGCTGAAGAAAGAAATCAAAGACCTGAAGACAAAAATCAAAGAGCTGAAAGAGAGAGAGAGGATGGACTTCTATCGAAGATGACAGATGTGGTAGAACAGAATGAAGTGTTCAGGGAGAGGAACAAAGTACTGGAGAAAGAGGTTGGGTTAGAGCACCTCCAGCCCTAACTCAGACCCAAAACCAAATTCAATATTTGAGTCAAAAGCCCCAAAACCTCACTCCAGTCTTTGAATAAAATCCATACTAATTTGAGTTTTACTCAAATTTTTACCCACATCAAGGGGAACTTAACCCTTTATCCAAATTTTCAACGGTAACCTTGTGGTGGTGCCCATCGCCTGAACTCCACTGCCGATGCCGTCGTCAACTCCGGCAAGGGTAGTAGAACACAGATTGTGAGGTCACCAGTGACGTACGGGTGGTGGTCTGGTGGTGGTAGTAGAACACAGATCGGGCTACGAAGGTCGATGAACACGAAGAATCGATGGCTGTTGCGGTGGTCGATCCAGGTGTTTGAGGCGTCTGTGGAAGAAGAGAGTCGCAGGAGAGAGAGAGAGAGAGAAAGAGAGAGAGAGAGAGAGAGAGAGAGAGAGAGAGAGACCTGGTTGGGCGGCAGCGACAGTGGTTCACGCTGGTGGCGGCGGCGGTGGATGGTGGTGAGGGGCGGCGTGTGCCAAGGGGTGGCGGAACCCTAGAAAATCTGAGTTTAAGGACTGGAGTTTCTCACATCCAACTGAGCTTTTACTCAAAATTACACTCAAATCTGAGTTTAAAATTGAGTCAGGGCTGGACTTGCTCTTAGCCAAACTGTTATGCATTATTTTATATCATGATGTGAAAGTTAGTTTGGTTTGCATACAACTTTTTGGAGTTTCAATATGAACAATTGACTGCTTTTTTAAATGAAAAATGACTTGAAGTTTAGATTCAACGAGGATCAAAGTTAAATGTCTGTTTCAAGCTCTTGCGAATGTTACTCGAGTTTCTCACCCAAATGTTTTTAAGAGTATTATTTGACATAGATAATTCTTATAGTAATGTAACTGCATGGTTTAACTTAATTTTGATGGTAATTAGGTATTGTTCGATCTTCAAGTTATAATCTTTGCCCGTGGTCATTACCTACCCTACCTACTGAGCTAGCAGGACAGTTTGTTGATGTTGCGATGCTGCTGTTTCTTGTGCTAATATGGTATAGGGGCCTGATAAAAATTAGAGAAAACATTTTTTCCACCGTCAGCGGAAATAAATGTTTCCTCCAAATTAATTACAGCGGTCCGTGACCTCTGTGATTGATTTAGTGGAAACATTTGTTTCCACTGCCAGCGGAAATAACTTATTCTCTAAAAATTAAGCTTGATTAGTGAGGAAAGTGTATGATGGATGAAGAGAAGTAAACTTGAACAATAACCCTTGAAAAACACATGGTGAATTGTTCAACATCAGGCTTAAAGACTTTAAGCTTCCGTTATTGCTTTTTATAATAGTTCATTAAATGAGAGTTTATATCATCTTTGTTTTATCTTCTTGTTTTGCCTATAAATTATCACATGTAATCTGATTGGGTAAGGTGTGCAAGAAATAGGAGTTAGGGTGTGAGGAAGAGAGAGTGAGAAATTGAGGAATCCAGTTGTCTAACGTTTGTAATTATAAGAGTGTTTGAGTGAGAATATATATACAGTTTGGTGTGTTCAAATCTATGCCTAGACTCCTCAATTTCTTGCACCAACAGTCATAGAATCTAGTTCTACTAGTGTAATGCCATTTTCGGCTCCGGATCCCCTGTCCCCTTTCTCTGTCTCCTCTCTCTGTCCCAAAGCTATTAGTTTGCCACGTGTCCATTAATTGACAGCTTAAAACTCTGTCAATTCTCTTACCCCTCCTCTTAAACGAGTCAACTCGTTATTTACATGTCATCGGAGCTGACCACATGAAGTATCTGAAGATTCATGTTAATCGCATTCTTTTCCAACCTTGATATGCTCGTAGACTTTGACGTCTAAAGCATCTTTAATTTTTTATTGCTTTTTAGCTGGTGTTATTGTGATTTTTTTTATTGGTAAAAAAAAAAAAAATGAATAATCTTTGAAGAGATAACAAAGATTAAAATGATCTTGGGCACATCGGCAAACGCCACCCGGGAACCAAACTCAAAAGAAAGCTTTTCAGTTGTGATAGTTATTCAACTATTTACTGCTTTTCAGTATGTGATGTTGAGATTGTTGTCTGATTATTTACTACTTTCAGTTTGTGCTACGGAGATTGTTACCACAGCTTATTGACCATATCTTCATATATATCCCAATTTTTTTTCCGTTGCCCCGGCCCAGGGTTGCCCAAGCAGAAGGGCTTGCTAGGCTCATCCCTGGCCGGCCTTGCGTAGCATAATCGGATCCACGACAATAGAAATCTGACCAAAGCCAAAACACAAAAAACCCAGCTAGCTCTCGAGACACAGGACACAAGACATCCAACACACAGGACCCAAAAAGAAACCAAGAAACAAAGTAGAAATTCTGTTGGAAGCAAAGTAGAAATTCCTACATGTCCTCTCCAATTCTTCTTTGGTAGGTAAAAGAATGAAAGTGAAATGGAATTTCATTCATCGCTTTTCTCATGTCGGAAGCAGAGTAGAAATTCTGCTGGAAGGACAAAACCCTGCTACGAAGCAATCCACATTCCAAAAATGTCCTCTCCAATTCTTCAATGTAAAAGCCATGGCACACGCGATACTTGTGCACATGATACAAAAACAGGGCAGGATGAGGAGAAAAAATCATTAGAACACACCCAACATGTAGTCGTTCAACTCAAAAGGGGAAAAAATAAAACTTTTTTAAAAAAATTAGTTAATTCCGTAGCTGCTTTAAACAGAGGAAGATACTTGAAGACACATGGATATATGCAACTAATAAGTGGGCAAAGCTTCCAACGGTCCTCAGCTTGTTGAACACATTTTTTAATCGCCATGAGTCATAAGTGGTTGAATTTTGAGCATGGGTCAAATTGAATGTGAGCATGTGTTGATGACAACTCCTCATAACAACATAATTTTTGCATGGCGCAATTATACTTGAAGTGACAAACATCAAGACCTGTATTCAAAAGTGCCTAAGTTATATATCCCAGTGGAACCTAGAAAGGATAATAAAAGAAATGAAAATTAAAGTCTCTCGCCCTTTTATTTGACTGGTAAGAAAGGATTTTAGTTTTATAAAAGGGTCTTCGACATTTCCTGAAAAACTTTGTCTGACTCTGAGATATCAGAGTAGAATGCTTGCTCTAAACCTTTACCCTTATTTATCCTCTCATTTACATGAATTAGGCCATCTATTATTATTTTATACCCTGATGATGGAAAGTATTTAGCGCTTCACTTTTGAACATTAGAACATATGCTTATTAAAGAGCATACTTTTCTGGCACACCAATTCATCTACCTAAATTTAATTTCCATTCAAGAACAGAGTGCTCCCATCTAATCCTCCTCTCTTTTATTTTGGTTTTCATGCCTGTTCTAGAACTCATCAATCGTGTACAGAATATATTTAACCTTTTAGAATCCAGATGTTTAGCTTTTGTCATATTTGATGTCAGTCCTTAACATCCTGCAGTTATTGTACAGCTTTATGCCATCAAAATTGGTTGTCAGAACTAAAATGCGTTTGAAGGTAGAGAAATTCACAATCAAGTTTGAAGAGAAAATTCTAAGGGTGTAGAGGGTAAATTGTACTTCAAAAATTTGAGCCAGCATATCTATCTACTTACCTGCCTATACTTCTGATAGAAAACGTAAGTCTTTGTGTACTTTTTATTGCTAAAGTTCTCCTATTATTTGTTGGAGATAACACTATCTAACCGTCACAAAACACTTTTATGATGCCGGTTTGAAACCTTACTTGGCTCTTCAAAGTTCAAACCATTTCCTACTCAACTTGCCAAAACTGTCATAGACTCAGGAAAAGTCACAAAAAAATGAAGTGCTTTACTTCGAACATTTGGCATTCTTTGTTCGATGTACAAAGACAAGTCAGTCTGTCAGTTTGGTGAAGTTTTCCCAGCAGTTCTAATGTTCTATGGGTTTTTTTCCTGTTTGTGTGTAGAACATACACTATGAACTACCTTTCTTTTGGCAGCCACTTTATTTTACTAGGTTTCACTTCCATATTTTTTCTTCTTTTATTATCATGTTACTGCCATGCCTTGGTTCCGTTGGGCTTTGGTTCTTTCTATTGCAAGCCATCTTGGGCGTTTGTTGTGCAGTAATGTGTTCTTTTTATATTTTGTAAATGAGGTTATAGTGGTATTTGTGTATCTTTGCATGCGTCAATGTTCACTATTTTCAAGTTTTTTTTTGTTAACGCTACTGTCCCTTTCATCTTTAGATAATATTTTTCTAACAACAATATCCTCAGGCATCAAAGATGCAAACCACTTTTGAATCTTTCTTTCTTCTTTGTTATATCTGCAGATTGTTGATTTTTTCTCTCCTGATTTTGGGGTCTGCCAACAGTTGGGCAAATTAGTCAATACTCAAAAGTGATCTAAATAGTAAATCTTAACGATTCGTTTTAGATTTTTGGACACCTAATTTGTTCCTCTGTCAACCATGCATACCTTGGTTTCAGTTGTTTTCCTTAATTTTCGAACAGCACTTCCTTAAGTAGAAGATGGAGATTAAGTGGACCACTAAATGGAATTCCACGCCTTTGTCCTAGAAATGTGTTATCATTCCACTGAGGAGACCATTCTACTACCTTAGGGACTCCCTAAGGTAAAAAGCTACAGTGTTTCTATGTTCTACCCTACTGGATATGATGGTTATTGTTGGGAAATTTCTTCTCTTATAGCCCTTGAGGAACTATGTAAGAGAAGTGGAGTCAGGTTATACAATAGTAACGTCAAACAAGGAGTACGTGTAGTTGTCGATATGAAAGGCTTTTTCGTGGTAATTTTTACAAAGAGTACATAACGATTAACAGGTACTTTTGTGGTATTCTAGAGGATGCAGTTTCTCCAGACAGAGTACCTCAACCAAGAGTACTTGTGCAACCTTAACAGTACATCCAATTAGATACTAGGCATGGGGAGAAATTGATAACTTGAGGTAAATCTTACTTCTCTGTAATGAGATTATCATGGTGATCATATTCTGGCAATTTCTTTTTAATGTCGGGTATTGAGAATTTGGAAAGAGCAAAAGGAAGTCAACAAATGTGATTTGCTTCGATCACGGATTTTGTGGGGCTTTTAATGGACAGAAAGGAAGGCTGCAAAAAATGTTCTTGGGCTTTCTTGCCATGCTTGTTAGACCAATAACTCTGTCCATAGATCCATGGCCTAAACACAGTGTATTTGCTCAATGTAGACATAAGAGAGGCTGAAGCCATTCTAGATTTTGAAATTGAAAATTTATTCATTGTATAGGGTCAGAGTTTTCATGATCCCGAGAATGTGGACCTCTATTCAACCCACACTCAGACGGCAAAGTCTTCCAAATCCAATTAGAATAAGAGCAGTGCAAGAAAATATGGACACTTAAATGAGGTAAAAAAATAAAAATAAAATTATGTGATGTGTTTCCTAGGAGTGGTTACTAGCATGCATACTTAGGGTGTGAATTTTGTTACAGCATTATGCAGAGGGTAATGCTTCACAAACGCAAATTAAGGTCGATGTGTGTCTGGATGACGTGTCACCGTGTCAGTACACATGGTCAGTTTCGTCAAATTTCTAATGGAAACATTCATTTAGAAAATAACGCTTCTTAAAATTGGAACAGGTCTACTCATCGACTTTTTTAGTTAGTGAAACCAAATGTTCCACAACCATTCAGTTAGGCGACCAAAATCACCATTTTCTACAGTGAAAAAAGGGAAAGAGAACATTTTTTTCTAGAGGTTTGACCAGGGATCTATAATTGTCAGTGGTGTGCTTGCTGTGTATCGTCAATGGTTTATTATAGCTCTAGGATGAATGCCCTTGTGGTTGGCTCTTACAAAGTATACTTTGATGCTTCCTTTTTCAGTCATTGTACGACCTTGCGGCAGTGACATGGGACCATACCCAAAGAAAGCCATTCTAGCAGCAATAATTGGACTTCAGAAGAACAATATTGAGATTATACTATTTTTCAAAAAAAGCATACAGCTGCCATCTTTTGTTTTGTTTTTTTAAAGAAAAAGAAAGACATTTTGATAGGTGGCGGTACCCACATGGAAGATTTTTCCACCCCATTGTTTGTATGTGTCTGGTGGGAATTTGAAGAAGAAAAAATAATCCAATGTGAGGAAGTGATTTTGTGTGGCTGGTACCTGGAGAGTGTGTGCAACCGTACAAATGTTGGTTGCACCTAGTCCCTGGCAGTAGTTCCAAGAGAATTATCTAGTGTGCGTGGGACGTGAGGAGGAGCTTCCGTAAAAAGGGCAGTCCAGCAAAAAAAAAAGGATCAATAAAAAACGGGTCAGAAAAAATGATTTTGGCCAAAATCATTTTTCTTGACACCGTTAGAATCGCCATCCAGTGACGATCACGGATCAGCAGAGATGTTGAGTGAGGATGCCATAGGTGGCGTCACATGCCGGAGAATGATGGCGCATGCGGTTAGTCTCGACGGACGCGCCGCATGAGCCACATGAGTCGTCAAAAGTGGGGCGGCGAGTTTTTTCAGAGAAAGCTCGTGAGTTATCGCATTAAGTCGCGGTATGTCAAAGCAGAACAGGAGCTGAGAGGAGTGAAGAAGCGTGAGATGGATGATCCCATGAGTCGAGAGCAAGCCGAGATGGAGGAGGTGAAGCCGTGGCCCAGTATGGAGTGTTCTTTACCATTCCTGTAAGAGATCTGCTGTAGTGAAGAGTGAGTGGAGAGTGTGAGGGGACCTTAAATGTCTAGACAGAGGCGGAACAATAACGAGATTGATTCCGAAAGAGAGGTGGCTGCACGGGTAGTTCTGCACAAGTGAAACAGAACAACACTAAAGGTTGTTCTCCTAGAGAAAGCGCGCGAGATAAAAAAAAAAATGAAGAGAGAGAGAGATAGAGCAACCCAAGGTTGTTCGGCACGCACCTATGAAGCACGAATACTCTATTTTGGCCTCCGTATCACGTATCGTACGCGTATCGGATACGGATACGCTCGGATATGCTCTGGATACGTACCCGATACGTTTTTCAAAGTATCCAGAATTTAAATTTATTTTTTGGTTTTCGGATACGTTTAGGATATGTTTCGGATACGCACGGGGGTAAATAGGTTATTACTTCAAATATATGGGGTAAAATTGCAATTAGATTTGGTGTTGTGTTGTTTTGTACCTCTAATAAGCTAAATAACACTGGAAGCTCCCCAATTTAAGTTCCTATCATTTTATATGCTCTAGTATTTATGTTCCTATCATTTTATATGCTCTAGTATTTGTTATTATATCAATTTAAGACCCCAGCTTTTGTATATTTTATTTTCTATATCTAATGAAGCGTGATCAAACTATAATATCTATATCCATAATTTATTTTTATTTACTTTTACATAACGTATATTTCATTTTTTAGGAATTAAAAATTATATATATAAAATATATTTTTTATTTACTTTTATATTCAACGTATCCCTCCAACGTATCGTATCCTACTTTTTGAAAAAATCACGTATCCGCGTATTCGCATCGTATCATATCATATCCGTATCGCGTATCCGTATCCGTGCTTCATAGGCGCGCGCTCAAGAGAGAGGAGAAGATGACGGAGGAGAGATGAGAGATGAGAGACGAGAGGAAAAGACGAACAACACAGAGGTTGTTCAGAGAGAGAGAGAGAGAGAGAGAGAGAGAGAGAGAGAAAGAAGCGAGCAGATAAGAGTGTGGGGACGAGGGATGTGAGTCTCGGAAGAAAATCAAACTTAAGGGGATGTTTGAAGATAAGCTTGATTTTTAAGTGGGCCATTTGTGTTTGTGATTTGAGTGGATAGATGAGAGTTGGGAGTAACAAAATGGGGCATGGGCAATGAAGAAAAGAAGTGGCAACCAATTGAATTGTGAAATGGTTAATTGAATTGTTGAATTGCTCGGTGGAATTAAATGATGGAATGAATGAGAGTTGCTGGCTGCATGCATGTGGGAACTAATCGCAGAAGATTGGATTGGATGAAGTGGGGCCAAGCCAATGGTTTTTTCGGTGCATTATGGAACTGCAATGAATGGGGTCAGGTGTTGGTCAAAGTTGGCGAGTCATGTGTGTAGTATTATTAGACTATATATATGTGTATCTGTGTGGTGCATTGTAGTGGGAGAAGAGAAAGAAAAAGAAGGAGAGAGAGCAGAGAGGGGCAGAATTGGCCCCCACCACCAAAATGTAGTGTGTGCTTGTAGATGTGTAAGAGTTGTATCTGTATTTGTCCTATGAAAAGTTTGAATAAAAATGAGTGAGTTTAGTTGTGCGTGTGGAATTCTCTCTTTTACCCACCAACATAATTGTCAGTGGTGTGCTTGTTGTGTGTCGTCAATGGTTTATTATAGCTCTAGGATGATGCCCTTGTGGTTGGCTTTTACAAAGTATACTTTGATGCTTCCTTTTTCAGTCATTGTACGACCTTGTGGCAGTGACATGGGACCATACCCAAAGAAAGCCATTCTAGCAGCAATAATTGGACTTCAGAAAAACAATATTGAGATACTGGCTCTGTTCGTTTCCCAGTTTAGTTTTAGTTTTGATGACATCATTATTTCCCTCATTTCTCTCTCTATCTCTCTCCACTCATTACACCTGCTGACATCATCAAAACTAAACTAAACTATCTAACCAAACGCAACCAGTTTTTCAAAAAAAGCATACAGTTGCCATCTTTTGCTTTGTTTTTTTAAAGAAAAAGGAAGACATTTTGATAGGTGGCGGTACCCACATGGAAGATTTTTCCACCCCATTGTTTGTATGTGTCTGGTGGGAATTTGAAGAAGAACAAAGAATCCAATGTGAGGAAGTGATTTTGTGTGGCTGGTACCTGGAAAGTGTGTGCAACTGTACAAGTGTTGGTTGCACCTAGTCCCTGGCAGTAGTTCCAAGGGAATTATCTAGTGTGGGTGAGACGTGAGGAGGAGCTTCCGCAAAAAGGAGAGTCCGGCGAAAAAAAGGATCAATCAAAAGCGGGTCGGAAAAATTGATTTCAGCCAAAATCATTTTTCTTGAAATCATTAGAATCGTCATCCAGTGACGATCATGGATCAGCAGAGATGTTGAGTGAGGATGCCAGAGGTGGCGTCACATGCGGGAGAATGATGGTGCATGCGGTTAGTCGTGACGGACGCGCTGCACGAGCCACACGCGTCATCAAAAGGGGGGTGGTGAGTTTTTTCAGAGAAAGCTCGCGAGTTATCGCATTAAGTCGCGGTATGTCGAAGTGGAACAGGAGCTGAGAGGAGTGAAGAAGCGTGAGATGGATTGATCCCACGAGTCGAGAGCAAACCGAGATGGAGGAGGTGAAGCCGCGACCCAGTATGGAGCGTTCTGAACCATCCCTGTAAGAGATCTGCTGCAGTGAAGAGTGAGTGGAGAGTGTGAGGGGACCTTAAATGTCTAGACAAAGGCAGAACAATAACGAGATTGATTCCGAAAGAGAGGTGGCTATAGAACAAGTGAAAGAGAACAACACTAAAGGTTGTTCTCCTAGATAGAGCGCGCCTGAGAGAGAGAGAGAGAGAGCAACCCAAGGTTGTTCAGCGCGCGCCTATGAAGCACGATACTCTATTTTGGCATCCGTATCACGTATCGTACCCGTATCGGATACAGATACGCTCCGGATACGTATCCGATACGTTTTTCAATATATCCATAATTTCAATTTATTTTTTGGTTTTCGGATACGTTTTGGATACGCTTGGATACGCTTGGATACGTTTTGGATACGTTTCGGATACGCATGGGGGTAAATAGGTTATTACTTCAAATATATGGGGTAAAATTGCAATTAGATTTGGTGTTGTGTAGTTTTGTACCTCTAATAAGCTAAATTACACTAGAAGCCCCCCAATTTAAGTTCTTATCATTTTATATGCTCTAGTATTTATGTTCCTATCATTTTATATGCTCTAGTATTTGTTATTATATCAATTTAAAACACCAGCTTTTGTATATTTTATTTTTTATATCTAATGAAGCATGGTCAAACTATAATATCTATATCCATAATTTATTTTTATTTACTTTTACATAATGTATATTTCATTTTTTAGGAATTAAAAATTATATATATAAAATATATTTTTTATTTACTTTTATATTCAACGTATCCCTCCAACGTATCATATCCTACTTTTTGGAAAAATCACGTATCCGCGTATCCGTATCGTATCGTATCCGTATTGCATATCCGTATATGTGCTTCATAGGCGCGCGCTCAAGAGAGAGGAGAAAATGATGGAGGAGAGATGAGAGATGAGAGGAAAAGATGAACAACACAGAGGCTGTTCAGAGAGAGAGAGAGAGAGAGAGAGAGAAACGAGCAGATTAGTGTGTCTCGGAAGAAAATCAAGCTTAAGGGGGATGTTGAAGATAATCTTGATTTTTAAGTGGGCCATTTGTGTTTGTGATTTGAGTGGAAAAATGAGAGTTGGGAGTAATGAAATGGGGCATGGGCAATGAAGAAAAGAAGTGGCAGCCAATTGAATTGTAAAATGGCTAATTGAATTGTTGAATTGCTCGGTGGAATTAAATGATGGAATGAATGAGAGTTGCTGGCTACATGCATGTGGGAGCTAATCACAGAAGATTGGATTGGATGAAGTGGGGCCAAGCCAATGGTTTTTTCGGTGCATTATTCTTTTATTGTGCAGACATGTATTTATTCTTTTATTATGCAACGCCAATGCTCTGGATGCTGAATGAAAGAAGCATGGTAATGTGCACATAAATCAAAATGATTCTTGGGTTTGCCCTTTTTGATGCTTTTTTGGCTTTGATTTGAGCGCATGATTCAGCAGCAAACGCGACGGTATAGGGGGACCACTGTTTCAGTGGTATTCTGTGAGCACCCACTTTGTGCATTTATTGCCAAATGTTAGGTCTGTCTCCAATCCATCTGTTTCAGTGGTATTCTGGGAGCAGCCACTTTGTGCATTTATTACCAAAGGTTAGTGTTGGAATAATCGCCACACGCACACAACAGAATACAAAAACAGTAAAGGAAATCAACACAGGAATTTACGTGGTTCCCCAAGATCGGGTACCTCCACGGGAGCGATTAGCGAGTCTGTATATTATGATCAAAATCGGCTAGAGTTTTTACAATAGAGAGTATATATAGCCCTACTCTATTCCAACCCTAATAATTCCGTCGCTCCACTCCGCTCTGCTCGGTGCGCTGCGCTCCCCTCGCTCCGCTCCGTTCCGCTTCGGCATCTGGCCTTTCATTAGAACTTCTTGGTACCTCTCCATATGAGCCACAAGTTCCAACAGTTAGGTTTGTCTCTTATCCATCCTCCGCCCATACTCCCAATTATTGGGGACTAAATGGGTTATTTTATTGTTTGTTTGTATTGTTCTGTTACTTTCTGCGCTCCCCTCACTCCGCTCCGTTCCGCTCCTGCATCTGGCCTTTCATTAGAACTCCTTGGTATTTCTCTATATGAGCCACAAGTTCCAACAATCTCCGGAATTCTCTCTTTTACCCACCAACATAATAGTCAGTGGTGTGCTTGCTGTGTATGGTCAATGGTTTATTATAGCTCTAGGATGAATGCCCTTGTGGTTGGCTCTTACAAAGTATACTTTGATGCTTCCTTTTTCAGTCATTGTACGACCTTGCGGCAGTGACATGGGACCATACCCAAAAAAAGTCATTCTAGCAGCAATAATTGGACTTCAGAAGAACAATATTGAGATTATACTATTTTTGAGGGAGATGCTCAACCCCGTTACTGCTCTATGATCTATCCCTTCTTAACTCCAGTGTAATGGATAATTTTTGAGTTCTTAGCATGTTGGCATATACTCTATAGCCTTCATTTTCAAAGAAGTGGATCCTTGATGGTAAATGATCGTCCTTTTCAATTATCTGTGGACAAGTGAATTGAGGATGGATGATCATGAGCAGATCGGATAAAAAAAAGCATCATGAGCGGATGAGTATTTATTCTTTTATTGTGCAACGCCAATGTTCTGGATGCTGAATGAAAGAAGCATGATAATGTGCACATAAATCACAGTGATTCTTGGGTCTGCCCTCTCTGATGCCTTTTAGTTTTGATTTGAGGGCATGATTCCGCAGCAAACGCGACGGTATAGAGGGACCACTGTTTCAGTGGTATTCTATGACTAGCCACTTTGTGCATTTATTGCCAAAGGTTAGGTTTGTCTCTTATCCATCCCCCGCCCATACCCCCAATTATTGGGGACTAAATGAGTTATGTTATTGTTTGTTTTTATTGTTTTGTTACTTTCTGTTGGTTTTTCAAATCTTCTTTATATCTCGTGCTGGTATTGAAACCCTTATGGTGAATTATTTGGACCTTGTGACTGTTTGAATTTATTTATTTTATCATGTTATGATTACTGATATTCATGAATAGTTTTGGCCGTTGCAGGTTTGTCAAAATTTTTTGGCTGGGGAGCCGTAATAGTGCGACGCACGAACCGCCAAAAGGTTTCTAACGTGGGGGTTGCTTGGGTGCAGGTTGCACTATTTTGGTCTTGTGGTATCTCTCTTATAGGAAGTGTTGTCCTATTTGTTGATGTATTTCTGTTTCTTGTTCTCCTATTGTCATTAGTGAACCCATCTTTTTTGGCAACCACCCAAAAAAACCATTTGGTTTCAAGGAAGGGAATAGATCTACATATACAGGTCCCTTGGCAAGAAAATATTGTCATCCTGTAACAGTCTGGGTGTCCTGTAACGTTGTACGATGGTCTAATACTTTTTAAGTATCTAATTGTCATCCGAAGTAAGATACTAAAGTTCAATACTTACCATTTGCGAAGCAAGGAAAAGTCAAATTTTTACGAAACAAAAAATTTCACTGAAGTTGAAGAATTTCACGTACAAAAGCACGTGCACTTTTACTACTCCCTCCGTCCGGATTTGTTGGTCCGTTTTGGGGATTCCAATTTTTTTTCCATTACCTTTTGAGTTTTTTAATTTCCTATTTTAACTTCAATCCCTTCAGTTAATACTCCCTCCTTTCTAATTTGATAATCCACTACGAAACTACGTGCAATTTTCAAACTAAAAAATAATGTCGTTACAAAATTTTTTTTTTTATCAATATGGATCTTATTTGATAGATCTCATTGAGAACTTTATAGGTTGAAAGATTCATATTATGGCGATGAGATTTGATGAATACACAAAATTGCACTACAGGCGTTTAGTGCATTAATTAACTTGGGAAGAAAAGAAGAAAAAAGAGCCAAGGTATGGTGAAGCACAGGTGCAGTACAAGAAGATTTTTTCTTATGAGTAGAAGCATGTGAAAAGGATGTGTACCCTTCGATCCCTACCATGGGGTTTGGTTGAGACTTTATCTGCATTATTGAGCCGAGAAAGAGGTTGAATTATTGAAGTTATGGTATCCGTTGGGACACTACCAAAGGAGGGGTGCAAAATACTCCACCCCTCGCGATCAAGAATATGAAAAGTTGTCATCTTACTGTTTGGGCTAAACTTTTAAGGGCAAATTATACTCTCCGGTTTCATCTTGGGACGGGATGGTCCTGTTGAGTCTTTTCGGTTTTTATTTAAAAAATACAAGTGCAAATATAGTATCTCGTCATCTCCTCTCGTTAATTGCACCATTATTTATAGGAGACCACATTGAATTTATGTCAGGACCGAAATTAAAGTCTCACTGTTTTGTGAATAGTCTAACAGGAGACTATGAGGAATTGAACATGAATATTGTCCAATGAAGTCCAATTTCCCCTCCATTGAAGTAGCCCTTCCCAACCACTCTCCCAAGATTGCAACCTCTGAGTACTCCCACATGATCACAACCATTAGATCATCTCGTCATCACCATAGCTATTGGGTTTCTCGTTTTATTTTGAGATTAGGACTTGTTCCAATGTTCCACAAAATTGAACACTTCAATTCAACTTCACTCAATAAACCAAGTACACTATTGTCAGTACTAAGTCATTTTCTGAACACCCAGAAGTTTTTGTTTTCGATGGGCAGGAAATGGTTATAATACACACTCATTATTAAAGGTATGTACCATATGCACCTATTGTATGGTCTAGATTGTGTCACCTCATTGGCAATCGTAACATTTTTTAGTTTTTCGTAACTTTTCAGCAACATGATTCGTAACATTTTCTATGTTCGTAACATTTTGGTGTGTACCGTAACTTTTATTAAAAAAAAACGTAACTTTTATAGGGATGTGTATCATACACACCCAAATAAGGGGTGTGTATTGTAGCCTTTTCCGGCATTTCAATAACTAGATCAAAGTTGGAGTAGTATTGTCTGTGATACTTAGAAAAACAAACCCTCTCTCTCTCTTTCTGGTGAATTCTGGAGGAATTGCACATCTGTAGCTCTTATTTCTCCCGTAGTAGCCAGTGAGAACCCAACTTCCGGTGAAAAGTAGCTCGAATTCTGGTGAGAAACTGCAAATCCATGCTCCTAAAATTCTCCCTTTTTCCTTCCTAGTACTCTAAGAACCAACAGTACTACGCATCGCGATTAAATTTCTTCGAACCAAGGGAGTCCAATGGTAAACTCTCTCTCTCTCCATATATATGTATCTACGATGTATAAAATGGGCCAATAAAGGTTGTAATAGTTTTTTTTTTTTTCCGAAAAATAATGTCATAATAGAATGTGTGAATGTGCAGGGCAAGATTAGCGGTGAAGAAGGATTTATATCTTTAGGACCATGGGGAAAGAAAGGCGGTGAATATTGGGCTTACAAGGCTGACGGGCCTATAATGCAGATAACTATTCGTTATGGAGGTGTCATCGATTCAATTGTATTTGAAAGTAAAAGCTCTAGTGGCGTTCTTATAGGAAGCCCTAGCGAATTTGGTGGTCGTGGTGGCCCTAACAAACTAACGGTGTGACTGTAGTCCTCTTTAGCTTATTCATAATCCGGACATAAATGTTTATGGATCCATCATGTGGGTTAATCACACACGTGGAACGGTTCCAGACACATATACTTTTATATTAAGCATTTTTGTTCGTATCCATATCGTGTTTTATAATCTTTTTTCTTTTTATCTCTAGTAGTTAACCAACAGCTACAATAATTTCATATGATATTTATTTTTATCACTACTAGAATAATTGATAAAGATCACACTAAGAAAATTTGAAAGATTACGGTTTTGATGAAACCGTGATAAAGAAATGCAAGGCGAGGCTTTAATGTCACTTTGCTAATAAAACCGTAGTGATTAATCATAATTATCACAAGTTTAAAAGAACTGTGATTATAATTGCTTAATTTAATCACATTTTCCAACAAGTGTGATAAAATGTGTTTATTTATACCACGCTTTGTTACAAGTGTGATAAAATGTGGTTTTTTTTACCACGCTTTGTTACAACCGTGATAAAATGTATTAATTTATTTTTACCACACTGTATTACAACCGTGATAAAAAACTTGTTTATCACATTTTTTCCAACCGTGATAAAATGTGTTTCGTATATTCTAACAACACTTCGATTACAAGTGTGATAAAATGTATTACTTTCACCACGCTTTGTTACAAACTGTGATAAAATGTGTTTATTTTAATCACGCTTTGTTACAACCGTGATAAAAAAAAACTTTTTTATCACAATTTTTTCGACCTTGATAAAATATGTTTGCGTATTTTAATCATACTTCGATTACAAGTGTGATGGACTAGTAAATACTTTATTATTTATTTTAGGTTTTTTTAATTTTGTTGCCTTATGCATCACTTTTGGCGACGAAATAAATGTTTATTGCCTTATGCGATGCCTTTGTCAACCAAAATATGAGGTTAGTCGCCAAAATAGAATCTGACAGACATAATGGCGCCAAAAAATGATAGTCGCCAAAAAGAAAACATGTCACTAACTAATTTTCCGTTAGTGTCTACTAAATTACTAGGTGTCGCCAAAGTTTAGTCTACGGCGACCAAATTTACGTCGTCAACTGTAATATAATATATTATGATATAATGCAATATATATTTTATGTAAAATATATTACATATTTGTTGTAATATAAAAGGGAATAAATGAAAAGATAATACATATACATTCTTTTTGGAAAATGTGACATGAAGACTTGGGTAGCCTAGTGGTTGGAGTGTTAGGATAAAAATTGGGAGGTTGGAGGTTCAATTCTTGGCAAATGCATGTTGGGATAACAGTTGGGAGATTGTGGAGATGATGCCACGAGGCATGTATGTCCAAAGCGTGATGGTATAGTGAATCCAATCACGGTTTTTTGTCTAAACCGTGATTGTATAATTATAATTTAATCATGGTTTTTTGAGCAAACCGTGATTGTATAGTGTTTTTAATCACGTTATTTGTCCAAACCGTGATCTTAAAACTAATTTCATCACAGTTTTATCTTCAAACCGTGATAATATTGTTGATTTAACTACGGTTTGCTGTGTAAACCGTAATTGTATAATATTTTTAAACACGCTTTTTGTTCAAATCGTGATCTTTTACGATCTTTAACTACGGTTTGTTGTCCAAACCGTGGTCTTATCTTGTTTATCATCACGCCTTATGTGTTTCCATATCGGTTTGAACTTACATTTAACCACAGACATAAACCGTGGTTGAATCTTGAAGACTTTTAATAACGGCTCCATCAATCACGGTTTTAAAACCGTGATTAAATTATAAAGATCACGGTTTTTACCCGTGATCTTATAAGTTTATTGTAGCAGTGTATTTTTACGCGTTGCATACGAAGTCCTAATTTGTTCATGCACTTTGTTTAGTTCTGCATCGACACTTCAGTAGAGCAACTCTCATCCATAAGCCTGACATACGGAGACTACGTTGGAGATTCAAAACCGGCAATTGGGTCTCTCTATTTCAATACAGATCAGAACACGTATGGGGTTACTGGTAACAGCACGTCGAATTTTTCTTCTGTGTCCATTCCAATAAAAAGTGGAGTCATTACTGGATTCCATGGGCGTGCTGAAAGCTACATTAATGCATTTGGAATGTTCGTAGCACCCAAAGTAGACCACAAGGTCAGCTTCTTCGATCCCCCTATTTTTCTCTTATCCAATCACTAAATCAATTAAAATTCTCATTCTCATTTTGTCTCTCCAACGATTGTTATTATGTAGGATAGGAGAATGGGCCTGTTACAGTTTTGTTTCGGTGGTCGAAACGTCCATTCTTTAAGATTCTCGTTATAGGAATAATTGATTAAAAAAATCACATGAAAGAGTGTACAATACATCGGTATTCATTTCAATGAAATGTCATATCATAATAATTGCTATGTCCGTACATAGTCTAGATGAACAAATTTGGACACATGTTTCGGGGGTTTTTTTTTTTTTTGGGCAAATGAGAGAATTTCCATTAGATAAAGCTAGCATAAAAGGGTTATAGTTTCAAAGTATCAACAAAACAGTCAAATAAACGTAACATTAACTGTAACAACAAATAAAGACCATTAATTGCTACAAAAGTCAGGAATCTCCTTCAGCAAGCTAATCTCTGTCCCCTATATCTGGATGAAAAATTAAATTGGCGAGACCTTGCTGGGAAAGGAAATAATGAGCTCTCTCAACCTCTTTGCATGGAACTTTGGAGATCTTTCAAAAAGTAAGTCGGTTGATCTTCGAAATGAGGTTGTCAATCAAAAATTTGTCTTTGTGGTATATCTCCTGCTAACTGCATGATAGCATTAAAACAATTAGTACGGATACATTAAATTCATGCTGTAATGACCATGTAACTGCTTCTCGAAGAGCTGAGAGTTCTATTTGAAGAGGACTATTGCTATAAGAATATACTGGCTGTGTTTGGTTAGATAGTTTAGTTTAGTTTAGTTTTGATGATGTCATTAGGTGTAATGAGTGAAGAGAGAAATGAGGGAAATGATGATGTCATCAAAACTAAAACTAAACTGAGAAACGAACATGGTCACTGCAATCTGAGTAATTAATTAGAGACCCGTTTGGTAAACTAGCAGTAAATCCTTGGCCGCACCAATCATTGCCGTCCTTCCAAGCCCCATCAGCATGCATGTTTCTGAAGCGAGGCCGATGATAGGGTAGGGCTTAAACATGAAAGACGGGTACTTGCTAGGCGACAAAGAAGAAGCACGATGATTGTTGTGTGTGCCAATAAAATGCTCCGCTAAACCATAGAGTATTATCCCTCGCCAGTCGCCATGGCCACGTACAACTATATACTAGGATTGAACGGGAGATTCAAGAAAACTAACTGTATTCTTTAATTCCAGATAGACTAGAGAATAAAATGAAGAGAAATTTTTTTTGTTTGTCCCTGCGTAGACAAATGATTCAATCTATCAACCAGTCCTTAAATGTTGTAGTCAAAGAAATACCCAATGTAGAATAAGGGATATCACTCGCATCCCTTACATTTCTTGTAAGATTGCAGTAGAAGAGCAGGTGATCGATTGGGGAAATATTTTGCATGCGGACACTGATACCACTGTACACGGATAAGATACCCCTGAGACATTCCCATGTGAAGACCCTAATCCGCTCTGGGAGCTCCACATTCCATACCAAGCTACAAGCACTGTGCAATTTCTTCTTTGCTGATCATATAGCGACTTTTAGCCCAATTTAGTACTGTAATTCCCAATAGACGTGTAAGGCCAGACATACTGATCTAGACAAAGGAATTAGGCTAGAAAATTGATAGCTAGCTAGGAACAAAGAGATCAGTAAGTGTGGGAGAATAATCTAAGAAAAAAAAAAAGACTATAAGATTATCTGGGCCAGCATAGGGAACCAGCTGGCTTAGCGGCGTGTCCTAGTTAGGAATCCATTTGTCATGGAAAAGATTAATAGATACACCATTGCCAACTTTAATTCCGCGAGATGTGTTTAGCAATCAGGTCTCGACCATGCAAAATGCTCTTCCATGCCCAACAGGAATTAGAATGAGGTTTGACCAAAAGTCATCTTTCTTTGGAAATCGATTAATGATCGGAACAATCATATTCGCTCATGTAACTATATTGATCCGATCTAACATAATGTCTCATAATTAATCTTCTTGGCAAACGTTACAAGATTAATTAATGAATATATATGATCATCAAATGAACAATGATGAACGTAAAATAGCCAAATCGAACAGCTATAGCCTAATAAGGAACAAATCTAACAGCCGAGTAAAAAAAAATTTTAATAGCTAGGGAAGTCCAAGCCTGGTTACGCGCACGGCATACCTCTACTAATCCCTAGTGGTTCAATCTCACAATCCAATCGGAAAAAAAAAGTTTAAAAAAAAAAAAAAAAAAAAAAACACAATTAAACCCAAACAAGGTTCGGTATGAACTCCGTCCAGTTTGAATTTCTCTCCCCTATAAATCGAATGGATTTGATGGATTTGAATTTCTGCTCCGTGTAGTTTGGGTTTTTGCGGTACGAGCAATAATTAACAATACGTACTTTATGGAAATGAATTTATCTAGTACTGTACGAATGGATTTGATTCACTGTTGCCACTCATTTTTATAAACATACATGAAATGTATTTGGTTTTGACAACGCAATTATCTATATCTATTCTATTCTAAAGGGAGGGCTTGGTGGGAGTTGAACTTCCGACCTTATGAATGGAGTTACTCCAACAGTAGCTAATTCAACTACTGAGCTAGTGAGTAGATATTAGTCCGCAACCGACCATTAATTAACTTAAACACCATATTCGTAGATGCGCAATTGAATTTTTAATAGGCATCAACAGAATCCAAAGAGTTCCAATATTGGTACACTATTTCCTCCCTCTCCTTCTCCCCTGATTGCCCCACCCCCGAGTATGTGAAAATATTGCATATAATGTGACAATGAAAGTTTTCATAGATTATCATTCTTTGTTTTGAAAAAGATGGTTGCAATAGATTGTGTGAATGTGCAGGGCAAGAATAGCGGTGAAGAAGGATCGATATCTTTAGGGCCATGGGGATGGGAAGATGGTGTAGATTGGGCTTACAAGCTCGACGGGCCAATAATGCAGATAACTATTCGTTATGGACAAGTAATCGAGTCAATTGTATTCGAAAGTAAAAGCGATGATGGCGTTGTTATAGAAGGCTCCCAGAAAATTGGCGGCGATGGTGGCAATAAGATAAAAATGGTGTGAACGTGACTCTCTTTAATTACCTTATTCACAAATCCGCACATAGATGTATTAGCGGATCCGTTCGATGCACGTGGGTTCCATACACATCGGGCGGTTCCGGACCACTCTATGTCTAGATTTAGCACTTTCGATTGTGTCTACAGCATTTTTTAAAGTTTGTTCGTCGACAATTCGTTACTCGATCAACTCTAATTTGAACTTGGTCTTTTTTAGTTCTGCATTGACAATTCAAAAGAGCAAGTCTCGTCCATATTCCTGACATTCGGGGGAGGGATATTCAGGCAAGAAGCGGCAATTCATACCCTCAGTATTAATACAAATTTGAGAACATATGGGCCTTTTGGTTTAACAGCGGGTGCTTCTACTGTGTCCATCCCAATAGAAGGCGGAGTCCTCACTGGATTCCATGGACGTCTTGGCCGCTACATTAATGCTATTGGCGTATTTGTAGCACCCAAAATCAATAGTACTTTGCCGAGTTCAGGGAAAAAAGTCGACGGTTTGCATTCAGTTCAAGACTCAGATTCTTCGACATCCAAGCTTAAGGTCAGCTTCTATACTCTCTTTTTGTCTGCTATCCAATTATGACATCAAAATTCTCATTGTCAGTTACGTACGTGGGGGATTGGAGTCGCTTACGGTTTTGTTTTGATGATATTTTAAAGATTCTCGATCTGCGAATTATTGATTCATACAAGACACGTGAGTTAGATAAATTGGTAGCCATCTCAATAAAAACAATAATCGTTGAAAACCCTAACCAGAACTTCTCTCTCTAAACTCTTACCCCACCAGCCGCCGCCACTGTTTTTTCCAGGGCGGGGGAGGCGCCTGCCCCGCCGCGCCTCCTCCTCCCCCCCTTTCTATCCCTCCACCCCTTTACCCCTACCCCTCCTTTTTCTGATCTGCTTCGTCTTTTCTCCTTTCGTCACTTCGAGATGGAGGGCGGCTGTGGTGCAAGGGGCTTTCGCCGGCGTGAAGTTTCCTGGTTTGTCTCTCTCTCTCTGTGACCCCTGGCCTATGATTTATGGGTCTTCGCTTCCGTTTCTAGCCTTGCGGCTCGATTTCCATCTGTCAAGTGTATTCCCGGCTGGTGTTCCGTTGGGTTCTCCGGTTTTGGCCTAACGGCAAGGGGATGCTACGGTGGGGGTGGTAATCGTCGTGGTCTCCCGCTATGGATGCTGTTGGGTACCCATGGTTCTTGCTTAACGGCTATGGGAGCTTCCGAGGTAGCCTTGGGGTGGTTCTGTCCGTTCGGGTTCGCCTATCCTTGGGTGAACCAGTGGTGGTTTGGGTTTTGGAGGTGGTGGCGAACTGACGGTGGTGATGGTAGTCCGGCTGCCAGCTGCAGGATGGGCGGCGGTGGAGATGGTTTGCATAATGATGTAGGCTAGGGTTTAAACTTGGTGGGCCTGGCCCATGGGGTAGGTTCCGTTTTTTATGTACTTCTTTGTGTAGATCCTCATTAGTTTGAATGGCAACAACGTGGCGACGGCACTAGTGGCAGTTGGTAAGACCACGATGTCGGTGGAAGTCGGATCCATATCCTTCTTCTCTGGAACCCGTCCTTGTGGGCTTGGGTTGATCGATTGCGTTGCTGCCACTCGGCTCTTGAGTTATTTTCCTGTAATTTGCTTTCCGACGGACCAAAAAAAAAAAGCCATCTCAATAATATTTTTAAAAATCCTATGCACTGAGACTCTACTCAAAGATTTGGCCTAAGGTTTGTCTGAACTGTCTCATCTTTGTGTCCCACGTTAACAATGGGACATACGGTTCCGAAAATATGTGTGTCCGGATTTGTACCTGAACACGTATGTGTCTCACACAAATGTTTACTATAAGAGTACTATTTGAGATAGACCTTTCTTAATGGCACGTAAATTCATGGTTTTTGTTAATTTTGTAGGTAATTAATGACTTTTAGATCTTCATTTAATCATTAGTTTAGAGTTTCATGTTACATTGATGGCATAAGTTTGATTGTATATTGCTTGTGTTATGTCTACGTACGATTTACACGTGTTACCATGTTGAGGCGTTGGGTTCAGATATGGGTATGTTTAACGAAGGACCGGAACATACTTATTCGCTCAATATAAACTCTATTGGTCCAATCAACATTAATTATTTTTCTTACTTAATCTTCTTCACAAGCATTACAAAGTTAATGATTTCAATCATGAAAATGAGCCTGAAATTAAGTTTAAATAGCCAAAATGAACTTTTGATTTCTTTTTATAACTCGAGTTTGTCCTCACCAGGTTACGAGCGCACCGTAACGATCAAATTGACTTTATACACATTTTCTTAGCAAAGATTGCCTAATGGAGAGTTTTGAATTAATTACTGTCATAGTTCCATAATAGATCCAGAGCTGAGCTGACTCCACTAATCCCTAGGGTTCAAACTTCATACTCACCATCCGCTAATAAAAAAATCTCATTAAACCGAAACGAAGTCTAGTATATATGAACTCCGTTCGGTATTATCTTCGTCCGATAAGATAATACTTTTTGTTTGGAGTGATGATGATTTGAGCATAAATGACAAAAAGTGGGGATGGGGATTCCAATGTGATATGCACCATTCAACCAAACCAAATCCCCATCATTTTTGGGGGTTTTGACTAACAATTTTTTTCGTCCGGATGCTCTAAACTTTTTTTTATCAGGCAATTCTGGAAAAATAAAAAATGGGTCAACGTCACAAAAATGTCCACACCAAAGTAGTGCTCTCCTTTATAAATGGAATAGAAAAATAGAACATACTCTAAAAAGCACCGGCACATACATATATACTCAACGAAAACCTACGCGATTGAATTGCTTCCAATAGGCACCATGAGAGCCAAGAGTTCCACGGGTAAACAATTTCCACTCCCGCCTCTCTCTCTCTCTCTCTCTCTCTCTCTCTCCCTTACATATACCTATATGGAGGTTGTCATAGATGGCTTTTTTTTTTCTTTTCTTTTTTCTCAAAAAGAAGGTTGTAATAGATTGTGTAAATGCACAGGGAAAAATTAGTGATAAAGAAGACGAGCAAAAGAAAGAGATCAGCGGTAAAGAAGGATGTGTATCTTTAGGGCCGTGGGGGGGAGAAGATGGCAAAGATTGGGTTTACAAGCCCGACGGGCCTTTATTGCAGATATGTATTGTTTATGGAGAGGCTATCAATTCAATTGTATTCGCAAGTAAAAGCTACAATGGCGTTGTTATAGGAAGCTGCAAGAAAATTGGCAGAAACGGTGGCTGGGCTACTAAAACGGTATGACCCGCTTAAGCTTATTAATTGGAAGACCCAGACAAAGATGTTTTTGGATCGATCCATTGCACGTGATTCCCACACACGTTGGACGATTCTGAAAACCTCTTTGTCCGGCTTTGAATACTTTTTGTGTCCAAATATAGCATTTTTTTAATTAATTTTTTTTTTTGTCTTTATTGTCGAGACAAATATGCAATTGAATTATTTGACAAAATCGTACTATGAGATGAATTTTATCTTTATTTTTTATGCGTCCCATAAAAAGTCCTAATTTATACTTGCACTTGTTTAGATTTGCTTCGACACTTCAGTAGAGGAACTCCTGTCCATAAACCTAACATATGAACGCTACTATGGAGAAGTGACAATCATATCTTTCTCAATTCGCACAAACCTTAAAAACTATGGGCCTTTTGGTTCGAGATCGGGTGCTTCTTCTTTGTCCATTCCAATAAAAGGTGAAGTCTTCGCTGGATTACATGGACGTGTTGGAACTTACATTACTGCAATTGGTGTGTTTCTAACACCCAAAGTCAATAGTTTGCTTTCAATTCAAGACCTTGACTCCGCACCAAAAAAAGACCCAGATGCTACGCCAACACATCACAAGGTCAGCTTTTCTCCCTCTGTATTTTTCTTATTCGTGAATCAAAATTCTCACGCTCATTTTCTCTCTGATAAAGATTGTTAGGTAGGAGGATGGGGTCTGTTAGGGTCTCATTTTGATGATCCGAACGTCCATTTTTAAGATTCACGATAATTCATAAAAATCAGGTGAGCCATAGTTAGAACGGTCTACGAATTCATATGATTTGGTAATTGCAACGGTATGCATTTTGGGGGATTTTGAGTCAAATAATATGACGTGTTTACCCTTTGCTGCTATAAAACAGAAGCTAGAGCATGTTCAACAGGTTCTTTATTTGCATTTTCAGCTCAAATAGAGAGCTACTCTCAAGAAAACCAGCTCCACCAGCGACCAGTCTATCAATCCACCTCTACGTTACTAATTTTGAGTACTAGTTTGGGCAAAGAGCTGTAGAAAAGGCAAATCGAACAGCCGAGTAAAAAAAAGTTTTAATATATGATCGTCAAATGAACCTGAAATGAACGTAAAATAGCCAAATCGAACAGCCTAATAAGGAACAAATCGAACAGCCGAGTAAAAAAAAAAATTAATAGCTAGGGAAGTCCAAACCTGGTTACGAGCACGGCATACCTCTAGTAATCCCTAGTGGTTCAATCTCACCATCCAATCGGGAAAGAAGAAAAACAAAAAGACAAAAAAAAAAAAAAAACACAATTAAACATAAACAAGGTTCGGTATGAACTCCGTCCAGTTTGAATTTCTGTCTCCTATAAATCGAATGGATTTGATGGATTTGAATTTCTGCTCCGTGTAGTTTGGGTTTTTGCGGCACGAGCAATACTTAATAATACGTACTTCATTGAAATGAATTTATCTAGTGTACGAATGGATTTGATTCACTGTTGCCGGCCACCCATTTTTATAAACATACATGAAATATATTTGGTTTTGACAACGCAATTATCTATATCTATTCTATTTTAAAGGGAGGGCTTGGTGGGAGTTGAACTTCCGACCTTATGGATGGAGTTACTCCAACAGTAGCTAATTCAACTACTGAGCTAGTGAGTAGATATTAGTCCGCAACCGACCATTAATTAATGCAAACACCAGAACTTAAACACCATGTTCGTAGATGCGCAATTGAATTTTTAATAGGCATCAATAGAATCCAAAGAGTTCCAATATTGGTACACTATTTCCTCCCTCTCCTTCTCCCCTGATTGCCCCACCCCCGTGTATGTGAAAATATTGCATATAATGTGACAATGAAAGTTTTCATAGATTATCATTCTTTGTTTTGAAAAAGATGGTTGCAATAGATTGTGTGAATGTGCAGGGCAAGAATAGCGGTGAAGAGGGATCGATATCTTTAGGGCCATGGGGAAGGGAAGTCGGTGTAGATTGGGTTTACAAGCTCGACGGGCCAATAATGCAGATAACTATTCGTTATGGACAAGTAATCGAGTCAATTGTATTCGAAAGTAAAAGCGATGATGGCGTTGTTATAGAAGGCTCCCAGAAAATTGGCGGCGATGGTGGCAATAAGATAAAAATGGTGTGAACGTGACTCTCTTTAATTACCTTATTCACAAATCCGCACATAGATGTATTAGCGGATCCGTTCGATGCACGTGGGTTCCATACACATCGGGCGGTTCCGGACCACTCTATGTCTAGATTTAGCACTTTCGATTGTGTCTACAGCATTTTTTAAAGTTTGTTCGTCGACAATTCGTTACTCGATCAACTCTAATTTGAACTTGGTCTTTTTTAGTTCTGCATTGACAGTTCAAAAGAGCAAGTCTCGTCCATATTCCTGACATTCGGGGGAAGGGTATTCAGGCAAGAAGCGGCAATTCATACCCTCAGTATTAATACAAATTTGAGAACATATGGGCCTTTTGGTTTAACAGCGGGTGCTTCTACTGTGTCCATCCCAATAGAAGGCGGAGTCCTCACTGGATTCTATGGACGTCTTGGCCGCTACATTAATGCTATTGGCGTATTTGTAGCACCCAAAATCAATAGTACTTTGCCGAGTTCAGGGAAAAAAGTCGACGGTTTGCATTCAGTTCAAGACTCAGATTCTTCGACATCCAAGCTTAAGGTCAGCTTCTATACTCTCTTTTTGTCTGCTATCCAATTATGACATCAAAATTCTCATTGTCAGTTACGTACGTGGGGGATTGGAGTCGCTTACGGTTTTGTTTTGATGATATTTTAAAGATTCTCGATCTGGGAGTTATTGATTCATACAAGACACGTGAGTTAGATAAATTGGTAGCCATCTCAATATAATTTTTAAAAATTCTATGCACTGAGACTCTACTCAAAGATTTGGCCAGAGGCTTGTCTGGACTGTCTCATCTGTGTGTCGCACGTTAACAATGGGACATACGGTTCCGAATATATGTGAGTCCGGATTTGTACCTGAACACGCATGTGTCTCACATAAATGTTTACTATAAGAGTACTATTCGAGATAAAAAATGATAGATACACTCCCTCCCCAACCACTCCCTACCACTCCCCCTCTCACATGTGGTGGAACCCATCACATGTGGGACCCATGGTGGGACCTACCACATGTGAGAGAGGGAGTGGTAGGGAGTGGTTGGGAGGGAGTGTATGTATCATTGTTCATTTGAGATAGCCATTTCTTGATGGCACCTAAATTCATGGTTTATGTTAATTTTGAAGGTAATTAATGACTTTTAGATCTTCATTTAATCATTAGTTTAGAGTTTCTTGTTACATTGATGGCATAATTTTGATTGTATTGGTATGTCGTTTTCGTATAAAAAATAATAATTTATAAAACAGGGAATTTACTAATGTCCCCAAGAATAGTGGTTAAGTCTGAGTCTCTTTTAATAATTTATAAAACAGGGAATTGATTTCTAATTTAATTCGAAAATAAAATTGAAGTTTGGATTTGAATTGATTAACCTAAAATTAACTGGAAAGCGATTGAAGTTTTGAAAATAAAAAAGAGAAAGGACTAGGGCTTCGATTCCACTTTCCACTTGCAATATAATCGAATAAAATCCAGGGTAGTTATTCAACATAGAAAAATAGGATTATCGTTAGGGCTTGCAATCCATATCAACAATCGTCAAGAGGATTCACAGGATTCATACATCGTAAAGGCTATCTCAACATAGCGCGAGTTGTCTCACCGGACCTAACGGGCGGCACGACCCGTCTAACCTCATATAACCTATTTCGGAGACTATCCTGAAACAATGAAAACTATGGTATGACAGTGTTTGATATCCGGACTTCAAACACTGCGATTAATAGGAAAAAATATGCTCTTTCATAAAAATATGAATCATCCCAAGTCATACAATTATTGTTGAATAAAAACTGTAGTGGGCCGAAATCTAACAGTTCCAATGGGGCTCGGTGAAAGAGCCCGGTAGAGCCCAGGCCCAAACAGATCGCCAGGCCCAGCTCTTGAGTAAGGCGTAACGGCCCAGCCGAGACGAACCCATCCGAGACAAACCGGTGTCTCGGCCGACATACCGTGAACCGGACGAGCCATCCATAACGGATTGCATCCGAGATGGCTCGGAAGGATAATCCGAGATATCGGAGACGTCCTCTGTGACGTCGCCCGAGGCGGTTAACGCTCGTAACAAACTGGGGAAAGGCTCATGTGGACTTTACAGCTGTTTCTGTGTCAGCGTGAGCCCCGCCGAGCGGTTATGCCACATGTCGCAGCCCTATTAGAGGATGCATGAACGAAATACTCGTGAGGCCAATTCATGACGCTCAGTGACGTCACCCGAGCCGAAATGACTAGGCTGCTCCTGTCCTTGGGAAGCCTATATAAACGAAGCGAAGAGGCCCTAAAGAGACACAACTCTCTCTCTCTAAACTTACTCTCTCAGTTTATCTCTCTCTTCTACGATTTCTTACTAGATCGTCGGAGTGCCTTCCCTGGCCACATTCCGGCCAGGTTTGGTGCTAACGACGTGCGTTGCTTGTGCAGGAGCTCCTGAAGGGATACTCACCACCCTCTCGCCACTCACTCGGGTTGGGAACCACTAGAGAAGGCTCTACGGATATTTTGAGGACACCACAATTGGCGACTCCGCTGGGGATACAACCCAGAAACTCCGGTTCTCCTCCTTAGATCCACCCCTTTTCTTACTTTTCTCTCTAAATCCCTGACTCACAATGGGTGGCGAGCCAACTCTACCACCACACCTCAGCGACCCCCTCCATCCGTCTTCCTCAAGGGATCCCAAAGGGACCCCTCACGTTTCCGTCTCCATCCTGCCAGGTCACATCGGACTCACTCCGAGCCCAAACTCACAGCAACTCACCATCCAGCAACTCACTCGCCACCTCGACGAGCGAGACGCCGAGATGGAGGCAATGAGAGCTCAGCTCTCTAAGCTAACCGAGACAGCAAAGAAGAAGACTGCTGTAGAGACCACCGCAACATCTTATGGTGGGCTCTCCGGCCAAAGACGCTCGGCCAAGGATCGATCTGGTGACCCTAACAATGAGAGGGCTCACAATAAGGCTCTCGTGCTTCGGCATGGGAACCTGTCGACCGAGCACCTCTCAAGGGGCCATCACGGAGATTCCTCCCGGCATTACTCTTCACAGATCTCGGAGTCGAGCGCTCGTTCGCCATACTCGCAGTTGTCTGCATCTCACGAAACGGTGTACTACTTCGAAGATGGCGAATACAAACCAGTCTATCTCCGAAAGGACCCCAAGGAGGCAGCCCTCACCGAGCATTCTTCTGGCCGACGCCGCCATAAGACTCCTCCACAACCAACCAAATCCGCTGACCTCCGAGCTCGAGTAGAGCAGTTGAAGAAAACTTCTCCACAAGAGCCAAATCTAACCGTCATCCGAGATGGCGATACGGGAAAACGTCATGCCTACCGAACTGACGGAAAAGCTCACCGAGACGACGCTAGCGGGAAAAGAAAGGAGAAAGAGCCCCGGGAGCAGACTCGTCACCACGAGCATCGCCACGAGCGCCGCCACGATGAGAACCACCGTACTTATACCGAGAAGCGCTCCCGCACCAACGATGGGTTTACTATACCGTCCCTTCCTCCTCTCTCATCTCTCCCTCCTTTACCGAGCGTCGATGAACGATTGAAACAGTTGGCAAAATCGCCTTTCACAAAGGAGATCACCTCGGCGACGTTGCCAGCAGGATTCACGCTCCCAAAGTTCAACCGTTACGACGCCCTCACGGACGCGTACAACCACCTTATTTACTTCAGGAAGATTATCAACCTATACACCTCGGATCAAGCCATGATGTGCAAGGTGTTCCCCACAAGCCTAGGGACTCTCGGATCCCTATGGTTCAACAAGCTCGACGAGGGATCCATTGGAAGCTACGAGGCCCTGGAGAGAGCTTTCCTCTCTCGGTTTGTAACGAGTAATATACAAAAGAAGGAGGTAGACTCTCTCCTCGGTCTGAGGAAGTGCCCGGATGAAACGCTACGCCAGTACGCTGCTAGGTATTGGGAGATGTTCCACCAAGTCCAAGGTTGTGATCATACCCTTGCTGCAACACACTTTAAGCATGGCTTGGTGCTTGACCGAAATCCTAGACCTAAATTAATGGGTTGCCCCAAGCGTAGGGCTGAGACCGGTGTAGCACAATACCCGGTAAGACCGGAATCGAATCCACAGAGAAGGTGGAGAGTGCTTACTAAAAACTCGGGTTGCTAAGTTTAACACGGCTCTTAGGTAGCCACCCTTTATAATTTGATTGGAAAATTAGCTAAACTAAGAGAATTTGGTTTTACTCAAATTAATTAAAAGAAAGTACGGTCGTAGGGTTCATAACACCAGTGACCAGGTCCGGATATTTCCTGCTCCATTCGTTGTTCCACTAAAAACGTTAGATTTTAGAGAGAAAAGGTTACCCCGAAAGATGCGAATCCTCGCGGTCGCCGTTACCCATGTACAGCGAAGAACAGGTTTTGGTCCCCCGTTCTCCGCGTTACATGGGCTCCGACAAAGCTCGGATTCGTCCAACGGAAGCTCTTTAATAACCTAAAATTGCTTTTTCCGTTGTTAAATTTGAGAATAGGAGCAAGAACAAATCCAGCCCTGGCCACGGCGTGTTAATCACCCCGCGACCATACCTATGGAACTACTCACTCATATGAACTAGAACGAACAATAAAATTCTGAAACAAAACATGCTATTATATTGAATATGAATTAAAACACAAGATTCGAAATCAGATCACGGACAAACTCCCGTGAACTGAGATTAATGTAAATAAACAGAAATTACCGAAGCAATACTTCAATCTCCAACGAAACTGCAAAACTTCAATGAAAATAATCCCGGAAAGTAGAATCTCCAAAAGGAAAAGTCGGCTACTAAGTGGAAGAAGAATAATAAATTTTCGAACCCTAATTCGGCCTCAAAACGAGGTATTTATGTCCCTCGAAGTCAACACACGTGGCAAAGTCAAACGGCCATTTTAAGCCCTGTATCGATACCCATATGTTCTGTTCGCTCAATGGCGCCTGGGTATCGATACAGGGCTTTACCTGTATTGATACCGGGCCCTCCAAAATGACTTTTCAGCTTGTGGCTCGTCCTTACTTGGGTCCCACCGGTTCTCAACATGCCCGATTGCCTTGTGTCCGCTTTGCGTGCTCTTACGGCCTGTTTCCTACAAATCAAAACATAACAAGCCAACCAAAAGATAACACCGCGTCAAGTGGAAAATGGAATAAAATGTGCCTCTAATGCGCTAATTCGCCCTACTTAGGCGCGCTTATCTCTGTGACATTGCGCGCCTATCACTTGGAGAGCAAGAGCCCTGTTTTCACAGATCTGATGTTGCACCCACCAAAGAACATGGACGACCTGATGGAATGGATAAACAAATATATCGAGCTTGAGGAACTCTTAACCGAGCGTGATGCTCCAACCTCCTCCTCCGTTCCAAGGGTTATCCATGTCTCAGGTAATCAGAAGAAGGCAGTGAACACCATTAAAGCAGACGCAGCAAAGAGACTCCCAAAAGCAAGTGACTTCGTAGCCGAGCGCACGGTTTTTACCGAGCCAATATACATGCTCCTCCGGAAGATCGAAAATGAAGGGTTCTTTCACTGGCCGGACCACAAGATGGGGACCCAAGACAAGACTAAGGATAGGAAGGTCTATTGCACCTACCACCGAGAACAAGGTCACTACACGACCTCGTGCAAACCATTCAAAGCATATTTGGAAACCCTTGTCTCGGCAGGGAACCTGGACGCTTACATCAACCAAGATAAGACTTTGGCTCGGGCACAAGGCCAGGGAGCAGCTGCAGGAGGAGGCACCCAGGAAGAGGTGGTAATGCACGTGATCCACGGTCCGATTACAAGAATGATGGAAGCTCGGGTATTCAGGGAAATCGAGCAAGCTACCAAGGCATTGGAGATGCTCTTGGTCAAACCACAGTCGAAATGCAGTTTCCCAACTAAGGAGTCTCAGTGGATAATCAATTTCACCGAGAAGGATTTAGAAGGAGTGCAGTTCCCACACAACGACGCCCTCATCATTACACTCAAGGTGGGAAGAGCAAAGGTGGAGCAGATTTTGGTAGACCAAGGGAGTGTCGCCGAGGTAATGTACTACTCACTGTTTAAACGATTCGGATTCACTAGCAAGGACCTTAAGCCCTCCGAGGTCCCCCTTGTCGGCTTCAGTGGTACACCAGTGTATCCACTCGGTACAATCACCCTTCCCGTCATAACTGGCTCGGTAACTCAACAAGTAGAGTTTATTGTCGTCAACTCACCGAGCCCCTATAACATTATATTGGGAAGAAACTGGCTCCATGCGATGAAAGCCGTGGCATCTACGTACCATCAGGTGCTACGGTTTATTGGGGAGAAAGGAAAGCAGGAGAGCGTGAAAGGTGATCAGATAGCTGCAAAGAAATGCTACATTTCAACCGTGGGCAGAAAAGAGAAGAAGAAACCGAAGCAGGTGCAGTGGGTGGAAGTACCCGAGGCACCAGTTTTGGAAGACGTCGGTCGACCGGCCGTGGCAAAATCTGTTGAAGACCTTGTCACAGTCCCAATCAATGAGGACGGGAGCTGTTTCTTCCTCGTCGGGTCCTCACTAACCGAGGCCGAAAAGGAGGAAATGGTGACTTTTCTCAAGGCAAACATTCAGGTTTTTGCCTGGACTCCGTACGAGATGCCTGGTGTTGATCCGAGCTTCATCAAACACCAGCTCAAAGTTGACCCATTGAGATGCCCAGTCATCCAGAAACCGAGAAGGTCCTCAGTTGTTCATGCCGAAGCAGTCGAATCAGAGGTGGACAAGCTATTGGAAGCCCAAGCAATCCAGGAAGTCCAGTACCCTACTTTGCTGGCGAATACGGTGGTGGTCCCCAAGAAGAACGGTAAGCTAAGGGCCCCGTAGACTACACGAACCTGAATGATGCCTGTCCGAAGGACTGTTTCCCAGTCCCTCGGATAGATCAACTCGTGGAAGCTACGACAGGACACGCTCGGCTGAGCTTTAGGGATGCCTACAGGGGCTACCACCAAGTCTTTATGGATGAAGAAGACATGGAGAAGACAACTTTCATCACTCCGAGAGGCCTCTATTGCTATCGAGTCATGCCCTTTGGGCTGAAGAACACCGGGGTCACCTTCCAACGGATGGTGTCTTGGATGTTCAAAGATCAGCTCGGGGACACGATGGAAGCATACATCGATGACATGGTGGTGAAAAGCGTGTAGGAAGGAAGCCACATTGCAGATCTCAGCAAGATGTTCACGGTTCTGAAGCAGCATGGCCTAAAACTCAACGCCGAGAAGTGTTCTTTCGGGGTTGGGTCAGGAAAATTCCTGGGCCACTTGGTAACAAGAAGGGGTATTGAAGCAGATCCGAGCCAGGTAACGGCGATACAACAGCTCGTTTCACCGAGCACGATCAAGGAAGTCCAAAGGTTAACAGGGATGGCAGCAGCTCTCAACCGTTTCATCAGCCGCTCGGCCGACGTATGCCGTCCTCTCTTTCAATCGATCAAAACGAGCAAGAGAAAATTCCAATGGACAGAAGAATGTGAGAAGCTCTGCAGCGCCTGAAGACCTATCTTACCGAGCCGCCATTACTCGAGACGCCTCGGGAAAATGAAGAACTGTTCATCTACCTTTCAGTGTCTCCACATGCGGTCAGCTTGGTCCTTGTCCGAGCAGATGGAACCGAGCATTGACCTGTGTACTACGCTAGCAAAACTTTGACGGGTGCCGAGACGAGATATCTCCCTCTTGAAAAAGTGGCCTTTTCTCTCGTCACTGCATCTCGGAAGCTGCTCCCCTACTTCCAGGCTCACACAGTCATTGTCCTAACCGAGTACCCTTTGAAGGCACTTTTCCGAAGAGCTGATCTCTCGACACGGGTCTCGAAGTGGTCATGTGAAATGGCCAACTTTGACATCCGATATCGACCGAGAACAGCTATAAAGGCGCAGGTGTTAGCTGACTTCATAGCCGAGCTAACACCAGGAGAAGAAAAATAAAAGAAAGAAGAACCCAACCCATCCCTACCCGAGCAATCCACCGAAGACCCTGACGCCCCCGTGGCAATTGAAGATGTGACCAACATTATCTCGGACGACGAATCAACCAAAGGAGCTGTCGTAGCTGAACCAGCGCAACAACCTCTCTCGGAAGGAGAACCGAGTCAGAGCGTGAATGAAAAACAAGCAACCGTGCCATTCTCCACTTGGCATATGTTCCACGGTAATGCTTGGAAGTTGCACGTGGACGAAGCTTCAAACCAGCGAGGAGCTGGAGCAGGTGTCGTACTAGTTTCCCCCGAGGGCGTTATTCACGAGAACGCAATCACAATTGATTTCCCGGCCTCTAACAACGAGGCCGAGTACGAAGCCCTGATCGCTGGCCTCCGGCTAGCCGAAGCTATGGACGTGAAGACCCTGATGGTTTATAGCGACTCTCAACTCGTTGTGAACCAGTTCAACGGAGATTACGATGCTAAAGATGAAAGAATGGCCAGGTATCTGAGCATAGCAAGGAGTATAACCGAGCAGTTTGAAGAAATTGAAGTACACCAGGTGGGCCGAGAGCACAACGCCCACGCTGACGCACTCGCAGGCTTAGCCTCATCATGCAAAGCTTCCGAGCAACGAACCATCTCCTTCGGAACACTCTCAGCTCCGAGCTTCGAACCACCTCGGATGCAAATGTTGAACATCGAGCTCGGACCTAGTTGGATGGACAAATTGGTTCTTTACCTCCGAGACGACAAGCTACCCGAAGACCGACGAGAAGCCCACCGGATTAGATGCAAAGCTGCAAACTATTAGCTCTCACCAACGGGCTCTCTATACAGACGCTCTCGGACGGGACCGTACCTCATGGCGGTCCATCAGAACCAAGTCCATTCAGTACTCCACGAACTTCATGCAGGCAGCGGCGGCTGCCACTCGGGAGGACGTTCCATCGCCCACCGAGCCATTACTCAGGGGTATTGGTGGCCCAAGATGAAGGAAGATGCTGAAGAGTTCGTTCAAAAATGCCACAAATGCCAGCTGTTCAAGCCAATGATCCATCAGCCAGCCGAGGACCTTCAACCGATCACCAGCCCATGGCCCTTTGCCCAATGGGGCTTGGACATCGTCGGGGAACTACCACTTGCTCCGGGAGGATTTCGCTACCTTATAACTGCTACAGATTATTTTTCCAAATGGGTGGAAGCCGAGTCTTTGGTTTTCATCACCGAAGCGAATGTGAAGAGTTTTCTGTGGCAGAATATCATCTCTCGGTACGGGGTGCCGTACGCAATCGTCTCGGACAACAGAAAGCAGTTCACTGGAAAGCAGATGAAAGAGGTATGCGATAAGCTCGGGGTACGCTTCTTCAACTCCACGCCTGTCTATCCTCAAGGTAACGGCCAAGCCGAGGCGTCTAACAAGACGGTCGCGGCTGGACTCAAACGAAGGCTAACTGCAAAAAGAGGAAAATGGGCAGAGGAACTCCCTCACGTCCTATGGGCGTTCAGGACTACTCCGAGACGTTCCACAGGACAAACCCCTTACTCTCTCGCTTACGGTATCGAAGCCGTTATCCCTATCCAAAAGGGGCTACCAACAATCCGAACTGAGTACTTCGACGAAACCACCAATGACACAGCCTTAAGCAATGACCTGGACTTGGCCGAGGAAAGGCGAGATGCAGCTCGGGTAAAATTGGTAGCCTATCAACAGGAGGTTGCTAAGGGGTACAATAAGACGGTTCGGTTGAGGACATTTTGCCCAGACGACCTGGTTCTCAAGAAAGTCACGGATAAAAACAAGAAAAAGAAGCTGATGCCCAATTGGGACGGTCCCTACCGAGTCGTTAAGAAGGTCGGAAAAGGAGCTTACCAAATTGAAGACATGGATGGGAAGCTCGTCGACAAACCATGGAATGCTTACAACCTGAGAAAGTATTATGCTTAAGGGCGCTTCTCTCGGATGATGAATTTCAGACTTAGATGTATTACCTTCTCGGAAGTTTATCAATGGAAAGCCTTCTGATCTCAATTGTTGTCTTTTTAATTGTGTCTCGGTATTCGTACCCAATGGCTTCGGCTAAAGGCACAAACTCACATATGGGTCTCACCCCATAAGACCGCTCGGTTTTACCGAGCCAATCAACTCATTACGTCACTGAATCAAACACCCTCGTGGTGGTACTAACATAAATGTCTCGGATCTTAAACCGAGCTCGACGTACAACCCATCTTTTATGATAACAAATCATCTCGGTATGTTTTCACCGAGTCAATCAAACTCTTGTTAAGGGGTATTGTTTCAATGATAACTTATATTTCTAAGTTACACAATTGCCGAGCAAAAAAAAAAAAAAACGAGACATGTGATATCACTCTCGGATAAAACACTTGTAAAAATTTTCTCAATATTTTACAAGTCTTCTTAATTATGAACATTCAAATTGACTCGGCAATATATCCGAGAAGATCTGTCAATTGCTTCGGATATTTTCCATGCCTTAGCAAAATTTCTTAATTATGAGCATTCAATTGACTCGGCAATATATCCGAGAAGATCTGTCAAATTGCTTCGGATATTTTTCATGCCTTAGCAAAATCTCTTGCAACATTCATCTCAACTTAGGCCATGGGTATTTACTTGCCCTAAGCCGAGACGAATGGGGGTATTTACATATCTTAGGAAAAATCACTCAAGAACAAACAAAAGAGTACCACCCATTCATTCAAGACAAACGACTCGGCATAAAATTCCACCGAGCCGCAACAAAATAAGAAATTGTTTGGGGAGAGAGAGGCATTGTTTAAACAAGTTCAAGAACTACGGATACTAAGCTTCCTTTCTGAGCTCCTGATTGGCAGCCTCGGTCCCAGTTTCGGGATTCTCTTCAACGTCAGGCTCAGCTGCCTCCTCTTCTTCTTCATCCTCCTCCTCTGAAGGGATCTCTATCTCGGGGATCTCGACCTCAGGGACGGCTCGGAGAGCAGATTCAGCAGGAACGCTGCCAGCTTCTAATCCGAGCTCGTACCCCTTAGCCACTCCCTTGAAATAATAAACCTTTGCGCCCCTTCGGAAACCATTGTTCTGGATCTCGGCTACCTGACCTCGGTAGTGTTCGACGATCTTGGCTTTGGCCTCTGCGAAACCGGTGGTGTGGGCCTTGGATAGCTCCTTCTCATGCTCCCCTTTCTGCTCATCCATCCTCAACTGCAAATCCTTCAACTTGCCTTTCAACTCATCAAGCTCGGACATCGGTTGCTTAGTAGCAGCGAGCTCGCTCTCGGCGTTTCTCCTCTTTTGCACCCCTGCTGGTGCCTCTGCTTAAGCGATGAGTAAGAGTTGGAAATGGAAACAACCTTCTGGTGATAGCTCAGCACGGATTGACTAGCCTGAAACCACAAATTATGTTAGTCACTCAAATGATACAAAACAAAAGTAGAGCTCGGTGGAGGTGCTTACCAAAGTCAAATGGGAAAACATGTCAACAATGTTACCCTCCAAATCCGAAGGGACCTGCTTCATGTCCTCAGGAAGACAAACCCCTTGGAGTACGGGGAGGCCGAGCCTGGGATTAGCTCGGACACTATCAGTAATGAGGATCGGCTGGCCTTGCTTGACTTGAGGGGCAAAAACAAAGGGGATGGGGGAGGAAGTTGGTTGTATCTTTAGAAGGAGCATCCTTCTGAACTGGGACCTTCAAAGCAGAGCTTTTGCCAGCAGCAGGATCTTCTTTTCGAGCATCATTTGGCGAGCCTGATCCTAGCTCGAGCCTCTGTTTCTTAAGCTCGGCCTCATCAGTCTCGGCGTTAACTGGGGCTCGTTTGGTATGGCTCGGGGTGCCTTTGGCTTTGACGAGTTTCTTTGTTTTCTTTGGCAGAAGAGGCGGGAGTTCGCCGAGATTGCCACCCATCTCTTCTTCTCCCTCGTCGTACTCCTCCTGAAGTGGCTCTCTGATAGTCCCAGCCAAATCCTGAACTCGAGTCTGGTGAAGATCGACCTCGGTGTCCGAACTCACCACAACCGCCTCAACAGACTTACCCTTGTAAGATGATCTTTTTCTCTTTCTGCTCGGACCAGCCCGCTCGGCTGAAAGCTCCTCTTGAGACTTCTTCCTCCTTTTCTGGAGGTACGAAGTGTAAGTGGGCTCGTAGCCTAACAGGACATGAGCGTACCTCTCCTCTCTCGGAACAGCATATGCGGCCCTGATATTATCGTCGTTTTTCGCCCTAAGCAACCGAGCAGAGATCGGGGACGGTTCTGCAAGACAGATAAAACTCGGTAAGTACAGTTCAAACCACAGAATATGCAAACGAGGTAAAAGGTAAAGCAATCTAAACCTATCAATGTGTCCTACCGAGGGACGGGATAGAGACCCTCATCATCAGGACCAAACTCAAAATTGCCCCGTATTTCCACAAAGTCGTTTGCTCTGCGGTCAGAGTCCGGGAGATGATCGATTAGGTAGTCTTGGGGTGCCTTTGGATTGCTCCGAAGGGACAAGAACCTGCGCCCCCCCGGACTGGTCCGAGATACGTTATAAACCCCGATGAGGTCGGGGACGTTGAAAATAAACTCGAATTTCTCTCGGAGAGCGTAAATGCCGTTGATGATTCGGAAGGAATTGACAGCAAGGACCCTGGGAGAGAGCTTGTACTCGTATAAAAACTGGCGGAGGAAAAGGTTAATTGGGAACCGAACCCCCCCCCCCCCCCCTCGGTTATCGTGATGAGGGGAAGGGTAATGTGGTCCTCGGAGAATGTGATTTGGTCCTGGTTTATCGAGTGGATCTCCACGTCGCTGGGAATTTCGTACTCCTCACAGAACGCTTCGTACTCCCCAGGCTCCCCGCTGAAGAAATGGAGGTACGTATTGGGCTCTTTCTCGGAGGGCTTCGCCTTGGATTGGCGGGCTACTCGGGGTTGGATCTCGGAAGCGTGCGTCCCAACAGGAGCGTTGGCAGCAGGTTTGAGTGGTGAACTCTCGGTAGTCAGTTCGTACACCGAACCAGAGTTGTCCGCCCCCCGCTGAACCACTTCTATAATTTGAACATCGGGGATCTGAGCCGAGGCACCGTTGCCGTCTCTCCCCTCCCCGAGATTTACTGAGTCGGTATGGTCGCTGCTCAGCTCTCCCTGGTTCACCGAACCCTCGCTACCGGATCTGACAACTTGATGAGCACCGACAGGGTTGAGAGGGTTGAGCTCATCGTCTACTGGACCTATATCTGCGGACGCCATCCCGACGTCCGGACCAAAGAGAGTTTGTCCGAGACGGTAGCTGTAATAATTGTAGCTATGCACTGGGGACTCGGACCCTGTCCTGTTCGAGCTTCCCGAGGAGAGGACGTAGGGCTCCAGGGTTACCGAACCTGAAAAGTGCACGGGTGAACAACAGTTAGCTATATAACTGATAGTGTTCTAAATCTTTTTACTAAGTGACAAAATCGTCTCGGACTAATTCCGAGCCAATATCCTAATCAACCTAGGCACAATATGTGCTCCTCGGAAATCCTAGGCAATGGGAGGGCTACTGATGGCTCGGGTTTCAAACTCGGTCAAGGTTCGGATCCCTTGTCTCGGAATTGTCTCGGTTGACAAACAAAACTAAAACCTAAAACGTGAGGATTGAAGGATCAAAAAGGGACTTGAAGAGTCACGAAGACAGCTCCAACGAAGAACACGATGAACAGATTGAACGGCTGAGTTCACTGTTCATCGCAACTCTTGCGATTTCTCAACAGATTGCCAAAAAACGCTTTTTTACTCAACTAAAATTCTACTAATCAACAAGAAAACAGCAAAACTATGATGAAATCAACAATCGAAAGGGGAAAATCGATGAGTTTTGGAGAAGATCCTTTTACCTCAAAAGACGCCGGGAAAAACGACAGCGGTGGCGGAGACGAACGGGCGCGGCGGTCAACGGCTGAAAGAGTGGAAGAGCGCGGTGAACGACGGCGGAGAAGAGGCTGAGAAACCTTGCTTTCGCCGGAGAAAATGGAGTCTTAAAACGCTTCGAATGCGAAGAGAGAGAGCGAGAGTAACCGTTTCTCTCTCTACGTCGTCTGCTTTTATAGAGGAGGCTTGGGTTTAAATGGCAGCGCGGGAAACGAGGCAACATTTGGGCGGCGTGATTAATATGACGACACGTGTCATTGATGTGACTGCCCGAGCCTATCTTCTGACAGCCCACGTAAGCGTGCCTCTCTCAGATAAAACCACGATCCGCATACGTCTCCCTCAACCAATTGATATCAACCACGTGGTGCGATCCGAGTCTGTTCACGAAGCAATCAGGATTGGGGCTCGGTGTAAAGAAACACAACGGAAGGAGTCCTGTCTTCTCGGATACATCTCGCTTGCACCTCGGCTTAATGCAACGGCCCAACAAGGAATGGTCAACTCCTTTCTCGGAACCATATGTCTCGGAAGAAGTTGAGGGGCTATTGTAGTGGGCCGAAATCTAACAATTCCAATGGGGCTCGGTGAAGGAGCCCGGTAGAGCCCAGGCCCAAACAGATCGCCAAGCCCAGCTCTTGAGTAAGGCGTAACGACCTAGCCGAGACGAACCCATCCGAGACAAACCAGTGTCTCGGCCGACATACCGTGAACCGGACGAGCCATCCATAACGGATTGCATCCGAGATGGTGATAAGCCCCAAATGTTGTTTATAATCCGGGTTTATCTCTCTCATTTTGCACACACTTTCGCATTTAAAATACTTTGAATTGTTTGATATTGCGCGTTTGGTGTGTTTTCCAAGTTTTAGGTAAAACGGAGCAAAAGGCGTATCCTTAAGCTCCAAATAATCCCCGGTTGTATCCGGAAGTACCCAAGGTCCCGCAATGCCGTGGAGGACAATCGCCGAAGCTTAAAAGTCGATTCAAGGAGCTTTGGAAGGTTCAAGGAAGGCCCGGAACAAAGGACCAAGAAATCTAGAGTTATGAGGTTCGGGGAAATTCGACACACCAATAGAAAAAGGCTCATTTCTCTCAAGATACAAAGGCTATGAAGATGAGGTCAATTGGGTTTGAAAGTAGACTCATAGAGCTTTCCAACGGTTCAAGAATCACCTCATTCCGAGTTCGGACGAAGCCGGGGCGTGCCCGCGAAGTTGGGTCAAAAATCTGCCCGAACAAACACTTCTGGATCGATCCAGAAGTAATGTGGATCGATCCACATAAGTGAAAAATGGTCCAGACTCATCTGGATCGATCCATGATGAAGTTGGATCGATCCACACTTCAAAAAATCATCTGGATCGATCCAGACCTAAAGTGGATCGATCCACACTCTTGCAAAACAGCACCAGACTACCTTGGATCGATCCAGACCCATCATGGATCGATCCAAGTCCCTCCGGATGGCATTTTTTGAGCACTTTTTGTGCTTTCCTTTTATGGAAACTTTTGTTTAATGTGAGAGCTTTATTAGATATTATGTAGAGAGAGAAAATGAGAGGATAAAATAGGCTCTCCTCTCTCCTTCTCCCATATACTTACTCTTTCATTTTTAGTTTTAGTTTAGCTCCTCCATTGGAGGATTTTGAAGCTCTCTCTCTCTAGATTTCTCAAGTAAGTTTTCATTTCTAGTTAATTTGTCAAGGTTTATTGTTGTAGCTACAATCATTCTCTCTATATAAATCTAGTTTATTTGTGTTTTTATCGGTTAAATCTTGTTCTTCATTTCCTAGCTAAATCCTTCTTAAACTCTAGTTTTTATTGGTTGTTTGTTATTTCTCTAAGGTTTAAAGTTGTTGGCAAGTTTGTTATCATCGTTAAAAATCACTTTTCAAAGTTATTGGTCATGTTTATAACTTCCTTAATTAAATTAATTAGTCTTTGCCTAATGAGTGAGTAGTCAATTAGGTAGGGTCATGGGGTGATTGACTCCCCATGACCAAGGTTAATCCAGTTCCTCGCGCAATTTAAAAAAGGCTTTCAACTTTTGTCGAGCAATGAATTGGGATTCACTTTTACGAATCAAAATTAGGGTCTGTAAACCCCTTTGATCGCACGTCGCCGGGGCTTGACCACTTGGTACGTGCGATGCTTAGGGATAGGGCGACTCAAATGTTTGTCTAAATGGCACAAGAATCCTATTCTTTGTGGAACGCATTTTTCTAGGCGATGGTTTAGTTTCTAAACCATTTGCTCGGGTGCACCTAACGGTGGCTCGAGTCGGTTACCGAGCGTGAGGATTTGGTTAGCTTTGGTTGTGATCGTTATGAACCCCTAGGCTTTACCTTTGTTAATTTAGTCTTTTCGTATTCCGTGTCATTCACGAAGTTAAGTGAATCCACCAACAAATCACAAAAGCCAAGTTTGCCGCTTTAAGGCTAAAACCATCATTCGCAAGACAACTCTCACGCCGGGTGCGTTCGGTCCCTGTGGATTCGACCCGGTCTTACCGGTTATTATGCTATGCGATACCTAGCCCTACGCTTGGGGCGACACTCTCTACGACACAATCCAAGGGCGCAAGCAGATGGCTCGGAAGGATAATCCGAGATATCGGAGACGTCCTCTGTGACGTCGCCCGAGGCGGTTAACGCTCGTAACAAACTGGGGAAAGGCTCATGTGCACTTTACAGCTGTTTCTGTGTTAGCGTGAGCCCCGCCGAGCGGTTATGCCACATGTCGCAGCCCTATTGGAGGATGCATGAACGTAATACTCATGAGGCCAATTCATGACGCTCGGTGACGTCACCCGAGCCGAAATGACTGGGCTGCCCCTGTCCTTGGGAAGCCTATATAAACGAAGCGAAGAGGCCCTAAAGAGACACAACTCTCTCTCTCTCTCTCTAAACTTACTCTCTCAGTTTATCTCTCTCTTCTACGATCTCTTACTAGATCGTCGGAGTGCCTTCCCTGGCCACATTCCGGCCAGGTTTGGTGCTAACGACGTGCGTTGCTTGTGCAGGAGCTCCTGAAGGGATACTCACCACCCTCTCGCCACTCACTCGGGTTGGGAACCACTAGAGAAGGCTCTACGGATATTTTGAGGACACCACAAAAACCATAGAAATTAAACTATTACATTACTCAGAGAAAATTTCCTCATTACCTCAGTGAAGGATGTGATCTTCGCAAAGTTGACTTCGCTGCTCATAATTCTCACTGTGATGTCGTGGCGGTTGTGCGTGATGCCCCTGTTGCGTGCCGCAGTAGTTCTCTTCTGTTATGTGCGGGATCTGGTACCCGAAACCCCTCATGGTTGCTTTCTTTTATGGTGCTCCGCGACCGACTTAGAAGAGGCCAGCATAAGACATCCCGGAATTGTGAATAATGGGCCCAAATTTCATTTATTAGGTAGTATTTGGAAGCCCAGCTGGAACAAGAAAAATACGGCCAACGTGCAAATCAATCCAATATTCGTGGCTCCAATAAGCCATCACCAAAATTATTTATACTCCACCGAGTATGCTTCCTGGGCTTCATCCCAATGTCTTTAGTTGCTTTTAAATTGGCCTCATCACTTTAAATACGTCGACCGTTTACTTTGCTTTGACACCATATTAAATCTGTTGCTTTGCACGTTAGCTCTAATTGTTATTCGTGTGTTCTCAAGTGCTGAAAAATAAGAAAAACGAGTATCAAACCCAAGTAATATATTAAAAGGGCGTAATAACGATAAATTAGGGGCCGTTAATGGGCACATTTGCGCCCCCCTATCATGTATATTGTTTGTGTTATGTCTACGTACGATTTACACGTGTTAGCACGTTGAGGCGTTGGGTTCAGATATGCGTATGTTTAACGAAGGACCGGAACATACTTATTCGTTCAATATAATTATATTGGTCCAATCAACATTAATTATTTTTCGTACTTAATCTTCTTCACAAGCATTACAAAGTTAATTATTTCAATCATCAAAATGAGCCTTAAATTACCTCAAAATAGCCAAAATGAACTTTTGATTTCTTTTTATAACTCAAGTTGTACTCACCAGGTTACGCTCGTAGCGCACCGTAACAACCAAATTGACTTTATACACATTTTCTTAGCAAAGATTGCATAATGGAGAGTTTTGAATTTATTACTGTCATAGGTCCTTAATAGAGCCTAAAAAGTTGAAGTTTGGGGTTTGGTGGAAAAGATCCAGAGCTGAGCTGACTCCGCTAATCCTTAGGGTTCAAACTTCAAACTCACCATCCTCATTAAACCGAAACAAAGTCTAGTATATATGAACTCTGTTCGGTATTATCTTCGTCCGATAAGATAATACTTTTTGTTTGGAGCGTTGATGATTTGAGCATAAATGCCAAAAATGGGAATGAGGATTCCAATGCGATATGCACCATTCAACCAAACCAAATCCCCATCATTTTTGGGGGTTTTGACTGACAATTTTTTTCGTCCAGATGCTCTAAACTTTTTTTTATCGGGCAATTCTGGAAAAATAAAAAAGGGAAAAATTCACTTTGACCCCCTGTGGTTTGGGTCGGGTGTGGTTACACCCCCTCACTTTCAAATATCTGCACATAACCACCATGTGGTTTGTAGACCAATGTGCACAGTTACATTTTCCATCTGAATTGACAGAGTTTGAACCACACTCTCCAATTTTGAGAGTGTGGAAGAGTAACTCAATGAGAAAGTACATTTTTACCCTTTATCTCCATCTTCTTCCTTTAACATAACACAAACCCTAACCTTTATTCAACACCAGTGACCACCTCCACCATTCTCTCTTTCCTAGTTGCTTCATTCCAATCTCACCTTGAAGAGCAGCACAAAACTAATCAGTGATTCAATCCTCATTCTGCTCAATTCGAGACCTGTTATGCGTGATCCCCATTATTCGAATATACAATCACACATATATACTGGGTCAAAATAGGTCCAAAGGAAGTCGAAACAAGCGCCCAAGGCTTGAAATCTACTGGGTCAGGTTCGAACCCACTGTATTGTTGCCGAAATCAACTGGGTGGAAGTCGATTGTGCTTCTCTCTCTCAATTTTAACTGGTAGAAGGTTTAATTGGATTTGAATTAAACCCACTTGTTGAATTCAAGCATTTTTGAGCAAAAATTCATGTTTAATTCAAGCCATTAAAGAACCCACTTTGGAACCCAATTACAGAGTTTACATTTCACCCAATATTTTTCACCTTTGGAATCGGGTACAACACATATATATATGTGTTGTATATATGTGCAACGAGATTGGTTTATATATGTATATTAAGAGAGAGAGAGACCGAGAGCCACGGTTTTGATCCCACTTTCATTCGTTTTTGTTAAAACTCAGTAGCCATGGAGCATCATTCTCTCTCTGCTTTATTATACACATTTACACATATACATAGGCCAATATCTATATAAATATTGATATAGGAAGACATAATGGAGCCCAAAAGGGCTCATGGTCATGTTCGGCTGTAATTTGTGAAATGGATGAGGGAGATGCAAACAAAGGGCCTGGATTTAAGGTCATATAATGGAAGATAAAATGCTGGGTTTTATGCGGGATTGGATGATTTGAGTTGGGTTTTTAGATTTGGGGGATTTGAGTTGGGATTTAGGTTGTAACTGTTAGAGAGAGAGAGAGAGAGGGGATTTGAGTTGGGATTTAGGTTGTAACTGTTAGAGAGAGAGAGAGAGAGATTACCAGAGACAGAGAGGAAGAAGACAAGGGCATTAGAGTCATTTTACTTGTTCTGTTAACGGAGTTAGGTGTGCACATTGGTCCAAAAAATACATGGTGGTTATGTGTAAATATTTGAAAGTGAGGGGGTGTAACCGCACCCGACCCAAACCACAGGGGGTCAAAGTGAATTTTTCCCAATAAAAAATGGGTCAGCGTCACAAAAATGTCTACACCAAAGTAGTGTTCTCCTTTATAAATGGAATAGATAAATAGAAGATACTCTGAAAAGAACCGGCACATGCATATATACTCAACGAAAACCTACGCGATTGAATTGCTTCCAATAGGCACCATGAGAGCCAAGAGTTCCACGGGTAAACAATTTCCACTCCCGCCTTTCTCTCTCCCTTACATATACTATATGAAGGTTGTCATAGATGGCTTTTTTTTTTCTTTTTTTTTTTCTCAAAAAGAAGGTTGTAATAGATTGTGCAAATGTACAGGGAAAAATTAGTGATAAAGAAGCTGAGCAAAAGAAAGAGATCAGCGGTAAAGAAGGATGGATATCTTTAGGGCCGTGGGGGGGAGAAGATGGCAAAGATTGGGTTTACAAGCCCGACGGGCCTTTATTACAGATATGTATTGTTTATGGACATGCTATCGATTCAATTGTATTCGCAAGTAAAAGCTACGATGGCGTTGTTATAGGAAGCTGCAAGAAAATTGGCAGTAACGGTGGCTGGGATACTAAAACGGTATGACCCGCTTAAGCTTATTAATTGGAAGACCCAGACAAAGATGTTTTTGGATCGATCCATTGCACGTGATTCCCACACACGTCGGACGATTCTGAACACCTCTTTGTCCGGCTTTGTTTACTTTTTGTGTCCATATATAGCATTTTTTTAATTAATTTTTTTTGTCTTTATTGTCGAGACAAATATGCAATTGAATTATTTAACAAAAACGTACCATAATTCAAATGAATTTCCGGATCAAGAAAATTGAGATGAATTTTATCTTTATTTTTTATGCGTCCCATAAAAAGTCCTAATTTATAATTGCACTTGTTTAGATTTGCATCGACACTTCAGTAGAGGAACTCTTGTCCATAAACCTAACATACGAAGACTTCTATGGAGAAGTGACAATCATATCTTTCTCAATTCACACAAACCGTAACAAATATGGGCCTTTTGGTTCGAGATCGGGTGCTTCTTCTTTGTCCATTCCAATAAAAGGTGGAGTCTTCGTTGGATTACATGGACGTGTTGGAACTTACATTACTGCAATTGGTGTGTTACTAAAAACCAAAGTCAATAGTTTGCTTTCAATTCAAGACCTTGATTCTGCACCAAAAAAAGACCCAGATGCTGCACCAACACATCACAAGGTCAGCTTTTCTCCCTCTATATTTTTCTTATTCGTGAATCAAAATTCTCACGCTCGTTTTCTCTCTCATAAAAATTGTTACGTAGGAGAATGGGGTCTGTTAGGGTCTCATTTTGATGATCCGGACGTCCATTTTTAAGATTCGCGATAATTCATTTTGATGATCCGGACGTCCATTTTTAAGTTCAAGTATTGCTTGGGCTTGGTTGGTATTTGCAGTTGATCGCCCCTTGGGGGCATTGTGGCGAGGTAGAGGCAGAAGAGGGTTGCTATAATTTGTGATTTGGGTTCAGTGGAATTCAAGTCAAGGTGGAGAATTGTTGGAATTGTGCCTTGAATTTTCCTTTTTTGGGAGAATTCCAATTGTGTTTAGGATTTCCTATTGTGTTTAGGATTTCCAAATTGTGTTTAGGATTTCCTATTGTGTTTATGATTTCCTATTGATTGTGCTTCTTATATATAGAGGCTTTTAGGGATCCTTTTGCTATCTCTCATATTGTGGCCTCTCCAGAATTACGGATCATAGCCGGCTCTTTGTATTTCTTCTTCACCATTGATAGTGAATTCTCTCTCTCCTCGTCCGTGGACGTACCTCAATCTTGGGGGAACCACGTATATCTTTGTGTCGTGTGATTGCTTGTTGTTTTGTTTGCTTTCTCCCAACTTAGTCGCATTCATAGCGTTCGTTACAACAATGTTCGTACATGCGCAATTGAATTTTTAATAGGCATCAACAGAATCCAAAGAGTTCCAATATTGGTACACTATTTCCTCCCTCTCCTTCTCCCCTAATTGCCCCACCCCCGTGTATGTGAAAATATTGCATATAATGTGACAATGAAAGTTTTCATAGATTATCATTCTTTGTTTTGAAAAAGATGGTTGCAATAGATTGTGTGAATGTGCAGGGCAAGAATAGCGGTGAAGAAGGATCGATATCTTTAGGGCCATGGGGAGGGGAAAATGGTGTAGATTGGGTTTACAAGCTTGACAGGCCTATAACGCAGATAAGTATTCATTATGGAACAGTAATCGAGTCAATTGTATTCGAAAGTAAAAGCTATGATGGCGGCGTTATAGAAGGCTCCGAGAAAATTGGCGGTGATGGTGGCTATAAGATGGAAACGGTGTGAACGTGACTCTCTTTAATTACCTTATTCACAGATCTACACATAGATGTATTAGCGAATCCATTCGATGCATGTGGGTTCCATACACATCGAAAGGTTCCGGACAACTCTATGTCTAGATTTAGCACTTTCGATTGTGTCCATAGCATTTTTTTAAGTTGTTCGTCGACAATTCGTTACTAGATCAACTCTAATTTGAACTTGGTCTTTTTTAGTTCTGCATTGACAGTTCAAAAGAGCAAGTCTCGTCCATATTCCTGACATTCGGGGGATTCAGGCAAGAAGTGGCAATTCATACCCTCGGTATTAATACAAATTTGAGAACATATGGGCCTTTTGGTTTAACAACGGGTGCTTCTTCTGTGTCCATCCCAATAGAAGGTGGAGTCCTCACTGGATTCCATGGACGTCTTGGCCGCTACATTAATGCAATTGGCGTATTTGTAGCACCCAAAATCAATAGTACTTTGCCGAGTTCAGGAAAAAAAGTCGACGGTTTACATTCAATTCAAGACTCAGATGCTTCAACATCCCAGCTTAAGGTCAGCTTCTATACTCTCTTTTTGTCTGCTATCCAATTATGACATCAAAATTCTCATTGTCAGTTACGGACGTGGGGGATTGGAGTCTCTTACGGTTTTGTTTTAATGATATTTTAAAGATTCTCGATCTGGAAATTATTGATTCATACAAGACACGTTAGTTAAGATAAATTGGTAGCCATCTCAATAATATTTTTAAAAATTCTATGCACTGAGACTCTAGTCAAAGATTTGGCCAAAAAGGTTTGTCTGGACGGTCTCACGTATCATCTGTGTGTCCCACGTTAACAATGGGACATACAGTTCCGAATATATGTGTGTCCAGATTTGTTTGGGGATGGGGATTCCAATGCGATATGCACCATTCAACCAAACCAAATAGAAGATACTCTAAAAAGCACCGGCACATACATATATACTCAACGAAAACCTACGCGATTGAATTGCTTCCAATAGGCACCATGAGAGCCACGAGTTCCAAGGGTAAACAATTTCCACTCCCGACCGCCTCTCTCTCCCCCTTACATATACCTATATGAAGGTTGTCATAGATGGCCTTTTTTTCTTTTCTTTTTTCTGAAAAAGAAGGTTGTAATAGATTGTGTAAATGTACAGGGAAAAATTAGTGATAAAGAAGCCGAGCAAAAGAAAAAGATCAGCGGTAAAAAAGGATGTATATCTTTAGGGCCATGGGGGGGAGAAGATGGCGAAGATTGGGTTTACAAGCCCGACGGGCGTTTATTGCAGATATGTATTCTTTACGGAGAGGCTATCGATTCAATTGTATTCGCAAGTAAAAGCTACGATGGCGTTGTTATAGGAAGTTGCAAGAAAATTGGCCGTAACGGTGGCAGTAAGATTGAAACGGTATGACCCGCTTTAGCTTATTAATTGGAAGACCCAGACAAAGATGTATTTGGATCGATCCATTGCACGTGGTTCCCACACACGTCGGACGATTCTGAACACCTCTTTGTCCGGCTTTGTTTATTTAATTGTGTCCATATATAGCATTTTTTTAATTAATTTTTTTTTGTCTTTATTGTCGAGACAAATATGCAATTGAATTATTTAACAAAAACGTACCATAATTCAGATGAATTTCCAGATTAAAAAATTGAGATGAATTTTATCTTTATTTTTTATGCGTCTCATAAAAAGTCCTAATTTATACTTGCACTTGTTTAGATTTGCATCGACACTTCAGTAGAGGAACTCCTGTCCATAAACCTAACATATGAACGCTACAATGGACAAGTGAGAATCATATCTTTCTCAATTCACACAAACCGTAACAAATATGGGCCTTTTGGTTGGGGATCGGGTGCTTCTTCTTTGTCCATTCCAATAAAAGGTGGAGTCTTCGCTGGATTACATGGACGTGTTAGTGTTAGAACTGGCCTTTTTGGAGCTTGCATTACTGCAATTGGTGTGTTACTAACACCCAAAGTCAATAGTTTGCTTTCAATTCAAGACCTTGATTCTGCACCAAAAAAAGACCCAGATGCTGCGCCAACACATCACAAGGTCATCTTTTCTCCCTCTATATTTTTCTTATTCGTGAATCAAAATTCTCACGCTCGTTTTCTCTCTCATAAAGATTGTTACGTAGGCAGGGCCGGCCCCGAGGTTTGGGTTGCCCAAGGCCGACCTCATGCTTGGTTGCCCACTTACTTTTAAGTCGTACTCTCTCCGTTCCAATTTGTTTGCTCACTACAGTTATGTGTGCTTTTTTAAAAGTCTTATAGTTTTCAATCTAAGTGTAAATATGGATCTTATTTGATTGATCTAAACTAGTTGTATAAAATAAAAAAATTGGGACAGAGGGAGTAAAAAAAAAAAAGACATAATAGTTAAAAAAAAAAAATCAAGGTTACATATTATTTTTTTAGCTTGAATTACATCAAAAAATTCAAATTCAATATATAACTCCACTTATAATGCTTCTGATTTAAAGAAAATAACTTTTTCTTACATTTTTGAAGCAAATTCTTTTTGGTTTGGTGCAAAATACAAGTGTAGTATAAGCTGTAATGGGGTTGCTACGATATATGAGCAGGAAGGCTACCATGGAAATGTTAAGTATTTTGTGTTGTATATTGTGCGTAATTTTGGTGCATGTTACATTTTTTTGATGTTATCTACGAAGAGATTTACGTTGAAAATATATAGTACAAATAGTTTTAGAGGACGATACACATAAATTTTGGTATTTTTTATGCTTGTTTTTTTGGCTGTTTTTGCAATACAAAATTTTAGGGTATCAATTACCGAAAAATATGTTAAAGTTACGTATAGGGATGTACCGTATACCCAAAATAGTTACTTTTTTTTTTTTTTTTTGGTTAGTTGCACATTTTGTTGTTATTAGTTAAGCATTTTTTATTTTTTTTTACTGTTAGTAATATATTTTTTTGATAACCAAAACTTTCTCCGACACAAAGATGAAATGGGAGTTGCATAAAATATACTACGCGTAACTAAAGGCGTATGTGTGTGATGAAGGACATTGTAACTAAAGGCGTATGTGTATGTTGTTAGAAATCTCAGGGAGGTCAGTGTAATTTATCCAAAAAGAAGGCATCAAAAGTGTAATTTATCCAAAAAGAAGGCATCAAAATCTCAGAAGACTCGAACCTGACTCTCCTGGGAAGAATAAGCAAGGCACCAACCAACAGCACTGCCAAGCTTCTTCCAATATTTTGCCCGTCATCAGATTTAAATACTATAACGTACTTCTCAACAATTTTTTTATTTTTTTGGTTGCCCTAACCCGGGGGGTTGCCCAAGCCCACGGGCTTGCGGGGCTTACCCCAGGGCCGGCCCTAACGTAGGAGGATGGGGTCTGTTAGGGTCTCATTTTGATGATCCGGACGTCCATTTTTAAGATTCACGATAATTCATAAAAATCAGGTGAAACATAGTTATATAAAAACAGTCTAGGAATTCATATGATTTGGTAGTTGCAACGGTTATGCATTTTGGGGGGATTTTGAGTCAAATGATATGACGTGTTTACCCTTTGCAGATATAAAACAGAAGCTAGAGCATGTTCCACAGGTTCTTTATTTGCATTTTTAGCTCAAATAGAGAGCTACTCTCAAGAAAACCAGCTCCACCAGCGACCAGTCTATCAATCCACCTCTACGTTACTAATTTTCAGTACTAGTTTGGGCAAAGAGCTGTAGAAAAGGCAAATCGAACAGCCGGGTAAAAAAAAAATTTTAATATATGATCATCAAATGAACCTGAAATGAACGTAAAATAGCCAAATCGAACAGCCTAATAAGGAACAAATCGAACAGCCGAGTAAAAAAAAAAATTAATAGCTAGGGAAGTCCAAGCTTGGTTATGCGCACGGCATACCTCTACTAATCCCTAGTGGTTCAATCTGTTCAATCTCGCCATCCAATCGAGAAAGAAGAAAAAACACACACACACACACACAATTAAACCCAAACAAGGTTCGGTATGAACTCCGTCCAGCTTGAATTTCTGTCTCCTATAAATCGAATGGATTTGATGGATTTGAATTTCTGCGGGTTTTTGCGCACGAGCAATACTTAATAATACGTACTTTATTGAAATGAATTTATCTACGGGAAATTTTCAAAATGGCACCTGAACTTTACACTCAATGTCCCAAAAACACCTGAACTTTAGTTAGCGTTAATTAAACACCTGAACTTTCAAAACGCCCTTTCTAAGGCACCTGGCCCCATTTTCCGTCCATACTGGACGGAAATTGCTGATGTGGCAATTCTCTTCCGTTAAAAACCCCATCACCACCACCTACAGCCATCACCACCACCTACAGCCTCTGCCGCCGCATTTTTTGAGCGACCACCACTTACAGCCATCATCTCCACCACCACCAGGTCGTCACCAACTGTCATTTCCCCT